>OY720106.1:36470730-37153598 GCA_963082835.1 Leptogaster cylindrica
CAAGTTTTTCCAATTTTCTCTTACGTTTCTCCTCGATTTCATCTTCTCTAGCACTTTTCTTTTCGAGCCAAGCCTTTAAGCGTTTTTCTTCGTTAATATCCCGTAGTCTCCGTCCACTCAAGTCCCTGCACGCTTCTCTGTTTGTTGTTTTTTCTATTTGAGCTCCGATAGCACGAAGCATTGATCCAAAACCACCTTTTCCTCCAAAGCTTCGCAATTCACAATGTAAATCGGAATTAAGGGCATCGTCATCTTTCAACAGTTTCCCTTTGTGTAGTATATAATAACTGCTCTCTGGAATTCCCTACAATAGTTAGATATTAAATATTTGCACAAACAAAACGGAGACTAGAAATCTTACCGTTTCCTGATAAATTTGTTTGCATATTTCTTTTTTTTTTAGAGAAGTAGTGGTAAAAATTAGCTCTCTGCTGAAAAACACCTTAAATTCCATTTTGACTAAGCTGTAATTAATAATAGATGCTGAATGCCTGATAATTTCACAATCACAATAATATTTTGTCTTGACAGCACAATAATTGTAGTGTTACTTCTCTTTCCGTATGTTGGCAGCGTGCAACTGTCTGTCTGCCTTACAGCCAAGGCAGCCAATCTTTAAATTAGTAAAGTCAAATGAATGGAAAGTATATTAACTGAATAAAATAACATTGCTCTTGCAATAATTTGTAAAACATTTACGCATTTAATGTTATAAATATTGAATCAAAAGAATTGTTGATATCGTATAAAACATTGTCACTTTATTTCATATGCGACGATTAATCACTTCTTCAAAAACGATCTCAACTGTTTATAAATTCTGCAACCACCTTATTGAATTCATCTGCGTACCGTAAATGAATATTATGCTTGCCTTCAGAGAATTCAAAGTACCTGTAAATAAAGAAATGATTAAGACACCTCATATTAATTCTTAAAAATACAGAAAAAAATTACTTGGCTGCTTTGATATGCTCTAGCAAGTATGGGACATGTTCTGGATGGATCATGGGGTCCTTTTTTCCGTGGACTACTAGGGTTGGGGCCACGATCTTACTTAATTTTTCCTTACAAATGTCACCACCTTTTTCTTTATAAATCGTGAGGATAGCATCTATCCAAGCAGACCACAATTTTGGAAATCCTTCAACTCCATATATTTTCTCCATAGGTTCACGCATCCGTGGTGACCAGTTTTTTACATCTCTGATGCCTTCAGTATTAAATTAATTGATTAAATGATTAGTTTAAATTCTAATCACAATAATGTACCTTCATAAATTTTTGTTTCTTCTGCATTTACATATGAATTAGCGCCCCAAATCACAAGTTTTTCAACAGACTTCTGATAATTAGCAGCTAAGATGAGTGCCGTGATACCGCCGTCACTCCAACCTAAAATGGAAAAACTCCTGACTCCAATTGAAGTCATCAAATGTTTGGCATGTTCTGCATCCTTATCGAAGAAATCTAATGTAAAGTTTCTCTGTGGTGGGATGGATTTGCCATACCCGGGAGGATCCCATGCTATTATCGTGTATTCAGGCAGGAGTTTAGGTAGTTTCTCTATTTGTGGCTTGAAGTCGGTGAACGCGCAGCCTAACGCGCCAGGCATCAGTAATATTGTCTTGGGCCCCGTGCCTGACTGGACGTAATTTATGTTTAATCCATCAATCGCCGCTTTTTTCTCAACAATACTTGTTGAAAGTGAAAATGACCTTCGCGCTTGCAAAATGCAAGTTTTTGTATATTTGAACGCCATTATGGTACTCATATGTCATTTTGTATGTTGGACATTGATAGATACATAATCTATTTAATTATCTTTGCCCAAATTGTCGTTTGTTTTTGCAGAGATGCGACATGCCGTATATATAAATATAACACACAATATGTAGTTAAAGCTATCATAATTATTAGCTCAGTGTGATTGGATTATTGTAATGGGAATACAATATAAATATATCGTTTGGTCTAATTAATATAATTTTTTATAGAGTTCAATTTGGGTTTTGGTACGTGGTAAGTGCATGGATTTTTTTTAGAATTTTATTGCTTTTTACGCGCCGTGTAACTGCGCATTTTATAGCGCCGGCATTGGAAACACGAATCGAATTGCAAATGTAGTAGAAACCTAAATGCTGAAGAGAGAAATTTCTACACTGTTGCCAGTTTTATATTGCGACAGATTTCGTCTAAAGGCGATGTAAAATAGCTGAATAGCCCAAACGAAACAACTAGAGTAACTCAATAAACAAAATCCTGTTGAGAGACAAGGCTAGCGTGGGTCTTCGAAATTAATAAGAAAAATGGAAAAAGAAATAAACAAAAGGGTAGAAGTGTGGGAATTCACCATCCCAAACCAAATTTAGCCCGTTTCCCGCTCTTTTAATTGTTATTTATATTGAAACGTATTTATTTGAAACTTCTTGACAAATCTTACTAAAGTTTTATATCCTCATATTTTTCTTAGATTAGGCCGTACTGCTACAATAAGTGTAATAATTATAATCTTGGGATATTAGGATAATATTTGCTATAGGGATATGCGAATAAGATACGCTTTTCCCATTTTCGGAGAATTCATTGCGATATTTGCATAAATGTTCAACCTATAGAATATTCGTTCATTCGAATAATATCCAAAATCCATTGAAATATAAAATGAATTACTCATTAGTAGTTTTTAATTTGCAAAATAAAATTCTTCCAACGAAATCAGTATTATATCTTATTTTTTAAAACCAAAAATATGTTAACGCGCCAATCTTGAAATCATAACACCGAACACATCGGTCGACGGTCATCCACATTCCACTTTCCACGAAAGCGAATTAATCAGATTGTTATCTCACTCACTCACTATTTCCGGAACTTCATCGACTTCACAACACTCCTCTCTAGTACAATTTCCGGCTGTAGTTCACTGTCAAATAATAATAAATAATAGATCATTCTTAAATTGTTCATTATTCAGCTATTGAAACGCGAGCAAAAGCGCGCAAATCTGAAATCCTGAAAGAAGTGGTTTATAAAGTACTACACCTACTGCAGTTAGTTATTCGCTTAATAATAAATAATTTTGTGCTTTTTTTTATGTGAATTTAAACAAGAATTAATTTTGCTGTTTGTAAAGTGAATTGAATTGAATTATCCTAGATCGTATCGAGCTGTACACTATTGCCATCTCCCTTTGGCATACATTTTAATGCGCTGAACCAGTTCTCTATCTCAAACTACAGCGTACCCAAGCCAAGCCAAGCCAAAATGGTCGAAATCTTCGTCATTCCAGTGTGAAAGTTCGAAGTGAACAGTCGTGCGTTGTGATTGTCAAGTTAAGAGAAATTAATTTTTAGAATTTGGTAAAAAGGTATTCATCGAGTGCAATACTTTATTGTAGAAAAATACTTCAATTGATTTCGGTAAGTGATATTTGAACATTTTACTAGAAAAATTCTATTCGAAGTGGGTTTCTTCAAGATTTTATGGCAAATTTTGCTCTCGAAAATGGCGGCGTCGGTTGCGAAAAAATTTCCCATTTTTATGTCACGTTCTAAGAAAATATAAACATGGAATGGGAATTTTTATTGTGTACAAAATATTGTTTTTATAATTTGATTTTTCCGAATAAACATTTGAAAAATTTTCCATAAAATTTTAACACTCCGTCTCGTGATAGAAGCATGCGTCGTTTTATTGATCAGTGTGCGTTTTTCTTGTTGCAGAAGTGTGACGCGAGGAAAACGCCGTAATTAGATAGAAGGGAGGCATTCATAAGCTCTCCCAACATGGCGGACGACGAGCAGTTTTCGCTATGTTGGAATAATTTCAATACAAATTTGTCAGCTGGTTTTCACGATTCCTTGTGTCGCGGCGATTTGGTAGATGTGACGCTTGCGGCCGAGGGGCAATTTGTTAAAGCGCATCGCTTGGTTTTGTCAGTATGTTCGCCATATTTCCGGAAAATGTTCACGCAGATGCCAGCGAACCAGCACGCAATCGGTGAGTTGTGTTTGTTGAACCGCATGGGAGGCAGATTTCTAATGGTTTTTTTCGTTACAGTGTTTTTAAAAGATGTTAGCCACTCCGCGCTAAAAGACCTAATACAGTTTATGTATTGTGGCGAAGTAAATGTGAAGCAAGACGCGTTGCCCGCCTTTATTAGTACAGCAGAGGCTCTGCAAATCAAAGGTCTCACAGATGTAAGTGTTTGCTTTTGTTATTACTTGTTGACTTATTTTTTGTTCTTTGTATTAAAATCCATATATATATAAATTATATTCTAATTTACATTATATTATGTAATTTAAAAAATAATGCAAAAATACCTTTACACGAACAATTTTCATATAATATAATATATGTATAATAATGAAATAGTGAGAACTTGTTGATTAATTCAAATAGGAGAATAAAGTTAGCAGTTATTTTAATTAACAACGACTAAAGTAAAAAACTTTTTATTAAATTTTAAACAAGTTTTTTATGAAATTCACTTTCAGAAATTAGTAAAATTTGGAATTCTTTTAAAACCAGTAATTGATTTTTGTAATATTTTTTACTACACGATTAATTAGCCCTTAACTAAGTTATGAAAAGTATTAAATTTGATTAATTTACTATGAACCATTGATTTCAGGGAGAACCAGCGCCATCGCAATCACCCGCGAAGCCTTCTACACCAGCTCCTCAGCCAACAATACCAGCAGCCTCAATGACAGCGTCGGCGCCGCGAGTAAGAACGCAAAGAAGTACGGCACGTACATATAAATTAGAGTCAGAAGACAGTGGCGATGATAAGCCGCAACAAATAGTTATACAAACCCAACAGCAACAAATAGTACAAGGAACACAAAAACGACCTGCACAGAGAAGTATTACACCGCATTCGGTGCCATCAATCAAACGGGTAAAAAACAGTGACCCTCTGGAAGCGGCTGAACCAACACAAATCACTGTACAGACTGTAACGGATAGTAAATCTAATAGCGGTGGTGAAGCGGAATTTATAGACTTGCCAATGGACTTACCAACAAAATCGGAACCGGACTATGCTGAGGATGCTGGAGATGTGGATGCAGCTGAACAGGAAACAACATATGTCGAGGATGACTCTTACGGCGATATGAAATATGATGAAAGTTATTTCACCGAAAACGACGAATCAGCAGCGGCAACAACAACAGCAACAACATCTGGAGCTGTAGCAATCAAAGCACAATCAGGATCATTCTCGGAATCGTATGTTAGTGATACTGGGGATCAATCTGCAACCGAAGCTCAAGGTTTGTTGCAATTCTATTATGAAGAGTAGGAATGGAGCTATTGTTGCAATAAATTCTCTTCAGAGTCACTTTCACAAAAGATCTAGAAGAAATCGTAAACTATAATCAAAAGAAATATTGTTTTGACAAGATTTGAACGATAGTTTATTGCAAAAATGGACTCATTTCTCTTTAGTGGATTTCTGAGAGGTCATTTACTAACTTGAGACATACCTCCTTTGCATACAAATTCAAATATAATTAAAACAGGTATAAAACGTAAACGAACTCTCCGACGTCCCTTTATATTGAATTGAAATATGTATTTCCATAAACTAATCTATAGTAGAAATTAACTTATAATTAAGATACGCAGTAAAGTTTTTGAATGCGAAGATTTTATTTGTTGCCAAGTCTCGGGGGTGCAACTCGCGACACGTTTACTGGAGACAATGCGGCGTCTGTAAATTGTCCATTTTATGGTATATGTACGTTGTGAAGTGAGAACAAATATTAGTGTCCTAAATCTGTTTTAATTAGAAATGCAATCTGTATTTGTTGTGAAATTTAGTGAATTTAAAATATGCAAAGTTATTGACAGAATGGAAGCAGCTTGAAAAGGTGGGTTTCTCTTTAATTTTATATGTATTTGTTTTTCAATTTATAGTAAGAAACATTTAATAGTTTCATAATCAACTAACAAACTTGTCGCGATTGAAAAACGGTAACGCAGAATTTTCGCGAATGGCGGTAATGCGTTTCTTCGTGCTCATCTTTTGATGAAGTACTTGTATCAGTGTAAGAGTGCAGATAGCCAGTGACTTCAGTTTGATTTTATAACAGGGAGTAAGTACGATAATAGATTTAAGCAATTTTGTTTTCGCTCTTATTTTATTTCATATTGATAAATTTTCTTGATTCATTTTTATTCAAAATTCTTCAAAATAAGTGCGAAAACAGTATTTGAGACATTCTAGACTATTTTTTAAAGTGGATTTGGTGTACAAAGAGTATATATAATGAAGAACTTCTTGCTATGAAATGGGAAAACTATAATTAAATATTGCAGTTGGAGAACAATCCAAACATTGTCATCAATTCGATTTTGAGGAATATTCATTTTAAAAAGATGAGAAATATACTGATTACACTTACAAAAGAAGACCGACGTAAAAACTGATTCCATTTTAAATTTAAATTATTTTTAAAATACACTTTCTTTGGTATAAATTTTTTACGAAGGATGTTTTATGCTTGCAGAAAAGGTTTTAAGGTTTTAATATGAATAAATTAAGCTTCCTCTATACGTTCTTTCTTGGCTGCCTTTATTGCAAGAGAATTGCACTATTTTAGATAATCTTTCGAGTTGGTAATTCTACAAATTATATTCAGTTCGGGGAAATTTAAAGCAATTTCTTGTCTGTTGAATCAAATAATATCAACTAAAGAGCGGCACTTCGTATGTACACGATTGGACTTGTAAGTGTGTAAGTCAATGCAGTAAAATTAGACTGCGACAGAATGAACAGGATATGAAACGGAACAATGTTCACATATTGGGCGCGAAGTATTTGGCGCGATTACTTGTATCTTGTAATAATAAAAGAAAGCTTTTTTTACTTCTTTTTGAAGATAAATTTTAAATGCTATTTCTTAATAGTTAATAGATATTTTTTGGTTAAAGTATATTGTTGCATAAAGATTATCATGGGGAGAGTTGACGTTTTTCTGAAAGTTTGATGATACTCTATATTTTGTATAATTTTTCATCTATTTCAATTTGGAACAATTTTACGCTCTATAGGAAATGAAATATTGCTTTTACTATCTATATGAAATAAAAAAATGATTCCCAATTTGGACTGATTTTTATTAAAGTTAGTTATAGTGATTATAGTTATAGTGATAGGTTGAAACCGTAGAGAAGACAAGGTAAGGTAATCATTAATTTTATGGCTGTGTGACGTCACTAAATAGGTTTTTATGCGCCTTTTTCGTCGTCAGTGGTAGTTTGGTGACAGGCATGGTGGTGACGTTGTGCACTTACAAATCACGATGTATACAATTGGAAATCATTTTTTAGGAACTGAAGTACTAAACAGTTATTGTAATGATTGTTACCGATTCTGACATCTAGTTGTGATTTAAGCAAACGTACTAAGCTACGGTAGTACTACAATACATAATGCTGTACCAGAATGAAGCTCAGGCGACATTTTGTATGACCGACCCAGTGAGTGTAAATGTACAAATGTCAAATATGTATAAAAAAAAATGTTAAATAGTTATACTTTTATCAACTAAATAACGCTAAAGGTAATCAAAATACTATTTTCAATAACTTTCAGTAATGCTAATGAAGGCGTTTTGTAAAATACAATAGTACCTTCAAAGTGAGTTTTTTTTTGTAGTTTTGTGAACTTTGCAAATTATTTAATAATTTTTTTATTTTGTTGAAGATATCAAAGAAAATCTATTATGGCGTTTTATAATCTTAGTTAACTAAGTGTTATATTTAAGAAAATCCATTGTTGCTCAATCTTATTAGTTTTAGAATTTTGTGATGTTTGATAATATGTTCACGATAAACGAGTTCTTTATGGAAAATATCAATGGATGTAAAATAGTTTGTGTATCCATAACAAATCAATTTAGATTTTGGAATTACAGTTTCTAATGGTAAATTAGCATTACGAGCAAGAGACGCATTATGTGTGTGAGTTGGTTATTGATGTAAGCAAAGACGGGGTTTGTTTCTTTCTATTGATAAGGATGCAGCAGAGCCATATTTGTTTGCAGTGCTTCTAGCTTGATTTCTGTTGCAATTCAAGCATAATGCAAATTGATCACAGGTAACAATGTTATAATAAAATTGTTTCTATAAATTTCTTTATTTTTAGTGCAACCCAAATCTTCAGGATACTAATAGACAAAAATCTTATTCAAAATGTTAATAAAAGGTTTTAATTACATACAAGAATAATTGTTTTATTTCAGAATAAGTTAATTTGCTAAGAAATATATTTAGTCACGATTTTTAATTACAATATCCGAATTTGAATCCACTTTTTCGTTTTAGGGAAAGTTCAATTTATCCGCAGTCAGAAGAAAAATGCTCAACTGGTGTATAAGGGTTTTATTTATAATAAGAAGTTAACCCAAGCTAATGGTCATACAACTTGGAGATGTTGTGATGTACTAAAAACAAAATGTAAAGCTGTTGTCATTACCAAAAAAAACAAATTGATAGCTGTACGGAGACAACATGTTCATCCTGCCCACTGGAGTCGCATTGGTAATCGTCCACTGTACGATGTCGAAGAGGAGCTCGGCGAATACATTGAAATTAAGAAAGACATAATAAAAAGCGATGATGTAATTCAAGTGTCTCACATTGAATTAAACAAAAATCAATATAAAATTTTTGTACCAAATACAGAAAAAATTTTCGACAGAACTAATGAAATGCCTGGCTACAAATTGAAAATCAAATAAGTTCATTTATTGTCAATAATTTTAAGATATTAACTTTTATTTTTAAGTTAGTTTTGCTTCATGTAATCGTTTTGATCATGGTTCGCGTTATATTTCAATTTTAAATAAAATTAACCAAAATAGGGTATACTTCTTTAAATGTCGTTTAATGTAGGGAAAATGTATTTTACGTATTTAACATTTATATATAACATGTTATAGAATTGTTTAAAACACAACAAAATCAATTTTCTTTTCATGTTCAGGAGAAACTGAATTACAATTTATTGAAAGCCCCTGGTCGACTCCTTGTCTAGTTATTAACGATTACATGTACAACCGACACAGTAAGAAGAATGGTAAGGCGTACTGGAGATGCCATAATTATTCAAAAAAACAACAAGAAGAACGGTGCCGTTCCCGGTGCGTTGTTGAAAATGGAAAAATTAAAGCAATTACTGGAGGTTTTCACAATCATCCACAACATACTGAAAAAATAGCAAAAATTTTACAAAGAAATCTTCTCTTACAGAAACCCTGTAATGTTCATAATAATCACCAGTTTTAATGCGTCATGTAAATATTTAGATTATGGTTTAAATAAACAGAATTTTCCGATGTAATATAAATTTGCTTTAATTATTCTCATTAAAACAGCTTATAAATTTTTCTTGATAATAAAGAATTTTGAGTAAATTAATAGTAAAAGAAAAAGACAAACACCGATTGTGATTTTTATGTGAACCGAAACAAATTGGGCATGGAAATATTGTAAGTAAAGTTTAAATTTGACATAATTCAGCTCACGTACAATATACCTTTTTTCAGATGGAGAGAAACAGTCTACCCATTCGTCAACATTTTGAGTTAAAGATTTTGAATCAACCAAATATTGTTGAAGATCAATTGGTTGGAAACCAAACAAACGTTAAAAACGAATTAATAACGAATGTTGTTTTCTTTCAGTTATTTTAAGTAAGTAAAAAAATGAAGTGCTTGTGATAAAAATAAAGCTATCAGTCGGAGCTTATCTTTATTAATTGTAAACATTCATAAGAATTTCAAAAACTTAAAATATTTATTGTTCTGTGGTAATAAAAATTTATGTTTTTTCTCATATTAATTTTAATAGATTTCTCAGAAATGCTACTGTATTATAATAAAACACATTCAAAAAGTGTATGAATGGACACCATACAAAAAATTCTTTATTTAAGTAAAATCTAATTAAAGTGTGAAATATTATCCTGTGTAATTATGAGAGTAATTATTTTTTAGGTCTAAATGCGGCTAAACCAGATGGAGTGTATTTCGTACGTAGTCGATGGGGAAGGAAACTATTGGTGATGGGTAATTACACGTTCACCTCAAACAAGCGCATATATCCAACGGATACAACATACTGGAGATGCACATTTGCAAGTTCCCGAAAACCGTTTCCGTGTCAAGTACGGTGCACGACGCGGAAAGGGAAACTTATAAACTTGACTGGCAAACACAATCACTACCCACAACCCCAAAATCTAATTGGAAAAGATTATTTCAATGAATATTCTATTGAAGATCCTTGAATGGAGATGTTTTTTTTTATATATTTTTGAATTTGACTGGTTCATACGTAATACGTATTAAATCATTCATCATGCAAATCTCATATCGGAAAGAAAACGTTTTCTTCCGTTGAAAATAATTAATCAATGACGGTCACGCTTAATATTAAAATAAAACAAGAGCAAATGATTTTGCACAAATTTATATCGACTGATGATACATAAGATGTATTGTATATATAAAACAGTTAAATTTATTAAATTCATTAGATTTATTATCTATCTATATTTAGTGTTAAAAGAGTTCTTAAAATTTCTTATCGTACATGAAATGAATGAAGGGAATTCGTATTCAATCAATAGAGTTAGGAAAATGAAGTCAAACGTAAATAAAGTTCCAGGATTTTCCATAGTTTATTTACATTTTCAATCATCTTTTATAAACTCGAACAATGCATAATGCTTTGAATAGGCTTATGTAGGTATATTGTGTAGTTCGAATAAAAAGTTACAATTATACTTTTGCAGGTTTCGTACGATGCAAAGAGTGTAAAAATCACAAGAAACTTAGTCAGACAACGAGGGAATGCTCAACTTGCAAAGTTTCCGCGTTATCACACCGTGGAGTTCTTCTATTAATTGATTTTAGCTGTAAGTTACGCGTGAGGAACCTAAATTAATTCCTGCAAATAACGAAGCGAACAGAAAGAAGCCAAATTTTTGTCATATTTAAACTAAGAATTTTTAGGTTTATTCATAAGAAATATAAGATTTGTTTGCGTGTAAAACCTTTTTCATTATTTTGAAGGATTTATAGTTTTTTTATTAGCAGTATTTTTTAAGTATATAAACGATCGTTCAAGGTGCCGACATTCATTTTATATTAATTATTTAATATTTTTTAATTGTGCAGATTTTTGGCATGCTGCTCATGTGGACATGCCCTCTACGCCTAAGTATTCCTATAACAGTCGGGGTCAACTTGTTTACAATGGTCATACGTACACGAGTGCTGTGAAAAACGGACCAGACTTAGTTGTATATTGGCGTTGTGTATCTTACAAACAGACAAAATGCCACGCTTCTGTTAAAACACAAGGAAAAGCAATAATCAATGCTAAAGGAGTACATAATCATTTGCCGCGAGAAGTAAAGGCATTTGAGGCGAGGATATGGAATGAAGACGTGGATTATTAAACTGAACAATTTTGAATGTCTTATATTGAATTGTTTCGTTCAATAAAAATCCATTTAATTGTTTAATGTCTTTAATTCATAAGAAATTGCTATCATGCAATATTTAATAGTCGGAATAATTGAAGATTTTGTTTAAGAAATTTTTAGAAATCAAAGTTGATATGTTTGGTTCTTATTTTTACTGAATTAGTGGACGAAAATGATCATATTTATAATCTGTGTAAAAATGAAATTGAGTTTTCATTGGAATATGAAAGGACCAGGTAACGGATAAAAAATTAGACAAAAACAAAAAATTCTAATCGAATTTTCGATCAATACAAAATACAAAACTTATTTTTGCAACGAAGAACAAAAATGATTAATTTGGTATTTCGATTATACTAATATATTCATTTTACAGGAACCATTGTTTGTGTGGACATGAACATTACAGATGATATGTTGAACGTGATGTACATTAATAGTATAAAAGGTGGCAATCAATTGTGCTTGGATGGTTATCCTTTCACAAGACACAGAGTGAGAGGAACTACGACTTATTGGCGATGTGTTCAGTTCAGACCTCTCGGGTAAGATGATTGAGTCCTCGGAAATCGTTTACTTCAACTGTTGTTTTATCAGGTGTAAAGCGAGAGTTCGAACTACTCTGGAGGGCACAGTTACACAATTAAAAATTGGACTTCGTGAACACAATCACAACATTCTAAAAGAGCGTAGGAAAAAGGGTTCGCTGAAAAAGGTGTATGAAGCGAGAAAACAGCAGCGAAAATTAAAGAACAAAAAGTAACTTTACTTAATTCTTATGGCTTATAATTATTGCGTATTTAATTTAAAATAAATAAATGAAAATCCTGAATTATAGATTTATAATTGTGTTTATTATATTATTATTATAAGTTATTATTGTGTTTATTCTCGAAAGATTACTTTTTAGTAACAAGTAAAGAATTCTAAATAGACTGAGGGTCGAACAGTTATTGGTAAACAATAAACAAGTTATTTTATTTATAATTATTACAATATTACTATAATGAAATACATAATTGAAACCATTTAAACGATGATGATTCTTGCCGTGCAACTGTCGTCTATGAAATTTTGTATTTCGTTAGAAAAATAGCAATTGATTTTGCATTTCGTCTTAAAGGACGATACGATGAATATTGAAATAAGACTTACTGAATACATGAATATATTTTAACTATTCTCATTATTTTCAGATGAAACAAAAATAATTGAACTGGCCGAAGAATCATCCGATGAAGAAATTAAAAAGCAACTAATAGCCACATCATTGATGCCCGTTAAAGTTTCAGAAAATTTAAATCCAGTTCAGAAAGTGAGCTTCAAAAAACCGATCACACTCTCCTCTTCAAACATTGTATCACCAGATAATATTATTAAGAATTTGAAAAATGGTCACTTCTTGGTGCGCATTAAGAAAGCCCGATTGAAGGGATATTGCGTGGAGTGCTTGAAGAAGAATGGACCCAAGGCAAAGAATGTTCTATCAAAAGTTATTACATGCTGTCCAAAATGTCCCGGCGGTAATTGGATTTGCGAAAAATGTTTCGATGAGTTACATTCGACATAGGTTTGAACAATTTCGAATTATACGGAACTATTGAAGTATAATAGTATTACTTATATGTATATCTCCGCTTTTGGTTCTCCTTTACCATTTATGTTAATCAATTACTTTTGAGAATTCAATAAATTGGATCTAAATATAACTGTAAGATAACTAAGTAAAATGTGTGTGCATTTAACTCTGCTAAGATTACTATATTGTTTTAAGTTACACTCTTCAAGGGGAAATAAATGTATGAACGTACCTAACAAGTCGCCCTCTTTTTTCAAAATTATTATTTAGAATATTCCTTTTGCCTTGCAGGTAAAATATAAAAACATATTTCGTAGTTCATTAAATAACTTAACAAAGACTAATGAATTTTTCGTTATTCACGCAGGTGGGACATGGTATAAGAATCCCGAAATTTACATTCTGAGTAACAAAGGTAATCGGCAACTCGTTTTTGGAGGATATATTTTTAATTTTGAACGTGCAAGGCGAAATAGAAAATACTGGCTGTGCACGGGGAAATACTCATTCGGATGTTCGGTCAGGTTGAACACAACAATTGATCAGAAAATGGTGCTGGTGAAGAATTTTAAGCACTGCCACCCACTGCCCACATTGGAAAAGAAACAGTTCCTTTAATACATAATTTAGTGAAACTGGACTGATATTTTTGTTTTGTGTTTGAATAATAAAGGTATGTATATTATAAAGCAACGTTTTTTACTTTCACTCTTACATGTAATGGTTTAGGGAAAGTAATAAAGTATATTGTAATTCGATTTTGAGATTATATGTTTTTCATGACTTTGGAGGTACACTGAGCGACAAAGTGTTTTTTTTAAAAATGTATGTGCATGTACGGGGAGCTGCAGCCTGAACTGGTTAACGGATAAAGTTGAAATTCAGCTAGCAGTTGGCATTTCGCCCTGTGATAGCTGACCCCAAATTTCAATTCAATGGATATAATAGGAGTGGAGCTAAGAATTAAAAACCCTCAAAACTGGAGATTTTTCGGATTTTGCATGGTTAATGACGGGCGAAGCTGGAGGCCACAATTTTTAACCGTTTACAATGGAACTTTCCATAAACCTAAAGGAATATATGATCTTCAGAATGTTTCAACTGTTTTTAGATAAATTAAAAGTTATGGCAGTTATGCTTATGAGTTATTACAAAAAAGCGCGAAAAATGATGAAAAATCCACATTTTTTAATACAGACAACCCTCGAGGCCAGTTTTTTTGTTCAAGAGTGAAAGGATTGTCGTCTTTTAACGTCCTGATTTTTTATCTTTGTTTGAAAGTTGTGCTGCTTTCGAAGTTCTTCAATTTCGTAGGATTTTGATTTTAAATATTATATTGTAATTTCATCCACTGTTTGTTTTTCCTTGAATCAATTGTTATATTTTAGAATTATACCTGACTAAAATACAAGTTGAATATTTCAAAACTTTTATTTAGAATGTTGTTTAATTACAGGTTTCTTTTTTTTGGTTATAAGAGGGTGGTTATGGGACGCATTCAAAACTTCAAGAACTCGTCCTCTTTTTAAGCGTATTCTCGCTCGGCATTTGGTTGTAGTTTTTTTAGCGCAAATCCATTTTATACCCTTTGAATTCACAAGTGATTTGCAATATTCAAAACCTTTATACACTAATTTTATCGATGAACGCTGACCACCGATGAAATAATGTTCTGAAAAAATAAGTAGTTTAAGAATTATGAAAAACATTTTCAATATCGACATACAAATAGTATACTGAAAAGATGTTTTTATTTACACTACAAACTCAAATAACTAAAGAAATACTGTGAGCTAAGTTTCATTACCATCCTGGCAATGGCATTGTTGATCCATTTTAAAATACTTTGCTAACAGCTATTTGAAAATTAACTTTAATATATAATTTAAACATTTGTAATCACTGTAATTCTTTTGAAAAAAAGCGACAGCTTTCTTTATTTTTAAAATTGTTTTTTTTACAAGTTTCTTAATAATTTAATATGTCTCCAGAGCTAGCTGCTAATTAAATCTACTTAAATAGGTTGGTGGAAGCTTAGTGCAGAGCAAAGGAGACATTTTAATGAAATACAATTACAACAAATTAACATTTTCTTAAGAGAATAATATCTGAGCACAAACTGAGCCTTGGAGATGCTTCTCCGCACATAATTCAGGCATTATATTATATACCTTGTTCAGGAGCAATACGTCGCCGCATATAGTCTGCCAATAGATTTTTTTAGTGTTATTTTCCATTGAAAATAGTAAGTTAGCTAGATTCAGTGTTTCACATTTTTCCGTTGAAAGCTCATCCAGCTCGAATCCCAAAGCAAACAAATTTCTAATTACGGCCTATTTGCGGGTAATCTGCGTTGCTTATATTTATTTGAGCCCATTCCATATTTCAGTCGCTTCATTAGAACATGATTGTGATCCTTGTGGGTTAGAAAGATCCCGTCAGGCTTGCACACAGCACGCGCTCGGCAGTTTAATCGCTTTGCGTGCTTACATCGCCAATATGTAGCTTTCCCAGATATTGTATTTTTATGGAATATATGATTATCAATTGTAAGAACTTGCCCATTTGGTTTATCCACTTTTATTCTCTTAGAGTCATATGAGAAAAAGGTACCATTTGCTTTAAAGTTGTCCTCGTCGATTTTATCTGTGAACAGAATAACGAGTTAATAATTGTTGGAACTGTTGACTTTTTTTTGTTATATGTACAGTGATTGATTCTGAATTCCGATCTTTGTATGTTTGTTGAACCGAATTTAAAACTAAATGTGAAAAAGAAAAGAAAAAGATTCGTTACTGTTAGAAGAACGAAATCATAGAAACCAGGAAGGGCACTATGAACGGATCTTATTTAAATATAAAACTTATCTTTGAAGTTAATATTACAATATTTCAATTATTCCAAACCTTGGCTTGTGTTTAATTTTTAGCGTATATAAATGCCGGATGGTAGAACGTTTTGGAATGCTATTGCATAGAATTTAGTTTCTTTGTGAGTTATCGTCTCCAGGTTTTGTTTTGTCCTACTCTGTATCAGTAGCAGATACTAGTATATAATATCCATGATATTTCTTTTAGTGTTCAAATACGTGGTAATCCCGTTCTTCTGAGATGAAATATTTAAAATTTTCTCCAACACCTATAATATTCTTGGGGTCACATCACACTCCAGTTTCGTCAGCATTACTTGTCCCCTTAGCAAAATTTCACTCTAGTGGTTATTTTTCAAACTTTGTGCCCAGTTATTAATTGAAGAACTATCATTCAGTTGCAGCTATTAGCATTACAGAATAAACAGCAATAATAATGAAAAAGAAATTTATTACGTCATTTATGGAGTAACTGAAAGAAACACATTTACAAATTATAAGTGTATTACTTAAATTTTACTCTGTAAAAAAGTTAAAGTTGTTCATCTTTCTTAATGTATTCCTCAATGAAAGTGTTAAATGGAACCGAAGCAATGGATGTTTGCTTCTTCACACGTTTTTTCCTCTTCACAATTTCTTCGTGCGTATGAAATCTGTTCAATGGATAGACGGTGTCATTCATTGTGAAAACTCGGGAACGACATTTTTGATTCCACCATTGATTGCATCGCCAATATTTCTTCTCTTCTCCATTCGCCAGTTTTAAGGTTTTTTCGAAAATGAAAGGCTGCCCTCCAAATATCAACTGAACTCGACCTCTTGATGTTGGAGCATACATCGCCGTTTCTATAACTGTTATAAAAATATGTTAGATAATCATTTTAAATACAATTAGTATGCTAAACTTAATATTTATGTTTTATCTTATTTGCCTATAAAACCTATAAAAATTGGTTATTTGAATGTTCATCATAATTTTTAATTGTCCACAGGATTCCAAAAAATTATGAATAATTTGCAAATACAAATCTAGACATTATTTTGCATTTCAAAGATATTGAAAAGCTTTAAAAAAAAACTCATTGTGTAGGATTTATTAGTGCTCATTTAATATCTGACACAGTAGTAACTTGAACTGGATAAAAAATCTATCCCTGCTTATCACAAACGTTTCATTGATGTAATTACTTGTGATTCATACTTTCAGCTCCCATCGCAGGCATTCCCTTTCATGGTTGTCCAATGTCGCCAGGCAAATCTGCAAATTACTTTTTGTTAATATCGGTTTCCAATTTGGTAAAAAATATATTCTCACCCTTCAGGTGACAAAATTCATCGTTTTGTCAGTTCATGTTGATTCTAGCCATAACTCAATTAAATTTAATGTTTTAATAATGTTGAATTGTTATTTTATTTTGAATGTTCCAATTACAATACAATTTGAGTGGACATGATTTAATTTTAATTTACGTCAATTTTACAAAATATACTCCGGGCGGTATATAACTAATTATAAATTTCATTAAATATAGTAAAAATTACGGAATATTTCAAATAGAATCTAGAAGTAGTTTCTTACCCGAGAAAGATTGCCCAAAAATTCACTGAATTGTAATCTTTTAAATTTTTTACATAAAACCTTTTCAAAGAAACTTTTTGAATTTCTTTAACATTCTTAACGAGGGAGGATGGTTGTGATCCGGCCGAGTAACAGTCAACCTATATAGCCCATTCGTTTTCTGTACGGTTGTTGCTCGTGCTCGACAAGCAGGTCGTCCTGCTTTTCGTGATCGACAACACCAATAAGTTGTGTTTCCGAGTGAGTGATTTTTAGCAAATGTGAAACCATTAAAAACTAGAAGTGATTTCCCTCTTTGGCCAGGAATAAATGTGACCTCTTCATCTTCCATGACAATTTCATTTTTCCGAAGTTGTTGACTATCATCCGGTGAATATCGAAATTTTTTTTCATCTAAGTAGAATACGCCTGAAAATATAGTGTTGGTTAGTATAAGATCATTATTATTGAAGAAATAAAATTATGTACTTCATAATCTATACAAAAATTTTAAGAAAATAATCATGTAACAAATTATAAGAAACACTTATTTCAACAGCTTTATTGAGATCAACTTTCAATTATTAGCAGCCTACAGAAATTCTTAAGATAAAGAAAGATGAGTGGGTGGATGACTGTGTTCTCTGGCGGTTGGTCTAGCAATCACATGTCCATCATCGGTTTGTCTTGTTATCAATCTTGCCTTGCATTTTTCTTTGTGATACAAACAGCACTTCCAGTCGCGCGTTTTCTGCCCTGGATAGATTCTCTCATTCGGCGTATAAGCATTGTATTTGTATACCAACAATTGAGTGCCACGCTTCGAATATATGTAGCTAACGTTATTGCTATTACGCTTAATATCTGAAAATTGTTACACAATTGTTATTGTTAATATACTTTTTTTTAGTCTATAAAAAAATAAAGTTTAAAACCAAAACCAACGTTAGTTAGTATGAATTGCAATCGTATAAAAAAAAGGTTGCTTACTTTCGACTGCCAATTTGAGTTAGTTATAAAATATAATGATTTAAGCTAATCTGATTTAAAATACACCGGAACACTCAGCACTTGCTTCCACCACGATTCCATTAGTTTCTGCTTACAAAAATGTAAAAATAAGAACAGTAAGATATAATTACAAATTAATTTAAACACCTATTTTTTTCTGTAAACTGTTTGATTCTTATCTTTTCTACAAAAATTAATTACAAATAATTTTTTAAACATATGTGTATATATCATTATTCAAAATCGCATCAGAGGGATCTATACAGTGATTGTGCAAGGAATAGGTTAAATACACTCGAGTTGACCCCTTTCGTTGTGTTGCTCGAGCTTTGCACTTTCTACGAAATTGTGCACACTTTAAATAATACGTTGAATGCGATTGCGATCCAATTACAAAGCGATGTCCATGTATTAAAATTCGTGATGTATCCAGCTTGATATCAATACCTAAAAACACAAAATGATGGAATAAAAATTAGTTACAAATGAATTACATTACAGAGTTTTCGTCTAATCATTTTTATAAATTTCAATAAGAATTTACAAATTATATTATGTATTAACAATAGTTGAAGTAAAATTATTTATTCTCTTAGTACATACATACTTCTTACACGTTATCATTTATTCTTTTAGATGCAAATGTGCTTTCTTTCCAAATTTTATCTGGTTTTTCGTATTTGTGATGCACCGTGCTGTACACTTTTTGTTGCAACAAACCCAATTGGTTGTCAACTTGAATGAGGCTTCTTTGCGATATTTATAGTGTCCCATTATTAGATTTTCACCTCGTCCTGAATTTCTCACAATTTGAAAGGAAATATTGTCATGCCATATTCCAGAAATTTTAGCTACATGAAAGAATAAAATCAGTGTAAGTTGAAAATTAATCAAAATCATGTTTTTTGCTTACATTTAATAATTTAAGTTTGATTGGGTATATTCTATGATCAAGTTGAACACAAAATTATTAGTTTTGGTACACAACAAAGAATCACAAATACATTATAATAGAATTGAAATAAAACAATATGTGGAGCCTGAACAGTTTATGATTTAATAGAACTTAATCCTGTAAACCAAATGAAATAATTCAATGCTGTGCTATGTTATGTTATATTGTACAATGTACATACATAAGTACATAAAATATTTTAAAGTGCAGTAAACGCAGTTACTGGATTTTAGAACCGAAAGTGTTTCTGCAAGGAATGGGCATGGCTTACGAGCTTTACATATGCGATTATTATGTCCTTTACTTTTTACTGAGACCTACTTTCAAATCAATTGTTTAAACATTTTGATCATTTGCTTTTATATTTCTTGAAGAAATATATCACAATATTTATATAAATGAATAGGATTGAACACATTTTAAGTATGACTTAATAATTTAGAATTGAAGAGCTTCAAGAAGGACATCCTCCAAATTTACAATACTTTGAATTAGATATCTATTCTATTCCAATAACGCTTTTTCCCTTTTAACTTCCAAACTGTTTCTAAAGCAATACTTTACCTCTATAAAACAATGTAAATCAAAATATTAGTAATTATGTGCTTGAAGTAATACACAGAGGTCTTCAATTGTTATATTCTCCAGCTCTCTTTACAATAATTTAATACTATCAGTTTTGGAAATACTCAAGATTTGTGTAATAAGGATCATTGTAATATTGCTTAAAAACTGGCTCGTGATTATGAAGTTTTCTACTTAGTTTAATAGAGTATTGTCCAGCAGTGACACATCTTGCAGGACATTTCAGTGTTGAGTTGCTGTTTTTATTGCAGACCCAGTTCACGGTGCTGTTATATCTCCTTTCAGTCGTATATAAATACCCGTCATATATTAAATTAAGACCACCTCTTCGATTTGGCAGAAAATTATATTTTGCTTCCAACCATACACCAAGTCCTAAAAATATTCAGAAAGATATTTTTCAAGTGAGGCAAAACAAATTCTAACCGAGTTTATGTATTGAGGTGAAATTTAATTACAAACAGTTTATATTTGATCAAATTGTTCTATTATTAAGCATAAGCAAATTATCATTGAAAATATTTTACAATTAGTCGTGGTTATGGAAGCCACGTAACGCTTTAACGGTGTTGCTTATGGTAATCACTCTGGACGTACATTTCAGTTTGCTTCGTCTCTTGAGGCATTCCCAGTAGCATGTGCCTTTTATTCGTCGATTTAGTGTGAATGTTCGTCCTCCAATTGATAACAGGGGATTGCCTCTCACACTCTGAACATATTTCACTTCCGGTAGGCTGTCAAATTCGATGTATCCTAAAAAAATGTACCTTAAAGTCATTTTCATACATTCGATGATCTTTCACAGACGTTTTCAAATTTCTTAAATTATAAAAAATCAAAGTCATGTTCATTAACTCAATCCTTTATTTAAGTAAAATACAAGAGTAGTATGTAGTCTTAAAACTAGATTTACAACGGTTGTTATAATGCTTTGGATAAGGAAATGTTATAAGTATAACGTTGGATGCCACGCCAGTCATCAGTGACGCCCCATTCCCTCAATAGAGACAGATTTAATCTGTGGTACAAAAGTAAGTCGAACTCTCTCAAGAAAAGCAAGTATATTAAACGTGTTGTTTGAATATGTTTAATGTTATTTTTTGTTTTACTAAAATAATGAAAGTGTGTCTCATTTCACAAACATAAAAAATGGTTGGTTAATTAACTCAAGGCATAAGTTAATAATGGTGATTGCATGTGGATGAACAAACAAAATTAGCTTTTGTAAGTAAATAATATGAATGTATTTAAAAATGCACTTACCGGATCACGTCCTTTGTTTTATATTTTTGGAATATTTGAACCTATTGGAAACGAAACGAGCCAACCTTTTGTATATTATTTTCTTAATTTAATTTTAAAAATGCTTTCAATATACGATAAAAACATCTTTCTTGAGTTTTAACAAACATCTTTAACATCAAATTTATTAACTTCTCAACACTTTTATTACTTCATTCGTTATATTCTAACGATCTAATGTCTCAGTTTCTTTATGGTTCAAAATTTCTTTTGTATATTTTAAATATCTTGAAATTTGGAAAAGCTTTAAGGCATCAAGGAAAACACGAACCTTATCTAATAGAGGAACGCGTCTTTCGCTAGTAATTCAAACTGCTGTACGAATAATATGTCAATGATAACGTTATTTCAAAATATATGATCTTGGTGTGGAATAAATAAAAAACAATATAATTTGTTTCTAGCTAAATGTGCAATTGTTACTTTCTATTGCAAATAAGATTTTCATTATTATTTTATAGCAATAATTTTCTTACCTTACATTTCATAATTTTACACTATTTATGTATCTACATACATTCATTAAAGATCATTTTCAATTTCCATAATTAAAAATCGTTAAACCTGCGGCACTTAATCCACAAATGAAAACAAAACAATATAATAATGAGGCACCGAAGCAAGCATGATAAACAATGCTTATTTATTTCCAACTAAAATTAAAATACGACAATATTGCACGTAGAAACACTTGATTAGACTTTATAGTTGTTGTGTTTCATTGAAATACTTTTCAATTTATACTCGAGATATAATTAAAGTTGCATTACTGACAAATGTTAGAACACCATTTTCTCTTATTTTGACGTTTCAATACAACCTCAAAACAAGCTATGACGCCTGATACCCTTGCATCTATTACAATTCAGTTATGAGAAATTCTTTAGTTTCTCTAACACATTAGTTGTGTTTCTACGATTTTGTTGATTAAAAAACAATACAGTAAGTTCAAAGACAATTTTAAAAAAAAAAACCGTAAATTCAATTTATTTTACTAATTTCTCTACATAGAATTTTCAAAATTGTGACAATTAAAATTAATAAAAAAAATGACTTGATTTTATGATAATTTTTTTTATGCACAGTGCAGAACACTGTCATTTTTGCATTATTATTAAAGATTTTATCCGTTCCTTTTGTGATAACGGGATAAAACTTTGATAGAATGCATTGTCACCGACAATGAGTCTATCAATAAAAAAAAACAAGCAACCTTTCGCGAAGTTAATATAGATGAATTAATGAATTAATAAAAATGCGTATTTTAACATTTGTGACTTGGTAGTTCACGTTAAGATGGCTTGTTTATCCTCTAGTACGTTATCGTAATAAGCTTGTGAAAATTCCGCCATTTGCCATGATGTTGGGGAGAAATGTCAAAACTGTTGCCAAGAAGTGTCTTTTTTAGTTGGAGAGTTTTAAATTATTAAATATTCAATTATTCTCGGAAAATGTATAAATTTGCCATGGTGTAACTACTTTGCAGGTGTCTTCAGTTTTATTTAGTTTTGTTGATTAGAATAATCTAAAAGTTAATAATGTTATTGGTAAGAAAACATTTCTATAAGGTGTTTTATCTATTAAAGCACATTTTAATGAAATAATAAATAAATATAATTACTTGGTTAATTAGTACAATCAATAAATTTAGAAAATAGGTACTAAATGCTTAGAAAACGAAGAAATATTTTGAAAATACATCAATGATAACAAGCAATCTAAATAAAAACATGTCCATAAGCTTGTCTTTAAATAAATTGCAATTGTTCTAAGTGTTATTCATGTTTCGATTTACAGTGAACGCAAAATGTTGTTTCCAGATTCGAAGGAATTGTACCAACTATTCAATTTAAATAAAAAAGGATAGTTTCTGTCTCAGTACCATGAGTTGAAACATTGTGAAAGACGCGGACATCAAACAGTGAAGTAAACAAGCAAGTTATTCTTCCTTATTTATGTAATTGTAATTTATTTTTTAGGAATTTTTTTAGGATGTCCATATATAGATCTGTTTAATCTTAATTTCCATGTATATTGTATTTATGTAATGAAATAAAGGAAGTTATAAAAAATTTCGCTGATACAAATTTTAATAATATTTATCTTTGTGAAGCTAGAAAAAACTTAAAATGCATCTTCTAATAATTTTGTTATTGTTTTTTTATTAGATGTAATCAGCAATGCTACGACAGCGCAAGACACTAAGGATGAAGCATATATGCCAGTAATAGTTGAAATTTCAAAGCAAAAATCAATAACGTACGATGGTGTAGACCAAGAACCTGGAAAAAACCCACCTCGATCTACAGAAAAACGTTTCAAAAGGGTTTCAATCGAAGAGGAATCACTTGGAAAAAATGAAGAGTCGAGCGTTGATGTTACGGTAGTCACTGAACAACAAGAAAAATTGAGTTTAAAAAAGCAAGTTGAAACAAACCAAGCTTCTTTATCGAATGATGCTATACCCTTGCATTTGGGATCGACGATTTATGTTTCGAAACAAGATTTGTTTCAAATATTTACTCCAAATCCAAAGATTTATATATCAAGGCTGACAGATTTGTTGTTCAAAGATGTTGAACAAACCATAACGGATGGACAACCAACGGTAAAACTTGATCCTGAGCGAGCAAAGGCTATAATAAGTATTTTTATTTTAAGTCCAATGATATAATTTCCTAAAAAAGTATTTTTCAGCTCATGTTGTGCAAGTTTTCGCTAGAAGAGGTGAACCAATTTCAGAGGAATACGTTCGGAAGTTTTTAAAATTAAAATTATACAGAATGACAACAGCTTTGCAGAAAAAATTATCATCAAACCTGTAAAAAAATGTGCATGAAGATCAATAAATATCCTGCTTCACAACGATTTATTTTATTTATAATTTAAATTTAATCACCGGTTACTGCTTTATAGAGTTATCATTTGCTAACATGTTTTCCAGGATCGTTTCGGAAAATGAGAAGAAACACCCACAAAAATCTCATTCCCCTATACGCTGGATGTCGTTTTCTGATCTCCAAAAAGGAGTTGGTAAGAATATTTCATACAGACCCATCGATTTACACAACAAGATTAGCTGATTTAATGTTCACCCCGGAAATGTTAAAAAAATGTGCTATGAGTAACAAGAGGGATTGTCTTCAAGAGTTGGACAAAATTCGATTGCAATCGATGATCAGTAAATATTTTAATTTATCGTTTCTACTAAATTTATACCGTTTTCCAATTTTAGCACATGTAGTTCAATTGTTTACTAGACGTGGGACTAAAATTACCCAAGAAACGGTGAAGAAATTCGTACGAACAAAAATTGCCAACGATTACAAAAAATGATTTGGAAAATTTATTCATGGAAATAAAACTAAGAATTTATCGTTTCACATTTTGCAAAAATACCTATTTGCATTATACCTGCGTAGTTCTGAAATTTTGTAATTTTTTGTAGATTTTATTATTTGTTTAAAACTTCAGAGAATTTATTCAGTTTCTATCTATATAATTTACAGATAAAAACGATCTCTATTTTTCTGATTACCTACATACTTATATTTTTGTATTCTATACCTAAGATTTTGGTTGTACAAATATGTATATTGTATATCTAACGGTAGTTTGCTGATAATGAAATGTCGAAAATATCTTGATTCTGATTTCGAGAACAATTAAAGTTCTTTTAAACAGAAACTTTTGTGTTATTTTTCTCTGCGAATATCGATAATTTGAAGTATGAAAATGTAGTTATCCTTATACTGAGTAACTTTTACTATTTTACTAACGTTCATGTCTTTCCATAGGAAAGCGCTTTAAAACCGGATCGGCTTTTTTGATGGGCAGAGAACCGGGACTGACGGAAATGGCTAGTGACGGATCAATTTTGCAATATGCAACGACTCAGAGGGGAAGAATCATGTTAATATACGCTGGCTACAAATATGTGGAAAATCGTCAAAGTCATAAAAATATTTTTTGGCGATGCTCAAGATATGTAAAATACGGATGTCGAGCAACCGTTGTGACGTCCAAGGAGGGTTCTGAAATTACTGTTCGAGTTTCGGGCTCACCGCATACGCATGATCCGGAAGTGAAAATGGAAATACCGGAAGACTCGATCTCCGTAAAAGAGTATATGTTCTAAGTCTAACTAGAAATAGAAGTGTTGAATATTGAACAATGTGTTTTGCAGATATTCGGCTAAAAATTAGTTGAAAAAGAAAACCGGTTCAATTTTTTTTATACCCTAGATGTATGGTACATTAGTTTTGAACAAACGTTTGCAATGCCAAAAAATAGTGGTGACAAAATAAATCGAACTATTTATTCATAATTGGTAAGAGAAAAGAACCCGTTTTAAGGATGTCTGTTTGTCTGTCCACACGATAACTCGAGAATGCTTATAGCTAGAAGATTGAAATTTAGTACAGAAATACTTCATCAAAGCACAATTACGATTATGTTGCACATAAAATCTAATGCGCAAAATCGGAACTGTTTTTACAAATACCAAAACTTTATTTTTTTAGATGCCTTTTCAAATAACAACAAATTGATCTTTTTACGATGAAGAACGGTTTTTGCGCGGTTTGTACACAATTTCTTAACACTCTGGTCTCTGTGTTAAAACTGTGCCGTTCTACATCTAGGGTATTTCATAATAGCCCGAAGCCAATTATACTTTCCGTATTAGTTAGATTTCATTGAACACCATAATTTTATTTATTTGAGCTCGATTATTTTGTATGAACGACTTTGAAAAAGGAATTTCTAACATTAATGTAAATAGCAATTCAATAAATTACTGGATTCTAAGCTAAAAATTCACTATTGTTGTAATATTTAGAAAATAAATAAATAGTAGGTATCCACATTAAAAAGAGAAGTGTTCACTGTTGTAATTTTCATGTATTTATGATATCTATTTTCAAAAACAAACTTACATATAGTACCATATAAATGCTTTTTTGCATTGATATTTCCTTATTTATCCACATTAATTTTCTGAAAATATTGTGCCACATTTAAGTACATCTTACATATATGTTATACTACCTAAACAAAACACATGAAAATTTGATGAAACTTAATTATGGTTTAACAGTATGTCTGGAAACATCTTCGAATGATTGTGAGAAGAAGTCATTTCAATTCGCGTAAATTCTGTTCCTCTTGTGGTTTTCAAACGAGCTTTGCATTGATTTTTATAATATAATTTACATTTCCATCGTCGGTTTACTTCATTTTCCGAATACTTCTCATTCGGTGTATATGTGTTTCCATTAAAGAAGGCCAACAGGCTTCCACGCTTCGACTTAACATACACCAAGTGTTCGTTTTTTACAAAAGCAACTGGAATATTAAAGGTATTTATAGAATAAAGAAGAATTTTTACAATTAATGATAAACAAAAACGAAAAGGGGAATACTAATAATGGCAAATTATTTCCAAGAAAATAAAATTGGTACTCGATTTTTCTATTTAATTTCTACAATAATAGTGATAATATTGAACAGGTTTTGCTACGGAAGTGTGTCATGGGCGGACTTATGTCATACGTACAGGGTGTTCTGCAAATAGTGGATAAACCGTTATAACCGTGGTCATATCAATCTATATCAGAGAGAGATCCTTGATGATTCCTTTGATGAACCTTTTATGATTCTTGAAAATTTAACTACATTTATCAGTATTTTACGTGTTATTTCTATAAATAGAATTATTTTAGCTCTGTCTTTTACTAAATACCCTCCAGTAACTGTATTAACTATCAGTTATCAAAATCATTGATGAGCAATGATTACACAAGGACCCGTTAAGTCCCCCGTTAACGACTTTTCCACTGTTTACTGAACACCCTGTGTGCGTCTGTATATATGCTGCTATTAATCCAAATACTATGCCTCGCCCACCCCAAAAGTCTCCTCTAAATCCGCCCATGAAGTCTTGCAAAAAATCTTCACTGTTGATCCTGCTTCGGTAATCCGATTTTACTCAATTTGTTGGAAATAAGCATTCCGCCTAGTCTAGCCATTCTTATTCGTTCAGCATCTGAACTGTGGTTATGAATAACTGAAATATTATTAAAAAATATTAAATCGGTCATTACTCCAAATTATTGACTTACTATTTGTTACTAAAAGCTGATCGCCAATTGCTTTTACACGGCCACGACATTTCTTGGATCTGTTGTGAATGCACTCCCAATAAATTTTATTCGTATATTTTCCATGTCGCTTGAGATTTGAACGATAAATAAATTCGTCGAGTACCAGCAAAATGCCACCCTTCCGACTAGGAATGAAAAGCTGCGAGTTTTGATCTTTAAAAAACAGTAAAATATCGTTAGCATTCAGATAAATCTTGCGGTAGTTATGTTCCAACACTATCTACAACAACTACAAATCATTACTGTGGTCAAAGTCATTGGTTGGTACCTATTGTTATGAAATATTCCTGAAATTCATTGCTCCCTTTAAGCAGAATGAGGAATTTTACACAAATCTTATCTATTAACGAATAAAAAATATGGCAAAACGCAAAAGTTTTATTTATGAAACGAACATACATTATGTAACTAAGTTAACTTAAAAGATATTTTCAAAGTATTTAAACTGGGACATAAAAAGTAAGATTACGAATTATATGTATAGAGTACTTATGAGGTGAAAGTATTCATTCTTCACCCGAATAGGGTCGGCACATGTTACTGGGTTGTGTTGAGAGGAATTTACTATGCATTGCTTCGGATTAGTTGCGTCTTCGCGATTAAACCAGAAATAATATTGCGAGTTAGAAGAAATTAAATTGAAAATGGTTATTATAAAGTAATTATAATTAAGAATACCCCCCACCTTATTAGTTAAAGTCTTAGTGAAGTTCTAAAAAAGTTTAAGATTATTTCAATCATGCAGATTTGAGTCCGATTGAAAAATCTGCTTAATTACTTAAATCCATATCCAAATAAACTTTAGAGGATAGTTTTAAAAAAATTGTATAATCGACTCCATTCACTGTTTACTTCTTCACGCCTAGAGCCTTCTGTAAGCGCTTCTTAATCTGCTCTCTAAAGTCATTAGCAGACATTTCTTCCGATTGTGTCTGCGTTTGACTAGTAGTAGAAGTTCTCAACCTCGAGCTCGCGGTATCTTCTACAGGGCTCTGATTTTCTAAAAGCATTTGGGCTTGAGTGGAAGTCATATCAACAGCTGCATCTGTGTGATTATGCCTTGGAGAGAGTTTATACACGTTGTTCCCATAAACCATGCACTTAGCATCACATCCCTTGGAATCGTGCAAACTGCATTGCCATATACTATACGTTCCTCGCTTAAACAAATATTTATAGTGATGCTTGTCCAGTACAAGTTTCATGCCTCCTTTTATTGTAGAAACGTATTCCACCGAGTACGGTTTTCCCTTGAAACCTTCTTCAATTAGATCTTTTAGTCGTGGTTTTCGGATATTTAATGCTGGTCTTCCGCGGCGACGTTTAACTGCAAGCAGAAATGCGTTAGTATTTTGTATTCGATTTGGACAATCAATTCTATAAGAAAATACCTAAATATAAAAACTAGGATTTCAAATGAAAAATGTCGGGCTTCCTTTTTCCTCTATTATTCACCGAGATTTGAAAATTCATTTGACGCCATTTAAAACATTAAGTTCTTTATTTTATTCAAAAATATTTATATTTAAATTAAAAGGAAGTCGACTAAAAAAATCGCATACATGTGTTAGTTGTTCGACTTAAAAAGATACTCACGTTTTCTCGTGCACTGCAAAAAAAAAACTGGATTATTTGTTAATATTAATTTAAAAAAAAAAAAAAAAACAATTTTTTAATTTTTGTAGGTCTTTATTGTTTTATGTTCAATGACCCTTTGCAGAAGTTCTTAATGCTACTACTAAATGTAGGTAAAGAGCTCTTTTCATTTGTTTCTGCATATTAGATTTGGATTTTTTTTTTCTTGAAACTTCTGGAATCTTAACTGGATTCGAAGACTGTTTTTATGTACATGATTTGGTTTCTTCAATATCACCACATTCTTTTGTTACACAAAGTCTGACTCCGGGAGATTTTACTGAATCCACGCATTTCCATGTTGTTAACAAAACTTTTACTGCAGATGTGTTTCATCAAGAACTAATTGAGTCGAGGGTTGCTCATTTTACTCGTAACAAACTGGATTTCTCCTAAATCAAAGTTCCAAATTACCAAAATATCCTGTCAGCATAAAGTAATTCTTGATTAAAACAAACATACAAAATAATAAAGAAACAACATATGTTCAAATCAATGTTTTATTAACGGTACTAATTTCTAAAATTTTTAATTATGTGGCTCACACGAGTTAAAAAGTTGCCTCCTAAAATATAGAATTTAGTATAGCGTTTATAAGGCATATTTCTGATTACTTTTTTCATGGCGTTTATATGAAAACTATTTTGAGGTTTCCACTTATGGTAATTTGTTTGAATTTCTATAAAAGTTTTAATACTTACCCTTTTGTTTCTAATTTTAAAACATCACAATTTGCACTAATTAATTAAATATGTAATTTTTGTGCACTTTTCTAGATTCCCGTTTTCTTATTATTCTTCTTTCCCCCCTCCCCGAACCATAATTAAAATTGTCAGAACAGGGTATGTACTAGAATTGTTGTTCAAGTGCCATCTAGATTTCAAATATAACACTTATATTCACATATTTTACAAATTCAAAACACAACATATTTATTTCTTTTTCATATTGAGACAAACTAGCAGTAATGAGTAAGGCCGATTTTAAAATCCATATTTTAAGTAATGATAATAAAAATAAATTTTCAATTTATTGTAATAAATGTACAGCAATTTATGATTTTTATGAATTTAACATCTAAATAATTAGCAATTGATCCTTTTATTTCTTATTTAAATAAAAGAACATTTTAACAATTATTCCTATAAATGATAACTAAATAATATCCATTTTGATAAATGATGCGTATTCCCAAATCAGGACGCGGGCAAATCGCCATTTTATGGTTATATGTCAATTAGCTCTGTTCTAAACTTCTACTACAAAAGTAAGAGCGTTTTGCATGTTGTATTAGCATTTTGGAAAAAACGATGTGCGGAGTGGTTTTCCGCTGTGATTTTTATAAAAATAGTGTTCATTTTTTGTGGAAAATCTTTGATATACATTAAAAATAGATTCAGTGATAAATAATTAATAGTTGCGATAAATGTGCGCTGTGAAGTGAAGTGTTGACGGCTTCGGTTTCAGATCACCACCATCAATCAGATTGGTAAGTTATTTTAATATCTTCATCATTATTCTCATCGTAAAAAGTGCACTGCTGCCCTATGCATATATTTACTGTGCTTTTATTCAGATAAAAACTTAAAAAACTAGCATAAAATGTTTAGTATAAATCTTGTAGTCCTGCAGCAAACAAGATGGCGTCTTTGTTTACAAATACTTTGACTCAGAAATTTTAAGCGTAATATTTTTTATTTTCGAAATTAAATGTGTCTGAAATCTATGATAATGAAATTTACTACTAAATAGTACATAGTTTACTCTATAATGTACAACAAAAGTTTTATCGCTGAAGCCTAAAAACCATTAGTAAAGTCAAATTAGTAACATCAATTGTAGTTTTATCAAGACGTAACTCAACGATATTAAAAACATAGTACATAGCAAAGGGCTTGCTAAAATGCTACGAGAGTATTGTGGATTTATATTAACATTGTGAAAAAACAAACTGCAAAAGTTTCTGAAAATGTCTAATAAAATGTGCAACTTCACATAACTCATAAGACCGACATAATAAATGATTTAAAAGACGAAGATCGAATTAATACTTGTTGATGTTTTTCATTTGAGGCATTTCATTACTTTTTCAAGCAATAATTAATTACTGAAAGTGAGAGGAAGCTATGATGCAATGACGTTAAAATTCAGTATCAAATGCACTACTTTATTGCTCATGTCTGCAAAATATTTATAGTATTTTAAGTACATATTTAAGAACTTTTTCCTAAGTTATTTAAATTGGTGAACAGTAAATAGATATCAAGCAAAGATATACCTTATAATTGATAACTTATAAAGGTTATAAAACTGAATATAAAATGCTTACAAATATATTCTGTACTGGTTTTGCCAATTGTCCTTTTCAATTATAAATGAAAATCCATTTACACAAGTGAAGATTGGTTTATTTTGTGTAATGTGGAATAATAAGCAATATTTATATAAATTTCTAATCGTTAAAGCTATTCCAAAACGTTTGATTGTTGCAGGTAAGTTTCCCATTCTTAATATTACAATACAAGTTGTGAAAAATAATTTTCGACGCATTTTTGTGATTTTTATACGCTCTAAGAAAACAATATTACATACAACATTTTTGCTGATATACAAACTGACTTTTATTTGAAACTCATTCGATTTTACTCCTCAAAATCCTGTTTTTTATTTCCTAAATTCCTAATTTAATTATTGTATTAGTTTCCTAAATTGAGCCAGTAAGCACAATAAATTGGAGTAATCTTCACAGAATTCATTCACCCAGATTTGAGGAATGTGGACCTCTCGGTTGCCATGTCTTATCGCAAAAGTCAACGCGGCAGACCGCTTCTATGTTTGGTCGGTTTCATTTACCGCAAGGAGCGGGAGTACAAACTGCGACATTATTGGCGCTGTTTGAGGACTGACTGTTGCGGTAGATTGGTCCTGTGCAGAGGAGTAATAATGAAATATCGCGAGCATTCACACGCACCAGTATTTTAAATTTGAATAAATTCTTTGATTGATTCAACAAAAATTGTTTTCTTAATTAAATAAATTACTTCTGAGCAGTATTTTGCACCACTATAATGATCCTAACTCGAATCAAATTTTAGGTTTCGATTACATCTACAGCCAAAGAGGTCGGCCTCTGATAATATTCAATAATTATTTGTTTCGGAGAAATCGAAATCATTACTGGAGGTGTATTCGATCAACGAAACATAAATGCAAAAGTCGGCTTATAATAAAACCAGGCGCTTATCTGCATTGCATTGAGAAACACACACATGGACCAGAAACCGATAAAATTGATTGGGGCAGGAGAGTTCGATCAACAATTGAACCAATTGATGTTATCGATAGTGATGACGAAGTGGATGCGATCAGAGATGATTTCAAAACGGTCAAGTTGAGCATTCGACAGCCGCATTTCAATTCCGATTATGTCCTTAGCGAATATTGAATCCACCGAGGGCTTTAATATATACTGATGCCTAATTTAACATTTGAGAATAAAATATTTATAATAAATTAAAATGTTATTTTCTTCAGTTTGTATAGAAATAAAGGAAATTTCTTACTCATTAATTGTTGGATAAATATTTCATCTTTAGTAAAGTTTTTGTTGTGGAATGTGTGCTACAATTACAACATTTTATATAAATTGGTCAGTTTTGTAATGACCAACATTAAATTTGTGATTCCGTCTTTAAATATTGCTAAGTTCTGTATAACTTATAATTTTTTTATATTAAAATATATTTATATTTATTAATTTTGGAGTTTAGATCTGCCGAAATTTAATTTATGAAATTTTTTGCTTAACTTTGTTTCCTAAAAGTAAAACTGCCGAAACAATATTGTAGATTGTGCAATGGTGCTACTATTTATTACTAATATTTCTATAAGATTTATAACACATAATCGGGCAATATTCAATGTTGTTACAACATGCGTAAAATTTTGAGCCATTCTTCCATTATATTATATATTGCAGGTTATCCGCTCGGTTTATGGATAAAGTGTGCACCAATGTGGTATATGCAGAATCAAAAGAAGGGCATCAATTTAGTGTTTAATGGATATATGTATAAAAAGGAAGCAACATTTCGGTCATCAATTAACTGGATATGCTCAAAAGGCAATGGCAGACGTGCTTGGGAGAATAAGTGTCTAGCACGATGTGTGACACGCTATGATGGATCTATTAAGCTTGGCAAACACTATCACAATCATCCGCCGCAATGGTACAATTAATAAACTTTGTTCCAGATGTGCTATTGTCACTGATATCATTTTATTTAATACATTTTGACAATATTGTTTAATTCATTTAAGTTTACATTAAATTATGATTGTATTGTATTTTTTTATTTTCAATTTTCAAATGAACAACTATAATTGTAAATTATATAATATACATGTATGTACATATATATATATATATAATGACAGGATTAGTTTTAAATTTTGCCACAAATAGCATACCGATAAAAATATAATACAATGTTACGATTTATTTTCCATTTGATAAAATCTTATGAAAAAAAAAAAATCTGTTTAACTAATCAGTAAAAGTTTACAAATTTCCGTGCTATCGTTATTGAAGTTGTCACAAACTCCGGTTCTGACGATGTTTAACATTTTTGTGTTCATATTCACATTAGTTTAATTTTTATATGAGTATATCTTATAAAACAATTTTCATAGGGCCAGGAGTCATAAAACTAGGAGCCGAAACTTATGCGATATCTAAAAAAACATCAAAAAATTTTGAGCATAATGGTTTCAAGTACAAATTGGAAAAAAACCGAGGGCAAAGAAGTTATCTCAGATGTTTGAAAGCATCGAAACTAAAATGTAAAGCTAGACTAGTTATTGTTAGAAAATATAATATGGAAGAAATAACAACATACAATGACCACAATCATTCTGTTGCAGATATCACAGGTAAGTGCTTTAAAGTCCAGATTTTATGTACATCTAACGTTATTTACTTTTAGATAAAGTATCTGCAAGACTGTTGCACAAAGGAGCTCTATTTTACAAGCATTATACTAAACACGATAAACAGTATTGGAGATGTGCTAAAATCAACAGTCATCGATGTCCTGCACGCTTGTGCACCACATTGGCTGGCGTTGAGGAATTGAATTGTCATAATCATTCATTGGAATGAGTTTGCCACGTATAAAATATACATTTAAAAAATATAAATATTTATTGCGAATAGTGAATGTTTTAACAAAATATTCCTCTTGATTAGGTGTTGTAAACCGCTTACTAATGCTTGCAAACATGCACTGATTGCTGGTAATCTGTTAATAGAATTTACGAATACTATCTCAATAAAAACTGATTTGAGTATTTTTATTAAATTTTATTTGTTTATATGTCATTTATTCTGCCATATATTTTACAATATCTTCATTCTATTTTACATAAATAGGCGTCTTACAAAAGATAAAAAAGCCCAATCGTCCAAAGCCCTGCCGAACTGATGACTTACAGCGTCTTAATGGTCTGCTACATATACTACGTCATGGACCGAAAAAAGATTGCACAGTTTGCTCCAATAGAAAAGTTGCTGGAGGACGGCGGGAAACTCGGTCTTATTGTGATACTTGTACACGTAGACCAGGCCTGCATATTGGAGAGTGTTTTGAAAAATATCATACATTGCAAGTATACCGAAATTAAGTTAAAAAATTGTTTCAACGACAATAGTGCTAAATGCAATTGCTTTGATTCAGTTCGGTGTAGATTCTTCAAATGATGTGCATTATAAGAAACTGAATACGTGGCTTAATGTGCTAAAGATGTTTATTTACTCATTTTATACCATGGAAATGCAATTGAATATGAAATATAAAAAACAATATTTAAAAGAATGCGTTCGGCCAGTTAAGAAAAAATATATATATTTCAACAAATAAACCAAGTATTTTTCTATCCTTATTCACTTTTCTCTAGTTATAGTACTATACATAATTATTACTTGTGTTTTACTGATATATTTCCTTTACAGGAAATGGAGGTCCGGTATATGTTTTTAGTAAGTATGGCACGAAACAATTGGTGTTCAAAAAACACACATTCAATCGCCACGTGTGCCGCCAAAGTATCATTTACTGGAGATGCTGCCAGTTCGCCGTGCTTCGTTGCAGAGCACGAATTAAGACAAAAGAAAATATATTGACGGTTCTAAATGGACAACACAATCATGATGTAATTACAAAAGCTCGAAAATATGGATCTGTAAAAGAAATAAAAAAATCTCTTGCGGAACAAGAAATCGAGTAAAATTTCGTTACCAGGATATTTAATGAAATATGTTTAGATAATAATTTCTGTTCAATTCACTGTCGCAAATTTTTTATTTTGTAACAAAAAAGAAATGAATCATGTACTAATAAATGTTTGTGAAATCGATTTATTTTAGTATTACTAGTATGAAATGTGACTCAACTTAACTAAATTTTATTCAAAGATAACTCAAAATAAATGCTTACAGGTAATTTCTACTCGTTTATAACTGGATTTCGTGGTAGTCGAAAGTTAAAAGTTGGTGCCTATAGCTTTACCCGGAATAAGTCGTCTGGCTCCAAAATTTACTGGTCTTGTGCGCGTGCTGGTCTACATAAATGCAAGGCAAGAGTTGTGACCATTGATAATGGAATTCAACACGATGTGATGGTAAAATGTGGATTCCACAATCATGATCCGTTTTAATATGAAAAAAACAAACTTGTGTTTTGGTCGTTTTATTTAAATATTTTGAAAATGTAACTGTGTAAATTTAGTCAGGTAAATTATTTTCAAAATTCTCAAAATCAATTCTGACTAGCTCAATATAGTAAAATTTTTATTGCATTCTGTTTCAGAGGAAAAAAACTTAAAGTCGGATATAAGTTTTATTGTGTATGTATTGAATAAATCCTTAAACTTCTTGAAGAAGATTCCAATCATTTCTTTGATATCCAAATATTTTTAAATTTTCTCCTATTATTTATTTTCGGATTGCAGTTATTCCAATCAGTGCAAAAATTCATATTGTATATAAATTGAATGTATATTTGTTTAAGATTTCTATTTGTAAGAAATATTTGCTTATTATTGAATTGAAACGAAAGATGTTAATTTCAGTTAGGATCTTATAATTAATTTCTGTACCACATACTTTGGTTTTATGTAAAACAATGTAAATAGCAAGCAATATATTTATAATTAAAATATGGTAAAGAAATCGAACAGCCTTATTGATTCCAATTGAGTGAAAAATGAAGATCGAAAATCAATAAGTTAATCGTTTCAAACGTTCGTTTGAAATTAATTTTTGCAAGTACAAAAGGTTTTTATATAATAAATTTAGGTGATATACAACATTCGGATTTTATACTAATATATTATTTTATTTTTTCAAACAGATGATGAATACATCAAGGGTGAAATCAAGTCAGATAATGAAGTAACATTCAGTTTGGGGCAAAGAGGTTGTACACTTCTGGTATTGAATGGATATAGTTATGTAAAGAATCGACGAAGTGGTTACAAAACGTATTGGATCTGTTCGAAAAAGGTATATTTTGTTAGAAAACAATGCTTATTTATGTTTGAATCATTTTCAGGGAAGCACCAAATGTCGCGCTAGAGTTGTTACAAATATCATAAATGGTGTACATAAAATTGTTCATAGTTCTTTTACGCACACCCATCCTCTAGTAACGAAACGTAAACAAAGAAATCGGAGCAGAGCATCTGAAATTCACTCACCCGATGATGTAAAAAAAGAATATGTGTTGTATAATAGATAAAAAATATCATTATTACATAAATATTGGATATAAGTACTTGTAACTTCGAAATAGATTTCTTGAACATAATTTTAATGCATAAAGAAAGGCCTTTAAGAATATTGAATGGTGTATTTTAAATATTACACAATAGAAATGTTACAGTGGTCATTTTTATTTCTAGTTTGTTTTGTATTCGAAAATGTTTTACATCATAATTCCCTGTCACAGTTATGTTTGTTACTCCCTCGAATCTTAATTATATAACAAGCGTTTTTATGTAATTAATTATATTGTTTTTTTTTTTGAAAATGTTACTTAATCTACTGACATTTAGAGCATAATTTGAACATATAGAAAAAACACTCAATTTCGACTGATGCTCAAAATTTTTTTAGAAGTAGCGCAATTTACAACTGGGCAACGAGGATGTCTGCTGCTCTCATATCAAGGATATACTTACGTGAAAAATCGTAAATCAACGCTCAGGACTTATTGGATTTGTTCACGTAAAGTAAGTATTGAAACATTTTCCTTTTCCATAATCTTTAATAAGAATCTTAAAATTATTCTTTTGAAACCTTTATTTTATAATTATTTAAATGAATCTTTTAAACATTGTTAAATTAACAAACTAGATTCCTTTTTTTTTTGCGAAAAAGAAAAATTATAGTAGTAGTAAAAATTGTCTTGTTTTTTCTATAAAATCATTTCAACTATTTCTTTCTAACTCTTCCAATTTTTGTTTATATAACACAATGTTATTTATATTCAGGACAGTACTAAGTGTAAAGCTCGGGTCGTGTCCCATGTTGATCCAAAAGGGGTTGAACGTATCGTTCACAGGTCAACTTTCCACAATCATCCTCTTCACATAACCGGGAAAAAGCGACCAAAAAGAATAATTATTGCTACATATTAGTTTAAAGTGGTGTATTTTAATTTAAAGACAATAAATTATATATCTATAAAATTGTTTTATTTCCATTTCAAAATTTTTAAAAGACAGATTCTTCTTCAAATATAGTTTTTAATATCATACTAATCTGTTTTATATTTTTAGGTACGATGCGGATGAAATTCGATAGAAATCTGGAATCACCGAGCTTTATAAATTTGATTCCAAAAAATGTTCCCTCCAATCGGATTAAAAGTGAAGTGCTAAAGCGGTCACAAGAAAATTGGGGGAAGATAAAATACATAATGTCGGCACGAGGAAACAAATTGTTGTGCTATGAGGGTCACCGATATATCAAAAATAATGTGTATGGATCAAATATTTACTGGAAATGTACGAAATGGCACTCGAACTGCAGATCAAGAGCCATCACGAATGTGTGTGATCCCAGAGTTTGTGTTCTAAAAAATGTTCACAATCATGCCAGCAATCCATCATCCACCGATTCGGTTGAAATATAAATGTGTAATACAGTGAGTACGGCAGATGAAATAAATATATCAGATTTCTGTTACATTTATACCAAAAGAAATGTTTTTGGTGTGCAGTAATCTTGCACAATGGCAACTATGTATTTAGTTGTTTTTTTTTTTTTTTAAACTATATTTAAGTTAAATTAAGTCTGCAGTATTTATTTGTAATTTAATTTTTAAACTAACAATTCCAGAATAGACAATTTGGAAATCTCTCTCGTATTTTGAATAGTAATTTGTTCACTTTGAATTATTTTAAGACAAGTGATGAACAGTTTTTTTCTTTTACAATTATTATTTAATCTTTCGTTGCTCTTATACTTACAAATATTTTTCGGGCATAACTTTTGAATTTTGATCTACAGTTTTGCATTGACAATGTTCTCTTGAATTTATTCGGTGTATCAATGGATTTCTGTACATTACTTTTTACTATTTTTATAATCTAGAATATTTTTCTAAATTTGAAAAATTTGTTTGATTCGTGTGCTCAGTGCTTAATATTATAAAAGAGAAATAAAACGTGAGTATGAATGATTTAAACGTAGTAAAAAATACATCTAGTCGCGGAGCTGATTTATTTTTTTTACTAATTTTAAATGTTATGTAGATATAATCATTCCGGATTTCAAAAACTGAATTTTGTTAAAATACTTATACAAATTTTATAATTGATTAAATTGTAAAAAATCCTAAATTTATATTATTTTTGATAAGGAATAATAAAGTATACGCATCGGCAATGAAAGCTTCGCGGCATAATCTTATTTGTTAATAGTATTTTTGCCGTTCGTAACAAGAACATTGCGTAAAATTACTTGTTCCAGTGAATTGAAAAATATTTTTATGTTACTACTAAATAATATTTTTAGGTGCAGTTGGCGTTCTATAAAACATAATAAAAAATAATTTCTACAATATTCTCAATATTACAGGCATTTGGTGCTCACTCATTTATTCATCTTTTTGTTTGGTTTTTTCAAATTTTTTCTGAAACCACCGCTAATCATATAAGTTTCAAACTCAGAAATAAATACATGCGAACAAAAAACTTTTGTTTATACTTAGCTTACATTAATTTACGATTTTACCTTATTTTTTTTATAAAATAAATTCATTCTTAAATTTACTAACATGTTTTTGTATTTTCCAGGTGGTTTTCAGATTGACTTTATTGATTCTAAAAAGAATGGCGGAAAACTTCTTGTTATAAATGGTTTCCGTTTCTTTCGGAACAAAAAACGTGGAACCCGGCAATATTGGAAGTGCAGCAATTACTACAAAGAGAAATGCCCAGCTATAGCGGTGTACGATGAATCAACACTAAATCTGAGGTTGTGCCATCCACACAAGCATAACGACAGTAACAATCCGGCACTTATGAAGGCGAATATTATTTCGGCAGAAATTGTAAAAATGAAAGATGATATGGAAGTCTTATAAATCTTCAAATTGCGATCTTTGTCGGAAATGTAGTGTAATGTTATTTACAGGATGGGACCGTTGACAGTTAATAAGGGTTTTTAGAAGTATATTTTTGCATTACATCTGTAACAAGTTTTGAATGTTAATACATTCTTCTCGTAAGTTGAGACGAACAGTTGAATTCGCCTTGATATTTTAAGACAAAATTTGCTTATGTGGAAAGTTTCTAGTTTAGTTTAAAAATAAGTTTTTTTAAGTACAGTAGTCTCTCAGTAATGTGCTCCTGAATAAACGAAAATGTCGGATCATTAACGCATTTCGGAAAGTATCTGCTAGGAATGGAAAAAATTGAGCCTCTGATTCAGAATTTTGCACTGAACACTTTCGAAAGAGCCGTTTTCCGGCTAAACAGACGTTGTAGAAAAAAATTGTAAAGCCAATATAACAGAATAGAATACGCGCCAGGACCCCCTGAATCATGTAGGGCAAATAATTCACTGACCCAAAAGTGGACATTGTCGCCTTTGTTACTAAGCGTCTCACATAGTTTTATTTATTTTGTGTTCTTTTCAAACAATTTTCAAATAGGCACCCTAAAGGCAGGTACGATTTGCTCCACGCTACAATATGCGACGGTGCAGTTGTAGATGAAAAAAATATATTTATGTGGTAAAGATGGATTCAGACTATAGAAAAATTCACAAATTTACAAGCAAAATATTTTTGTAATATCGAGTGAAATCTGTACTTTCTCTAATTTTCCTTGGCGGCCGGGAAAAACGGTTCGAATTTATTCGATCTGTCGATAATGTTCCGCAATTATTGGCACATTTATAAGCGATGCAAATTGTCGGAACAGACAATAGAAAGTTTCCCAAATTGCTTATAAATGTAGCCTTTTTGCCATCGAAATTAGCATACGATCATGAATTAAATTAAAGCATGGCAGATACTTGTATCAAATTATTGTAAGGTGGAAATGTTTTGTTCAAAATTTCGAAGAGAGGGGCAAAATGGTTAAAAAAATAATTTCAAAAACAAAATCTATTTGTATTGAAAAATCATGTAAATTATTGTAAAATGTTTAAACTATATCTGTTTTGCAACATAGAGCTAGCTAACAAATTTGTACGCTACGAACTACCGAAAATATAACATTTTCAATAATGTAGGCTACAGTAATTTTAAGTAAAGAAAAACATAATAATATTCATTAATATTGAGAACTCTAAAAGGGAAGCTGGATTAACGAGAGACTACTTTGCATTGCACCCAGTGTGGGATTCAGTCGGTAGGCACCAGTGCACGGGGACTAACTCAAAAGTCTAGGAGAAATCATTTGATTACTCAAATTATTATCGAAAATATTCTAAACAATTTAAGCGTACCGATTCCAGCAAAGAATATCTAAACTGCAGCCCGGTCTACACGTATTGTTTTATCTTCAGTTTTGCATGATCATGCAAGATTGACGGTAAAACTGACACATCCTGCGTCCATACTTGCAAACTTTTGCTTAGTTTTTCTCATAGTCCTTAATTTATTATTGAGAATAATAAACCAAAAATGAGTCAAAACACATTCTGTTGTGTTAACTCTTTCGATCTTATGAGTATTTTGCACTGATATGTAAGATCTTTTAGTGAAAAAAGCTTGCATAACACCTCCAGAAAGAGTGTTCGTTCTTAGTTTCTAGATATCCTTTGCAGTAGAATCCCATCGCTGATCGCGCTTTAATCATATCTCACATTGCTAGATTCACCAATTTCAATCAATTTGTCTCTTGCTACTTCGTTTTCAGTTCTGCTTTCTTCTCAAACTCATTGCAATCAGAGCCGTTACTCCAATACCAAATTTCAGTTCGTTCAGATATTTTGTTTTCTTAAAGTCGATACCTTCAGTTTCGCAGTTATAATAGAAATGGTAACAGTTTACTTAAATGTCTATTTTAAATTATAAATAAATATACGTTAATATCTTAATTATTGTGTTATTTATTTGTTTGATATCTATCATAAAATTGTGTACAAGTATTTTAGTAAATTTGTATAAAATAATATGATTTAATTGATTTAAGTTTAATTCTAATTTATTACCTTCATAAAAGGTAAACAGGATTTGCAACAGAATCATTTCTTTTCTTAACATATTTTCTTATTTTAGCTCATGGACAATATCGTGGATTTCATCCTCAGATACAATTTTCCGTATCACGACGGGGTGGCCAATTACTATGGTTAGACGGTCTTAAATTTTTCCGAAATAATGAGAATCGAACAAATTTGTTTTGGCGATGTCATCAATATTACCGACGAATACGATGTCCAGTCTTAATTTGTATGAACAAATATGATCCAACCGATTTTCGTCAAATTCATCAACACAAGCACATTAAGCCCGACAGTCTCAAATGAAGCACCCCCGATTACAACATTTAGTTTTAAGATGAACAAATATTCCTACAAGAATGTTTCTGTGAAAATATTGTTTAATTTTTAATTTGTACTCACAGATCCTTTGCGCACAAAATATAACAAAGAAACCTGAGTAAATAGCGGTAAGTTCATTGGGTAATATTCTTTTATTTTAATTATAACAAGTTTTATTTCAATTTTGAATAATTTACAATAAGTACGAATGTGAAACAATACTGTCCTAATATAATTAAAGGATTTAAAAAAAAACTATAAAACAGGCACATTTCATTAGATTCAATTTCTCCCTGTTTAGTTTTCTTATAGTATGAATAATATCATCTATTTAAATTTGTATTTCAATTCAAACTAACAAAATGTTTTTTCTTTTCCTTCTTGAACAATCAAGATCCAAATATACAGGTGTACTTTACACAATCATTGCGAGGACGTCCAGCTATTCTAGCAAATGGAGTAAGATTTCTAATAATGAGTGAGAATAAGAAGAAGATATTGTGGAGGTGTAGTTTTATGGCGACAAAGAAAGTTAAATGCCCAGCGAGAATCGTTATGATAAAGGGGGATCCACCAAAGTTTATAATCAATAAAGCAGAACATATTCATGCAGAACTCAAACGTAGTAAATATTGTATGAAAGTGTGCGCAGATAATTCTGCAGTTATTTCATAATAATAATAATAATTAAATAAAAGAAACTGTTATTTTACAAAGAATTTTGTTTAAATTGCAAAAGGTTGGTATACATAACTCCATAATGAATTTATCACAGATAATTATATTTTTTAGACTGCATTGTAATAATCTATATTATCTTACTAACAACCTTTTATATTTCAGTTCTAACACCGCTGCATTTTGTCACAAGCCAAAAAGGTAAAATTCAACTATTTTACGAAGGAAATTATTATGTCCAAGAAAAGCATATTCGTGAAAAGGTGTACTGGAGATGTACACAGTACACAACATCATATAAATGCCATGCTAGAGTCCATACGCACAAAAATCGAGTTATACGGAAAACTCAGCACAACCATAAGCCGGCGGATAACAGCAGATCCAAGAAAGCCTTGCTAACGAGCAACGAATTCAAAGTAAATTGCGACAGCGAGTTTATCTTTGACGACCTAGCATTAGACGTACATTTGACGAGCATACCAAAAGAAATTTTATGTAAAAGCAGTGGCGATTTCAACAAAGCATCTGCAAGTACCGTTAAAAATAGTGAGATTTAAAATACTGTGACATAATTGATCAGGCTTTGTGGTCTCTACTGAGTAAAAGGAAGATCACCTAATCTAATTTATTATATATAGATATATTATGCAATTGATAAATTCCCTTCTTGTAAAAAATATCAAAATTGTAGGAAGTTGACTTGTAGAGCGCAATAATTTTAAACTTTAAAAAATAAACACTCGAGTCATAAATTAATCTGTAGGTAGTACGTAGTAATTAAGACATGTTTTACGTTTATGCTAAACACATATTATATTATACCTATATTTCTGTGTAGGCAATTGGTGTAACTAAAATATAAATATATGTTAAATAAAACAAAACCAGTTGATATACTTATGTATTTATTGATGTAAGATATCGGGACCTTGTGTTATGAATGACTAATTATTATTGGATATATTCTAGCAATTTTGTATATTTTATTTATTTATTTCAGTTTTATAAGGTAAGAATAAATATCCAATATTTTATGAAGTATTTAATAAAATGAATTTTTCTTCCAGGTTTATAATTTCGTAAAAATTGGAATTTAATTATCAGTATCCAAACAATTTGTTGGAGATATTTTGTTTTACTTTGGCGACAGAAAAAACAAATTAATTATAATTACCCAACTACTTAATTAATATTTTCCTTCAATACAAGAAATTTGGAAAATCATAGGTGCGCTTTGTGAAAAGTAGCTTCAATGAATTTACAATATTTTTACTTTATGCTTACTTCTTAATACTAATTAATTTTCTTTCTTTTCAGATTTCAGGGATAATGCCCTTTTCGGTTATACACAAAAAAAGAAAAAAATGCTTCTTATTGGAGATTATCAATATGTTTGTGATAGGGTTTTAAAAACATCTGTTAATTGGAGATGTAGCAAGTACAAAAAAGAACTGTGCAAAGCACGTGCCACAACTAAGATAATTGATAACGTTGAGAAATATGTCTTACGATATCCTTATCACACACATTAACAATATTTATTTCTATTTGTGTTGAGCAATTCCAAATCTTATTAAAAATAAAAACATAAATTCCCGAAATATATTTTTTTTGTGACCTGAAATATTTTTAATTACCAAATTTGAACTTAACGAATATCTTTACAGTAAATTTTAAATACGTTTTGATTTGATGAAAGGGAGAGCAAATAATGTTTACTTATTAATAAATTTATTTTGCAGTGTTAATAAATTATAAAAGTTTCAGGAAATTTACAGTAAATATTTTTGTAAATAAAACTTGTAGAAGCAATTAAACTTCTGAAGTGCATATCATTGTTTAACAATATTTCATATTATTCGTACATAATAATCACAATGTTTAAAATGAAATTTTCTTCAACTGTATAATACTCATTAATATTCCTCGTCCTAGATGACAACTTTCCATCAATGTGTAATCTTAAAGAAAACCATTATCCTGAATTCATACCTCCAACAAGGAAAAAAATCAATCCGACGAGACAATGTGGATTATGCTCCCGAGGGAAAACACTCATTGGGAAACGCGTGAGAAAAGAAACCAGATATCAGTGCATTGATTGCAAGGTTCCCCTATGTGTAGTTCCGTGTTTTCGAATGTACCATTCAAGAACTCCGGGCAGTCCTAGTCTTAGTGATAATCTGTAAGATAATGTGATAATGTAAGTAGATAAATTTATATAAAGATATGAGAATGAAACCTCAAATGTGGAAGATATAAACTTGTTATTTACTCTTATAATGGATTTATTTAAATAAACTAAATTTGGAAATAATTTTACTAGGTATAATATTTGAAAAAATACAATGAATTTTTTTTTTTTTTTGATAATTGAATTTCAAAATGTATATAATTAGTTCAAAATTTCACATTAAAATTCTCATTGCTTTCACTTTTAGTATAACAGTAAAAAAGTATTAATACCTTTTCAAAAACACAAATTTTAGAAACAAAACAATTTTTTGATTTGTTACTGTTACTAACATTACATTTACAAAAGCTGACACGAGAAACAATTAAAATAATTTTGTTTTATATTTATAATCTATCAATTATTTATTATTCTGTTATCATTGATGAAATGTAATGTTTTACAAATTTGAATTTATGTAAAATGTTTAAGAATGCATATGCTTTGTGCATCTTCTTAATCGCAAAAATTGACTATGTAATTTTAACAAAGATTTGTTTAGTAATCTAAATGTACAGTTAAGTAGCAAGTAAATAAATTATGTAATTTTGTAAAGTTATTGAAGCGCAGCGTTATGCTATTTGAAATACGATCATCATTTTACTTGTTATTATTTCTTACTTATACTAGATTTCGTCCATCCATATCTGTTAATTAGTGCTATAGGGAACTTATATCCAAACCGAGTACCAAGAACCAACCCCGGAAAAAGATGCTTTAGAAAAAGATGTCGGTAAGCTGCCCAAATAGAAATTGCAGAATAACAGCCCAAGCATCATCTGAACACTCTCTGGCCTTCACAATCTTATGGATGGCTCACAATTTTGTTTATTTTGGAACAGCCTCTGATGTAATATCACCGAAGAACAATTTCCAGGTTCACAGATCTCGCATTAGAAAAGAAACAGGATATCGACTCTCCATTGCAAGGTACCACTTTGTATTGTTCCATATTTCAGAAATTACCATTCAATTCAAAATTACGCACTTTAATAAATGTTCTTTTAATAAAACTTCAATTGTAAATATTTATTTTGCTGATACTCTATTTACATACATATTTTACTTTTCATCGAAACATTTACTTTTCATAATTAATATTTCCGGTTAAGTCTAAATATCGTCGAATATTTGAACGCCTTTAAGCCAAAGCAACCAACCACCGTTTTTATGTAAATTGACTTAATAATGATGCTATCTTGTAGGAACTTTTAAAATACTTAAAAATAAAATTATAGACAACATTGCATCCACTCTTGATTCAGATCTTCCCCTGCTTATCAACTTTCTAACAGTCCTTACAATGAACTGCTCGGAGATGACTGGGGTACACTCAAAATATCGTTTTATTTCAATTGTTTATAAATATACTTTACCTTTAGCATAGTTTATTTTACTAACTAAATTATGCAGTAGGACGTGTCTCTTGAATAATTGAAGTTGAATTTGACTAAAATTTTACTGAGTTCATATGTTCAATGAAGTGTTTTGTTTAAATGCCACGTGAATGTGTTATCCTAATAAAACAATGAAGTGATTTGCGTTTGTAATTGTACTACCCTAAAAAATTTGATGTAGTTTACATCAATTTCAAAGTGGGTTAGTTCCAAAATAAAAACAACTAGACTTAATTAGTATTGCTATAGTTATTCAATGACCTTTATTCAACACTAACAATTCTTTTTAATATTTTAGCTACTACGGACTGCAAGATCTCGTTCCCTCACATCACGTTTGTTCGAGGTCAACGGGGTAAGCCGAAGCTTGTAGTGCACGGATTTTCTTTTATTAAAAACAAAAAGTATGAAAAAAAGACATATTGGAATTGTGCACATGTGAAATTAAAAAAATGTCGAGCACGTATTATTACTGGTGAAGACTTTAAGGACATTAAAATAACAAATCTTGATCATAATCACTTACCAGATGTCAACATTTCTCACCAAGACTCTTATGAAATAAGTTCGATAAATAAATTCGATAATGACGACACGTTGTAACATGAGCTTATTGGCCAAAAATATTCATAAAATTATTTGTTTAATGCCAGAAGTGAATATACATTATACAGACATCCTTTTTTAATATTGTGAGGAAATTGTGTTACATTAGTTTACTCAACATAGAGATGAATTAAATAAATATCCCGAATTTAAAAAAAAAAAAGAAGAATATTTTGCAATATTGCGTTATAAGTTATGTTAAAAGAATAAATATCTTTGTAATATTTCAGTAGAACGACAGCAAAGAAAGACAATTTCGAAGAATTCGTGTGGTATGTACTTTTACAATTGTATAATATCTCATTTCCGAATCCAAATGCAATAATTTTCAACACTATATTTCACCACACTTTCTCATTCACATTTCCAATTATGACATAATATTTATAATGTTATATTTTAATTTAATTTTTTTGAATATTCGTTGAAATAGATTATTGTTTCGAAATAACGTTTTTTAAACAAATTGCTTTAGATATCAGTTTAGAATTTCAAATTGTTCATTTCTAAAAATATCATTTCTTTAAAACAACCACATTGTGAATTAACAATACATTCTTGACTGTTTCATCGATATACAAAATTGCTAAGAAAACGGGAACAAGTTTAAATGTCCTCTCAAGGATTGAAAAAATAATACTCGTGTAATAAATGTTGTTGTTCTGCTAATACATTTTGAGGAAGAAGATTTGAGGAAACGCTTCCGAATAATAGAAATAAAAATTTACATCTTGATACTTTTGTATTGTTATTAGTGTAGTATAGGATTATTTATAAATATCGATTGTGTATCTTGAAAAATCTCACTGGTTTTCTCATAGGATTCTCCAAGGGAAAACACAACCGTGCGATATTGGGATTCATAAACTTCGATCATGTTTTTGTATTTTATAATAAATGTCGAACTTCTAGATCAAACATTTGTTCATTTTTCTTTTTAATAAATTATAGACTATGAAAAAAAAATTTCTTTTCAAAAATGCAAAATATTTATTTAAGACATTTGTTATATCAATATTCAAAATAAAATTTTTGACAATTTCACTAACAATTTATATTTTCTAAATTTCAGATAAATGGTTCATAGTGAATAAGAAGGAAATCCGATTTGTAAAAGGATTCAAAGGAAAACCAAAGCTACTTTTTGATGGTTACGCTTTCTTTCGAAATAACGGGACTCATGACAAAACGTACTGGTTGTGTGCGAAAAATCGGTACGAGAAATGCAAGGCTCGCCTCATTACCAAAATCGACTCTGGAGAAGTAATTGTGAAAAATCAACATCATAATCATCCACCTGAATACTGTTAACCGGGTTAATAGTGTATATAAAAAATAACTTGAAGCTTTTTTACTCAGTGTCTTAAAAAAATTGAAAAATTGTGACGTTTCAAATATAAGTTGTATTGAACTTTGTATCCACAGAAAAACTAATTTGAACTACATATTTTTGAAAACAAATAAAAAACAATCAATCTCTAAATATGAAATTAAAAGAAGGAACAATTTCTTTTTGTTTAAAAATTAAAGTAGGTATTTTTTGCGAAGATTTAGCAATTTCAATATTGAAATAAGTACCAACAAAATTAAATTTTAATCTGCAAAGGTTTATTTACGTCATTTGTAGGCAACATCATTTGGAAATGTGTAAAATTTACACAAAAATATAAAAAACACATTTTTAAAAGATTTTCGTTTGTAATATTTGTTTTTTTAAACATTCTTTTTAAATTTTTTTAATACGTACCTACTTATTTTCCAGTGTAACATTTTTAGTTTGTTAAGATTTAACTTGTAACAATAATGGAGCAATGTTGTATTTGAAAAATATACGAATAAAATTTCAAAAATTTTAAAACAGTTACAAATTAATTTCAAAATTTTAAATATATTATTTTCAAAACTTCGGTTACATTTCAAAGTGTATTCATTTTTTCATTTACTGTTCATAACAATATTCAATTTCGAAAAATACAGATAGTTATTCTTCCGTTTTTAATCAATATTTTGAATATGAATTGTAATAAGTATATTTTGTAATGAATTTTAAATACACCTTCGCTAATTCAAAGAATTTTTTCTTTCAGATTCTAAAATACTTACAAGATATGGTACTAGACATGTTGTTAGTTTAGAAGGGATTTCGTACGCAATCGGTCAACGAGGATCTAGAAAAATTGTTTACGATAATTACACGTATATTTGTGCAAAAAATAAAAAGGACAGAAAATATTGGATCTGCAGTAAGCAACGAAGTCGAAACTGCAAGGCAAGGATGCTAACAAATGCAGCAGAAACAATTTTCATGACTAGGAACACGGTGCACAACCACCAACCAGATGAAGTGAAAAGAATGTACGTACATAAAACAGACGAGGACAGCACATGAATTGCTGGGTGGACAAATCTCGTAGCTCTTATTTTACTGCAACTATTTCTCCTTTTATTTTAATGACTTCAACGTCGAGGATTCGTTTTTATTCTAACCAGAAATAATGTTGAAATTGCTGCGTTTTTGGTCACATTTTTACTTACATCTCAAATACAAACAATTTCAAATAACGGTAATCAAAGGACTTCTTAGATGTTTGATTTCCCAAAGTATACACGTAAGGATTATGAAATAATTTTAATTTTTAATAAATTCATGAAAACAAAAAGGAACGAAGCTTTTTTAAACCACTTCCGTTATTTGTGTGTATGATTACTGCGCCCAAAATTAATTTTCCCAGAATAGTCTGTGATTTCGGACTGGTCAACCCATTTTAGAACAACGCCAGTAGATCTTATTCCCTCTTTTTCCCTGTTTATAAAAACCGTGCCCCTTGTGTATAAGCTGTTTGCCTGTAAAGAAAAATCAAATAGTCATAAACATTGTTATTGTTAATTTTACCTTCAAATTCTTTCAATCCCTTTGATTTCTGTTATGAGGCTTAATATTAGATTTCATTTTTAATTCATCTATATTAACTTCGCGAAAACTTGCTTTTTTTTATTTATTTTCATAGTGTATTAATTTTCTGTATTTGCAGTTGAATTGGATTTCTGTATTTGTGCCATTTTAAGGAAAACCTTTCGACTGTCTGCGCTAAAACTTTACAGATAGGTTCGTTGTCGATGACAATGTATTTTATCAAATTTTTACCTCGTTATTGTGGAAGGAACATTCCAGTAATTTTGTTTTGAAATTCAAGATTATATTGCATTATCCTCAAAATTGGACTTAAAACAAAACTCTTGAAACTTTTTTTTTAGGATTTCTATTTTATTTTATTGATTTGCAAGTGGTTATAAATAAAAAAAAAGTTTTTATAAATTATATCGAAATTTTATTATGCATTACATTTCACATATAAGGGAATGAAAGATTTCAAATCGATTTCATAAACTTTCTGAATTTCTGATAAAACAATATTTTTGTATTTAGAATACAATGTACCACAAAAATGTACAATAAAACTTTGTTGAGTATTTTCTACAATTATTATTACAAACATTAAATAATATTTATCCAATTAAAAACTGAAATTAGATTTACATTTTAGCTAATAAGTCTAAAAAATATGAGAATACAAGAGAATTTTGAAAGGATATTACAATAATAATGATTATCACGTAAATGTAAATTATAGGCGAACAATGGATTGGTATTTAAAAATCTATCCTTTTATTTATCCCTTACACAACTTTCTTTATACAAATGTCTCCCTCCTTACCTACCTAACTACATGATTTTGTAACACTTACAATTTTTTTCTAGATGAGACCGACATCATTCAAAAAATATAATTTGTTTGACTTAGGATTACAGTGTATCGTTTGTATATTTATGACATATAGAACCATAATAACATTACATCTAGTTCATTTTTGGAAATTACATCAATTTCACATTCCAAATTGTGGCAATATATTAAGTGGGAGTGTTACCAATTTGAAAGGGCAGAAACTAGATCTAGGGATTGTACATCTTATGGTTAGAAACAAATCAGAGCTCACTGAAAGGTCGGCTGTTGTTTTATGTATTCAAAAAATTTCAGCCAAATTTATGTATTGCGAATTTTTCCTGGGACATAATTTTTATCAATTGTATTTTCCTGCAAGAACATATGCAAGCACCGTTCGTTTTGGGCAAGCGGGTGTCCAGCAATTTTATTAATAAATGCCTCTAAGCCTTTTCTTCGTTCTTCGATAAAGTTCTCGTCGAAAATGCCGTCATCACCGCGGAATGGCATTTGACGCTTCCAAGCTTTGCCCGGTAGAGGTGGAACAACAATCTGTGTTGGAATTGTTTATTTTTAGTCAATTTTTTGAAAATAGAAAAATCCTGTTAATGCTACCTTGCTATCTCGCTCTAACTCATTTCTCAACCACTCAAAATCACTATACCGCCGTCTTACGGTGGATTCCTTGATTTTAAAGACCGGCAAATTTGTCTGGAAAATAGAAAACAACTTTAATAAAGGTTATTATATAATTTACATCATATGCTTAATTAATGAGCAATGAACCAATTTGGTCATATGCCAAGAATTGATTAATGCTTTAAAATCTCTAAAACAAGAATGAAAGTTTTAGGTTTTTCTTTTTGGCATTGTATAAAAAACTGTGCACGTCTTGAGGATGCTGCGTTTAATATTACTTCTCATTTAATCCATCTTTGTGTAAACGGTTAAAGTCTATAGACTGCAACGGGATTCATCAATTAAATAATGTGTTTGTCTCTTAAAAGAAACCTTCATTTAACATTTATAAATATTTAAATTATGTTTTCTTAAATCACAATAAACGAATATTTCATAATATGAATAATTAAATTAAGTCCGCTCCGCTCCCCACAAATACAACTTGCACTGCCCTAAATTAGATTACTGAATTGATTAGTTGCAATTAGATAACAATAGCTCTGTATCATTGGCATTAGTAATCGTAAATTGATATATTATATGCTACATAATATAAACATAAAAAGTATTATCCACGTCATGAGGTAATCAATTTTGCACAGACAACTTTGCTTAGAAACAATTAAATTAAGTTTTTAAAAATATTAGGTACTCCATTCATTTTTTACATTTTTTAGGTGAGGTGAGAAAATTAAAAGGCGAGTTTAACTACGACAGGTTTAATTAAATTTAATAAGTACTTTCACTGGTGCATATCTGGTTTCTAATATTTGTGTATTTCAAACTCAAGAAACTGTTTTGAAAGTGTAAGCGTGCATTTTATATTTAATAGTTCTAGTATTAATCTCAATTAGGTAATTTTAGTTTTTGCAATTTCAAATGCAGGAATTTTATATAAAAAAAAATTAAGATGCTTATCGTCTTAACCGCCCACTAGCAAAAATTCGGTGTCAAAGGAGATAATTATTAAGCGATAACAGGCAGCATTCATGGACCAGATAATTATATCTCAATATTCTTGATATACAGCAATATAACGGCTTAATAACAGGACTTTTTTCAGTTAGCAGCAAATTATAAAAATCAATTTTACCATTTACTATTCATTGAAAAAATCGCTGTTGACTTTTGATCACCGGTGAGGTGAATGCCTTAGAACTGCTTATCGATTTTGTTGATAAAAATTAAGTTACAAATTCGTTTAAAACTGAACGCTTTTAATATCAGAATGCGAAACTAATGGGAACTTGTTACTCACCCGCATACGAACTTCGTAATCCGTGTAGCGTTTCTTTCCTGCTGTCATAGTTGTCATTGGATTAGCAACATCAATTTCTAAAAAGTTAGCAGGAACTGCGTAGGCATCATCGAGCGTTTGTTTCTTAACATTCAATCTCCTGGTTGCGTCGGCTGTTCCGTCGGACTCTACCATCATTTTCCAGAAATTTCAAAATTTCGACTAATGAAATTTTTTTTCTTTTTGCCACGCGCGCACAACACAGCTAGTTTTTATTCGATTAATGCATGCAATAAACGAATATTTTCACTTTATTTTACTTTACACAGGATAATTTAACCTGGTACTAATCGCTTTTGTCAATAAAAAACAAAGAAACTAAAAATACCTCCTCTCCTTTGACATTTGACGCCCCAATATTCTTTTTTTCTTTATTTGCCAATTACAACTTGCAATTTGCGCCACCAGGAGTTTTGGGTTATTTAAACCCGTGAGAGCGCCACTAGCTGTCAATCCACGGACTGTGGTTGATACGGCAGGCATATTCTGAAACCGATTCTATGTAGCAGTTTTTTAACAGATCTTTTATCCCTTGGGCACACGGAGCACTTAAAACTGAATTAATAACGTGGCCCAAGAAAAGTTCCCATTACCGAACGGGATCATAAACCTACATAGTCGAACGGATTCCAACAGAGTTTGCTGCTGCCAGCGCCAGCAGTACTTGAATAATAGCACTAAATAGTTGTACTAAATAGCTGTTCTAAATACATATGTAGTTTTAAATTTTTCATTGTGTAAACAAAAGCAACGAAAGAAATTTGGAACTTTAAAAAATTATAGAATACGACGTGAAAAGCAATTACAAATATATTTTAATTTTATTTGTAACTAGCAGATCTGCCCGGTTTCACACGGGACGTACATGGACATGATGCGAAAATATTATAGGTACCATGATAATGATAAATATACAAAAGATAGTACTCCTTATTCTTTACATATCTTTGTGCGAATTCTGAAAATTATTACAAAATTCTCAAGTTAATTGTGAACTTATGGATAATATTTGCAGCAACAGGAATTCCAGAATTAAAATGGCCGACAATAACGTCAGAAAAAAGTCCTTACTTAGAAATCGATTCGGAACCGTGTTTTTAACGGAACAGCGGATACAAATTCTCGTTCGTTGTCAACATTTTTCTAAATTTTTTTCATTTTTCGCAATAACAATTTCATTTCTTCTTGAACTTTTCGGATGATTGACTTTCAAGACCAACATATTCAGTCTGCAAAAACCGATGCAAGAAATTTGTAGTTTTTTAATATAAGATCAAAAGATTGGAAAATAAAATTTAAGTGAGGAATATAAATTGAAATTCGAAAATAGTTCTTCTGCTTTTATTAATAAGTCGAATGTGCCACCCTCAAATTCATCATAAACATTTCATCCACACAAACGAAAACTGTAATTTAAATAAATAGAACAAGGTGTAATAATCTAATCTAGGTTGAACCAATTTCAGTCTGCATGTAAACGTAGTAACTGGCTTGCGGTATTTTAACCGTTGAATTGGCAAAAGAGATTCAATGTTATTGTTATATACCACTTTCCGGAAAAGGACCACGAATTAACCCCGTCGTTTAGTAAAAGGCGAATATAAATCGGTACACTCGATACAAAATATATTTCTGGCATGATATAACATTATATAAATTGGCAATATTTACTGAAAATAAACATCAACAGATTTGTTCGAAATTTCAATTTAGTCGTACTTGAAGTTAATTTCACATTGATATGCTTTGAGCTTGGATGCAGTAAGTTATACAAATATATTTTCGGGCCATTAATCACCGTAATACCTCGTCAATCAGTAAAATTTAGTACCATAATCAGTAACATTTCCCTCGTCCATCCCTTTATAACATTTGTTTAGGTTTGAGATTGCTACACTTACGCTGGTTGCTTCTTAATATAATTATGATTAATGTAGCGTATTCCCTGTATGCTTTGGCAAGTTATGTTTGTGCAGTGGCAGGCGAACAGCAGCAAATTTCTTGGCTGCACTTTCCAAGCGAATCGCATAAAAATAGCCGAGTACAAGGTTAAAGCTGAAAAAGAATTTAAGCGTAAGCTAGAAATTGTGTCATATGATAAGGCAATTACCAATTGTCATTTTTCCACTAATGATTTTTGGATCCTTTCGAATGTCCGAAATCGCTGCTATTGGAATGCCCCAATTGGCTACTGGCCCCCAAAAATGAGTACTGGAAAAGTATTATCCAGTAAGTTCTAAGTGAAAGTTAAAAGATGAAAGGATAAGCACCTCATAAGATAATCTCGGAATTCCTTGCTTTTCAGCTGATTCATTAACCTTACACCTAAAGAGCCAGTTGCTTTCGGCACCTGTTGCGCCATCGTCACACACTTTCTTTATATCACAGACAAGAACTAAATTTTAAACTGAAATCAATTATTAGCTTCCGTAGCTCACAGTTTAGATTCCGAAAAACGTTCAATAATCAACACAGACGAATTATCTGCGTATTGCAGACTCACTTTGATAATATATTGACACGTTACATAATTTCAATGTCAAATTCATTCACGTGTGATAACAATTAACAACTGTCAAATTTTCGGTGGTATAGCGTAATTGCTTTGTTTACATACTAAGAGCGCGTTCAAAAACTCAACTATAGTTAACTATAGTCAACTGTAGTAAACTTTGGTCGTTCAAAATCTCCCGTGGTAAAGCATAATTTCTGTAGTAAAAGGGCAGGTACTGCGGCGAAACTACCTACACTGCTTATGAAAAATATGTATGTAATATAATTTATAGAGAATCTTATTAGAAAGAAACAGCCTACCAAAATTCAGCTTTCCACTAATTAGTTGCGACATTAAACCTTTATTGACTGAGTTATCATGCCAACATATTTTGAAAATTTTTTGGAAAACTTCATCCGTCAAAGCATATTTTTAAGGAAACAAACAGGATAGACGAGCAAGCATTGGAGTCAATAAGCAATCCTTGGAACTTGGTTGAAGTTTGAAGAATCTGTTGTTTTCAACACATTGGTAAATTTGGCTACAGATGCCCTATTTAAAAACTCTGCTCTGAAAATCGCGATTATTCACCAAGGATATAATATTCAATTAAACTGTGGATATAGTTTTATTTACAACTATTAGATTCGTAGGCACTCGGTCCCCGGAACTAAATTTTTAAATAACTAAAAGCTAAAGTAAAAAGTACATTATATAATATAATAAAATAATATTATTATATCGAGGGTCTCATGGAATAGGGGAAAAGGGGGGGGGGGGGCTATGATTCACTGTATAACAATATTATTTAATATGAGTTCATTTAACAGAATTATTTAATAAAATGTAACAAAGCATTGAACTTACTTAAATTCTAACGTACTTGCATTCTAAAATTTTGAACTATTTCAGATTACTACTATTAATTAATTATTTTCAAAAAGTAATTTGGTTGTTTTATAGATATTATAAATTTCATAACTTCAACTTTTTTTTGGTAAGATCGTTTTAATATTGTTTTCTACTTCTATTTTTCATTACAAAATTTATCAGTTGATTTATTTAAAAGTTTTAAGAAATTGAAATCCTGAGACATCCAAGATACTAGACATAATAATAGACTAGACATGGATTAAAATCTTTCTAACTTTTGATGACCTGTGCACTATATATTTTTCGTATACCATTCTTTGAAAACTTTTACAGTATTAGGCCCTGATCTACTCAAAGCACTGGAAAGGGAATACAGATTTATTCCTTCTTTTTGTAAAGGTTTCAAATATTGTGTTTTATTTCCTTTTTCATCAAACCACAAATTAAATAGAACTATAAAAGTTTTTGAAGCATTAGATCTTGATCCAGTCAGAATAGTGCATATAGCAGACAGAGGTACTCCTTCCTTTTCCAGAGCTTTTAAATAGTGAGTTTTCTTTCCTTCTTCATCAAACCACAAACTATATAAATCCTCAAAATATTTGGGAGCATGAGATCCTGATTGATTTAAAATATTTGATATCCTAGTAAGGCTAATTTGTTCTTTCTCTAAACCTTTTAAAAATTGTTTTTTATTTCCTTTTTCATCAAACCACAAATTATATAAACGTTTAAAAGTATTTGCAGCATTAGATCTTGCTCCACCCAAAATATTTGTCATGGTAGCAAGTTTTATATTCTCTTTTGTTAACGTTTCTAGATGTTTTGTTTTTTTTTCTTTATCAAACCATAGATCATATAAATTCTTAAAAGCATTGACAGCATTAGAACGTGCTTGATTTAAAATACCTGATATGTTATGCATATTTATATTGTTTTTTTTTAAAGTCTTTAGGTATAGTGTTTCAGTTCCTTTTTTGCCAAACCACAAATCATATAAGTCCTGAAAATTTTTGGCAGCATGATTTGCTGATGCACCCAATATTGCGAACATACTAGAAAGATCTATGTTTGCTTTTTCTAGAGCTTTTAAATAATGTGTCTTATCTCCATTTTCATCAAACAACATATTATATAAATCTTTAAAAGACTGCGTAGCTTTAGATCCTGATTTACCCAAAATACTAGACATCATAGAAAGATTAATTGCTTCCTTTTGGAGGACTTTTAAATACTGTGTTTTATTTCCTTTTTCATCAAACAACAAATGAAAAAATTCCTTAAAAGTTTTTGCGGCATTATGTCCTGCTCCGTTCAAAATATTTGACATGGTAGAAAGATTTATGTTTTCTCTTTCTAGAGATTCTAAATATTTTGTCTTATTTCCCTCTTTATCAAACCATAAGTCATATAAGGCTCTAAAGGCCTCTACACCTTCAGATCGCGTTTTCTTTAAAATGGCTGATACGTTGGCTAAATTGATTTTGTTGTTATCTAGAGTCTTCAAGAACTGTGTTTTATTTCCATCTTTATCAAACCATAGGTCATATAAATTTCTGAAATTGTTCTGGGCTCTAATTGAAGCGTCGCCTGTCATACCAGAAATACTGCTTAGTCTAATGTTTTCTCTTTTCAAAACTTCAAAACATTTTTTTCCTTCCCTTTCGGTTAGAAAATCCAAGAACAAATGAAAAGCAATCTTGTTATCCTTACCAACCATTTTTCTAGCAAATATGATTTCTTCATTTATATCTTTATTTTGAATCTCTGGAAAACTTGATTTATTGATTTTAATATCTTCTAACAATCTCGCCGTTATTTTTTTTTCGATAAGACTAAGTTTATGGTTTTCTAGCCACCGCAAAGTTATTTCATGTAACTCTCCATAATTATAAGGAACATTTGATTTTTCTAGTTCATTTCTAGTGAGGCACTTTACTACTTCTTTATCGTCTTGGTTAACCGCAAATATTAATTTATGTATAAATTTCTCCTTCATAATCTTTTCATGCTCATCTGAGATTTTTTCTTGTTCTTTTAGCAAAGCAGGAAGTTTTAACAGACGGAAAATATTTGTCCTCGTTATTTGTTCTTTCGAAAATTGATAAAGGCCATCCTTATTCATGCAGGAACAGTCTCTCAAAACTTTATATTTTTTCTTCTTCCAATCTATTAAATCAAATTTCAATGGATAGCACTCTATCGATCTGCCTTTCTTCAAATATCTTTCTTTATTAATGTCTAGCTTGCCATTGGTGTAGATAATAAAATATCTTATATCATCTTTCAACTCTTTGGCAAATAGAGCGAAATGCTTGTTGATAGAGAACGTATCATTACTCCGTGTACCGGGAAATAACTGATTATAACCAATTACTCGATCTGTGTTAAAAATTTTTAAGTAACTTAGTCTAGTTTTATAATTTATGATGATATTGCGATTTTTTTCTTCAAAATTTACTGCAGATATGTTTGTATGCAAGAACATGTCATGCAAAAGAGTCGTCAATAAATTGAACTCATAGATCATTCTGGTTACAGAGGTTCCGAGCCTCTTCTGCTCTTTTAATTTGCACAAAACTCTTTCTTGTAGTTTTTTATAGCTGCAGTGACCTGTCTCCATTTCACTTCTAACAATAGTGTTTAGCTCTTCTCTGTTAGGTTGATTAACTGCAAACACTAATTTTTTTAAAAATTCCTCTTTTAATTTAACTTCCGAAAGCTTCCTTTCTTTTATTACTTTGAGGATATCAAGGGAAAATTCCAGCCGCTTTAAAACTTCTTGTTCTTGAGAAAACTGATAAAACTTTCGTCTTTTTGTATACAAAAAATCTTTTAAGATGGCACATTTGTTCAAACTAATTTTATCAAATTTAAAAGGATAGAAGTTTTTGGTTTGTCGTTCTTGTAATTTCTTTTCTTCAGTAAGGCTCAGACCTGCATTGGTGTAGATAACTAGGAATTCCACATCATGCGATGAGCCCTTGCATTTAGATATTCTATGCTTAACAAAACTGTTGAAGTAATTATTAATGTAAAAGCATTTGCTTTTGTTAAATAAAGTGTCGCAACTGATTTCATTTTCTGTATAGCACGCACGCTCGTTTTCTATTTGTATATGAATAGATTTGCTTTCATAACGTACAACAATATTGTTAAATTTATCAATTTCGTAGTCTCCAAACGATAATGAAAATGAGTCATATTTGTGCTTATATAATTTTTTTCTTAGCAAACAAAGTACCGGCAATTCTAACTGATACTTAAGTCGAATCAAATTATCTGGAATACTATGCCTTGTCTGACAAATACTACCAATTTCATTCTGTCCTGGGTTATCTGCTGAATCAGATAATAATTCTGAATGATCATTACTCGTTACTTGTGCATTCTCCATTCGCGGTTTTTTCGGCGCTCCATTTTTTCTGTCTGTAACAATGTTGTATTCAATATTCATCAATCCAAAATAAATAGAATACACTGTTGTTTGGTACATTTCTAGATAAGTTAAGCAATGGACAAACCTGTTAAAATATCAACCTCGATCTCTGCGCCCATTTGCTTCTCGAATTTCCGTTTTCTGCGATGTTTGATATTTTTCGACCGAGCATCCCATTCAATAAAATTGTTATTATCTTCAATGATCTCTACATCATCTAAAATGAATAGAGAAATTAGTTCACATACAAACTGTTATTATGAAATTCATAAATTGGCAGCCGCGACACAATGCAAAGTTACAAGATCATTTTCGGGTAAATTATTACAGAAATTTATACAATTTGACTTATTGTTAGTACTTTGCTCACCAGAAGAATCGTCTACCACTATTGAAATCATTCCTTCAAAAACAAATTCGTGTGCGCTCTTCAGTTCTAAACATAAACAATCCCCAACTGTTGTTTACCCTTTACCGGAAAACTGTTAAGGATTTTTGACATTTAACGGCATGTTTTCAAACTAGCGACATCTACAAATGTGGGCCGAAATATAAAATTATAGCGTTATATAAATATATAGCACTGAATTATTTTCAGCGCGCTTTCAAAAACACAATTAAATACAGATGTCACAGTCAAAGCAAAGAGCGAGGGGAAAACTGGTTTGAACCTTCGATTTGCGCCATCTACCGCATTGTCGCGGTACACTTTCTCACAAAATTGGCCATTTAAAAAGGTCATTTCCCCTCTGATATTCAACATTACTCGAGAGGAGAAAGATTAGATACAAAAATTAATTTATAAATAAATAAATGAAGAAAAAACGAATTATGTAAAATTTTGGTAATTTTTTTTATTTATTTAGAAACGCAAAATACTTTTTGAACACTTGAATCAAGTAATTGGTTGAATTTTAAGCAGTAGGTATGCATTTTTTATAAATCCATAAGTTTAGAAATAACTCAAATGAAAGAAAAAAGAAAAACATATTCTATACGACATCTTTATAATTTACTTAACTTCTATTCTATTGTCCATTTCTATATAATATAGAGATGATACATTGTTAATTGCTTTCAACTAGAGCTTATTTATTTCAGATAGCAATAAAGAATTTTTTTTTAAATTATTTTATTTCATTTTATTTTATTATACAGGGTGTTTGAAAAGAGGTGATTTCACAGTACATTTTATGTAAAAAAGTTCATATAAAAAATTATAAACATAGGTCCGGAAATGGCTACCAAGATGGATTGTTAATCCTTTTTTTAAAATATCTGATTTTTAGACGTATCTTCCTTCGTTTTCGAAATAAAAAACAAAAACTATTTTATGTCCATGTCCATTTACTTTTAAACTTTTATATTTTAAGTTGAACACATAGTTTTTTATTTCCGATTACCTCAAAGATGTTGACTTAAAATAAGACTAGTGCGGAAGTATAATTGGTTTAGGCCAGTTATGAAATACCTTAGATGTAAAACGGCACAGTTTTAACACAGAAGAAACGTTTGTTCAGAAATTGTGTAACAACTTTGAGAAAACAGTTTTCCATCGAAAAAAGAGAAATTCGTTCTAAATTACTGAAAACACATGTAAAAACGGGAAATTGTTGGTACCTATCCTATACTAGCCTAAGGCCTAAAATTGTGGTTATAAAGATGATTTTATTGACCGAAAAAAGAGAAATGAATCCTCTAAAAATTCTGTTGATAATCACATAATAAGATTTGAGAATAAAGTTAAAATAAAACAATTATTGAAACAAACCCTAATTTTTTAATTAAGAAAACGCAAACAATTAACATTAAACTTCAAGTGGCTTCAGCATTCTTTTTCATATAGTCTTCGAGAAATTGCACATACGCTGCTGCCTCTTTGCCGTTTGCTTCCTCGTAATATGGTAATTTGCTCATTGTCTCAATCCATTCACACAATTTGGGATACTTCTCAGGAGTCACAGGTGCGATCCCCTGCATCGAGGACACCGATGCGATGCAGCAAAGATCTGCAACAGTCATTGTGTTCCCAGTTACGAACTTGTCTGCCGTTAGAAACAATTCCAGGAAATCATATGCATTGTAAACTCTGTCTACTTTTTGCTTTGGAATAGAAGTGTCCTTTTCTGTGTATATACCCATCTACAACAACAATTTCGATTAAATCTGGTCTATACCTTAATAACTGTGCAGTTACAGAAATATTCCACAGTCTGGCGTAAAGCAGTTCGAGATCGAATGCTAAACGCTGATTTACTAAAGCCCTTTTGTACAAATCCTTCGGATACAAAGAGTCATCGGGCGCGTACTTATCAATCAGGTATGTGACGATGGCATGGCTCTCTCCGATGTATTTCCCTTCATCCTCGAGGGTGGGCACTGTGTGTTGAACGTTCTTCCTGCGATAATCCTCACTTAAATGCTCGTTCTTGAAGAGATCTACGTGCTGGTATTCCACATTCAGATTAATAGCTTTCGTTACGAGCAGAACCGCTCTGACCGCAGGGCTGAGAGTGTGACCGTAAACCACAATCCTTCCCATATTTTCAAAATTAATTATTTAGTTCCGGTTAACGCTACACTGCAGTAACTACACCTTGTTCTTGCGCTCACCTAATTTATACGCGTCTTCACAACAACTGAGGACGGCGATTGTTGGCACTCCCTTGTCATCTGGGACTATCCAATCTTGCTTGATAATAGTGAACGAACTTTCTGCCCCGTCGACGCTTGAACGTTTTACGTCGACAGAATTAAATAATAATACTGGGGGGAATTAATGTACTTTTACTGGAAATGCGAGTGCCGAAGTAAACAGAGTGTTTGCCCGATAAAGATATCAATGTTGTGGACCTGTTCGATAATCGTTGCTCATGTCGCTTGGAAGTCTCAGTAAAAAGCAAATATATGGTGCATGCCCATATATTATTTTTTGCATTTATAATTTTGTTTTGATCCGTTTCTTCGAATGCACATTGTCGAGAGCAGAAGCCTTTCTACAGTGTACATCCAAAGCAGCCATACAGGGAAAGCTGAACCCTTTAAAATTTGTGGAGACTTAGCGACTTTTTTATGTGGTGTTCATCTGCTGCACTTTCTCTCTCGGTCGCGATGATAAAATTAGGTCAAGGGAAGTTGGATGCAACGCAGATAAAGCGGCTTTATATAACTTCGGGCACGTGCACTCGACTGCACTGGTATCATATCAGAAAGTTGGAGCAGGTCCCCTACGGCCGCGACTGTGCCTAAGTTTATCTTCAATTGGTATTACGTTGTTTTGTAACTTTCCGTAACCTTGCAGTTGGACTTGCACGACTGGCGACACGTGTTTTATCAAAGTGTATTTGCCAAACAAAACCATGTATTAGGCACCAGTTATTATTCTTACTGGCTCAATGAAAATGCCAACTCGCTACACTGAACAGTCTGCAAGGCCCAAACGATGGAATATCAAGAATAATAGAAGTTTATAATTAAATGATATCAATTTAGAAACGCCGTGCCGATAAGCCTATTATTTTGTCGTGTTCATGGTCAATTTTAATCGAAAATTCCGGGACGAAAACAAACAGCAAAAAACGATATCATAAAAAGATGAACTTCAGTTCAAAAATAAGCATATCATCCTGCAGCACACTTATCACTGAGCACCGTGCAAAATAGCAATGCCCGATCGCGTGTGTTGCTCTTGGACATTTAAATAATTGTTTTTTGTTGTCAAGAACTTAACACTAACAGGTGTTTAAAAATGCTTGAATATTTTATATTTTTTGGACTTTATACAGTAATAAAACACTTTTCTCTCAAGCGAATTTTATTACAATTATAAAATTTGCAAAAGGGGTTCAAAGATAAAATTGAGATAACTTATTCTAATTGATTGATTATATAGCTGCAAAGACATTAATTACATTATACAGTTCTATAATCTTAAAATTACGTCATTATATGCATGCTTTCGATAGGCAATGCAAAATGTGATAAGACTTTTAACTAAATTTTAATTAAAAATTTTTTATCAGAAGATTAAAAGATAAAACCAGTTTAATTTTAAATTTGACTTACGAATGTTTCAAAATTCAATTCCAATTGCAGTGACATTTTTATTTTTGAATATAAAATGATTTACATTGAATTAATATATTAACACTTATACATTTTCAACCGCCAACGCCAATACGTTCTGATAAAGTGGCTTCAGTCGTAATGGAAAAAATTGCATGAATGAATTAATTGGGCTTGATTTGTGTGGGAACGCAGAGGAACTTACCTTTGTAGCTAAAACCAAAAACCAAAGATTTTTCTAACAGCGTTATTGAAATGTTTGGTTTTTTTTTCAAAGGAAATTTTTTAGTATTTGAAAATCATTACTTTAAGGACAAAATGCTTGTCTAATTAATATTTGAAATGTCGCAATTAAAAAAATATCAACCCAGACCCCGGAAAGGCGTTCCTCTAATTCTGCTCTTACAAATCAAGCACTGAATAAAAGTATTACTCAACTGATTTGATATTGAAAATGTTATGCTTTATATTTATCATTTTTTATCTGTAAGTGCTTAGTGCAAAGTTGATTCAGTTTTTGAAATTATTTTGCTGCAAATTACAAACCGAAGCGAAAATAGCATTTGGAATACTTCCCACGATCGCGATCGTACTAAAATTTATAGAAATTTCAGATTTAAAATCTAAAAAAATATCACAATTGTACAATTAGAAATGCTGTAAATACAGATTATACAAATAAATTACATTCAATTCAGTTTTCTGTTTGCAAAACAATCATCGATATTTCACTATACCATTTATAATAATAGCAAATATGCACGAACACTTAAGGCACACATTTTCCAATGAAACCGCACAGCAAACTGTAGAGAAGGGACAAAAAATAAAAAATTAATAATAAATATTGGCTTCTTTTATTGTTTTTTTTTTTTTTTATCATGTATAATTTGCTATCATCTAAAACACGCTTTTTGCGCAATATTAATTTAAATTCTCCATCTTTATTTATTTTTATTAAATAATTCTTTTAAAAACTTAATGCAGTTAATAAATGTTTTGCATAAAATCTCTTAACAATAGGTAATCCTTAAAATAATTCATTAACCATTATGTGTAGACTGAGGATAAGGACATAGTTTTAACAATCATCAGGAATAGTTAAATTCGAAAAACAATATGTATAATATATGTAATTTTGTTGTGAAACAATGTCATAATAACGCAGGAGTAAAACATGCTTATGTTCTATATATACGAAATGCTTTCATTCTGTGGCGATCATTGACTGTCACCAATCAAAATGAGTAAACTCATTTTGAGTAAATACATATAATCAAATCAAACTGTGTGAAAACGGCAAATCTATGATATTTAATTCACAAATATTAGTGAACAATCAACACCAGTCCGCAGTGTATGTAAAATCCTGGAAGAACATCTGCTCCTCGTCAGACAGAAGTCTAGGCTCTTTTGGTGGGGTCAATTGCGGTTTTTCCGATGTGAACTCTTCATCAAAGTTCGAAACATCCTCTAAATGGCGCTGAAATTGCCAATTATTGAAAATTTAATACGATTCGAAATATTTTAATAATTTATTACGTACAATAGTTGGTACGAAGGGAGGTTTAACATTTCTCAAAAGCAGCTCGTCCCATTGAATCGATCTAAAGAACGCTTGCTTCTTCACATCCTCAGCATCTCTTTCAGAGGAACCCAGCCTCCTTTCAGGATTCTTGCGCAAAAGCTATTTGTGAAAGAAATTAGTTTCATTTCTGATAAATTAGTTCAAGTTTATTTCTTACTCTTCGCATTATAGCGATCGCTTCCAAGGATAAGAAACGTGGATATCTCACTTCATCATTTACTATGGAATCGAAAACTTCTTCTTCATCGTCGCCAGGGAACGGTGACTGTAAAAATACAAGTAATACGTTTTAAATATTTTGTAAGGCAAATCACTTTTATTTAATTACCTCGCCAACAAGCATTTCAAAAATTAAAACTCCCAAGCCCCACCAATCAACAGCACGCGTATAAGATGTTTCTGTTAAAACTTCAGGTGCTAAAAACTCCGGAGTACCACAAAAAGTTCCAGTCCGGTCTCCATATCCCATTCCCTCTTTACACAGACCGAAATCAGCAATTTTAACGTAACCTAAGGATGATGTCACAAATAATATGGAATGCTTTTATCTATAACATTTAAATCACTTGCCTTCCGTGTCTAACAGGAGATTGTCCAGCTTTAAATCTCGATATATGATTTTGTTCTCATGCAAATACTGTAAACCTAAGACTACACAAGCTGCATAAAACACAGCTCTTGGCTCGGAGAACACATCCGTGTGAATGTGCATCATCAAGTCGCCTCCAGCAGCGTACTCCATGACGAAACATACATGTTGCTGAAAACCACGATCAAATGAATTGTTAACCCCCATTTTGCGGAGCAATTGAAAATCCTTACCTCAGTCTGAAAGCATGCATATAAGTTGACTAAGAATGGATGCCTCATCGTGTTCGCCACTTCGAAAATACGTTTTTCGCTTAGTAAGGACTCCACTTCATCCCTTGCTATTATGTCACCCTTTTTCAGAGCTTTTATCGCGTAATAATCTCCATTAGTTTTTAGCTGAGACAGAATCACTTTACCGAAATGTCCTCGTCCCAAGACACTGAGCAATCTAAAGCTGTCCATAGACAGTACCGTTGTTGCTTGCGATTGCCTGCGGGACTCATAGGCGGAGTCCCTGTACTGAAGACCCCGGACAACCTGGCGTCGGTTTGCTCCCCCAGCGGGACCGCCGCCACTGGCCAATTCAAACTGATTCTGATAAATTGGCTGCTGTTGGTGCAATTGCTGTGGCAGATGGTGTTGCTGCTGTTGCTGCTGGAATTGATTGTAGTGCGCCGTATGATGTTGTCTTTGAGGAGGCTGCGGATATTGCTGCGGCTGCGAATGATATTGAGGAGTTGTTGGCTCCTGGATAAGAGGAGACGCTGGCACATACTGTGGTTGGTTATTGTTGACAGACATATTTCCGAATTGTGTGATAACCTGTTTTGCAATTAATATATTTAGTAAATAAAATATTTAAAAAATCTCTTACCGGAAAAAAATAATTCAAAAAACCCTTGCAAAACGGTTTGTTAGATTAAAAAAGACAGACGTTTTATAAATTATAATGTTGTTATTATGTTTTTTTTTTTGAAAAGTAGCTAGAATAGTGTAAGGTTAAGTGAAAAGCAACATGCAACAAATAAATTTTGAATTTAGAAGGGCTAAAGGGAATTTATTTTACAAGAGGCGCTTAAATTCCAATTTATAACTCAAAAATATCCAAAAAGATTTCTAAAACTTAATTTGCACTATTTTGAAATTGTTTCCAAATCAAAAACAATAAAAAACCCAAATTGAAAAGCAAATGATTGTAAAACCATGCTCATCAGATCCTTTGGATATTCCATCACCAATTTGGAAATTGTTTGCACACAAGACGCATTTAAGAACGTGCTATTGAAATTTAAAGCAAACATTTTTGAAGCTAATTTAGACGGTTGTAAAACATAATGTATGAAGTATGAACAAATATAAATGTAATCTGACCTCGACGCAAGTGGTATCATCATCATCGGGATATTCAACAATTGCAATATTACTAGGTGACGGAGATGGTGGCATTTCAACAATTGGACTCGGTGGGATTGACCCAGTTCCTCCCATTAGAATCACTGGAGGCATCATTAACACCGGACGGTGGAATATATTTTCTGCGGTGCCGGGAATTGGCTGCGCGGGTACAACGAATTGTTGATGAGAATGCTGCTCTAAAAGAAATCCTTGTGATGGTATATCCGAAGAGTGTTGCTGGTCCACATTGTTAAGAAAATCGAATTCTCTCAAGGCACTCTGTAACTGCGACCAATTAACAAAAGAAAAAAGAACAAAACAAAAAGATAGTGGAGGCGTGCTCGTGCATGAATTGCAATAATGCGAAATATTGTGCTGAACAAATTCGCAAAAGAAAGATACATTTACGCAAAACTGGTCGGAATTAATGGTCCACAACCAATAATAGAATCCTTCCCTTCTAATATTCACAATGAACACCAATTTGTACAAAAGGACGAGCAGGCACTGAGGATTAGAAGAAACTCACCTCATGATCAGCTTTACTTGACTTGAGTGCCAACACAGCGGAAGTTGATGGCGGTGGAGGTGGTGCCAGCATTGGTGGCTTCTTCTGTGGTTTGGATCCGGGTAAGCGATCCTGTTGATTAGAAACTTGCATCAGAACTTGATTGTTATTCTGCTTATTCAGGTGAGTGGGTGGTGTTTCCGGGGGAAGAACTGCTATACCCTGCATGCCTAAGGGTCTGGCTCCACTGAGCCCGGCTGTGTTCAAATCTGGGTTTTCCCCGGGTGCTTCGACTGGTTCATTCTCCACCGCACTGGACTCGAAGTCGAGATGCAGTGGCTGCGGTCCAGATCGGTATGTCTCCTCAGACATGTCATTCACAACGGAAGGTGACCGAGAAATCGGGATTTGATTTTGATTTTGAATTGATGGTGAATTCCTCTTGAGCAAACGACCCCAGGTGGCGATGTTTATGTTCATTTGTTTGGCACGTGGAATATTTTTCACTTGTTGCTTATTGAATATCATTCGTTGCCGTTGGAGTTTTGGTTTTTGTGATATCATCGGATTCAAGAATTTTATTTCGGCAAATAGTAATCCCTGCGGCTCAAGTTGCAGAGCCATACCGTGTCTAACATCATCAATAAATTCTTCTAAACGTAAGCATTTCACAGCACACAATGATCTCCAATCTCGCCAGTAAACACCAATTTCCAATTCTCTTGAGCGATCTAGATCAATTGAGAAACGTTGATCCCAGGCTTGTTGTGAGCACGGTTTCCACGATGTTTGAGCAACAGTTGTATTGTCTAATTTAATTACAGCCATAATTTCGAAAGATGTCTCGTCCTTTACACTATAACTTTTCGATGAGCTTCGACTAGTTACACCCTTTACAAAACTTCGCAAATCACCCGGACTTGAATTGTTGTCCTTGTCTCGTCTAGATCGTCCTGGAACCTCCTCAAGCAAATCTTGGCAACCCATCAAACGAACTTCCAGTTTTCCAGTTACAGCCGCACATCGACCCAACGAAGTTACAGTGTGGTATGGTTTTCCACCAAGTCCACCTTGAAATGGCTGCAATGATGTGTATGTAACTGGAATTGGTGAAGATGCCTGAACACTTTGAAGCTCCGTTTTAAGTTGTTGAGCTGCCGGTGAATCGAATGGTAACTCTTGTCGCCGTAATTCCAACGACAAACGAAGTAAATCCAATTTTCTAGATGACTCGCATAAACGAACTTGAGCCTGGAAGGATACACATTATTGATACAATTAAGGATTTCATATTCAACAGTAAACCAAGGCTACATTTTGTTTCTGGAAAAGTTGGAACTGACCGATGACAATATTTTAATTTGGACTAGGCTATTGGGCTTTCAAGAAATCTGTCAGAAAATTCAATCAACAAATATTTATGAATATAAGTACTCCATAAAAAGATTATAAACACACGTATAAAAGGAACATTTATTATTATTAGACAACAACATATAATTTTAAAAAAATCGATGCTTATCTTAACAAATACGAGGATGCAGGTCTATATTGCTTTGTAGTTATCTCTATAAGTAAAAGCGAACCAATTATAAATAGACATCGTAACAATTTCAATAAAATCTACTAAATGCGATTAGTTAAGTCCTGCCCGTTTGAGCCAGAATTCTCCACGTGTAGTGGGAGTGTCCCCAACAGAGAGTGTTCTTCCTCTGCCACCACCCGTTCTCTCGGCAACCCAGCGTCGACAGTGTTCACACTGGCATTCAGGATTTTTCGCCGGCCCAATGTGATGTCCTGGCTTTCGAAGTGCCGTCACAACTGAACCGAATTTTCTTGCCTTTGTCAAGTATTCAGTTGTATACCCAGAAAGGTTTGATTGCATAGTTGAAGCTTCACTGCCACTTTTGGCGTAATTCAAGGTGAATAACGTCCTAGTCGGTCTATCTGGCGATTCGGCTTCCCTGTTAAGCTGAGTGAGGGATGGAGTTGAATTTGAAAAGGCCATGGGCACTTCTGGAGGTTCGTCCTTCTCTGGAATAACTGTGTTACCAAATAAATAATTATGTTCAGTCTCGGATAAAAAATTATCTGAATGTAAGGTATCGAAATATTGCTTCATTATTTCGTTTGGCACACGATAATTTTTAAGCAATTCTTGATATCGTCTGCGCGCATCACTCGGGCAGAACTTGCCCTCCTGGTAGTCGGGTTGTTCCCTTTCAGGTAGTGACCACATTCTATCCATTTTTTTGATTCGTACACGATCGATTGAGTTGTCGTACTCAAAACTGTCCGATTTCGCCAGGCTACCAGTTAAATCTGGTTCAGTTTCCTTCCACGACGATTCAACATCCTCAAACACGTTGGATTGAACTGCACTCGATATACTACTGCATGTCATATCCCGCATGGTCGATCTCGACGAATTCGGGTAGTTGGAACTCAAGCAATCATCACTGGGATCCTTTTTCACTAAGCGACTCTTGAAATTGAATCTACTTCGGTCTCCAATATGTTTCTTGAACAAAAGATGCTTTGACTCGTTGATCTCATCGGCTGTACTTGATTTGGTGATCGCATGACCAATGTTTGGAAATGACAAGTCTTTTTCGGTTGGAAGGGGAGCCACTGCTTCAACATGCGATTGTTGATGAACTCTTGTTGATTGCTGGCCACCTGTATATCGTCTGGGTAAAGCAATTTTGGTCGCCCGTTGATGCCTTAGCAGCATTTGTTCGTTATCCAAAACAGTTTGTGGTGTTGAATTCGATTCTAGTTCAATTATATTTTCGGCTGAAGGACTTGATGAATCCTGCTCGTCGTCACCGTCATCATCGTCTCCGTCCTCACCATCAGATCCAGTACAATAGACATCAATATGAACTGTGCGTGGAGGTTTTTGTTTTTCGCTTCTCACTGAGCCAGGTACTGGAACTGGCGTTAGGACCGGATGTGGAATTGGTGACGACACAAATGTATTCGCTGGTGAAATTTTCGCATAAGAGGGCTTTTTAAAAAATAAAAACAAATCAATAAAATTTCAAATGTCTTTTGATATAATAATGCATTAGTTTTATACCAAATAAGAGTTTCCCTCGTCAACTTGTGATGGTATCGCTGGATCTGATCGTCGATAGTCGTAGTGTTTTCGTTTCCTTCCATCCTTTTTGTCGATGCTATCATGTGAAATAACACTTGGAAAATTACGTGAATCTAGTTTTCTGGTTTCAGTATCACTTGTTTGGGAATATGCATCACGCAATGCAAGAATTTTACTAACACCAAAATTCTTTGATGCATTTACATCTTCACTTGCCTTCAATAAAGATATTTCATGTAAAATCATATTAATTACAGTAATTTGAAATGGAAAACCTTTTCTGGAGATACTGTGTAACTTGCTGTTGTATTAAAGAATAATGGATCTGTTTCCTCTGGTATATCTGAAGTTGTCGGCAAAAAATCGGCAACTGCCGATAAAACGATGCTGCAAGTGCTTCGACATCGTGTTCCACCAGAGGAAATATGTTTCCTCGAAGTGTTTGAACCAGAAAAACTAAACCCAGAGTCTGAATATGGCTTATTGCCACCAGTTGTTGAATGAAAGCTTTCATGCTGCCCCTATTAGGATAAATCATAACAGTAGTCGCAATTACTAATCAAAACGAAATATTGAACCTTTAAAGGTGATTCGGTTTTATTTGGATCTTGTTGATCGGTAGCTTTAATATCGTCTGAAGACCATTTGTAGACAACATGAACCGGATTGCCGCCTCTATGTGGCTGATCATCTGCGTCGGTCTGTCTTGTTGAGTTTGGCGCCCCTGGCCGGGATATTGTCAACTGGGCGCGAACAGTCCACTCGGCGGTTAGCTCCGGCTTGGGAAGTGAACTATCCGTACCGTGCTGTTGTTCCTGATCGGGATCTTCACTTTTATTCTCGTCAACATTCATCACTACCATGAAAATTTTTCACTTACAACTGTAGACATTTAAAGTGCTCACTTTATTATTTTTAATTAATTTCAATTATTCGACACAGTGAACAAAACCAAAAATAGAAAACGTTCTCACTTTCGTAACTTCCTCAAATCGCTTCACCCACTCACTTTTTTCGCATAGAACTTATTTAAAATATTATTTATTGAACATTGTGAAACTATCTTCGCTAAGCAGGAAACAATTACTTCACAAACACTAAAAAGTAAACAGATCAGAAATCATTCACTTTACTTCACAATGCAATATTATTAACGTGAAAGCTTATTGCACGAAATTGTTCACGTACTCTCAATCTGGTGTCACAGCCTTTTACGAAATGTTAATACTAAAACTAGAATTTAACGCAATTACAGCCCATCGGTAGTGGATCACATTTTGAGATCTATTTTTATGAAGGTACGAATCTTCTTATTTTCCGTCAATCTATTTCTGTGATAGTTTCGCTCTGTAGAGAAAATTCTGAATTGAATACAGAATACAGTTGAAAATGTGTGTGGATAAAAATTTTCACCATGAGCTAAATCACGAAATCGACACAGATCACTGAAAATAAGTTTTCAAATTCAGTCTTATTTTATGACAACCAATAATAATAGCACATTTTCCACGAGTTTATGTTACGCAACTCTTCACTTACAATTAGATGTATTCATTTCACTTTGTGTAAATCAACGAGTTAGAACAATACCAAAAACGTTCGAATGATAAGCAAATTGTCGAAAATTGGAACAACACGCAACATTTAATTTGATACAAAAAACAAAAATCATATACTACAATATTATTCTCGTTTACAGTGCAAAATATGTACAATATAAGAAAAAAATATATGTGCAATTGTTTTTCACAACTTTAATCGCCATCGTTTGTCCGCCCAGAACGAGTTGAGAAATTTTGCGACTCACTAAGGACGGATCAAAATAAGAAAGACAAATCTTCGAATTTCTGTGAATATCTTGCGGACAAAAAATCCGAAAAAACCAACAAAAAAAAGTACAACGAAGTTGTTCTCTCTGTTCGAGCCGGAAATAAGCACTCAAAAATAATTTCAGAATTTTGAGTAAATAAAGTGCGTGAGCGGTTCACACAGTTGAGCTATTTTTAAAATATCCGAAGATTTTGAGAAATATTTTTGTTGAAATTTGCAAATTAGGTCGCTTGGGACTGGGTTCTTTTGAATATTGTGCAAGAGGCGGTCGCCATCTGCTCCCTTACATGTTTTTATTTTGTTATGGTATATATTTTTGTCAATGTCCCACTTTGGTTGCCAAAATTGATAATTGAAATTTCTAATACGAATGATAAATCAAAAAAGCGTATTCGAGTAGTAAAAATGTAGCCTTGGATGGAGTTTTTGTCTTTTGCAGTAAGCACAAAAGAACAATTTCTTAAAAATTGTACTTACCTCTTGAAGGGCTTTTTTATCAGGAACTTTATTATTTTGCAAAGTTCGTATCACATTTTTGGCTCCGTCGACCACAGCTGCCTCAATTCGGAGACGATGTCTCAATTCTTCGATTCGTTCCTCAAGGGGTGTCTCAAGTCGTTGTGGTCGTACTTCACCATTTTCATCTGGTATTTTTTTATGCAATTGATCCTTATTTTGTTTTACTTTCAAAATTCTTAAACGCAAGAATTCTATTTTAGCCTTTGAATCGGCCAGCATTTGTTGCGCTTCAGCAAGAAGCTTTTTGTCTCGTCCATGGTGACCACTTGATATCGATTGTATCATATTTTCTGCACCATTTTTCACTTTCATTTCAATGTTTAACTGCTTTTCAAGTGACATAAGCAGTTTATCATTGGCTGTCAATTCTGGACCACTTGTTGCTGTCACAGATGATAATGTATCTGAAAATGGGAATGACAATTTTCAGTAATCGGTTCAAATGTTATGGATTTTAGCCCACATACTTTTAAAAATAAGGGCATAACTAGAGGAGCCGAGCAATATTCATGCAGAATGTAGGAAGAGCGAATAAATTTGTTTAAGGTTTGAAAAGTTGACATGTTTATGCATTTCTTTCACAGTTAGATTTTTATTTTACATTAAACATATGTGTACATACATTTACAAACGACTGATAAGAAACTGACAATCCTATTTGTTTTTGGACAGTGAATTTCCATTTAATGGAATGGATGCATTCGTGTAGATTTTTCATCATATAAATGCTTGATCAATTAAAATCAGCAACGCTAATCGAAAGCACTTGACCCCATAATTATTTCAATTAAAACAGCAGTTGTCACACAACTGTTACTTTCGATTTCCACAATTATGTTTTCCGCACAAAAACCACTTGCTATCAACTTCGATTGCAGCATAATTCCGGGTTCAATGAGGTCACTTCAGTCATTGAGAGAAATATTGAAGCATCAAAGTCTTCTTCAATTATTTCTTGGATACTTAAACATCTTGCACATTTGACTACAAGAGAATTGTAGCTGATATTATATTTCTTTACGACCGAAAATTCAATTCAAAATTTATAACAGTTCTATTAGCCATGTAGTCCACGGAAGTTAGGCGAAAAAAGGGGTCTTTATTCGGAATAATTCAGACAAAAGGTTTTTATTTTTTTTTTCGTTATATTTTAGTCTCCGAAACTATAGAAATCATATCGCGACCCTATGGAGTTTAGAGAGAAACTTTTTTCAAAACTTCAATCCCCTCTCCCGGCCACCCCCTTGGGACGATTTGGCTCATTATCGAACTTAACCGAGCTATTAACCCTAGAAATAATTTAAAAAAATTTGGTTCAAATATCTTTGAAATTACGCCCTCTAGCGTGTAAGTCTATATAAATATATATAAATACATATAAACTGTTGAATAGGGGGTGGTTTCGTACTCAGGGAGGCATGAAACAAAAAATTATGAACGAATTTTTGGAAAGTCATAACGGTATCAATACGCAGATGTTTCTTCAAAATCTTCCTAAAAAATTTTTTATGATGTTTTCGTCTCAAAATCCTGGGCTAATTATCGATTGTAGGCTTATTTGTCCCAGATACTTTATGTAGAGAATTTGGTCAGCTTTAATTTAGTATATAGATGTTTTAGTCGTACAATTGATATTTGCAGAGATATTCGCGAAAAACCAATTTTCGAGCAATTTTCACCCCTAAAAACTACCCTTAAAAGTTAAGCACATGCATAATCATCGGGAACTTTTGGGAAAATAATGAAGACCCTAAAATATAACGAAAAAAATAATAAAAACCTTTTGTCTGAATTATTCCGAATAAAAACCCTAACTTCCGTGGACTAATGGGGAATGTACATTGGACAAATTACTGCAATGGCAGTGCGCCCACCATCGGTGCACTTTGTTGATTACATTCAAATCCACGAGCATGACGGATTTTGTTCGCAGTGTCTTTCAAACACAGAAGCTTCATAACAATTGAATCGTTGGTTCGTGGATGACAATGTGCAGTACGCATGAACAGAAGTGACAAAAGCTGCTGTAGAACTAGAAAGCACATCTAATTCCAAGTTGGAAAATTTCATACACAATGCATTTCTTGAATCTGTTTATGTAAAAACATTTGTTCTATGTGTAAAGAAAAGGGAGCACTAAGCAATAAAAAATATGATTTTCCAATTGTGGATTTGGAATTACAAGAATGTATTCATGTATCATGGCAAGTAATATCCACAATTGATATCTGCTCATATTATCAATGAATAGAGAACGACTCCACGACTTCCTGTTGGCCAACATTCTTGTGGTGAATTCAAAATTGAAGAAAAGACAAGATACAAACGTTGTTATTGATTAAGAACATAAAACATTTCATCAAAACAACACTGTTTCCTAATTAAGAAGTACCGAGAAAGCGTTCCGTACTTTCCTAATGGCCTTTGAGTATTTCCTGTATTTTTTTTGTTTAGTTTTAATTGCTCAATGAATCTTAAAATACATAAACTCGCGAAGCATCTGACCATAATAATTCTGTTTGAATGCGTACAGGAGTTTTAGTGGAACATTTGCTAACAACAAGAAAATTTATTATAGTAAATTTCTTTCATGAGAAGTTACAATAACTAACACCTAAAAATTAAGCAAAGAAATTATCAAATGCAAACATGAAATTACTTCAAGTTGCATCAAGTGAATTTTGACAGAAATCCATTTCAACCGTGTCAAAAAGTTTCTCATTTCATTATTAAAACATAAAAAAATGTTAACCGTTACCGTAATTTGAATTGTTCAGAAAATTGAAGCAGTCGAGCAATGCTCCTCTTTTTGGTTACTGATTTAATGAAAAGTTCTCACGTCTCTGGCAAAAGCAAGACAGCCACGCAGACATTTTGTTAGAACACCTGGAAATACTCGAGGTGCTCTACTTGCACTTGGGATTATGCGTTTGACGAAACGTTTTGAAGTTTTTTGTTTGTTTGTTTTTGTTTGCTGTTTTGCCACAAGAAAGTCGTCGAGTGTAAATGTTGCGATTTAGTTCCCAACTTTTAGTGCGTTTTCTTTTTCCCAAGCATTTTTGATTAAGGTGAGAGTAATTCTTTGAGCGGACGTAAAAGTGGTCTTTTGAACACTGGGAACGTTTTAATGATTTCATTCGCATTTTATTTATATTTTTTTTGCTATGAAGTAACTTACCACGTCCATTGTTGCTGACGGTATTTCCTTGTGTGAGCAAAATTTGACTTTCAAGCTCATGCAATTCGGATTTTAATTCAGCCAATTTACTATTACTTTTTTTTACAATGGAAGCAACATCCGATAGGGATCTTCTATCAGTGGCGACTTCCCGTAATTTTTCTGCGCCCTCCTTGATTTTAAGCTCTTTACGGATTTCACGTCGTATTGCTTCTTTGATTTCTTCAAGGCGATTCGGAAGTGCACTTTCTGGAAGATTGTCAGTGAAGCCATATTTGTGACTGAGCTCGTAGAGGACTGGATGTTTTATGTAATCGCCCTGGAAAAAAACAGAAAAAATTATATTATGTTTAAAATTCTTTGGACTTTAAAATATTATCAGGTAATCAGAATATTCTATTAGGAAATAATTATTGTTTGTTTGTATTATATAATTTACAAAAAAACGTGAACTGAAAATTTCGCTTTCCTTTTTTCTAACACGGTAATTTGGCATATCTTTTATATATACAATAAATTATAAATGTGGCTAAAAAAGCTGCACTTTCCTCTTCCTCTACGTTTTGGTTTTTAGCCACTTCCTAGAATTTTATCAAGCGATTAAGTGTTTGACGAAACAGGTGATTACTCATGCGTAATCAAACAGCGCAACAATTTCATCTAAAGACTTTATTCAAAATTCCAGCTGTGATGACAAATGCAATAAAATTTTTGCAGAAGAACCACAGAGAAACTGTGCTTACTGCTTAGTAGTACATTACCTCTTTTTCACCGGAAGAATGCGCGCAATTGAGATAAACAGTGCTACGGCGAATTGCTTTAATTGAGCTCTTCGAAAAGCTTCGTACTCGAAGTGATTTTGATGATTTTGTCCTCCTTAATTCCATCACCACAAGACTTTGGAGCACCATTCGAATTTAATAATTGCTAAGAAGCACACCTTCCAATTCCGACAGCATTCCTTTCTTTGTGTGGGAAACTTAATATACACCATCAATAAAAACTTACATTCATAAAAAATGTGCGTTTTTTAGTTTAAATTGCAATTTAGTTTATGGAATTTACGAACAACTAAATGAATCCATAAAAAGCGCACTGTCAAAGCAAACCCCTTCTCTTTAGAGCACTAAATCAATTTACTGTACATTATACAATGTTGTTAAGAAAGAGGAGCCAAAGATTGTAGTATTTAACGATTATGAATTGCACGTTGACGTGTAAACGCGATTCGATGACAAGTGCTCGACGCACAGATCTATAGATGGACATGGAATTTTAAAGTTCACCAAGTAGACATCGGTAACAGCCAAACATTTTGATTGTTTGCCTTGAGTTTACTTCACCGAAAAAAGAAACCGAACAAACGAACAGAGATGGTGCTTCCGATCACTCTTGATTTAGATACCGCACGCCGCGCCGTCTGTCGGTGGTGCACGCCGATTGCATAAAAAATCGCGAGTGTTACTAATAGTACAGGTTGAGAAAATGAGTTGTCGCTGAAGCAAAAGCTGCTGGCGAATTTGTCTCTTTATCTTATCGCTGAGAACACACTCCTCCGATCGGGGAAGAAGATAGCGAGCGAGTTCATATAAAAATCCATCAAATCAACTGGTAGTACAATGTACATAAATCATTTTCAGAATTTCCATCATTCAAAAACGTTGTGCAAGTAATCAATTAATTTAACGATAGCAATATTATTTCCGAGCTTTTTATCTTTTACACTTTTTTTTAATACAAAAAACATTTAGAGGTTATCACATTATTTAAAATTTGGATTAGAATGAGTTCAATGAAACATTTTCTCTTCTAGAAATGAATCAATATTTGATAATCATATAATAAATAGGTAAATTGTTCAAACACAAGTACGAAAACAAAAAAAAGTAATGAGATAAATAATATTCACAATATGTAATATTCTTCTTTTATTAGGAGCATTAATAATGGTCAGATAAAGATATTTCATTCGAGCCCGCCTTATAGTATACTTGAACAAATAAAGTACCTATTTATTGCAAATGATGGTGTATTACAGAAGATTTCATAATATTTGTTATAAATAAACACATTGAAATGTTTATTTAGGGTAAACGGGGGAAATTGGATGGTAAATTTTTTAACTATTTTTATTTATTATACTTGTTTTAAAATTTTTGCATTTTAATGACATGTATGAAAAGCCAAACTCTTTAAGAACAAACCATAATTATTTCAAATTTGTATTTAGTGGGGAGGATGTGAAACAAAAACAAAAAACACCCCGGAAAAACAATGTTTTTTACTATATTTCTTCTATATGTATAGTATTTTCAAAAATGGCGACAATCAAAATTAATTGATAAAAAGAAAAGATGACTTGATTTTATGATAATTTTTTTTATGGACAGTGCAGAATGCGGTCAGTTTTTCATTATTAGTAAAGATTTTATCCGTTCCTTCCACGATAACAAGATAAAAATTTGATAAAATACATTGTCATCGGCAACGAGCCTATCTGTAAAGTTTTAGCTCGATTGGATTACGGGAAGTGTGTTAATTAGCCGTCGAAAGTTTTTCCTTAAAACGGCACAAATACACAAACAAGCAAGTTTTAGCGAAGTTAATATTAGATGAATTATAAATAAAATCAAGTTTTAAATAATTTTAATTGGCACAATTTTGAAAATACTATATAGAAGAATAAGAAAAAAACTTTTGATTTTACGGGTTGTTTTTTTTCGTAATGAATGAAGGCAATTTGAATAGTGCATCTATATTCCCTAAAAGTTGATTGAAATTTAAACATTTTTAATTAATATGTTTTTATCACAATATTATGTTTACGGCTATTTTACTCAATAAAATTCATTTATTCGTCTGATGAGTTTATTGAACTCAAAACGACTGTCGATTCAATTTAAACATAAAATGTTGTCTCAAACTTCGTTCATAAATTTATTTGGCACAAATCGAATTGAACTGATTTTTGTTGTGCCTTTTTTTTTTTTTTATTATTTGTGGTTGCATCTTTATTAGCAAACACCAGAGAAATCGATATGGTATACATATGCGTTTATGTGGCTCGTTAGTAGTACATATATAAATATGAATTATATTTTTTTCAAGTACTGAGTAATAGCGAATTTGCTGAGAATATTGAAATGGTACTAACTGGCGTCACATAACACCAACACGCAATTTGCGGCTTTAGTGGTTTGCTTTGTCATTTAATTTTCTACATTTGTGATGACTACGTTTATATCTTGCCAAGGTATTCTGGCTGGAAACTTGAGTATCGCTTTCCAATTGGAAATGAAAAGTTGTAATCCAATTATTCTAGTTCTACATACGAAACAAAATGTATACGTATCTGGTTTTATTTGTTTATTTTGTACAATTTTTGTTGAACGAGTAATGTCCGTTAATTAGGTTAAGTTAATTATATAACGAATGCAAAAATAATCACTTTTGTTCAAGCTTATACGTACATTTTGAAAGCCTTCTTGGTGATTTTCACAGTTCACTCAAAATTTTTAAATGATTTTTAAAAGAAAGAAAAGAAACCTAGGACAATATTGACCAAAATTTTAGAAACAAGCATTTTTGTTTTATGTCAATAATTAAAAATTACGTATACGGTAAAAATAAGTAAGTGCAAAAACCATAACTGAATCAGAATTACTAATGTTGGAGCTAGATTCCGTTTAGATGTTCTTGAAACCTCTTCACGGGCGATGCTACTGACGTCGGGCTCCGTAATGTCTTTGTTACTTGAGATGAAATCTGAAGCCACCGAAGTGTGTTTATTGTGTTGCTGGGTTACGCAAAAAAGATCATGAACCGAAGAAACGAATTTGTTTACTATTTCCGGAAACGCAATAAAGCAAAAAAGTAATCGCATACAATGCTTTTGGCATATTGTACCTAACTACCTACTTAATGAGACTTATATGATAATGTTTGTTTGCATTATCCCACCACAAAATTATCCGAATAACGGTACCATTGAATAACAATTCAATAGTTCTTGAAAACTTACATGAAAAATATATCCTTTGATTTTGGAGGTGAGATCCTTGAAGAAAACCATATTCATTGCTATCGGCGTCATTTGATTTTAATTGTTGACTCCTCTTGGCGATGGTCTGTGATTTTTAAAATGATTAAAGAAAAGAATTCACGTAGGTAATCCTTTTTTCACATTTTGTTATCCATTTTATGTACATTTAAGGTGGCGTGATGAATTGGTAACTTTGCAACAATGGTTAAAGTTTTTTTTTTAAAATAATTTTGGAGTGCTTGTTGAAAAAATGTTATCGTCGAACACATTTTTTTAAATTTCAGTTACAAATAAATAACAAATATCTATTGTAAACCACAGTTCATTAAGATGCTGCAAAAAATTATCATGCATATTTAAATTTAAAATCAATTTTGGGTTTTCGATATTTTACGTAAACAGAAAAGGATTAAAGCATCGATCAACAATTCATACGAAGCCATCTTTGTGTTGAGGTTTACGAGTGGGGGCCATTTTGAAAAATAGGTTACCGTTACAATTATAATTTCACTGGTGTTTATGTCACTTGAATGTTAAAAACAATATTACGAAATTTTACATAAGCAATTTAATTAAATAAACACGCGTATTTAGTAGCAATAACTCTGACCTGAAAACAGCTTAGATAGAATTGCGAATATTAATTAAAGAAACGATTAATGGTGATAAAAATTCGGTCATTTTTTATTTCACATCTTCAGTGACGGTTAGAAAAGATTTAATTTCGGAGAACAAGAAAAATTGGCAGATCATCTGAGGGCCGGACATTGTAACTGAATAACACCAATTCTCATGCTAATCTTCTGAACGAAAACAATAAAAAATAAATCTTTTCAATATGAACTCCAACTGTTAAATAAATTTTGTGGAGAAAAAATTGTTTAACTAAATATGTCGAAGGTGTTTGAAGCTTCTGCAAAAAGTCAACTATAAAAACATTTGTTGCAGATAATATTGTTGGTGTTGACCTGTTTTCGCAATAGCTTAGAGTTAAGGCTAATTGTCTTAATTACTATTTGGAATTTCACACTTGTACAATTGGAATTATAGTCTGAATAGCACGTCATGGCGACTATGAACTTATTTTGTGTAAGTTGTAAAACTAACGACGAATTTCGGAGTGACAAATGAATGTTGATTTGAAATTGTTTAGAAAAGTTCTGTTTCATTCATTAAGTTGTCAGAGTAAAAGCGAAAAATCAGCAGCGGCTCATGACCACTAATTGCAGAATGTGTAGGAAATCACGTGCAAGTTACTTTGGGAACTAATTATGGTATTCATTTGCTGCTGTCTATGTTTAATGGAAGGTCAAAGAAAGAGTTTTGTGCAATACCAATCATTATTTCTGAACGCATTGAGTTTAACAATAAATTGTGCAAGATAGAGAAATAATGGAATTGAGTTTAAGTTTATCGATAACTGACATAGCTTAAAAAAAGTAGCAATAAATTCAATAACGTAAGATAAAAAACTAACTGCCTAATTTCTAACATCTTATAACGATTTTTTTCCAACACAATTTGAAGGAATTCTACAAAACGTAGAAGAAAAACACAAATCCAGGTAGAAAATTACATAAGGGTTTACCTAACAGCTTACGGCAATCGTGAATTTTTATGCAAATTATTAATAACCCCGATATTTTCTGGAGATAGTTAATTAAATCTATCGAAAAACAACAAATCGGGAACCGTAATTTTTTGTGGCAACAACTTCCAAGAAACAATAAACACAAATCGATACAGATATTGATAAGTTTCTCCAGTGAAATTTATCCTTTGCCATTTCTTCACGCGTCCAATAATAATGATTGGCTCTCAGAGGTGGGCGCTTATTAAATGTATTTCCGGCATTGAATTGACTTCTGGCTCCTTAGACAGGGACTCAATTTCCTAGTGAGGGGGTCTTACAGGAACAATGTCGAGTATCAACGGCGGGTTCCTTATTAAGTTTTAGATTTCCTTGAGTAATAATTGAAACTTATATGCAAATTAGTGAATTATGCAAGGAAATGCATCGCTGGGAACGTAGCGTGATCAGTTTTTGACGTGACACCGAAAGAGCTGTTGTGGATGAAGATTATCCGGAAATTTGCATCAACTGCATTCCCTTGGCCCCGCACTGCAGCTGGCCCGGATTTCGATGGCGTGCGAATTCTGAACTCGAAAACCCAAAATTGTCGGTATCCTTTTCTTATTCCTCATCGACATGCACTAAATTCAGCCACTCAAATGATTCGATCTCTAATCACCACAGCACACAACACCTATATAATTTGCGGAAATTGCTGCGACCTGGACGAGTGCACTCGAACCGCTGCGGCATGGCGGAACACACGACTGTTGGGCGCAGAAAAAACAACAATTTTTTTTTTTTAAAAAAAAAGCACGAAATTCAGTTCGTAAAATCCGGCCGCGAATGCTTTGTTGCTTGACCTTTTTCGTGTCAGCGATTGTTCGTGCCGGTTGAGCAAGTGTCGGACCCGACTGGGACTCGGACAGCCGCGCAAAATGGACTGGATGGACACTGCAAATGCTTCAAATGGAAGGCGATGGCAGGCCGTTAAACGGGTGAAATTAGACAGTATCGAGTCACTACGCTCGTGGGGAATCCGGAACGCGGACAACTACAGCGCACCTAACGAACCTGAGGAAAGTCGCGAAGAAAGTGGTTGGTGACAGTGCGGTTCGCGGGTGGCCTCCTCCTGCGCAGCTGCTCCCCACATGATGGTGTTAATTCCGCGAGCAACCGACAGAGGCTCCCCTGTTGCTTTTGTCGGGGTCTCTTCACAAACCTTGTCTGCTGGTCCCGTGGCGCCGCTGTCTCCGTGCTGTGAGCTCCATCTACTTCCTACTTCTATCCTCGGGAACAGGAACCGGGAAAACAAGTTCAACCGAGGAAGTTCCGACCATTATTGAAATTGTTAAAAACTGCATTTTCAAACTCGATTAAAAGCAGTTTTGAAAAAAATTTGAATTTTTCAATAGGGTCCAATTTGCCCTGTAACGAAATATTAATTTATGTCGACTGTTTAATTTAATATGAGTGCAATATAACCAATCGGTTTAAACAAACACAATAAAAAAATTAATAGTTTCAATTTTCCAAATATTTTTGCATTGAGTGTGAAGCCGCTAAATGCACAAAATATTTCAATTACTTTTACTATCAATTAAACTAACTTTGGTTTCCGAGACGCATTCCATTTTGTGTGACTTTTGTTTTTTGTTCATTTTAATATTTTTATGTTATAACTTTTTACTTAAAGCCCCCACAAACGCTGGTGTGCATTCTTTTTACTACTCCGAGCGTTAAACCGTTTCAAGACACATAAAAACCATTTGAACAATAGTGTGGCGAATTTTTGCAATAAATTTTTCCAAACGAAAAATATTTAAAACGAAAATGTCCATTAAATTTTAGTATTTATTGTTTGCGATAACTAAAATTTTATCGTTGTTTGTCTTTTGTTTCAGAATTCTCAAATAATTCTAACGATATTTCCTGAAAATTATTTTTATGTTAAGATTGATTTTTCATATTATGAATCAAAACTATTCCACGAATAATTAATTTTTTTATAAGCTTCATTTAATAATAATTTGAATTCGATCAACGATTCCCGCACGATGGCCTCCGTTCCACGACTTTCGAATAATTAGCATATCGCCAAGTTTTTCATCTTTTCTGAAAACATTAAAGAAACGAAGAAACATTTACCACTGAATGTCTCAGAAACTCGATTAGTAATTTACGATAAGTTTCCCCAGATAAGGGACATCGAAATTAGAAGGCAAAATGTGTACGCATGAAAATGCAATGTGAAATTGTTTGAAATGCACTTATTGAACGGAGATCATTATCAAGACTGTTTTCAAAACTCTTCGTAATTAATGACATGATCATTTCATTGTTTTTTTTTGTTTAATATCAATCATTCACCAAAACAAAACAAAAGCACGAAATAGACCAACTTAAAAACTATTCTGTGGTGAAATCAAATCAGGAATATTGTGGTAATGCTGCATTATAGTTGCACCGTTATCTGGCAAGTGGTTTGCTACACTTTGATATGCGGCTGCAAATTACGAAGATAGTGATTTTCCCCGACAGGGACAGATGCTCCAGGGTGTAATTGGGTTACGACCCAGCTACACTCCGCCATTGCAATCCATTGCGTAATGATTGCTGACCTTAGCACATAAGCGACTCTGGTTAAAATACATTGCTATGAGATAAATGGCGAAAGTTTCAATCCGATTACGATGAAAGTCATTCTTTGCCCAGTTTTCTTCGCGCACTGTTGTTAATTTATTCCGTTTGATTTGCATGCACGACTGATTTTTGTGATTATCTATTTATTTTCTTGTTACACTCTCTTGAAATTATTGTGCTCGGTGGACACATTTTGTAGACATCGAATCAAAAAATTAAATTTGAAAAATTTTCTTATAAACAAAAACAATTACTTTCGGCATGCCTTCAGGCTGAGGTAGATTTCGAAGTGTTTTTGATTGAATTTATAGTTATTGATTTATAGATTACTCAATACTCATCAAGACGTTGTATTAAAATTTTCGAATTTCCACCCCCGACCCTCATTCAAACCCAAGAACCCCTGAATTGTTGGTGTCACCGTAAACTTCATAGGGAGTCCTCTAATTTATGTAGATAAAGTTTCTCCCTAAACTCTATACGGTCTATAGGGGCCAAGATATAATTTTTTTAATATTTCAATTTTCAACCAACTCCACCGACCACCCCCTTGGTCTAATTTTGCTCATTAATGAACTTAACCAAGCTCTTAGACCTAGCAATAACATAAGAAAATTTGATTCAAATATCTTCAAAATTATCAAATATTTTCAGAATTTTTCGAAAGTCATGAGATGGTACCGATTTCAATAGGTAGATTTTTCTCGAAATTTGCCTAAAAAAAGAGAAATGCTGTTTGTTATTTAGTAGAATTTTTATCTTGATGAATAAGATAGCGATTAGATATAATTGTTTTATGTTGTGTTCGCAGTTACTCCATGTTAACTGCTTGTAAACGACTTCTTAGAATTTGCGCTAGTTATCTAGAATCCATTTCGAGGAGCATTAAATGTTACTAATCCATGGCAGCAGCAGGTAGACGAGAAAAATCGAACAACTATTAGATTTCACCATATTTCGGTAAATTTACTCACCTGCCCGTGCAGCAACCCGAGTTTATGTCAATAAGAAAAAAAAAAATAGAAGGGGAAACAATTTTAATGATTGTTCGAGAGTGTAATTACAAGAAAACATTGAGACGCCTCGACATTAACTGTTTGAAATTTGCGGAAAAACAGAATTTTACAGAGGCACGCAATCTCAGTCAAAAGAAAATTTCACTTTCACTTTGAACCATGGTTTTTTCCCATTTTGAATGTTTAACGGTTTCGGGGAGGTAGCAAGGAGGAAAGCGGTATTTAATCGTTACATTTACCTGTCGGTCGAGCTAATAAATGATAACACCAGAGACGGACATCGAATGCTATTATTCGCCATTGAAACTGGTCTCAGCACTGCAGAATAACTGGAGAATGGAGCAGCACCTGGGCCGATGCTGGTTACCAGTTAATTTACTTTGCATCGCATTCATGGCCATTGACACTAAGATCATGTTCATGTACTAAATCTATAAATATCTTCCTTTTTTAACGTTTTCAAATCTGTCGATTTCAAAACCACAGGATATGAATTCTATTAATTGAGAGACATCTGTTATTGACTCAAGGAAACACAACTGGAAACAATTAACAACAATTATTTGGAATGGTTGAAAATTGTAAGCAATGCATATTTAAATTTATTGCTCACGGATCGTCTTTAACTGTTTTTGCAGTCCCCGTTCTTCCCCCACTTAATATAGATAAAATTGAGTGTTGTATTCGAAATGTTAAAAAGGTTAAAAACCTCAAAGCAACAAGAATACTTGACAAATTTACTCAAAATTAGTCATTTCTATTCTCTATTCTAGATGACCTTAATTAGAGGATAGATTAATATTCCACGGTCCTCTGGTTTGAGCCAGTTTGTCTCTTCCACAATTCTAGTCTCGTTCCAAGACATTTACTGTTGGCAGTCATTGCAATTGTTTAACTTCCATAAATTCATTTTGCATTCCTCAAACCATTTCCCAGAGATAATTCGGTTTGAATTCGTCACTGATCTTATTAAACCCTAATTTTTTCCTAATTGATCCTAAACTGCCGCTTTTGAGGATTCCAATCCTGCAACTGTTTGTTTTCCAATAAACTTAAGTAATTTGCTGCACCCACACTTGCAACGTGGATCATAAGAGCGATGATTTTCTCAGCGAATCCGGTCACAATTTTTTTCCCATCGCTTGACTTGTGAGAAAAACGGGGTAAAAAGTTTCACAATGGCCGCAATGAAATTCATTTGCGTTTTTCTCATTAGACAGGAATTAATAATTGTTAACATCTCTGCATGCTGCTGGGAAAATAAGATTAAGACCAACACACCTGAAATGATATCGGGATTTTAATGTTTTCCGACAGTCCTTTGTTTAAAAATGCCGGGAAATATTTCTTTTTAATATTTTGCCAACAGCTTTCAATCGTTTGGATCTATTTTAGATTTGCCAACATTTTCTTCAATGAAAATCAACATTAATGAATGGAAAATCTGGGGGAGGAAATTGAAATTTGACGCTGAACGTCGGCTTTTTGTGAATCGTTTCACATTGGAAAAACGAGAAAAAAAAATCTATTGACTGGTGATAAATTCCCAATTTGAATGTCTAAAAATATATTTGTTGATTATTGGATAATGACAGAATATTCTAATCTTACAAACTAAAAAGAATTGTTGCATCAAGCAGGATGAATTGACACAAAAAGGGACAGTGAGTTTTTTGAATTTAAAACGTACTTATCATGTTCATTTTTTTCCAGCTGCATGAATCGCACGTTATCAGCAATCTCCGAAATCCCCTCTCACAAAAATCCGAGATAAGCCAGGCTGATATGAGATAAAGGCTAAGCCAGAAAGGTTTGTGTAAATTTGCAAAAGATTGACACACTTTTGCAAACTATTATTATCTGGATGTTGTTGGGGATTGGCAGTCATCATCTGGTGGGATGTAGTCGAAAGTAAACTTTTGATAAAGCGCCTGGCTTGAAGTAGCAGAAGGTTCAAATCCATGCCGAGGTTTGCAGCAATGAAGAATGGACGGGAAATGAACAAATTGGCTTCAATTGGCGAACTTGCAACAAAAATATGGCACCGCAGTCGCGCCATGTCCGCTGGTCAACTGTGCAGTTTCCGCGAGCGATCGTGTCTTCACCAACGCCAAACCAGATCGCCGACGATGTCGTCTTATACAATCGAATGCTTTTTTGCCCTCAACGTAATTTAACAAATTGAACACAAAAGGGAGCGCGGGGTCGCTGACACGAGGTGTCAATTCTTGAATTACAGTCGAGTATTTTTCGGCGCAGGCGTCAGTTGAAGGCGGGTAATTCGACCCAAGGTCGAGCGGCTGTTTTAACAATAGCTACATGTAAACAAACCCCAATTGACTGCAATTTCCGGGGAATTAACAGGTGCACGAAGAGATTGTGATGAACTTCTTACCTGGTAGTAGGAATCCGCCATTTTGCAGTCCTCCTTGATGAGCCCAACTCTTCGAGTCTGGTGTGCTCCACGTCCGGCCTAAAGTCACTGCACACTTGCACACCCCCGGTATCCTAACACTTTATTCTTATTTTCCCCCACACACCTCGCAAACACAGTTTATATTATTTTTAATTTGCAAATCTTCGGATGTTCCAAAAATTCCTGATGTTTGTCTGTGCTGTCCAATAGCGACAAAAATTTATTTATAGATACATTGCGAGAAATTCACAGATCCACATGCACTCGGAACTGCAATTACGCACAAATATTCCGGGTTTAAATTTTTAAAAAACGAATTGCGATCAGAATTTCACCACTGAATTTACTCAAGAACTTCAATTAACCGCTTTTGCTGGGCGTTTTTTCTGCTCTCTGCTTTTTTGTCACTTCGGTTGGCGTGTTCTGTCTAATTTCCTCACTGAACATGGATCACAAAACTTGTACTTCGATCAGGGTTGCTTTGTCTTGGCATTATTCGCTGTCGAATTTATACTTATTGATTGTGATGATGGATTGAAGGGAATTATTTCCAGTTTTGCAAAATACGGATTCAAATAAAATTGGTGAAAAAAATGAAAACAAAAAATTCGCCTACAACAAAACTCTACACATCAACCACACAACGACATAATAATCATCACCTTTACTCAGCAGAATATGACGGACTAAATGTGACAATGTGGATTGTAAGTGAAACGTGTTCCACATTCAGCCATAGTAACTCCAGTCGGGTGGTGTTGAGAATTCCTGCGTATTATACCTTATTTTGGGAAGTTCTGTTATTTGGAAATCACTTCAACGTATGCTAAATCAACTTGTTTTTAGCCTGCTTGATGAATCATATAAACACGGGAAATCATGTGTTTTTTGCTCAGTCTGAAACGGCTATAACAAACAATTTCTCTAACAACAGTGGTTTTCATTACATTTTTGCTTTCCAAAAAACGTCCCATTTTCATTTCCACGAAAATTTTAGCCCAAACAGCTCCCAACACTGTTCAGATGGCCAAATTTCAGAAGTAGCCAATGAACTGTAATGGCGGGTTTCAAATGCACAATTTCGTATTTGAATTTTTGAAAAATAATACGATCCTGAGATTACCTATAACTTAAGAAAGTAGCATCCATCTTAGTTCTTAAATGACTGCAATGTGTTTTGATTTGTATTATTGAACAGTATAATTATATTTATATAAACAACAAAGTAATATTTAATAATTAGCTTCTGATTCTATCTAATAACTAACCAGCTAATATATCCGATATTTGTTCTGGTGTTCTTGGTAGAATTGACATAGGATTCTCAATGCCGCTCTCTGGATCATGTATTCTTTCGTAGATTTGCCTGTAAATCGCTACTATAACGTTAAAGGAGCGTTTTACAACCGTAGTTCTATGAGAATTGCTTAGTAAAAGATTTATTTGTGGTAGCAGCAAAATGTCGGGCATCTCTAAGAATGCATCCAGTTTGTTCATGAAAATTTTCAATAAATTTTGCTCAATTTTAGTGTGATTATTCTGAAGAATTGTGTATATCGGTCCTAAATTGAGATTAGCAACTAATGACGAAGCCTGTTCTGAAGTCAGTGTATCGATTTGGGCATCCGATTGAGCCTGAAGACGCTCCATTCTTTCGTCCATGTACTCGTACATTGCAAGGATGCTTTGCATGTGGTACAGACAGTTCAACATGTACACAGCCATGTCGACTGTTGGAAGGTGCGATGCTGATTCAGTGACCGACTGCAGCAGCGGATCAATCACACATGACACTATCTTAATAATATCCGCCTGGCGACCTTCTACCATGCTAGCAACCGACAGAATTTCCTTCAGCACGTTTAGTAGCTTTCCGACACTCTGTGGGGGCACCAGATCTCGTTGGGGAAGCTCCAACCCAATTTGGGAACTGGGTCGATGCAAAATATCCCGCACTTGGGATGTCAGTGAATTCAAGTAAACCTGCTCACTGTATTTCTGCAAGTCTGATAAACACTGCTCAACATTTCCTCCTTTGACTACCTGCGAGTGAAATTGGTTAATAATCTGAGTGATAAAAGAAAAATGACGGCACTTGTTTTATGGTGTTTTGGTAGAATCGGAGGAGATTGGAAATTGCAAAGAGAATTATTGTGTCCTTCTCGGAATTTAGTATTGTTTCCACTCGAACCTTCAGCGGGTGACAAATTCCATCTGCAATGTGAACAAGAGCTTCTTGGACTTGATCCGAAATATCTAAAAAACATTTTTAAATTAGGTAAAATTTGTAAAAATTATAATAAGTCCAGGGAAATTCAAGTTACCGTGTTTGTTGCATAACTTCAGAAGAGCCAGCAGGTTCTCCTTTTCCGTAGGCATCGCCTGGTGCAGCCAGGCAAACATGTCCCCAATATATCGCTTGGCGTCATGTGCATGCATCTCTATGGGTTTGGGGTTCCCTCCAGGTCCCCCAATCGTTAGGGCGTCTATGAACGATCTAACAAACACCGAGCGACGTGCTGTCGCATACTCGTCGATGACATATCTGAAAGGAAAAGTATAAACTAATGCTTTTATTACTTAAATCTAAGAAATACTTGAAGAGCAAAGGTCGATCTTGAAGTTGACTCATGGCTTGCACCACTAGACTTCCGATTTCGTTGGCATCGACATTCCTGCAATGATTTTGCGTCCATCGGTAGAGGCGCTCCAAGCCGCCTTCTTGGTGCAAGGTCATTTCCTCCATAATATCCAAAGCGACCGTTTGATAGCCAGTTTGCATTAGAACTCGACAGTCTGCGTGTATTTCTTGAACACGACGCAAAACGTTGAAGAATTCTGGAGTAATGGGAGCATCTCTGGAAGCTCCGTACAAAACTTGCCGCTCCGAGTTACTCAGTTGGAAGCGATCTAGGAAAGCCTTTGCAATTTGCTGATGAACCTGTAATTTCTGACCTTCAAGCTGAAGAGAATTTGTTTGCTGGATCAAATCTCGTGTCAGTGCTTGAGAGTTTTCAAGATTTTTCTTCATCACTCCCACAGACTTGGCCATTTCGTCTATTTCTTCATTAACAGAATCTAAGCAAACCTTTACTTCCTTGAATGCCTGAAGAAAACTCTCATTTATAACTACACTTCGTTTTTCTATCTGGCTCCGTAGATTCCTTCTCGTCTGAAGGGTGTTTTCAGTGAAGAAAGTTGACAAATCACCAAGGGCTTCCAGCGTTTCCTGCATTTTAGATGAGAAAATCGTATTGTTAAACTAAATTAATGAATATTTACTTTATCAGTGTCGAGTCTGGTTTCCAGTATTTTGTTAAGTTTCTTCTGCAGAACATCGTTTTTATCGGAATACTCTGCCATGATGGCGGTGAAAATTGATGTGATATGGTAAATAAACAACAAACAACTGTCAAATATTTTACATTCAAAGCGAAGAGAGCGATATCTATGCGTCAGTCTCAGTCAGTTTAAACTCGAACAGATAGTTGAAATCATGGGTGGTTTGGTTTGAATTTTCACTCAAAAATTTTAGAAAATGTGGTTCGAACACCAACACCAAAAAAGAATTAATTTAAATAGTCCACATTAAACATTTTTAAATTCAACTCCGACGGGATGAATGGACAGGACCAGATTTGGATATAAAATACGATTTTTCTTTCCAAACACAACCGATGTCCTTCGGCTTAGCAAGGCGAGTATAGAAAAGCCTCTACCAATGCTTCCTGAAAATTAAATAGTTTTTTATAAATACAATTAAAATATATTTGCAATTACTTTTCACGTCATATTAAATAATTTTTAAAATGTTCAAATATCTTTCGTTGCTTAATTCTTTTGTTTTCACAGTGCAAACTATTTAGTACAGTTCGGGATAGGAAATTTGCATGACATCTTTTTGACGTCATTAACTCGGTTAAGTGCTCCCGTGTGCCCGAGGTATAATACTATTGAAATCTTTTCCCCCAGGTTAATTTTAAACGCCCTGGGGTCTTTTTCCACGCCAATCGTCTCTGCTTCTGTTTCTGTAAAAGATAATTACAAGTCATTAAACTGTTTCTTATGACCTATGTTAAGGAGGAAAATGCACTTACCTGCCAAAAACAGGAAGTGGTGGAAAACCATTCTGTTTTTTGCGCCGTAGGACTGCTTTTGACAAAAATCTTTCCCGGCGAACGGCCAGCTTTGCCCTTTCTCTTGACCTATTTCGTATGTAGATTTCACGACCTTTAATTTTCTCTCACTATTTAATACGGCGAATATTGCACTTGTATTAATTATTTATTATTAATATTCTGGACCACATTTTTTCAAGATTGTGGCCGATCCCCAACTCGGATTTCTTGGGACTTTTGGTGAGTCACTATGGACATTATTCTGAACAATTTCCACCAACTTTTTCAATGTTATTAATTTTTTCCGATCAAAGCATAAATGCGCCGCACTATTTTACTTTCCGTATTTTTCATTGTGAAAATATCTTAAAAGCGCCAATCGATCGGCAATATTAAATAAAACAAAGATTTAGAATTTATTTACAAAAATACAAGGCTATGAATTAACTGTTGGCTCAAGTTCACACGTATCCAATTTCGGATTTTATATTTTTTACACATTTCCATCCAATCCTAAATTTAAGGAACAAGTCCTTGCTCCTACGTGCCATTACTCTTCTCGGCGGCATATTAAATATGTATATACAATGATGAAAATCAGCAGAGCGAACTGTAAGGTTCCTAATAAAATTCACCTCGATGTCAACTTAACAATTTGAATCTTAAATCACCCAGTATATCAATTACAATAGAATGTTACAGGTGAAAATTGTTGGCGATGTTTCCTCCTCTACGGTTCAGATGCAGACAGCCAACTGTTCCTTGAATAAAGGAAATTTTCTAACTTATCTAATTTAACTAACTTAACTAACGTGCGATGCCAGATTTGCTTAATTAGGGTTTATGGTTTATGACAGTAAGGACTGAACAAACATTAATAATATGAGGAAGAATTTTACGCCGTAAAATTGTTAATAAATGGTTTCTATATTTTGTAGAAGTAATTTAACTGAATTTATATTTTTCCTATAAGTATACATACATTTACATTTTTGATTCGTCTAAGTTCTAATTCAAACCCTTCTTTTTAGTTCAACCATTTTAATGTTCTAATCACCTGAGTTAAAAAAAACTAAAGCAGCTGCAAGGATGTTATTTGGATTTTGTGGCGTATTTGCTACCTTCAACCCTCGGATTGTCTTCTAAAAGCGCGTTTTTCTTTCATGGCAATTCTGAATATTTGTGCATCATAAAAAGAAACGATTGCCTTAATTAAAATTTATATCGTCTCGAAATTTGGAAGTCAAATTACGTGACTATCTTTTAAGGATGGAATCCCTTTGTTCACGTTACACTGGAATAAAGGTTAACATAGTTGAATTTTATTAGAGTTGATTCAATATTAAATTGCTACAATAAAGAGTCACCTGCTTGCTGCTACTACAGTCTCTACAGAGCAGCAAGGACCGATGGAGTATGTAGAGAGGATAACAAAGTGATCACTATGCAGACGTTGACACTCCAGAATGCATAACATCCGAATCATGTAATAGAATCAAAAATGAAAAATTTGCTTCATATTTCCCTAATTTACTTTTAGATTAAATTTTTGCAAATTGATCCCTATTTTTGGATTTCCTGAAATTGATTTGAAATTGCTTCTATATTAAATTTACTCGTCTTTCGACTTCGGATTTGGAAAACCCAATTGAGTTGTTTAAAAGTGTCAGAGACATTTTTCTTCTTCCGCATTATCGCAGGTTCGCAGCAATGTTGTTTTTCAAAATGCTCGTGAACAATGAACGATTAACGAGGAAATATTTGTTAATTTGAAACACCTGCCAAAGTAATTAACTTTAAAAAAGTATATTCTAAAAATATTTACGAAACTTTTATGAGTTTCATGATATTTTATTGGGGAGCACATAAATTTCCGTGCATGGGAGAAACGTTCACCTTAATATACTTACGACAGCAACCTTTTCAAGAATCCTTTAAGCCCTTCGAATTTTCCTTTTATGAACAGTTGAATTCACGTTTTGTGGCAAGGCTTATATTGTCCTATAAATTCATATATTTTATCCCAATCATTTGTTTATGCTTTACGAGCATATTAGACCACAAAAACATTTTCTTTTCACCGAAATTCTCTAAATATTCGGTCCATTTTTGCTACAATGAACACTCAGCATTGATGCTGGATGGAGACAATTATCCTTGCTTAGGAAATTTACATTTTTGTAATAATTGAGAGATTAGTTCAAATGAACCATCAAATTGTGAGATGGCCTCGTTTTGTGTGGGCTTCTATTGTTGAGAACGTGGCATTCCACTTATTCAAATTGACGCAATTTGCGATAAGGTTTTTTGCACGATATTAGGCATGTGTGCGGGAGTGAGTATAGTGGAAAATAAGTTGAGGTTCCATTAGAATAAAGCCGCTACTTTTTTTTTTTTTTTTTTTTTTTTTGTATAAGAGCACAAGAGAGAAAAGCACAAAATCTAAACCAAATTTTAAAATAAATAATGTATTTAGTTTATTGTTTGCATTCTATTTTCATCAGAAAGTTTACTGATGTCCATTCAAAAACATTAGAAATGGGGATTCATGGGGGATTTGTGAAATCAAATGAACATGAACAGTTCGCCGAATCCCCTTTGAATTGCCCACAGTGGGAATCAGTACTAGTTCCATTCAGCTATTGAAACACGTGCCGCTAAGCTCTGGCAGAAGTAATAGAGTTACGGAAGTCGGCGGAATGAAAAATCATGATCCACACTTCTTAAGTTTAGGTTGTTTCTATGTGTAAGTGTGGCATCTCACATCGTTATCTTAACTTGCAGTGTTCACGCATACATGGTTAATTCCCGTTACCGGCTCGGCAGAATCCTCCATGTGCTTTGGCGCCGAAGCGAATTTTTGCGTCCACTGTAGACACCGAACAATCCAAAAGCAACAAAACGGTTCAGGAGGATATTTTGGTAGGTGGCTTCGAGGCCGCTGTTAGTTGAATCCTGACTGGGATCGGGGCAAATATAATTCTCAGTGAAATAATTTTTCCTGATAGTCAGAAAATGTAAGGTGTTCGTGTTTTATTGGAGTTGTTGTTGTGCTACCATGTATTCCTCAAAGGATATAGAATAGTTACGTGACAAAATGATAAATTTTCGCGATGGAGACTTACGTAAACAAGGCTAATGGTTAATACAATCCGTCAAGATTCCAGTGGCGATGTTGAAACTATTGCGAGTCCTTACGAAAATCTCAATGTTGAGAACTTTATTTGGTGTTGTACGAGAATTGTAGCCTGAAGACTTTTACGTTATATGAACTGATGTGAATTCTACCGTTAACCGAGCGCTCGGGGAATCACAATATTTTGCAAGCAGGTCAAGTGGGATATGCATTCATGTTCGGTGATGTGAAGTGTTTCTAAAAATTTCATTCAAAAACTTTGTGTAACAAGATTTTTTAACGATTCTAGAAAATAGTATTTGATCGGGTTTAGACCAAAAGTTGCATATTTTCGTGGTTTTATGTGTTTTATTGTTTTTTTTTTTGTTTCGATTTTTAATTAAATATTAGTGAACGAGTAACGGCAAGGTGTGGAGCAGATTGCGGTCGCCACGGCCCAGAAGGGCCGCTGGCGGTTACTTCCTGGCGGAGCCAGCAGTAACTGCTGAGAGTGTGGGAGAAGGATCTGATGAACTATTTATAAACATAACGGGACCGACTGGAAACAATAGTGGTAGAATGACGGCATATGCTCCCAGGTATCGATTTCGAGATCTTATTTTAGGAGATTTTGCTTTTACCGATGATGGAGAAAGGTAAGATTTCAATTTCGTTGTATTATTGTGGTGAACGTTTTTTAATTACCTAGTTGTTTTCAAACAAACAATTTCAGACAAAATGAATTTCACTATATTTCCTAAAGGTATAGTACTTGAAAGAAGAAAATACCAAAATGTTTTTTCTACATTAGTTCATCCTTTCAGAATGATACTTTCAACTTTTGAAATTCGTCGTGTTTTTAATATTCCATCCTCATTTTCTCCTGCTTGTCATACAAGAATAATTTATGAAAAAGTATTTTTCATCCTAGACTCGTATTTTACATTGTTTGCGAAAATACAAAAGTCACGTGAAAATAAATAGAAACAATGTTGTTACAAAATCTTGCATTTCATATTATTCTGACACATACAAAACAAAACACAAAAACTATTTACTTTTACTCTGCATCTCACTTTCAATTCGTACAAAAACAAACTAACAAAAAACTGTATTATTTCGACGGTGAATGTGCACTGAAAACATTCCTTCTTTTATTTGTGTATTCCAACAGCTCCTGCAACTCATTTTCGTTATTTTATTACGGCCCTTTGTTGATGTCTGTTCATCCAGGATTCCCTTTCGTATGCTTGAAGGACGAAATGATGTTTACTTCCTAAATATTGGACTCCTGTGTGTAAACTTCACGAATAAAATCCAATTTTAATTTCATTTAATGTGTATTTTGTTTAACAAATTTGTTTTAGCAAAAATACATTTCGCATTTCAAAGCGTTTTCAGCTGTGATTCTTGAAAGCATTTTCTACATTTGGAATTTCACTTCCTAATAATATTGCATTACTTTGTGAGGATAAGGAACTTCACCCGCCAAACTGCATTGTTAATGTTTATTAATGAAAGGCGTATTTGTCTTGATCTCCAAACTAACAGCGATGTGTTGGAATAAATTGAAAAAAATGAGGCAGCACTGCAGAAACTAAAGCAAAATGTGAAACAGGCGACATTCTATAATAGGATTAAGATTAACTACTGGCATTACTAAACAGTTTCATTGTTTCTTGTTTGAGTAAACGTAGAAAGTCTTTCGTCCTTTCTGATTCATTTTAATTCGTTAATTTGTCCGCATTTTGAAATGAAATTCAACGAAGCTCTTTTGTTCAAATCATTTCGAATTTTATATTCAAAAAATAAGCCCACACAACATTCATCATTTTTAATTTTTGTAATTTTTTTCATATATTATTTATTAATGAATTAGCAGTATCAAAGCAGGTTTTAAAATTGTTTATCTTGGTTCATTTTGGAATGGAGGTCATTTTTGTTCATCCATCCTTTTGTTTTCAAAGCAAGTTTTTAAAATCTTTAATTAAATTTATTTAAACAAAAAGAAATGTATTTCCAAAATTAAAGAGAAACAAAGTCGTAGCAGATTATATCCTTACAATTTTCTGCAAATGGAAAAGCAAGAAAAAAAATTTTCTGTACAGAAAGCAAAGATAAAAATCATTCTCCTTGAAATAAAGGATGAAGTGATTTTGCGATGTTTGGGGATGTGGGAGGATATTAAAATCGTTAAGCACTCTCAAAGAATGTTCATCCAGTCGTAAGAGTTGGAATCAGGGAAAGGGTGCCACGTACACAGCTTATTAGACCACATTAGCGGGGATCAGTCTTAACGAGTTTTGCCACCTTCACAGGAAGGAAATGATCATAATCTGTGTACCTGAGTTAAACAGGTGAAGACAAAGTTAGAACGCTTAAATGTAATTATATTGGGTGACAAGTAAATTAGAAATTTAGAATACAGAAATTCCATTTTCCAAAACATTCACAAACTGTAAGCAATTGTTGTCTATAACAAAGGAACAATGCAAGTACCGAAGCATTAAACCGAAGATTGAAACTTTTATTGATTGTTGCACAGACACACACACAGATTTACCGTGATTGAGTTGGAAGAAAATAGTTATATCTAAACTAGATAGTGATAATACTGGCAAATGTTCCAGAGGAAAATTAATGAAAATCGGAAATACATAATCTGGCTTTTCAGCTATACATTCCGGAACTCGGGAGCACCCAAATTGAATTTCTGAATCGTTTTCGTTGATGCGGGCATGCGGCACAACAATCAATGTTTCATTGCGTTAATGGATCCCGAAAGACAAGAATAAACATTTATCCGAATGTGTGTTATCCTTGTGACACCCACGCGTCTTTCCCTCTGGGATTTCTAGACGTTGCAGATTAGTTTTTCCCACTGCACTGAATTTTCATAGCAGTAATTAAATATTAGCCAGAAAAAATTGGTTTTGGGTGACTTTGATTAACTAAGGATTTCCAGCCTTGTTCACGTGAATGTGTGGGTGATTGCGTGATTTCTTGTGTAACCACAGAGTTGCGAGTGTACGTAAGAAAAAAGAAACGTTTGCTAGAATGAAGGATGACTGGAAACATAAGGTGGATCTGATGTGACTTTAGTTCACCTGTCCTTTCATTAAAATGGAATAACAAATGTTCACTCACAGAAAGTCACTTTATGCGTCATGTGGGATTTGAAGAGATACGAATTGATTCCACAAAATCAAAAAAAAAAAAAAAAAAAAAAAACAATTTCGAAATTTAATACCCATGCGAAAGAGTGCAAATAAAATATTAGATAAAAATAAGTTGCAAACAGCAAAAAGGATAATAAAAATGGACATCTGAAGGAAACTATTGCGGCAAGCGGCACTGCGGCAGTTCTATTAAATTTATAATTTATTTTGACGTAGAACTACGTCTATACATCCACTCAACTTAAGCGCTCATAACTTTGAAACTATAATACCTACCTACAAACTTACAATATACATTCATGCATGATTGGGAGAGTTCTGCGATCCTGAAAACCTAACGGGTCTAGCAAAGTGAGAGCTTTGCTGTATCTTTTTTTATTTGAATTCAAGAAAGTTCCATATGAAAATGAGATTTTGCAATTGTAAAGCAGACAGCAAAATACAATAAACAGTATTTATTAATGTTTGTTTTTAATAAAGATGATCAGAATTCTGTTCGACTTTTAACATTCATATTTTAGCCTTTCAACCCTTCCCTACGTGAGAAGTGGCTTCGTCTTTTCATAACAAAAGCCAGACACTTTACAGTATTAAATGATCTTCGAAAACTAATTCCACTGTGTATTGAAAAATATTGATTTAATCAACACAATAGCACGATGTGAATTGAAGTCTCGTAAGCAGTTGCTTCCTTCAAAGTGCGGCAATTACGACCAAGAACGGACCTTCACGTTTTCTTATTTGCCTCTGCCCTTCACCCACACACTCCCACAATGTACACAAAATGATTTCTTGTATTTCGTTTCCACATTTCTCAGGGAGTTTGATATTTATTGAGCATTCATTTCTTCGCGGTTGTGGGTGGTTTTTCTGTCGGTGCTCCGTTGGAATTTACAAGTCCTTTTTGCTGTTTTATTTATTCAATAATCGAGTTCTTACAGATATCCATGCTCGTTGGGGAATTTAGTGCACTTAAATGTTTTTTTTTAATACGTGTTCAGAAATATATCAAGATATAATTTTTAACATCGTTTTATGAAATTTAGAGCGGGAAGATGAAAAACTTCTTCTTTGAAATTGGGAACAATTTTTCTTGCGAACAGCATAAATTACAAGAAAACAAATTTATATGGCAAATATGCGAAATAGGGATTAAACAAAATGCTGTACAAATTCGATGTAATTTGTTTTGTTTTGGCAAACATATAACAAAGTTTGAAAATGAAATGAAGGAAATAATTCCAATTCGAAGAATCACGTAAAGAAATATTATTATGTCACAAAATAATAAATGAAACAAAAAAACTTTTGAGAGTTGACAGAAATAAATTGACACAAACATTCATTTCTAGTGCTAAATCTATTTCAAATGACACTTTTTTTATGGATTTTGTTTTTATGAATATGACATTTTTCCGACATTATGGAAGACACGTAATAAAAAAAGGTAAATTTCCTACACCACTTCGATGTGAGAACAATTCAAAGCGATTTTGTAAAGGAGAATATGAAAAAACAATATATTATGAACGACATATTCTGTGGCAATCCAATAAATCAATATTTGTGGCTGTGTAGCGATTCGTCCTGCTCAGGATAAAAACGAAAATACGTTCCAATTTTCAACCGATACGAATGAATGATTTTATAGGCAGTGGGTTGCGAACAAAGCACTTTGCGCTGAAGTTTAGATTAATTAATTTTATCAAAAACTAATTTTCTTCGATTCACTTGGTATGTTGCAATTGTTTTTTTTTAGTTTTCTGCATCCTTTTAACAGAAGTTTGGGCTTTTTGTTCACTGTACTTCAGGATTCAAATAGTTTTTTTACATGGCGTAATGATATATACGCATGTACGTTTAAAAATAGAAATAAGTGCACAGAATAAATTGTAATAAATTTACTTTTCTAATAATATTTAACGAAACATGAACAACATCAGGAAAGCCGAATGAAGAAAAAGAGACGTCAAAAGACGACAATATTTTCACTCTTGAATAAAAATTCTGGCCTGTGGGGTTGTGCGAGTATTGAAAAATGTGGATTTTTTCATAATTTTCGAGCTTTTCTTGCAATAACTGCCGTAATATTTTATTTATCAAAAATCGGCCAAAAATGAACATTTGGTCATGGGCTCCAATTTGTTTAATTTTATTACTAGGTAGGTACATAAAGTACTAATTAAAGTAGATAGTAAAAAACTGGTTTGGTAGTTTCTCAAAATACGTTCCCGTTTACTAGATAAAAACGTGCATTTTTCAAAAATCACTGCATTTGCAAATATTGTTATATATTACTGATTTATGTGTATATTTCATTTTAATTAAACTGAGAGGCTTGCACTTTTAAAAAAAAATCAAGGAAAAGTATGTTATGTAAAGTGGAAACAATAAATAAATTATTAACCGTTATTTTTGAATATCTCAAAAAATTTATTTTTTTTTATGTTAACCGCTCAACCCGAATTTAATGAAATTTTCAGGAATAATATTGTATATAGTATCGGGATGGATCGTGTAAAGTTTGGTGAAGAACGATACCCCCAAGGGGGTCAAAAAAGGGATGAAAGTTTCTTTGAAAAACCGCCATTATTGAAGTAAAAAAATCAAAAAAATTGGTATTTGTAATTTCCTCAAAACAATACGGTGCGCCCTTTTAAAATTAGTTGCCCAAGTATACGATGCTTTAAAGGTTAAATCATATATGCTAATTCTCACTTCGCCTGTAAGCCACATCTTCTGATATCAAGATTATGAAATATCAAACCAGACACCAGATTTGACAGACACCAAGATTGGAAAGCCAATAGCAACAAATTAATCACATTCACTGGATTCACTTGCAATATATTCTCACTTATATTTTCACTTTGCAAACAAAACTCAACTGATCACGATCATATGAAAGGAACGAGCAGTAGAAATTTTTATTTTAAATAATATAATAAGACTTGGAAGATAGTCAATATTACGGTGACATTATCACCACATTGGAAATATGAATAACATACAATATTTATAAATATTACAACAGGAGCATAGTCAATATCACGACGACCATATGCACAAGCACAAGTTAATAATTTCGGAGATTTGATATTTTAGGAAGAATAAAAATAACGCAATTAATCTATATAAATGTTGTCATACGAAATTAAAGAAAAAATCTGAAGATTTGAAATTTTTGAGTTTCCGGACACCCTAGTGAAATCTGTTTTGGACCACCCTAATCAAAAAACTGACGTTGTTTTTGGATTCCTCGTGGTCGAGAACCCCCAGATACAAAATATGATTAGGATATATGAAGGCTTAAGGCGTTTAGAAATTCATTTCCTTCTTCACTTCACGGTGACAGTCGCCTAAGGTTATGCGACAAGAAAATTAAAAAAATTAATTTCTCCCTTATTTCAAAAAACACATCTACCAAATTTCACCACTAGGATTTCACCATAAGGATCCAGCGCATTAAATATAAAATTTTGAGCGAAATCAAAAGTGTGGTGTTTTGAGCTATTCAAATTTGAAATGCTCAATTTTTTACACTTTTAACAAAAATACCAAACACCGTTATAACAAAATAAGGTTTTGTTACAAAATGGCTTTCTCACGCGTTTCCATCTTCAAAATTGACTTAGATATAATGATTTAAGCTAGGCAACTCGTCTAGGATTAGGCTTCTATGGTGAAGACTAAAAAGCAAAACAAAATTGAATATAAAATCGGAGGGGGCATGTCCAACCCCGGTTCAAGTTGACTTGGTGTCCCACCCCTTTACCTCTAAATTTAACTTCTTGAAAAGTCGATATACAAAAAACGTGTCGAATTATTTTTCAAGACTTTTCCTTTGAGATATTCGGCTTGAAAATCGGAGTATGACCCCTGGAATCAGCTCCGTGCTTTTGTTGCATCTAAAAAGGACCGTTTGTAATAATTACAATTATTCTCTGTTTTCTTGTGTAAGGATACACTATCTGTATATTTTGCGGAAACTACTCCAAATTTGAACTCGTTCTAAAACTGCAAAACAATATCAATGATTTTTGCATTGTTTTAATGAATAGTTCATTGAATCAATGAAAAAAAATTTATGAACTTCATTCATTGATATTTATGAACAATATCATTTTCAGTGTAGGTATATTACATAGAACCGGTTCCCGTAATGATTCGGTCATTAAGTGCATTGCGCAAGCTATTTGTTTAAACTTAATTTTCTTTTCATCAAGGGTAGATATAAACACAATAAAAACCACATAAAATGAGAATATCACTGTTAAATTTTAATGGCAAAATTTCATTGCAAGAAAAACAACTGTAAAAGTCTCATATGTTTTAGTATAATACTTTAAATAATAAAATTCTGGAATATCATCTACGTGCAGTTTGTATGTTGTAAACGAATGCTAAATATTCCGCCTTATTTTCTTTTTTTCATAAAAAACACCGAAATTGAATTTTTGTTGTGCTAAGTGAGGCAAAATTTTGTAAAACTTTTCCTTGGTATCGGTTGTAATTACATTTGTCTGAAGGTTTTGCGATACTCCTTGAGTTTCCCAACTCATACCTTTTAAATAAATATGGATGAATATTTAATGATGGCTTATACTTATTATATCATTAACTTTTTCCAGGAAAGATTAACTAGTTTTAAAAGTTTGCAAGAGTTTCCCAAAGAGGGGTTGCGTCGCCCTGATTGTGAGTTAGGACCGAATCTTCTTATCATTGTGACCCAAAAGTCGAGTACTTCCTTTGGATCCTTAAAAGTAAATATTTTTGTTTTATTTCAATACGTAGGTAATATTTTGTATTTTGCAATAAATACCGGAAAAAAATTCGGAGTAAAAAGTAGGACTTCTGCAATCTGGGCAAGATACCTAAATATATATTTATAAATTTGAATAATCCTTTTTAGTAGTTTTTTGTCTTTAAAGTGCACTTAAATTTGTCCTCAATTGTGTTCTTGAAAAACACATACGCAAGCACTTACCTACAATATATTTTTGTACTATTCTAAATTAAGAAACAAACATCTTTTTCCCTTATTTGTTCATGTCTGCTTTTCACGAAGTGCTTTCACGATTTTCTCCAACTCCCCACAAATATCCTAAAGTAAATAAAAGGAGTACGAAGGACTAATTATATTAAAAAGGGAAAACCGAAAAAATCAATGAAGTAGAAGCAAATGAGGTTTTCATATACTAAAATATCAACAGAGTAGGAGTCCCTCTTGAATTTTAATCCTTTACACTTTTTCTATTTTCGTAATTCAAAAGTGTTGGAAAAATTTTGAGATTTCTATTTTCATATGTAACTTCAAATGTCCTAAAAACAAATTGAATAGGGTATAATTACAACAAGGATGTGAGTTTGAATTCAAGAATAAACGACGATTCCTTGGATAGTTTCCGTTGCCATTGCTGTAAATTTAAGTGCAGTTGCAGAAAGTCCTGTTTTAAAAATTCCACCGTTTCTGAAACATTTATTCCATCCTGCCTCATTTATCTAACTAAGTGGAATAATCCTTTCATTGCGGCAACAAGGCAAAACAAAAAACTCCATTTGGTATTCCCTCCGCTTCAAAGAACACTTCCTCTGTATTTTGCGTTGATTTAAAGCGGAAGTATCTGCATTTATTGCGGCATTTTTTTTGTTTCCCCAAGGTTGTTTTTATTGACCGTTAATCAACCCTCTTGGAGTCAAGATAATAAAATAATTCAAGTGTGTCCTTATGAGTTCCTTGGTATGAACTGTTCCCAATGCCAGGCGGTATGTTGTTTATTAGGAATTCATATGGGATTGAACTTGAGCTGAATACTATGTTAACATCTTATATGGAAAGCAATATACAATATACATACACAAGGATATTAAATCGATGAATACTACTGTGAAGGATTCCCCTGGTAATGGTTTCTAATAAATACTCTATAACAATTTGAATTGTAAAATAGCGTGAAACCATTTGCACGGTTATAAAAATGAACAATGAACATGTACTTGCCACAAGAATAAAGTTGCTATTGCCTTTTTTTTATATCATTTGGATATGTAATGATGCTGATGAAAAACCAACCCGTAAAAACAGTGTTTTTTTACTATAATTCATAGTACCTACGTCCTACATAGTAGGTATTTTCAAAATGGTGACTATTAAAATTAATTAGAAGGAAAATGTAACTTGATTTTATGATAATTTTTTTATGAATAGTGCAGAACGCTGTCATTTTTGCATTATTATTAAAGATTTTATCCGTTCTTTCTGTGATAACGGGATACAACTTTGACAGAATACATTGTCATTGACAACGAGCCTATTTGTAAAGTTTTAACGCGATTGGATGACGGGAAGTGTGTTAATTAGCCGTCGAAAGGTTTTCCTTAAAACGCCACAAACAAACAAGTTTTCGTGAAGTTAATATAGATAAATTAAAAAAGGACACTTATTGTAGGAATAAACTAGATTCCAAAATACATACTAACAAGCCCTGGTTGTCGGTTGAAATTAAGTGAGAATCAGAGTTACAAATCGAGTTTGGTAATTTTGCACATGTATTTGAATAAAGTTTTATGACATAGTCATTTGCAATGCATGCATTCCAAGAAAATGGATCTGTTCGCTTATGGCTCTGGCAACTCCGTCGGACTATTGCCATACAAACATTTAAATTTAATATCAAATAAAATTCGGAAATGCACATTTTGCACAATATGGCAAGAAAGATACATGAAGTATGAAAAATAAAATAAAAACCAAAATATTTGTTCTCATTCGTTTTAGTAGTAGAACAAAAGTACAGGGTGTTCTATGAAAGTTTTTAATTTTCACTTTTAAGGACCACCCTAGACCCTGCTATATATAGAGGTAATACAAAACAACATTCTGTCTGTCTGTCCGTTTGTGTGCTCATAGCTCGAAAATCACACATCCGATTTACGTGTTTTTCGTTTTAATCATAGATATATCTTTGGGCCAGGTTGAAGTATATATTTTGTGATGTTAGGTAACATAAGCAATAAGGAGTAACGACAGCAGTGAATAGAGTTGGAAAAAAGCTAAGCACTATCTGATTTAAAGTAGGGAATAGCAATTCCTATCTTTTGAAATCATTTTTTGTAAACTGATAGAAAAATCCGTTTGTAATTATTTTGTTAAAAGCATGAAATAAATGAAACACATGCGAATAAATAAATTTTAAACAAATATACACATATGTCATTACTTAACACCAGTTTACAACCAAAATGTATATTCAATGCCATTATATTTTTTGTTTGTATTTTGGCCCGCTAAACTTAAAAATCACAATGAAAAATTTTTCTATGGATAGGTTTTCGAGATATGAGATTTTGGACCTTTTTCTCGTTTTTTTCGGAGATACCTTCACGTTTTAGGCAATACCTCGAGTTAGAAAAGTCTGATTGGATCGCGCAATATATCATATATTAAAGGCAATCAAATTTCTAACAATCGCTTTTAATATACTTTTCAAATTGGTTCCGTAGTTCACATGATATGTACCAAACTATATGAGACATGTCAAAATTTTTCATTAAAATGAAAATCGAAAACTCACTCTACCGCCATCCAAGAATAGAAAACGTCAAACTATGCCCAGTTTCTTATTGTTGTCGTAGAGAACTCACCTTTGCCAAGAAAACAAAGTATTTAGGAAGAAAATCTATGGATAAATTCCGGAGTTATGAGCTATTGACTGGAGGTTCAAATATTCAAATTTTGTTCAGTTTTTGTATTTCTTGTATTTTTCCCTTATATAGGTATAAAAAAAACGTTTAATTAACACATTTCGTTTATTTTTGAAGATATTTGAACCGAATTTTATTATGTTATCTCTAGGGTTAATAGCTCGGTTAAGTTCGTTAATATCGAAATTATTGGACGGCAAAATGGAGGGAAATGCTCGATAATTTGCACACCTTTGAATAATTCTTAAGCCCAAAAGAGCATTATCTTCATCTCTATCATGATAATAGTACTTCCATTAGGGATACGTTTATGTGGACTTCCACACTCCTGATGTCCCACAGTACTTTGTTGTCCTTGGCTTTAAGCCTTCACTAATGGATGTACCAGCCCATGAGCTCTACGTAAAACTTTTATCGATTTTCTAGAAACTTATTCAGTAAACGATTCTTTCCTACTTACGGCGATAATTTATTGTCTCCAAAAACTTTATTGAAGTACACTGAAAGTTATAGAGCTCAATCGAGAAGCCATCCTCCTTCTTGACATCTGAATGGCAAGGACAAATGCGAGAGGGCAATTAGATTGTACATCAAATATTTTCTGAAACCGCAACTTTGAAAATGCCATCTTTTCAATTCGTAAACGAATAAATTCGATATAAAAATATAATCTCAATGAAATTGAGTTTGACGTATGCTCAGAATTTTTTTTAAATTTTGAAGGATTTTCAGGAAATGCTTCTGTCTTATTTTGTATAAGTTGACACATGACTGAAAAATACCTCTAGCAAACAAAAATTAATTTTCTGTATTATAATTTATTCAGTGCATGGACAGCAATTCGTTGCAAGGATAATATTTTCTTATTACTTTAAAAAAATAATGTTTTTTTTTTAACGACAAACATTAAAGAGGATTTAGCAATTCACATTCAAAAGTACACTGAATCAAAATAGAAATACTGCAAAAACACAATTTTAAATAATTAAACTGTTGTAGAAAGAGTTAAAAATAGTTCACAGCTATAATAAATTCCTGCACAGTTATTCGGTCCATTTAAATAAAGGATGAATATTGAAGCTCTTAAAATTTATTGATTATTGGAAGTTCATTATATTATTATTTTGGGAGATAATATCTGCCTCTTTGGTAACTCATTAATTCAATCGTTCACAATATGCCGTCCGTTGAACAAGGAGTAATTGAATTGTAATTGGCAATTAAATTGGAACCACGTTTCATGCACTTAAGTGAATTTCCGATCGAAGTTTTATTGCAAAAAATGAAGCAAAAGGAGGAACAAAAAAGCATCTGATGGTTTTGCGTTTTAATTTTAAAATTATAAATGAAATATTTACTTCTGACAATTTTTACAGAACAATTAAAAAAGTAAAGTTCAATCTTTTGCAAATTCCATGATAAACAATTAATAATCCAGTCAGTTGGAAGTGTTTTTCCAAAACAATTTTACGTTTGTGATTTCTACTCAAAACAGAAAGCTTATTTTCAGCGATTCCCAACTTTGAGAAGCGAATACACTGGAATTTGATAATCAATTTTAATAACCATCACAAATTAATTATATTTATATCACTGTCATATATGGATTCATAATTCGCATAACATCGACTTGAAGGGGATTTTAATTACCTCATCCTGATTAGATGCTAATTTGATCTGCTTGTTTGTGACACATCGACTAACAGAAGGAGCTCTTATTTCAGTCCTGGTCCAAGGGGGATTTGATTTTGCAAATGATGTCCCCATCCCCAATCCCAAACAATTTTAGAGAATCAATGAATTGTGGAATGTGGAATGAATTGTTATCAAAATAGAGCATATCAATTTTGAACGCAGTCAACTAACATTAATTTAAAGATTTTGAAATGTTACATGTTCACAGGATAATCTGTTAGAAACAATTGATATCGCTTAATGTTCTTAGCGAATTGAACTGTATCAGAAAATGAAACTTTCTTTCTGTAAAAGAGTTTCCGAATTTAGTTCTCAAATTGCCCTCCACGACTGCTTTTTATGAATGAGTAAACAGCAACACTTTAATGTAATGATGTAATGATTTATTGAGTCTACTTTTGTACATCAATTTACATAGATTATGATTATTCATACCTGTTTAATGTTTAGCTAACTTAGAGGTTTGTTACGCTATCCTATTTTATCTTTGAACAGATGTTTTATGATCTGTCTACGTTTCATTTATTCAATTTTATGTACATCATATATACACACATTTGCTCCCGATGTGTGGTACTGTGCTATGCCTTTACAGCCTTACAGTTATTGCTTAAAGCTAGGATTAAAACTAAAAGGAAAACAAAAACTAACAAAAATGGTGTACTTGACAATCAAGTTCCATACGAGTATATATATGTGGAGTAGAAGAGAGTATACAATTAAACATAGTTTCTTAAGTATTTCAGGACCTCCCTATTCTAATCACTGCTCTAGTTATAAATTAACCTCTTTTGTTGCCTATGGTTTCCTTAAAATAGAATTTTGGTAGAAAGCTCTCTCCTTCAGATAGTTCTAGATGGTTCCTAGAGTTATCATGTACGAAGTTTACCGGGGAGATGTAGTAGTGATCTTCGATTGAACTGTTGGAATTGCTTTCATATATACTTTGGACAAGCGGGTTCGGGTGATGTTGCAAGTTAAACATTCTTTTCTTTAGCAAATCTAGCATGTATTGCATTATTGGTTTTACGTTGGCTTCTTCATATATCTGTTTGTTTGGGTACCATTTCAGATTGGCCCTTTTGTATTTCGATAAGCAGTGCCGTAGCAACACTTTAATAGAACTTCGCACACAGAAAAGTCTCAGAGTATCCTTTTGCTTCAACAGAAACATTGTCTCGAATAACGGAAACGTAACCGTCCTCAAGTGAGTTGCTTTTGCTGGTGTTTGGCTTCAGTCGTAAATAAGAAATCACCTTCAGGGGAAATATTGGAGGAAAATGTACAAGAAAAAAAAATAAATAGAATTGCTGTAAAAATTTTTCGTTGAATCGAATTTAACAGGATATCACTTGGAAAATTTACACTAGAAACAAACATATTATCGATTTGGTCCCAGAAGGAAGATTTAAAAATTCGGAAATGAGTTTTGCAGAGAAAAAGTGAAAGAGATTTAAATGCTTCATTGAAAACTGATTTAAAAGAAAAGGTTTTAACATTTATATCATCTAAAAATTATGTATATAAGTACTTTGAATTTTATAATTACATATATTGTATGAAAACATAACTCCATTCCGAAACTTTCTGTTTTGTACATTACGTTTTGAATTGACTGCTAAGTTTTTTGCTATTTTTAAGTTTTCTGTGATTTTATTATCATTAAATTAGCGGTCATTATCTGTGGAGATTCTGACGACCCCCAGACAGGGATAGTTGTCACAATATAATTACAACCTTAAAAAAGTCGACAAAAGGTCTGTCACTGGAATTTTCTTTGGGACTGATTTTAACGAGAATGAAAAACTTGTCGAACCGCAAAAGAAAAGGTCTAAACGAATGTAATTAGTTCATAATTATAAATAATTAATTATGGCAAACATTTCTATGGTGACCATGTTTCTTAATTCACTATTTGTAATGAATTAAAATTGCAAGTCATTATTTCTTATAAGAATTTCGAAAGTTAATTAATGCAATCTGTTTAGAAAAGCCCCTTATGAATGCTTTAATTTAAAGTCTTTTCGCAAGGACGATGTAAATTGTGTTGTAAACTTTGAGAATAACTAAGGAAGTAATTTAGTTACAAAAAGTACATTATATCCGAAAATTCCAGTCGCACTTTCAAGTGGAAAAAATCAAGAAGAGCATTTATTCCTTTAACAAAAAAAACGTTTTTCATTTTGTTCCTTTTGCCATAGCTTCTCTGAAAATATTTCCAATTAATTATAAATGAAAATATAATTCTCAAAATTACTGCAACTTCTTTCAGTAGTTGGTTTTTCCTCAAAAGAGCTTCGAATTACATTTTAACTATTTCTGGAAAGGATGCGCCATATTGGAATTATGATTTAGTGACTTCAAAAAGGACAAGGAAGAAGCAATTTGTTTATCATGATGTGGCATATAATTTGGTCTTCTTTTTAGAAATTTATCATCGTTCCATTATTTTGTTATTATCATGTATTTTTCTGTTTTCCTTTCACGCACATGTCAATTCTAAAGGAACCATTAATTTTCCAGGATATGAATTTGAATTAATGGTGGAAAAGCCCCGCCTATATACACCTCCTTTAATGTGAATTTTCAATACAAGAAAATTGACTCGAAGATGGAAGCCAAATAATCACCATAATTGAGTTTTTGATTGGGAGCTTATATCAGATTATTGCCAAGAAAATTTTTACCTTCCCTTAAAGCAGTCACGCAAATTTGATATTGCATTTAATACTGCACTCCTTGAACTTTAACAATGTCTTCTTGATGTCGGATTCTGGTGACGGAAAACCTTGTGAGTATAAAGATATTTTGTCCAAGAGAACCCCAATAAGTCGACATTACCAACTCCTGGCTCCTTGACGTTATTAATATTTCGAAATTGTCTAGTTCCATCTTCACTGCACGAACACATTTTCGTGGTAATTGACTGAAAATATTTTCCTACCGTCAATTTGTATTTAGCTCCCCGGTAATCCTCTTCCCTGTCAGCGTTCCGGAATAGTATAAACGTGTTGCTCTGAAGTTGGACATTATCCAAATCAAAATCTGTCCGAGAAATTCTGAAACGTGGCTGTTAGAGAATTAGGATAGGACAAGCATAATTGATTACATTCCGTCGAATTGGTTTTGCAAATTTGATTCCGAATTTCTTAAAAAACGATATCAAACTGCGAAACCGAGAAGTCGAATTCATTAATAATAATATGTTTGTCAGCAGCTTTTTCCATTCATTCAATGATTTACACCACTAAATCGAGAAAAAGCTACCTTTTCCCGACAATTGGTTCCCACTTAAGTGAGCTGAAAATTCTGTTCATTGAACTACTGAAAAACAAAACAAAAAATATATACTTTTATAAAGAAAAAAAATCAAAATCAGCATTTAATACAAGCGAAAGTTTCAAAAGACGTTTTCTTTAAGTTGCTTAGTGAATAATTTTCAGAGGAATAACATTCCAAATCAATTAAAATATTCATCCTTAATAAGCAAAATTTTTGCAGTAATTGAAAAAGGAAGAACCCTGAAATGTTGTTTTCCGTTTTTTTCATCTACAATCCTTATAAGTCATCCGTAATCCTGGAGCAATTAAGTGAAGGGCGATTAACTAAAATCGATATCTGTAATTAATGCAAATGTAAGGCAAACATTCTGATTCTCGAATGCTGTGAAAAGGACGCAGGACAAATCAATAGCGCTGAACAATTGCTCTTGGTGTGTAAATTTAGAGGCGTTTGTAATATCATTGCACAGGAGTTGAATTTTGTGTAAATAAAAACAGGAATGAATAAAATAAACACGATTCCTGTCAAAAGCGTCTAAATTATTTGTACTAAGGAATTTGTGAATTCTCGTGCGCTCAGAATTATAGAAATAGATCCTTTATTCCTATTATTACAATATTTGAAAGTACAGTGTTATTAGTATGAACCTTTTGAAAATATTATTTTTTTTATAGTGGGAGGATTTCCTTGTCGTCATTTTTCATCGATTCAGATTTGAATAATTCCTGTTCATGACATTTCATTTAAAACGGTATTGTCGTCATCGTATTTCAAAAAACTGAGCTTTATTATAAAAAAGTGTATAATGTATAGCGAAAATATTTTCCTAAGCATTGATCATGGGATTTTACGCGTAGAACATATTTTTGAAAGGGTTGTAATCCACCCTCAACGTGGAAAACATTTAAAAATCCCACGTTTTCCTTAAGCCGCCCTCGTCATCTTTCAGGGTAAACCATTAAAAATGCTATAACGTTTTACATTATTTTGTAAAATATTTAAAATTTTTTAAATATTTATGATGTGAAATGTTTGACAAATTCTTAAATTAATTTGATAAAGGAAGCCCAATTTATGGACGTATATTTTTTGGCTAACATGTAGTGTATTCCCGGAAGTTTATACTGAACTTGACATCACAAATAACGAAAGATCATCGTACTTGATTTGTTCTGAGTAAACTTAGAAAGGGCGGAATTTCTTCCACCCATTAAAAATATTTCTGTGTAACACAATCGTGACCTGTTGCTCTATTTTCGTTGTTTTGTTTTACGGAAAATTTAGGAATTCGCTTTCAAAAACTGGTATGACATGGGCATTTCGGGTTTTTATTGTGCATTTACCCTTACTTCGATTTTTTAACATGTGATTAAATGAAGAAAAAGTGTTCAAAAATAAAGACATCACATTAAAGAGGGATATTGTATATCTTTAAAATTAAATGTATTGAAATAGAAGCAACTTTTCACTCTGATAATAAATTCAACAATGTTTCAAACCAAACAAAAGGTTCAATTGTGGCTTTTGAAATTGTAAAATTTGAAACTCTTTCAGTTATCAATGGCTTTATTCTTCCATCGAAAATTCCTTTGACACCTTCTATTGTATAACTTCGAAACAATGTTTAGTTTTGAAATTTGATTTTATATATTGTGACACGTGGCATGACAACAACCGCCATGTGAAATATAAAATACACGTTCTCAAAGATTTTCCAAGAATATCCGTACTTTCGTCGTGTACAGACTTTGCCTTCCTTAAGTTAGAAGACTGGGGTCCAGAGCAGCTGAACCTCATCAAAATAACTCTTTCAACCTTTATTTGTTGTACGTAGAAAGTTGAGATGCTTTGTACTGAAAGTAAAACGCAGCCACTTACAATGGCATACATTCACAATTTTATTGAAATTTTGAAGAAACAACTAGATATAGAAAACAAGTTTTTCCACAAAGGATAACAAAACACTAAGTCGAATTGGGCTTCCTTTCGGGAAAACTGTGTTACAAAAATATTCGCCATTAAACTAAATTTTGGTTGGGTGTTTTATTCGAAATAATACGATTGACCATTCAACTTTTTCAGTCTTGTAACGGTCTATCTTGATATTGCGAAGAATGTGTAATGTGTATGGATAGCGCGATGCGCAATTCAAAATCTCATTATTTAAAAACTAATTGAACTAAAGTCATGCAGTAAAAAATATTCTATTGAGTAATATTGGAGCAATACATATTCCGAGTTTTATGGGTAAACCATGAACAGTTTCGGAAATATTATTTTTTAAATATTTCATTCCTCAATTTTCCCCCTTCAAAATCCGTCGATCTCTTGTTAGCATCGTTGTCAGATGACACTCTATTTTTGTACCAAATTTCATTGATTTATCTCCAGTAGTTTCCGAGAAAAAACCTGGTCTGTGGACGGACGGATTTTTTTTATTCGTTTTATGAAATATACATTATACATGTCTCAAACCAAAAACTGTCAAAATTTGAGGGGGAGTTATAATATTTTTTTCGTGCTCGATTCCAAAGGTTTATTGTTAGAAATAATAAACCAATAATTAATGTGCAAAACGATTAAATTCAAAGGATTTTTGACAACGGTATAATGGTAAGCACGGAGTAAGGAATAACAAGAGCAGACATTTCTATGACAAGAGAGTCCGCCATGTTTTGACGTCACTTGAGCACACTTGCAGTTGTAATCTGATGATGCCCTCACAAGGCGAAACGCGTCGTAAAGTGCAAAAGTTATAAATTCAAAAAAATTTTTTGTGTATTTTGTCGTTTTTTGGTAAATATGTCTGTAATGTTCAGTTCACACAAGTGCCATCAAAGAAAACTCTTGGTAACTAAGCCATTACCCGAATATTTTTGCATCGTACTATAAAATACAAATATTAATGGCGAATATTTATGAAGAATTAAAGCATTATGAATTCGCAATTTATTGTTTGAGAATTAAAAATTCGTTACGGTTTTCGAGCATATTATATTAACACGTAACTGGCGGTTGCGCTGTTAGAATTTCGTTATTTATATTGTTTTATGAAAATTAATTATTGGTATAATGACTTTTCAGAGTATTGTATTGTCGACATTTCAGTTTTTAAAAAAATATATTTGAACTCATTAAACTAAACTCAATGTCTTTTATTAATCATTATTCCAATGCTGGACTCTTCGTAGCATCGTTGAATAAAGGGATTGATATTAAAAATTTACAGCATAAATAATAAGTTTTTAATAATAGTCAATAAAAGATAATTTCAAATTTATGTGTAATTGTGTAATGTGTAGGTATTATGTTTGTCTCAAATATTCAAAGTAAAATGGTAAGTAATAATAATTTAATTTGTAATGTTATTAGAATCTTTTGTAAGAAAATTTTAACTTTTAGCTATTAAATAAAAATAGGTATTAATAAAGATAGTGTTAATTTTTGTGTTTAGTAACATAAAAGTAGTTTATCTACAACAAAGTCTAAATGGGTACTAATAGATAGTTATTAAGCCACAGCCAAGCCAGCCAAGATGTTAGAACCGTTACAATGAATTACTAACGATAGTTTTGACTAATTCGAATGTTTAGTTTAAGATAATTTAAAAAAAAATTAGAACTTTCAAAATTACCCTAAGTGTGACCATTAAATTTGTTCGCAGCAAACATATAAGCAGCTTTGTTTTTTAGTGTATCCGTGACGTTGATTTTATTTTTGATGTTTTTGTACCTATGTATCTCAAGTTTCCTCTTTAAAAAGGATATTGTATAATTATTCGCATTACCCTGCTCATTGACTAACAACTTATTAAATTGTTCACAGATGTCAGCAGAGTTGAGTCGAAAAACACGTGGTCTGATTTGCGAAGAGTCCTTGAATGACGTTCTTCTCACGATCCTAGAAATGATAGTGTATGAAATTGTTTTGCTTTCACACTAGTATTAGTGAAAATGTGTTACTAACTTCCTCTCCACAATTTTCTAGAATTTTTGTGTTTTTTTTTTTGTTTAGATTTTTATCACTCATTGATGACCTTACATAACACAAAGCTCATGTGTACAATATGCTAAGGACTTGCGTACAAATCCTCTTCAAAATTCGCACCATATGAATGGGATTGGAAGCTTTAAATAGATTTCGCGCCAAAATTTTCACTTGCATTTTATATTTAGGTTACTAGTGCAAAGCTCCTGTAGGAGTAATTCTGTCAGGCGACAGGATACACGTTTTGAGATCTAGTCAAGCTTTTGCATCCTTTTCGGAAGAATTTCCCCGCTCAAGGCATGCAGTTTCGATAGCTTGTGTTGGTTGTGAATTGTTGGTTTTTGGTTGGTTAACTTAAAAGGACAAGAAACCAATTTCAACATTTTCGAAGTCTTTAAAACCGAATTTTGTGAATGTATGTGTGGTTTTCAAAGGGAAACTTTCTACACTGCGGCGAAACAAAAAAAGCTTCCTCTGCAAAGTGCTAGGACACAATATCCAGTTGTTTGTTGGAAAACGCGCTAGTGGTCGCGAAACTCGAGATATTGAGAAAATTCGACATTATCTTGACATTTGTTATAAAAATATTTCATCATTTTATCAAGTGTCATTGGAATGAGTTCTATCGGAGTTAATGGGATGTGGTCGTGTTGCGGCATTCGCGGAGGAATCGTTTAACGTTTGATGGTCCTTATTGCTGCATGCTTTGTTGTTAATTACACTATCAATATTTTGCATCTCATGTGAAAATGACCAGTGAATGTTGAATGTTTTCAGTGGCTATATGGTTATTACCAACCAAGTGCAGAATCATCTCCGAAATGCCAAGTGCTTCGTTGCAGAAGGATTACCAGGGATTTAAGTTAACAGTGTTAAGGATTTGTAATAAAAAATATAGTGTACCTTCTGCAATTGCCATGTAATGGTCATGATGTGTTTAACACATAATACGTATTATATTAGACATAATGGTATCCTTAAAAATGTTTGTTAAGAATATTCAATCCCAGTTGTTAATTTCATGTCCTTCGACCTTCGGTCAAACCTTTATGACGTTATGTAAATATTTTAGTGTCAAAGTTAAGTCAGACAACTACGTTTACTTTCCGCATCAAATGCCCTTGAAAGTTTAAGCTTCCAATTTAATGCACTCATAAAGCCATCTTCCAGTTCTAGGTCAAAACCTTGATTACAAATTATTTTTTTTCTTTCTATGCCATTACCACGATGAACATCACCACGAAATCTACCTGCTTCCAAGCCCCAACAAAGAACTTCAATTAACTAACTTCGAAAAATAGCTCAAAGAATACAGTAAACTTTTGCAATTTCTTTAGTTTAAATTGCATTTGTATTTCTAATTAGGAATTTCTCATTTAATTTATGATAAAATTGTTCTATTTTTCAGTAATTTCGGTTTTACACAATCCACTAAATTTGAATTTTAAAAAAATGAGAATGATATTTTATTTCGATTTTCATAATTCGGAAGAATGGCGCAGAATTGTGTTTAAGTTGTTGCATGAATGGTCTATGTTTGAAAAAACTCACAAAGAAGCTTTAGCCAGAAGTAATCTGCTGAATATGAAAATTTAAACAACCTCACATAGAGTCACGGTTCATCCGTGATCTATCCTTGCCGGGCTTGGAAATGTGCCCTAAATTTTATTCTCTTTTATTATGATTGCGGTGCACGAGACTACTGAAATATTCATTCTTAATAAAATCTTTTTCGAAGAGAAATTCATGGACCGGTGAGCTTATCTCTGTAACTTAACTTTTAACTGAAATATGTTTGTTATATGTACCTATTTAAAAAAAGAAGATAAGTGTTTGCTTCATGCGTTGCAAATTTCTAAAGGTTTATCTTTTTAGAAGTCCTTTTAAGTCAAATTCTCATCTAACGACAGGGATTAAACGTTTAATTTAGGAGCAAAATTTTGAATTTCCGTCCTTTATTTAACATTTATTTAATAAAGTACATTATAGGAGTACGATATTTAAACTACGAATTGCCCACTGTAATAATAATTCATAAATGTATAGAATAAATATTCGATAATCCCTGAGGGCAATGAAAAATATGAAAGAAAGTTGTATTGGAAATTCAAAGAACTTTTGAACAACTAAGAACCCGAAAATCGCATAGGTATACTATATAAATAACATTCTCAAAAAGAGTGGGGGAAAACAGTTTTCGCAAAACGTGTCAGATTCCGGTGTTCTGTGAATTTTCCAACTCAAAGTAGTTCTTTGCTCCACATTCCACGTTACTTTGCTTGGGGCTTTCGTTCCCATTCCGTACACTCAATAAGAAGTTCAAATGGAACACAAAAGGTCCTTCATATTTTTCCGAATGGCAAAGGGAACAGTTGTAAATATTCGAGATAATTTTTATGACAAAATTTCTCCCCTAACAATTTTCATTCTGTTATTTACTTTATGATAATAAATTGTCTGCTCTCAATTATCTTTTTGTGGGAAAGTCCCAAATATAATTCTGTACTTTTTATGTGCCGTGAGTAAAAGGTTATATCAGCAATTTTAAATTATCTGTGAAGGGTGTGAACATTAGGGTGAGGGTGAGTCCATAATTTTTACCTGAAAAGGTGCAAAAAGTCATTTCGCCACTGGAATCACTCAAGAGCCTAGAATCCTAGAAACATCATCCGCTTTCTGTTATTTATTGCTTAATAAAAACTTCTTAAATATTCGTGTATTTTTACAAGAACATTTTTTTGGTTGCTAACCAAAGTTTTGCCTGCGAATTAAATAGGCAAAATTTTTTCTATGTTTAATAATATATTTTTCTGAATTTATGAATTTTTTGTCTTACTCAAAGTTGCTAATTCTTTCAACTAATGCATTACATTAATATTTGCATTAACTTCCAAAAATAATGAATTAGCATATTGAAATTATATTTTCCTGTTCTCTTAACTTTTCCATTGCTTAGTAAAACAATCGTAATCATTTTTCAATGTCTTGTTAGCAACAAATCATTGATATCAGTTGAATTTTGTTGAAAGCCATTTTTCAAGCGAATCACTGTCAGCGCCGACATTGACTGGCTGAAATTGAAAAATCCTGTGAAGGATTTACTGCATGCGAAGCAATTTTCAATGAAAAATAATTAATGGATTATAAATTTTTTAATAACAAAGTACTTAGATAAACTCAAGGAGAAAAAATTCGTAAAATTTCCATTTATCATAAAACCGTTAAAATTGATTTTGGAAAATCACCTCGAAAAATTACTCCCTTTTTAATTCATCTATACACATATGCGCAAAAACTTGCTTCTTTGCGCGACGTCTAATTAACACACTTCCCGTCATTCAATCGCGCTAAACCTTCAAAGATAGGCTCGTTGCCGATGACAATGCATTCTATTAAATCTTAATCTCATTGTCACAAAAGGAAAGATAAAATCTTTGATAATAATGCAAAAATGACAGCGTAATGCAGTATGCACTGTGCATAAAAAAATTACCGTAAAGTCAAGCCATCTTTTCTTTTCTAATTAGTAATTAATTTTAATTGTCACCCTTTTGAAAATACCTACAATGTAGATGAATTATAGTAAAAAATAAAAAAAACACTGTTTTTAAAGGTTGGGTTTTTTTTTATATTAAATTCAATTTCAATTAAGGTGCTTTCCTGTTAAAAAAAAAAGAAGAAAAAAGGGACTACTTCCTGCATTCTTTCCTTTGGTGCCAAATCAGTTTTCTGCTTCAACGACTTTTGATATCATTTCTAAGCTTCTATATTACGAAGTTATTCCAATATCTCCTTGATACAACTCTTTATGGTTAGGGTTTCATGGCAAAAAATAACCCTGTTGAGAGTGAATTGAACGTTATTGAAAAACATGTGATTTGATATAATCGTTAACCCTTTTCTTGTGAACTATTTTTATAAATACATATTTAGAGATCTATTTTTATAAAAGACTCTTAGTATTAAGCCCAAAATCCAACATCTTATACAAGTCTCTCATGTTTTCTTTTAATAGCGATAAAACCTTAAAGTGACTGAACAATCAAGCGGCATAAATGTTGTAGTAGATTAACTACAGACTTAGACAGTGGAGAACATGTCATCCCCCATTTAACGCACCGCCAGACTGGATCCCGTTACGCAAGCCAACATTTTGTTGTTGCTATGTCGAAATGACAAGGACAATTTTCTGTAAAACAGTGTTATTCAAAAAACCAAAAAACATAAATTTAATTGTTGTATTTCGAATTGTTGCATCGTAAATTGTGAGTAACAAATATGGATTTAGAACTTAAAGTATGTAAATTCTTTAAGGTGAACGAACACGTTAAAATTTAAATCATCTTATTCAAGTATCTAAAAGTTTCCCTAGAAAATTTTGCAATGGAACTCAAGATGTTTGAATCCTTTATTACATGCTCTCAGACTTAAAATGCTCTTTCCGGATTAAATTGTCCATGAAACCGTTTCTGTACGAAAAGGACTTTTTGAAAATTCTTCCGTTGTCCGGAAATTCTGTGTGGAGCGGTGATGTGACGCAGACACACCAAAGCTCCATTTTAACGTTTTCATTCATGAATTACTTCATGGTGCCAAGCACCCAAGTGAAATGTTCTTTAAATTTTTTTTACATTTATCGTGTTTTGTTCCTGAAAAATTAAACTATTTTGTGAGGTTTTCATTCCAACTTTATGCAATGAAAATGTGAATTGTGAATACATAATGCAATGTCATTCAGTCTTATTTCTTAGGAAAACTTTTAGGCTCTTTTGTACTGTGGAAATTGTTCTGAATACTGAATAATCTTAAAATCTTACTTCATTCCCATAATAAATTAATTACTCTCAGATATTTTCGTTAACTAACAATATTTGGGGCGAAAATTTCAGTCCATTACAAAATCGCACAGGTGTGCCTTTCAGATTTATTGGCAATTTTCACGGAAGGTTTTTTCGGACTTTCTCCCAAATCACCGAAGCTCGTTGGGACAAATGAAGACAATAAAGAAAAACTGTTTGTGGTAGCCGGCATGTTTCCATGCATATTTTGGAACCATATGGATCGATATAAAGTGGAGTTTTCATACTTTCTAACCATGACTAAGTTTGCAAGCGGATGATTGTCAAATTCTACGGTATCAAGGGCTTTATTTTATTGGAAGAAGGGACCGAAACTGTCCGCTTTTATCCTATTCTAGATGCTTGTCTTAAAATGATATCTTCATGCAAAGTCAACTAATGATTGGTTATAAAATTCAAACGAACAAATACAGATTTTGTTGCAAAGTGGTTCTTGTAGACTGCTTTAAAACTCGATGGCTTATCTATTTCAATGGCTTATACTATGATCTTGAATGGATTTATGTTTTTATTATTTCATATACTTAAAGTAAGAAATTATATTCAACAATTTTTATCTAGCAGAAAGTTTGGTAGTTTGTTCCAAATATACACAAGAAACTTTGGCACTAAAAACTTTTGGTACATCGCGGACAAACAAATTCAAATAATAACGCAATTTTTATTTTCCTTACACAGATAATGATTTTGTTCAATAATCGATTTGCATCCCTGCGTTTTCTTGTGTGGGTATTGTGTAACCACTAAAATGTCTGATTATCATGTCCCAGTGTAGATAACAACTGAATTCGAAGTGCACGACAGACGATGTCTGTCCTTCCTCGCAGTTTCGTAGTGCCAATATGAGCAAATTCCACGTGAGTTACAGTGCCCTAGAAATGTCCGACGATACCTCATCTTCAGTACCTTCCAATCGAACCGCACGGAATGTTAATTTTCCGGCGGACACAATTGAAGGATATGCAACCACGAGTCCTCGACGAGGATCAAAATTCTTTCATCGACCACGATCGATGTCAGTGTGGAGCGACATTAGCCGCAGCAGTATGCGCCTGGATGAAAGGTAAATCTGGATGAGATTCCAATCCTAATGGAAAATATGAACTTTTAAAAAATCATTTAATGCCCCGGACAAACGATAGCACTTAATCGAGTTAATGACGTCAAGACGACGTAGCCTTTGTAAATTTCCTATATGAACTCCACTACCAAATCTACCTCCAGTAATTCGATTAGACTCGATATACTGCTGCCCAGTGCCCGTACGTACGTCGCGTCGTACTGAGTAGTTGTACTAAAAAAGTAAAAACTTATCAGGTGTGAAATTTCATTTTGTTGTTTCTCATGTTTTTGGACGAAATATTCTATTACAACAAATTTAATGCAAAATAAAGTAAATAGGTACTACATAAATAAATACATTTTCATTTTGTTTGCTTTCTCGCAAGAAAATAAACTGACCCCGCTGCTGTAGCGAATCCCTTTTATGTTTATTTTATGGCAAATGTCAACACTTCAACAGATAAGTCAACAACTAATTCCGTTCGGCGGCAGACGACAAACCGGACTAGATTAAGTGACGTCATTAACTTACATAAGTACTCTCGTCTGTCAAGGGTATAAGAATCTGCAACAAGATTTAATGTCAAAGTCAGTTCCATTTACTTAAAAAAATTCACAGGTACAAAAAAAATCATTCGCAGATTTTGAAAACATACTTGATTGAGTACTGAGTAGGTACTTTTTTGTAAAAAACGAAAGTTTTGTGAATAATGGAATATGCTAATTATGAATGGTCGTAAAGCAGTACAACCGGGAGGCAGTGAACACCGTACAAGGGAAAGTATTTCCATCGCTCTGTATGCTGTAGTGCTAAAAGGGTTTTTATGTATCAACAAAATGTCGTACAACAAATGTTTCTCGCAAGAATTCTTTTGATTCCTTCGGGGGCTTTTACATTGAATTGTGCGTTTGTTTTTGACAGTTTCAGGCCTTTTATCTTAAATCAAAAACATTCTGAGAAGTATTTTAGGCGAGAATAGAAAAATGTAGGAAAATATCGATTTTATTTCGAAATCGAAATTTTGAAATTGTTTCAAACTAAATCGTTTCACTACTAAAAACTGCTAAAAATGAAATTCTAAAAATGGAATCTTTTTCCCCTTATTTAGATTTTTCATGATTTAAATATTCCAAAAAAATGTCTAATAGGTAATTTTCACTTTTTTATTTCCAGGTGAGTGCCGTCATATTTTATATGTTGATGTGTTTAGCAACATCCAGGTAAGAAGAAGCACATAACTGAATTTCCATGATCAGTTTTCCGGACTTTTTATATATGTTTTGATCTAATTTGAAAAACATAAATTGAAACCTGTTTTTACCTCATTAGGCTTCCTCCATACGTGACAATATTCACAAGGAATCCAGGAAGCAGTTTGAAATTTTCACTCGAAATTAAATGAAATATTCATGAGCGCCTAGAAAAATATAAACATCGTAAAAAAATGTATCTTGATTATATAAGATTTAGAAATACCTGGAGGAGGTAGAAATGCGATGATATTATGTTTCTCCATTCTTAAGGACATGGTAAATGAGATTAAATAAGTCGAGTCGAAATGAAATGCCACCACAAATCGCAAGCTATTTAATAATAAATTGATATTCTTGCCGATGTTTCATTTCAAGAAAAAAAAAAGAAAAAAGTTACACTGGGTGATTTCTGCTAACACTATGATTTTGTTTTATATTTCGAGTCATTCTAATTCAAAAAGATTAAAGGTTTTTTTAAATTTTACTGAATTGGAAAAGTTGCTCTACTTAAAATGTTATTAGTTTATTCGAATTTGGAATTTAATAAAGAAAATAGAGTTTTAACACTTGAACCCTTCAAACAAGGCTGAATTACAACTGAAGCACGAAAGCGTTAAACAGCGAAAAAAGAATTAAAACTGACATAGAGATAGAATTCAATGTCATTTAAAATTATTACGTTGGTGCTAGCGTTATTAAAAATGTAATGTAACACGCCGAAAAATTCACCCCAAGTGAAGGTCGAGTCTCCACGTGACAAACGAGCATTCCCCCTCTAACCTCTTGGGAGATTTTTTTTTTCTAAATGTCGTTTTCTCAGTTTTTTTTTTCTCAGTTTTTTTTCATCGCACATTGAAAGCCGATTGAAGCACGAAGCTCAGTGTCCCAAGCTTTCATCCAAAAATTGCAGGCGCCTGTTTAAAGAGCTTTTACTTTAGTTATTTCCACCCTATTGAACCGCTTTCATCTACCCCAAAATACTTACCATAGATGTCACCATTGCTTTGGGAAAGCGTTTGCCGGTAAAACGGAACTCGGCTCACCAAGTTTTCTCATAAACTTGTTGGTCTATTTTCTGGTCAACAAACAATATTTTGCGAAAAGTTTTGTAAAACATTTTAAAGTGATAGTTTATTTATTAAAAGTCGATTTTTTGAATTTTTGATATGAAAGTAAATTAATCAATATGTAAATTATAATCCAAGTGTTGAAAGTGCTTCTATCTTGTGGAAAGAGTGCATAAAGGAATAAATTGCATCCAAATTGTTGATATCACTTTCCGTACCAACATTTTGAGAGGTGGACAAAAAAGAAACAATAAATAAAAACAAACAATTTTTTAAAAATAGATGAACGCACTGCTTCAATCAATATAGTTTTTTGCGCAGTAGAAATAACGTTAAAAAAAATTCTGTGATCTAAAAAAAAAATCATTCTTTGCCTTTGCTTATTTTTAATTAAATGTAAAAGAATTTTCCATGATTTTTGTAAAATAATTTCTATGCTTCAAGCAAACATAATTATTTCATAAAATTTAATTTTTGCTCTTGCAAAAAATGTGTAACTTCAGCTTCGTCCATTGTCCACTTTGTGGTGCCCTGCAACAGCTGTGCAACGTCTAACGTCTTGGATGGCCGATGGGCTAATTTAAGTTGATGTGCAAACATCCTTCAACTCGCGGAAATCTCGCGAAAGTGTTTGCAAAAAAGATTAACATCCACCAATACAAGTAAAATTCTTTTTCTTGCTCGTCTGTTTGTGCAGCCAATCTGCGTGTTTGCCATGGACTGATTTCTTATGCTTTTAAATTAGGTATATGGCAAATGTCAAGCGGAGTTTAGAGTGGACTTCTTGTTGAATTATTCGACAAAAATCTAATTGCGTTTTTATCAACATTTCTGAATACTGGAAAATAAGAGGAACAAATTTAACATGAATTATTTTTTTGAAAAACGTAATTTGAATTTAAAATAAACTGAAGGATACTTGTGTCGACAGAGAGGGTCTTCCTTATTAATTATATGTTCTTGGTTTGTTTAGATTGTACAAGATTAAAGATACGAAAAAATAAATAATAGGTATACCTGAAGGTGGTCCTTATTTTTAAATTTTTCAAAACATAGCTCCCAACCCCCTATCTTGATTCACTCAACAAAAAAGCGATCTGTGCAAAATTTTACCTCAAACGGATAACAGGAAGTGGGCCTTCAAAGCCCGTTAAGTTTTTATTATTTCTTCGTCCTGAAGATCATTTTTAAAAGGAACAAATTAGCATAATTAACAACAGTACTTGGTTCAATTGCAGATCAAATCATGCAAGCATGGTTACCCAACAGTTTCAATTTCTCCGAAATTTTTATCATGGATGTCTTACATAGTAATAAATAAGTATCATAAAATAAAAAAAAACCTTCCCCCTTGTTTTTTGCAGCTATACTTGGTGTGTGGGGTCCGGTCACCAGTCATCCGGGGTCACAAGTCATCCAAGTTTTTGCCTTTGCAGGTCACAATTCATCCGGTGAATTGTGACGCATTTTTTTTGGTCACGTCACCTGAGCAAAAGCGACACAAAGAAAAATTTGTATGAGAGATCTTCTTACCGCATTACTGATGAGTGATGACCGGTCGTCCTTTTGTGGTCCACGATCAAGGTGTTTGGGGGCGACTTGCTGTTAGTCGATTGAGCTAAATTTTTGCAAGATCGCTTTTTTGGTGATTGGAACAGAATAGAGAGTTGAGAGCAGCGACTTTTTTTTCAGAAAATTACTTCTCTTAAGTGCTACCCTACTATACCTATTATATTCAAGGGCTTCACTTTACGAAACATTTCTGCTAACAACTAGAGGATAATTTTGGGGCAACTACAAATCAAACGAAATATTAAAGAACTTTAAGATTCGAAGAACCGTTTTTATTAATTAATTATATTAAAAGGAATTTGAAATTCCTATTTAAATACTTTCCCATAAACACACTAATTTAAACTGTTTCACTATTTTTCTCCAATCTCCAGTCGATTGAATGCCATTGTTGAAAACTATTGCATTTAACAGATTTATTGTCCGGCGGATCACGAAAATAGGTTGCCGAAAGTGTCACACGCGAAGTGCTTTGTAAACAAAGAAATGCGTAACGCCATCAATCAATGAATCCGGCGACGTAATCTTAATTTGCAACTTCCTGAAAAAGGCATAAAGTGCCTTTCGTCGATCTGGCAGTTAAATTCACATGATACTTGAACAGTTTTTTCCAACAGACCAGGCAGGCAAATGGAATTAAAAAAATAAACTAAGTCCAAAGAATTATAATTATTGGAGAATACGTATTAAAAATCAAACTTTAGTGAAATAAAATACAAATAATATGAAAACAAAATTTCCGGTCATTGAATTTGGTCTTTCGAAATTTGGAAATTGAGAAAAAATTCTGCGCAGACGCAAGAAAATGGGTAAAGAGTTTGTGAAGCTTCCAAGAGAATCGTTCTTTGTTTTGGTCAGCCGTTTTCAAACAGTTTTCCGTTTGAAAATTTTCTCTTTCATCCTGATAAAATCTCTTTCGAAAATATCCTGACTACAGTCCTTTCACATCGTGTGCCGAACTATTTTCCTCACGTTTTCGACAATTGTTACGGTTTCAAACGGAAAAAGTGTTTTCGTTAATTCAGTATGTTTTCATACGTCGTGCTCCGAAGATGCCTGCGAGGATACCAAACGTATATAAACTATTTTTGAAGTATATTGTTACAGAAAATCAGATTTATTACAACACAGATAATATTTCAGGTATCGTATTTCAACTATATAAAATTAATTCACGACTATTTCGTCCTTTATTCTTGTGATTAACATTTAACCGGAGAAGCGCGCTTTTCGAAAAGTGACTTGAAAATTTGAAAACAGTGGTGAAAACGAATTTTCGTTTTATGGTTCGCTTCTTCTGTTTTTTAAAGTGTTGAAGGATTTACTTTTAAAAAAAATGTTATCAATGTTGACTTAATTTTAGTGATTTGAGAGCTTGTAAAGATAATGTTCTGGATTATGTTCATTTAATATCGTCTATCCTAGATGCAAAAATTTATAGGTAAGTTTAATTGAACAGCTTAAAATTGGTGTAAGATATAATTAGATTATTTTGGTGGACACTCTGTGCAATGTAATCTGATTAACCTACTTATTAATTATGTACTTGTTTCGAAGATATACAGAGGATGAATGTTACAAAAGTTTCTGATAAAGGACTATTTCGGGACTTCTAGATAGTGCCTACTATCATGCGCTCTGCGAAATTTGTGAATCCATTAATAGTACAGGACTGTAACAAATCTGTGTCAATATGACCACTTCTTTCCACTGTGACGTTGTGTGTATTATTTTAATGGAATTGCCCACAGGATATTAGAACAGAAACATAATTCTTCCTGTGTTTTGTAAAAGTATTACGGACTAATTCATTTTCATGAAAGATTTTCGGTTTCTCATGAGACTTTCAAATGCCGAGAATATGTGGTTTGAGTTTTTGCGCAAGGGCAACTGAAATTTGGACTTTTAATAAAATTATCAGGCTCCTGGGGAAACTAACTATGGACATGATAGTCTTCAAGATTTTTATGGCATGTTACTTTCCAGTTCGAGTAACAATTATAATTTAATTACCAAATTCACTGAATTGTATATCCGTCCAAAAGTAAAATCACATCAACCAAAATACGCTTTCCATTTTGTATGAACCCAATTTACTCCTTTCGTACAAGCGAATAAAAGGGATTTCACATTTGAAAATGGAATATTTTCCAATAATATCCCAACTCTCTCGAAAACATAAGCATTTGACGACGGATTGATATATGTAATTCTTCTAAAAATTCAATCCTTTACAAAACCAAATGGAAGGGCTTTCATGCATGAGTAGAATTGGCTACATTACAAGCTTTTGGAAAAGTGGTTCAGGATTGAATAAGCAAATGCTTAGGCTCCACGAAAAGTGCGAAACTTTTAAAGCACCGATAATTTTTTCATTTATTTTTTATATCAACAGACAACTGAATATTTAAATGCATGAAACTTTTTAACAATTTTGAAAACTCTTAAGAATTGATTACAAAAACGCGAATTCCAAAATCAATTAAAGAAAGGGAGATTTAACGTAATCCTCAAGGATACCTAAATGATAAAAATCTTTAAACGATAATCCTTTATCTACTTTCTTTTTATTTTAAAATCTCATTTACGTGAATCACTGGAAATCACAAAAAAGTTAAAATAACTTAAATTATTTAATTTAAAAAATGGTATTTGAATTTAAACATTTTTCAAAATTACTTTCAACTAATTCTATACAAATTAAAATGGCTCCAAAATCTGACTTCTAATCCTTTCCAAAAGGCTTAAGATTATATTCACCGTCATAATCCTTATAGGTAATTAAAATACTCCTCAAATCTAATGATATCCTATCTTTTGAGAAAATCTTTACTGTGTCTAAAGACTGAATATGATTATCCTTATTAACTTTTGGAAAAGATCAGGAAGACTTTCCGATGTCCTTGTTCATACATATTGTTAAAAGGAACAAAACCGCCATCGTTTTCCTCAGATTAACGAAGAGATACTAGACAAGTTTCTTCTCAGCATTTGATTGAGTAGATGTATTTGTAACAATTTTGTGGCTCTACTCTAAGGACAAGGAGACTTTTTCGAAAAAGGACCTTTTGGAAAACATTTTTCTGCTCATTTTTCTGTAAAATTTTTGTGTTAAATTTTAAAATTGAAAAATTTTCAACAGAAAAATTAATTATTTGAACTTTTGTGCTAATACTTATACCAAAATTTTATCACTTGTTTCAGTATAAACCAAAAAAAGTTGAGTTGAATTTCATAAAACAAATTTTTTGTATAACCTACACAAAATGTTGCTTTTTAAAATTTTCTTTTGTTTATTTTTAACTTCTATTGTATTAAAGTTTGAAGGTGAATGTGGCTGAACATGATATTTTGTAAGAAAATGTTCTCCTATTGTTAAATACAATGAAGTAAAAAAATTTATACAAAAGAAAACGCTTTCAATTGTTGAACTGACAAATAATTGTCCAAATTGTGTACGAGCGCTACATCTGCAAGTATGAAAGGATTAAATCAAAACTATTTATTTTTAATAAACGCTTTTGAAACTCTTTTGAATTTTTGAAATAATATCTTCTCAAGATTTCTAGTTGAATTGAAAACATGTCCTAGTTCATTATAATTATTTTTGCATATCAAAAATTGCATCATTTTCCACAAAAATATGCATATCATTAAAATCGAGTCATTCTAAGCCTTCAACATCGAAAGTACTTCATAATGGAAATTCATCCGTAAAGTATGAAGTGCATAGATGAATGAATAAATAAATTTCGAATATTCTTCTAGAATGTTTATAATATTGTAAAAATATTCTCCCAAAAGTCACTGAAGAAGAATCAAACCATATTTGAAACGTCTGAATATTCAAAATAAATAAGCAAAAAACAAGACTGTATTAACTTTAATTATAAACAAGATATTCTTCTACAATGTTTCCCGAAACCAGATTGTTGGAAATACAGGTACAAAATGGGAAAATTTAAAATGCACACAAAACAAATGTCAACAACTTACTTCGAATAAATGAAAACATTCCATCCAACTTTATTTTACTTTTTCTTCAAAATTGAAGAATCTTCATGAGTCTTTGTCTTAATTAATAATTAGGACGACGTGTTTAAGAACTCCCTGTCCACAAGAGCGGTATGAAATCAGATGCAGAGACAGCAAGAGCAGACGAAATTAGAACTGCACAATTCAGTGAGCAATGTGAATTGAGGGAAAAGTGTTCAAAGGGTTACGGGTACTGCAGTCTTCAGTCTTTCTAATTAGCTTTAATGCCAGCAAGATTACAATTCAGGGCAATTGAAAATTTAAATTGCCTCAGAAAAACAAGAAATTTCTTTTTATGTCGAATATGTTTTATGAAAGGAGCCACAATCTTGGCCTCAATGATAACACCTTCAAGAAAATAGAGTTCTCGACGAGTGGAGATTGTACGTCGTTTGTTCCATCTATAAAATTATAATTTTGGACATTATGCTATCTGAAAAATTATGGAGGAAGATGGCAGTCATAATCCCGGATGACAGCATCACATTTTCTGCCATAAATTTTAATGTAGTGCTTTCTTTCACGGATCTCTTCCCTTAATTTTCAAGAGCAATGAACATGATGATGGCAGGGTGCAATCGGGGAATGTGAGGAAAACGGTGAATTTAATGTTTTATTATGATGTAATTCCACTTCGTGGGAGGCTCTGGCCCCAGTACAAATTTGTGCACGTGATTAGGTACTCCATGCGGCTAAAATCTGTTTGAAAAATGTTCATTATAAAAAAAGGATTTTGTAACGTTTTCACTGCAATTGTTGATATTGTACCTATATCTTTTTTTATTAAGTACACATTGTGTATGTATTGTGTAGATTAAGCAACTATTTTGCTCCAACGTTTACACTATGTAACAAAACGTGTTATATAAATTTTGTTATAAAACATTGTTGTATGTAACATTGTAACATTGTTAATGCAGCAAATGTTATAAAATTTTTGTTCGTGATTTTAGTCCTCTCTCTTGATGTGACATATAGCATCATCCCTGTGATCCTGGAAAGTCAGCGAAGGGAACAAAGATGTTGGGTTCGTGCCCGGCAGAGTGAAAATCAGTGGCACCGATTTGTTGAATGACGTACAGTAGAGCCCCGATTATCCGCGATATTAGGTGGCAAAGGCAACGTGGGTAACAAAAAAACTAAAAATGTAGTGCAAACAAATAATAATCAGTCACAAATCAAAAATATGACAAATTAATGGAATAAACATCTAAACTAAATAAAAATAGAAAATGTGAAGAGCCCAGTCATTCAAGGATTTGACCTGGACATTAGAAGTGGAAAGTTGAATTTTTGCATATCCATAACTCTTTATGTCTGGTACAATTTATGAAAAGGGTATAATGAAAAAACCATGCCTTTCCATGTAAAAACAATAACAACAAAAATTACTTTCAATCAGATCATCATAGATTTCGCGGAAACTTTTATTAACTATACTCTTTTTACTTTTATATCCTAATAATATTTATTACTCAAAAACTATAAGAGATAGAATTTTTTTTTAAATCAAGAATGGGCTTAGGATGTGAAATAGCACTGCAATTAACATAAGTTTCAACAAAATCTATGATGATGTATTTTGTTGTTAATGTTTTGGATTGGCTTGTTTTTTTCATTATCCCCGAAAATATATAGATATTAGAAAATAGATATAGAAAATAGTTAATAAATAATTAAGTTTTCGAAAAATTCCGCTGGAACATTATTCAATATAGATGGCTTCAAAAATTTATAACATTATTAAATTTTTGAGGTAACCACTTTCGGCTGATAAAGAGCACATTCCTATAAAAGACTCCACTTTAACAATAACTTTATTGGAAATTCATTTTCAACGTAATCATATTTTCTCCTGAAGACATATGAAATACCAAAGTTAAGTTCTTTGCAACAACAAAATTGATTTAGAAAAAATAAAAGAAAAAAAAATAAGAGAAAATTGCGAAGGAAAAAAAATGTTTAAGAGAATTTCATTCATGTTCATGTGAACCGAAAGTATTAACTTTAATAATTATGGACTATAACTCGGAAAATCTAATTTGGTTATAATATCAAATATGAGGGCGAAAATATGACATTGTAAATATTATCAGTCAATGTAATTTTTATTGTTCTTATAATTTTTTTAATTAAGACGTTTACTACTAGTGAGTTATTTTTATGCATGGCCAGTAAAATGTCACTTAAGAACATTACTTCATCATATTCGAAGGACGAGAAAATATGTTACTATATCATGTATATTATGTATATTGGTGCTAATCGTAAGCTGTTAACGTAAATCACCAGAATGACTTATATTTTATCGCACAAGGCAATGAACATAAACGCAAAAATAAAATTGTCTCCCTTTGCCCTTAAGTTTTCTTTTTATCCTCGTCACATGTTCCACAACAGCCATCGAATTGTAAAGTTTTGTTGTTTATTGATTATTGACTGTAACACATGTATGTACGACAAAAGCGCGTTCAATAATTAACCAGGACTCACGAAAATTGCACCCCTAATCTCCAATCGATCCGGCTCTTGAATCTATAAGCACATGGTGGACATTCGAGTTAGTGGAGAAGGACAACTTTGTTATAATGTTATCCGTCGATAATGTTCCCGGACTTTGCTTCTACGCTTAATTAAGTTAGTGTTGTCCTTGAATCCAGTCAATTCAAAAGGATTTTAAGCCGTGTTAGTGCAGATATTGAAGTAATCAGTCGGTCAATACCAATTTCCACAGTGATTGGCCTCTGTCTCTCTGTGTTCGAATCCTTTACCCATGTCTCCCTGCATCAACTTGAAATTAATACATTAAATTTGCACAAGAAATTTTAATGAATATTGGCAGGCTACATTTATTTAAATCGATTCTGGAGGGTAATTGTTGCACTTGTACTGTTGTTGTAAGGTCTCTTCCACTCTCCGGACAGTGTGGATACTTAAAAAAAGGGAAGCAACGTAAACAAAAAAAATTCCAATTGATCCTTTTCGTAAGATATTGAAAAATTAGCAGATAAAATCGCCATCAATTACAATTACATGTTGCCTCTAGGCTCTAGGCATGCGACCAGCAAACGGTCAAGCCATCCTGTGCCGAAGGTCGCACCTACGCAGGGAGGCGATAAATCAATATCAACCAATAGTGTGGCAGTGATGAAGTAATTGTAAACAGGAAAATCAATAGCTAATGCCGGAGCTCCCCGTTCTTTTGTTATTATCCAGTTTCACTGGCCTCTATCATTGTTCATAACTGTAGTGTAAAGTAGAGCGAACCGTTTCGCCGCCATTTGCAATTTCACTCAAAATGAAAAATCGTTGAAGATTTCAGGGAATTTCAAGTGATTGTACCGTTATCATTTTTTCTGATTACTAAACCGGATGTAAATGCTGCGGCTTTAGAAGATAACCGTGGAGATATTTTTGGACATTTAAATCCCGGATGTTCCATTTGAATTTTTCCGCTAAATTTAATTGCCTTTCATTTCCTACGGAAGTTGTGGGACAATTTTTGATTGAAATTTTAAATAACAATAAATAACAATTTCGCCTGCTTGAATTTTAATTGTACAATATAATATATTTTTTGCTTCCGAAAATACGTGACGATGATTTAACGTTTTACATTTTATTGTTATAATTTTTAACAAGGATTTCTAACAATAATTATTAATACGAAACACTGAAATGTTATTTTTTGTAAGTTAAGCCAACACTCTTTCAAACAAAAAAGAACTTTCAAACAAAAAACATTTTATTGTTGACTTATGTCTCAATCTTGAGTGTTATCCTCTGAGATTTCAATAGAGTTCATTATGCATGTGGAAGTCGCAGAACAAAACCATTTGAAAAACACTTTCACAATTTTGAAATGACTCTTCCAACATTCCGACGGAATTTGACATACTACTATTTTCCTTTGGACTAAAATTAGATCGGGGAAGTATTGAAAAATATCTGCTGTGACACAAAGTCCTTTGACAGAATGACAATAGAAATGCGCTATGCCGTGAGTGATACTCTATCCTGAGATTCAACTATATATAGAAGGATGAGCAAGAATGTCCTTTAGTTGCATACAGACATTCAACATGAACTCTCACCTTGCATTCTTAAGTAGAGGTTCTTTTTGGAAGTATGGAGAATGCTTCAATTCTCTCTGTTATTTATTGTTCATCAGCATTTGACGTAACAAAGGGAGGAGCAATTTTAAATAATACGAAGAAAAAAATCATTGTTATATGATATACCAACGTTTTTACGGAGCAGGGGTTTTTTATTAGAATCTCTCTCTCTCTCTACTTTAAATATCCAATTTCATTTCTTTCCTATGTTTTTAAAGTTCAAACTTAATCAATTATTAAAAACTATGGAAAGTAATTTGTATCCAAACCCACATATTTATATTTTACATACGTAAAAGTATTCATAATTGTGTCTACACATATGTATCTGTATGTTTGAAAATTGGTGTGCTATCGAGCGTTATTAGCAAGGTCAAGAATTTTACCCACTATGAATCAGACAGGTGCTGAGAAATAATTAATGTGCCTTATTGAACAATGTACCGCACAACATACCACCACATTCTATAATGGGAAATATCAACATGCTACCAAATTACTGTATGAATGATGAGGGCAGAACAACAGGTTGCTCCTTGTTACAATACTCAGATGCTGTATAAGTTTTCAATACCAAAGGAGATGATTGTCTTGTTTTTCTGGGACCGTATTCCAAGTTCTTAGTAAGGAAAACATAATTTTATCAAAATATACCGTTCAGAATCTATTTAACAAAATGAAACAGAAAAAAGTCATATTTTTTCTTTGGTAATTTCTTGAATAAATTGATTCGGTCAAGTTTTTAGACCACGAAAAATAAATTTTTAATGCGAATTCATGCTTCAGGCGTCTTTCGATCCGTGATACCGTTATTGAGGTTTTCAACTTTTTACAATATTTGACTTAAATTTTCTTCTATTCAAACTTTACGAAAAAGGATATGTTTCAATGGTCATCAACATTAGTATTCAAAACAAGGTGTTCAGATCTCAATGTGTTTTACTATTTATATTTTTTTGTTATTTTCTGCCTACCATAAAATCGGCATGAATAAAAAACCAAAAGACGCCATCTTTATGCCATATCTTATATGTACAAGGGTCGGTTTAGTTAACTTTTTTAACCAACAATCGTTAATCCTTGTAGGTGTCAGGATGCTTTGTATCGAATTCACAACCGCGTTAAATTTGTTTTTACACTTCGTTATCCCTTTTTCAGAATCGAGGGAGTGTGACATACATTCCATAGAAATCAGGATGGCGACATTTTTTTGTATCGACAGTATTTCAAGCTCGAATGGTCGTCAACATGGAAATGATATTCTAATTTAATTGTTATAACATCTTTGTGAATTTTTACAGAAAGGATGTAGGTACATAATCATATTTCCTTACAAAATTTTGCTTTTGTGCCTCGAGCCATCGAGGCGATTTCGAGCTTTTCTTATATCCTAAATAGCTTATTAATATTTTGAATGTTAATTAAGTGTAAATTGAAAGAAATTTATGATAAAATCTAAATTAACACCCATTAAGTAGGTACCTATATCGATATGATCGATGTGTATTGATTAAAAAATTTCGATATTGTAATAATGTATATTGCATGTGACAGTTGAACTTTCGATTTTATTATATAACTACCTATATACCTATTTTCCAAAGCTCATCCCTTTCCCTGTATCCCTGTCATGTCCTGTAATTAATTAATTAATTCTCTTTCTAATTGATTCTTCATTTTAATTGGAATTTTTCGTTATATTATTTTTTAAGGTAGCACGTAATAAAGTTTCACAATGACTGAAAAACATATTTTTATTAGGTATATGTAAATAATACAACATTACAACTCTATATTTAATATTTATATATCACTTCAAAAACGAAAAATATTTTTATCTTTGATTCATTTTCGCTGTGTGCATCATAACTCATAAATATTGCAAATCTTAAATGCAAAACTGAAGCTTCATGTTCCATTGAGAGTCTGAATAAATATTCCCTCATGAAAGGAAGCAGCTTTTTCTAGTCACTTTCAGAATGCAAATGAAAATTAAATTTCACTTTAGTTTCAAGTGCAGGAACTCAAAATTTTCATAACAAAACTGAAATACTGTGAAAATTTAAGATACATCGCACGTTGTCATATACGCTAATTACTTGGCACCTTGTAAATGTAATTTAAAACGAATGTGCGCGTCACGCTCCCCTCCCCCCCCGAAAGTTTGATGAATATGTAACCCCATGCTTAATGCAAATCTGATTTACACGCTTTTGACTCGTTGCAAATGAACGAGCTTCACGAAATTTAAGCCAGTAGATTGACGTGTACAAAACATTGATTGGGGATACAACAATGGTATCCAGTTTAGTAAGTTGAGCTTTATCTAAATCTGTTAACGAGTGGCGAATTGTAGTTGAAGTTGTCGCCTCAAAGAGCATTTTCAATAGCTCTAGATTCAGAGTGATTAGTTTTCGCGTCGAATGGTTTTATCACATTAAGTGAAGAAGAAACCTTTATTGAAAATTTAATATTTTAATAGAAAATTTATATACCATACACAATGTGAATGTAGAAAATTATGAAAAACCCACAAACAATAATTAACTCTATAAATAAATACGAAAACTGTGACCGGTAAAAGTTTCCAAAACTAACAAGTTTCAACATTTTAATCCTTTTGAACTTTGTTCGACTCAATATGTAAATTATGTTTGCAAAATGCAATTACATTTAAATAAGTGTGCTGAATGTTTGAACTTTCCGAAAAATATTTTATTAATATTTGAAGTCATGCTAAAAGTTGGGAAAATTTGTGCACCAATTGAGGGTAAAGTTAGTTCTCTTGACTAATAAATTGCTTTCCAGATAAATAAACTAATACTTACAAACGTCATCCTCTTGCAAATGACATTTTATAATATATTTTAGTAATAATTTCCCGAGTACAAAGTAAAAAAAGAAGCTAAGTGCATCCTAAAATGCTGCAATGCTTTAAAAAACATCTTACAAAGGTACAAGATTTATAAAACACAAAAAGGAAAAATCTTTCTTATATAATATTTCACAATCACTGTACATTTTGCAGTCACTTATACGTCGTAACCCCCTTTTCAAGGACCTCTTTAAATATTACCCAAAGATATTAGCCAAGGAACAGGAGGAATGCATGTGCTCCTTTCGTAGAGGTCACTTTGTCCCGGGAGTGGTGTAAAAATTCAAAAGGAGCAAAGATGTGTTAAAGTGTTTACTTCTAAATTTAAGACGTCAAAATTCATAAATTGTCCCAAATGGCTCCTGTGAGAGTTTCACCTTTTGTTGTTGGAAAGTTCACGCAAAAAAAAAAAAAAAAAACACTTCAACAAATTGTGTAAAAATTTATTCGAAAAGGGATTTTTGCTGCGTTTATCTTTAATGAGCGGTAAAAACTTTCGGGCTGAAATGAAATAGGTGGATTTTTCTTGGAATTCTACGGGTGTAAAATCAATTTCGGATCATTTTAATTCTTTAAATCGTATTAATCATTTTGATAATGCATAACATAAGATTTGTTAAAAAGGTAATACTTTTTTATTGTTTGTTAAAAATAAAATAACTGAATAATTGCCCAAAGTATCTTTTATTTTTAATTTGTTGTATTGTATAATATGATATTATGTATTGTTGAGTCCACTCTTTTTGGGGTGTGATTTCGCAAAGGTAGTTCTCACTGTGTATAGTATTAAATAAATACGGTAATATCCCAGTATTTATTTTTAATGTGTTGTTTCAAATATGGTAATCACCCAATATTTGTTTTTAGTATAGTTTTCTTACTTCGGTAATCCAAAGGTACCAAAGGCAAGTTCTAAAATATGGTTCTCGCCCTATATTATAGTTGGTTCCGTCTCGGTAATTTCCCATAGACTGAACATTGTTTAACGTTGTGCTTTTCCTTTTATACTTTTTTTAAACGTCAAGGATTCTAAGGTTTTTTCCGTTTCTCTCCTTTTTTAATCGTCAGTTGAATTTATAGATATTTCCAACTGTCAAGGCTAATTTGATTTCGAAAGTAGAGTGAATTTTGTGTTTTCTGACAATTTTTTAAGGTTAGGTCGAATGTGACAAATTACCCTTTCGAATAATTTCTGAATTATCTGTTTAAGTTAGTCTTAAACAGGATTCTTGTAATTTTTTAATTTACATTTCATTACTTTTATACGAAAAAGTTAAATTTGACGATTTACTTTAATAAATTTGGCTTATTGATAGAATCCGTGAATTTTCCAGCCACGACATTCTAAAATATCAAAACGGAAATTATTAGAAGATTCAATCAAAAATTGCGAATTAGATAAATTCGAAAAATTTAATTAACTGAAAATCCCTAACGATATTAGAAAATAGTTCAGTGGTTTCAATATTTTATTTTAAGGGTAGATATGGTTGCTGGGCAAATTTCTGTAATTTCTCTAGCAAATTCATCGCTCCAGCGTCCCGCCTAAGTAATCCGATTACGAGTTTAATAAGCTGCAAAAGAGCGTGATGAGAGAATCGTGCTCAAAGTAGTAGCTCCCACTTTTTGTACCTACATAGCATTTCTATTCCACAACGACTTCCCTCAGACGCGTCAAAAATGTATTTTTAAAACAAGATGACATTGCAAGCGTTTTGCTTTGGTTTGTGAAAAATCCTCAACCATAACAGAATTTTGGAAAATGAATTTTGTAAATTGCTGTCCTGGGAAAAACAATCCACAACCAAATGCAGCTGGCAATGCTCTTACTCGAAACCCAGCTTCATTAGGACAATTGCAATTGCATTTTCACAGCATTTGTTTAAGGAATCAGTTGAAAAGGAAAACATAAAAACCTTCCATGGATTACCCACAGTGTTCGTTACACGCAAATGAAGAGAAGGGTTCAACAAAGTCCTGTTATCTAAAGTGGTTTCCACATTCCACCCTCTCATTCGGACAGGATATCGGAGTTGCATTGGTTTCCTTTTAGATCTCTTTTGGCATTGGCAAATGAAAACCATCACAGATGTCATTGGCAGGACAGCAGAACTATACCAGTGGAATGTGAGGCGAATCAATTTAAGTGGGTTGACAAGTTTCGAAGCCATTTTCAGAAACGAAGCATACAACCGTTGTAGTAACGGGGGAGGAATTCTTCATCTGCCCTCGAGGGTGAAAATAAGTTTTAATTGATATATTGGGGAATTGAGTTGCCGATTTAATTGGCCAATCATGGCGCAAAATGTGCAGCAGACGGACACATTTTATTTTAAAGTTTACGAAAACTTGAGGAGCTAATCATTGACGAGATGGTTGCGTTCGTTAAACCCGAAAAATGATCCTTCTTGTCTGAGCCTTTCCAAGTCCTTCCAAGTCAATTTCAGTCTCTTTTACTGCATCACATTGCAGTCATTTCTTTTGAATTTTTTTTTTTTTCAATTTAATCATTGGAAATTCTATATAGAAAAATGAATTTCCAAGCTGAAAGAAGAAAACAAATCCATTTTGTGAAGCCTTTTTTTGGAGATACGCAACTGAATTTCAATTCGAACTGGGAGAAAAATGGTATGTAGTGCGTACGTGCTTTGTAATCACTCACATTGGTGAGTGGATGGGAAATTGTAAAGTATCTGGATTGGAAATTTTATTTAGTATCGGCTAAAAAAATATCACAAAATTTGTATTTCGATAAGTGTATGCCGTCAAGATTTAAGAGGATGTGGTGCTTACATTAAAAAGTGCGACAGGTGAAGTAGCACAAAACTGCCTCAAGCGATTTATATTCTCTGGTTAGTAAGACTTGTGATTGAAAATCAATCGATTGAACATATTTGCCTTCAGGGCTATAATGCTATATTGACTTTAGATTTTGTTGTATGCTAAAATCGCTAAACTGAAAATATTTATCTTGCAACACGCCGCGCTGACGGTACTCAGTTGCCTTCAAGTAAAATTACACGTCAAATCCAATTATTTCGTGTAATTTGGGGTAAAAACTCCGTGAAAGAGCATTAAGGATTCAAGTGAAAATATGACCTTAATTGTTAAGTATTTGGAACAAGAGGCAAGCATCATTTTTGAGAGGTTTCCTTGCTCAAAAGATTCTTTGTATTGGAATCCTGTAAAGTGAGCAATGAGCTTTCTGTTGTAATAAATATTGATGATGGTTGGAAGACTGGAAGTACGTCACTTAATACCGAGACTTGAGAATTTAATCAAATGGACATTTGACTAAAAATAAGATACAAGAAAATTTAAACTTAAGAAATGTTCCAACATATCAAAGTAGACGCGCTACCAACAAATTGTTGATCCTGAACAAATTCGGAAAGGTACAGAAATAATGAAAAGAAAAAGCAAATGTCAAATAATAAATTTTATTCAGTGAAAATTATGATGGCAAAAATGACCACGACTTTTATTCTTGAAAACCTTACAAAAGGCTCCGCATTTATTTTTCTCTTAACAAAATACAGAACTTAAGCTTGCAAAAGAGCAAGAACAACAACAAAAAAATACTTTGACTGGCCTACAGTTTAGAAAACCGGAGAAAAGGATCGTAACTTTCCAAGCCATTTACTACATTCGAAACAGTTTTATCTTACATTTCTTTTTGTCCTTCTCTCTTCATCGTTATCAGTGAAGTTAAGGAAAGTCCAAAGAGCAATGAAAGTATCCCAAATGGGAATTGTTCCTTTGGAATCTTCGTGATACATTACTCAAGTAGAAAATAGAATCCATTTTGTGCATCCAGCTAAAGTTATACTCGTAATGAATACACAAGAATATTTCATATCGAAATTGATTCCCTGTAATTCAATATACATAATACATATGTATAATATACAATGATGCTAAATTTATAAAGATTCTTTGTAACTTGTTTTTTTATGGCACATGTTTTTCATGTCGCTATTAAAAGCTAAGATAAAATTTTATGTTTGAAAAAAGAGAACAGTAATTTAAAACTGGAAGATTGCTGTTCAAACCGTGCACAGGGCAAGAGGGCGGAAAAAAAACCTGGCCAAAATTCGAAAAGTGACTGATGTGAAATTTGTTGCTCGGGGATTTTTAGTATCGCTGATTACGAACAATCCATTAGCAGAATAATTTGAAAATTCCAAAATGGCGGATCGGAAACATATTTAAAAATAATTTTGTCACTTTTACGATATATGTAGGTAATAGGTATGTGTATATATTTTTTTCTAAAGACCTAAATCTTTTTCTTTAAAATGAAATATAAATCAATTAAATCAAAATATCTTTGCAAATGCAGTGATTTTTTATAAAATACCAAAAAAATTGCCTTTTTTAAGTCCCGTTATCTATACTAAACACTAAGCAGTGACGTGTTTTGAGAAGTTGCCAGAAGAGAATGTTGTTTTAAACTTTTAAGGTTACTATAAAATTTTCAAATGAATTGGTTCAAAATTGGCGGAGAAATCTGTCCAGCAGTAGATAGCAGTATAGATAGTAGTAGTAAATAGCAGTAGGTAGTAGGTACCCGCCCGCTCCCGTAGAGGAAGCTGTTTCAAGGACCCTTAGGTTGCCATTTTGAAAATGAAATAAGTTTTTATATTCCTCAAAACTTTTGCTATAAGTCCCTACAAACAAATATTATACCTATTTATTTAATTCTGTGTCTACTAAAAATCATTAGAAATAAGTGTAGCCAGAGTAGTGTGACCCTTTAATGCATTTCCATTTGTAATTAAAAATTTTTATACGAAAGTGTGCAATTAGTAGCGAGAAATTTTTTATATTTTAATCAGTAGGTGCATTGTTAACGTTGTATTTTGATAGAAAACATATAGCTGGGCATCGTGGGTTTTTTTTAAACCTTTTATATTAAATTTTTTGTTCGCTAAACATTTCTGACAACATATCTGAAGGCACTATTCTAATATTAGGTATACTTTGCATATATGAATAACATACACCTTGGATTAAAATTTTATCATATCTATGTACCTCCCATAATTCGCTAACTTATTCCATCGATGAAATCACGCACTTGAAACAAAATTTATTGCACTTGCAATCAAGTGTAAAATTTTACGTTTCGTCACATTTCGCGCAAATATGGCGCAATGCCCTCTTTTGGATTCCCTAAAAGTCGACATACAGCTCAATCCTTTTGGCATTTCGTGCAGGAATGTATTCTTTTGTTTCCCCAAAACAAAAACTACGATTTGTTCCCTTTCGCCAGCTTTTTCTGCTTTTCCAAATACTGTGCCGAGCGCCCCGGTCGCGTGACGTTGGACAAAACTATAACTAATGAATCAGGAAATACTTGAAATTAATTTTCCCGCATTTCCCTCCGTTAAATGAAGTTCACCCGTCGACCAAAGGATTCCAATTGGATTGAAGATCCGATAAGTGGCGACTGGTTGCGACTGGGCGAGCAATTATTTCGGAGCACTCCAGCGAGGAGATTAAAGTAGTTTATTGGCCGCATAAATTCTTCTTTGATGGGAGTAGAGCTGCTAAAGTGTTTGATGTGATTCCTTTGGAAACGAGACCAATCGGATCAATTTTATGATCCACCTGAGAATACCTCGACCTTAAGGCTACGCCGTTCTTCGTGATAAAGTGGTTTCTTCTCGCGTTTTTATAAGAAAAAAAATAAGAAAATTTAACACAGCAGAACTTTTTTTGATTGCGATCGGCGCAATATTGTAAGATAAGAAGATTCCTTTTCCATTAGAAATTTCCATCAAGTGCGATTAAATAACTTTTTTATTTCTGCAAAAATTTCATTATATTTTGGATGAACGTGCCGTGTCGCGCACTGTGACTTTATTTTGTCAGGTTATTGATTTGCAGGACAGTTTCCCCTCCCCTTAACCACAATTCGACCAACAAATCACCAAGTACGGTTACAATAAGTGACCACTGAACATAGTGTGATTGATTATAGTTTTTCCAACCATTTTCCACACATGCATATCTCCAACGCATTTATCCTTGCAGATGACGGTTCATTCTTTTCTTTCTATATTTAGATTGAACTAGTTTGTAAAATGTTTTTTTTTTTGTACAATTGCAGACTATATGTACTTATAAATTATAAATTTATACGTACACATTTATATTTGGTTTTTATCGAGTGGTTAGAACGACTTGAATAGGATTTTGAAATTGTGTAGTTAATTTATTAAAACTTATAATATATTATACATCAACATTGAATAAACAAATGTATTCTCTCTGTATTTAGTGAACCATGTAAAGGACGACACAATTATTTAACCTATTACATAGGTACCTATGTAATTTTTGGACCCTTGTTTACTTGTTTCTAAAATATTGGACAAATATTGTTACATTTACTTTTGACACGGTCTCTGAAACTTGAAAATTTTCAATCTGTGTTACTAATAAATTCCGTTAGTCTTTTGGGTGAACTACGGGGCCATTAAAGGGTTAAAGAGTTCTGCAGTCAACTTTATGTATGTATATTGGAAAATGTTACGGAAAGGTAAAAACGGAAATGTTGAAATTTCGGAAAACGGATATATAGCAAAGACCCCTTCCTGTTACCCGCTACACGAGTCACCTGCGTCCTACCTCCTACCCCCGAGCCATTTATAGATAAATCAGGCTACGTTAGTGAAGCGATTCAAAGAAAAACACGCCGCCACCATTGGTCCGGATTCCATTAACATCCGTTATCTCAATCTGAAGGTGAAAATCTGCTACGTGAAATTGTTTGTGCTTTATTGACTGCTCATTAGTATAATTAGAGACGACAGAACATTTTACCATTACTAATCCCAGGTATCGTTCGTGTTAAAGGATTGTACAACTGGGACAAGATGATCGCATTCAGTCGCAATGAACCAGGAAAAATATCGAAAAAAATATCTCACTACTCCGAAAGGAGAAGGAAGAACGCTATTTGCATTTTTATTAAATAAGCTGGAAACAGCGTAGTCCTGATGGCGATTACCTACGTATTCAACCTGAGCACTTTCTCCATTTGCTCTTGTTTTGGTGTGTGGATGTGTGTGTGGTTTGCTTGCGAGTACTTCATACCAAGGGAAAGAACCTGTGATATTGAACTGTGATTGAACTGCGTTGCATGGAAATTCTTACTGCGAAAAATTGGCGCAAAAAGTTAAATATAAGTTTTCATTTCTATAAACTGCAAATGTTTTGCAAACTACAAATTCGTTAATCATAAGTTCAAAAAATAATATTTAAAACCAAAATGATAAAGTACGAAATTGTTATTATAAAATAAAAGATATTCTTATACAGAAATCGTGCTGTTATTATCCTTATCGCTTATCCTTAGTAAATAAATTAGCATAGGAACCATTTCAGCACACTGTTTTTGAAATTGCAAAAGAGTGTTCACCAAATGCATACCATTTATTTTAAAGTATCTATTTCTTCTAGGACCAACAATAAACTTGTTCTTATGATTGACCAACAGCCAATTAGCAACATCACAAGGAACAACAACTTCTTAAAATTCCTGAGGACCAAACATTTAAACCAAATTTAAAAAAATAAATAAAAATAAAACGATGACCATTTTAGAAAAATAATAATTGTATATAATAGAAAATGTCATACAGTGGCCAATATTTTATACAAAATGTGTAACAAAAGCTTTATACTGACGTCAATTAAAAATAATTTATACTGCTTTTTATAAGGTCATTAATTTCGTATATAACTAAAAATTTGTGAAGTTTAGACCAAAAGGAAACGAAACTTTCCTTTCGATATAATCATTACTACGAGAATTTAGATCATTTATATTTTACAAGAAAAAATATCAACATCGTACTCCTTTTTAATCATTAAATTATACGGCCGCGAGTGCATTATGAGGAAGTTTTAAACAATAACTAAATGTGATTATAATAGTTCTGTATCAAAAAATTCATTATTAAATTTATATCTTTAAAAAAGTGCTGTCCAGGTAATTACCAAAAACACTGTAAATATTTGTTTTCGTTGTTGTAATGCGTGCACCAAAATGTTAATGCTATCCCCGCAGGCTTTTATTTATAAATAGATGTGTTAATTGTCCTCGAAATTGAGATGTATTGTTAACCGCAACAACATTGCAAATTTGTTGTTTTCCTGATTCGCAATATGTACACAATACAACTGAGATAACGGAACGGCGTACTACTGCTGCTATCACTGAACGGTTTTTATTTGTAAGTTTTTTTTCCGTTGTTATTTATTATTCGTTATTGTCGAATTTGTTATTTATATTTACGAAAATTAATCTTTATTGCATGATGGCTGGAATGTCAATGTATGCCTTTGATACACTACGAGAATAGTGAAAATTCATTTTGGAAATGCAAGGGAAACTATTTACAAAATAGTGCATTAACTGGGGAGATACCGATAACTGCGGCAAATTAAATTTTGTATTTTTTCCAAAGGATTTTTGGTCGCTGATCACGGGAAAAATAATAAAAAAAGTCCTAGATGATCCGTTAACGAAATATCCTTCGTAAAAGATTCGGTTCATCTGAGTTCATCCTGCACCCAAAATCCTTCGGAACCTGTTTTATCTACACTTTATTTATCACTTCACTTTAAGGATCTAATAACAATGTAGAGTCCTTATTTCACAATATAAGCACTTTAACTATCCTTATTCGCGTAAAATTTACGCATTTTGGCACCACGAACAGTTTCAAAACAAACTTTTTTGCAACTGTCATGTTGGTTCATTCGATTTTATTCTTTCCTAAGTGATGATCCTGCCCTCTATGATCATCATTGTTTTGAATTTTTTTGTAATTTAATAAAATTATTTACATATAGGTACTCGTAACATTGTTATGTTCATTTATTATACAATTAGGTAAACAGTGTCTTATGTTACATTATGATATTTTATTTATTTAAGGATTTAAAATGAACATAGTGTATATAATATAAAATATGAATAATTACTTTAGCGGTAGAAACTATTTTTCATTCGACTGCAATATTGCTAGTTAGCAGATATTGAATTTTTATAATAATTTGATAACTCATTGGGGAGAAAACAAACAACTAAGGAACTACGAAGATCATTAAATAACTTTGATTGAGAATGAGATAAAAACACCTCACCCGTAAAGGCGCGTGCCTACTAAGAAATTAGTTGCATACATTAGTTATTAGATAGTACATAGAATTAGTTATTAAATGTAAAAAGGTTCATTTTTATTTTTCACTTTTCAGTTTCTTTTTTCATCGGTTTAATTTTTTGTTAAAAAGTTTTTTTTTGCATACCTACTCAATTCTCAAATCGGTTAAAGGTAATGGAATCTAACTCAAATACCACGTGATATTTAAAAACATCTCATTAACCAGTGTCCACACTCTTATAAGTTTCAAACATTTAAGAATAAACAAATTCATACCTACAAACATAATAGGAATACATAGAATATAGATGTACAATACTATACGTACCTGACACCTGTACAATACATATATGTATTGTATGTATTTATTTTATTCACACATAATTTAAGCAAATTAAAAAATAACAAAATATTACTTGAACGTGTTTCAAAATGACAAAACAGGTAAATTACTTATAATACGAGTACATATTTCAGTTAACATTATTTTTGTATGAAAGAGAACACTGTGCCGTTGTAACTTGTATCAGAAGAGCTTCGCCTTATGGTAACTTTATAGCAATTAGCAAATAATATTTACTTTCACGTTATAAAATATTCAAATTTGAATGAAAAATTAAGTGTGCTCGGGTATAAGGGAATTTTCATCATTTAAACAAGACAAACAATTGAAACAGGCAGAAAGACCTGTAACTCTGAACTTAAAAGTTTACATTTATAATTTACAGTTTTTATAGATTGTATCCAACTTTTCCGACTCTTCCATCTATGAAATGGCTTTGGTTTTTTGTTGAAGTTTCTCTTTTCCCGTGTTAACATTTTTAAAAGTTTTGTAAACTTCTTTTTCATATATAGAACTTTTCGAAACTCTCAAACAATGAACAGTTATGATTGAATTCACTTCAGAAACAGAAATCCGTAAATCCGTAAAATGTTAAGTTCATTGAATCACAATCTTATCTCGTCTTGTTCTCATTTTAAATGAATTCTAAAAACTTCGTCTCATTTCCTTTTAAACTTTTATACAGAAATCATAACTGGTCCGAAACTCTTGAAACCCTTAATCAATACCACTGGAGCAGCATTTGAACGACGACCCAAGCGAATCGCAATTTCTCAATCTCATTGTTCTCGTGTCCAAAGTCTTCGGGTCAATTAACGAAATTCAAACTTTCATTTGGAGAATTCGCTCGAAGACTTCTAGCTTGGTCCACTGAAGAATAATTGGTGCATTTTCAAGTTCTCATTTACGTTGAGTAAATAGTTGTGTGACCCTGCTGAAAAGGATCTGCTTTATTTCGAGGATATTCGTCTGTTCTAGAGTATATTAAGACATTGTCAAGTACACGAATTATTTAAATTTCATTACTGTTTTCTAGAATAAGTCCTGACTAAACATAAAGTACATTCGAACTCAAATTAAAGAGTAATTTTTAATTAGTTGACAGTACTCAACACAAAGTCATTGCTTATATCCAAGAAATCATGTTTCTTCTTCTTAAAATAATTCAAATTGCAATGCATTATTTATGAAGCCGTTCATAAGTATGGTTTGTACAAAATCAATATGTTCTAAAAAATTTAAGTTTACTCCAGTTTCAGTATCATTTGAATCACTTCACGTGCACGATTACGTTCGATACACCTTTCTGCAAAAGACCTCACACTGAATGTGTGAAGGTGTAAGTGATTCACACAACGCCAGATGTAGATGTATTGCATAGTATATACATAGTTCTTTTTTTTACAAAGTATATAATAGTATTTATAGATTAAAACACCTAAGACCTAAGTTTAGTTTAAAAGCAGTCACCAAAATTGTGGTGCGAAAGATATTTTGATTAGGTACGTAACGTTGATAAATTTAGTTGAACGAAATTCAAATTAGATTCTAACAAATTAATGTTAGGTAATTTATGTTTTTGTAATTACTGTATCGTGATCCTTTGAAGAGACGTATGAAAAACAATTTTATTCTCATTTCAATTAAGAGATTTAATGGCATTAGCGAAAATTTACCTACACACACAAAATTTAATTTACTCTTATTAATATTAAACAGTTCAAATATGCAAACGATTCCAGCAGAAATCAAATATCATATTATATGCGATCATTTTATTAAGGACAACACACAACAATTCATCCATGAATACGCAACAATGAACTTACGAAAGTACTGAACAAAACAATGCATTGTTTGTTTAGGATATTTTGTTTTGCTATTGGAGTCACTTATGAACAGAATTATTTAATTATATCGATGCTAGTGACAGCTGTTTCGTTTGAACCGTTTTTCGCTTAGTGATAGTGCACTGTCTTTTCAATAAATAATGCAAATGTTTAATGTTTTTGACATAACAAATAATCCTTTCAATTCATATGAAAAGATAAACTCCAACAATATTGTTGACATAAAGTCAATATCATGCATTACAATTTCGTGCGCAATATCGCAATAAAATTTTCATAATCGCGCTCCTGTTGTTTCGTATTACTGTAGTAGTGGAATATTCGCTGAACTCTAACGGTTATGGTTATGCACAAATTTGTGAATGTGTTTGTCCGTGAATCTTGGAACAATGGAAAACGTTGCTGGTGAAGCAACTGAACAATTTTCTGCTTAAATTGAATCTGAATGTATTTTAAAGTTACCGCCATTCTTTTGGATATTTTAATATTGATTGCACAAAAAACCTTTCTAGTTCCATGTCTGTTATTCTTAATTCATTGTAAATTATATTTCTTTATTTCTTCACTTATATTTCAATTAAATCAAAGGGCTATTGAATGTAGTGATGTCCCCATGAAGTTCATCCATGAGTTTGTTGACTGTTGATCATTAAGCATGTTCGCCTTGCACGTTGTTTGTGTCAATAGGACAACTACGAACGATATAAATGGCGTTAACTCTACAATTACCTGACGAAATTCCTCAACTCTATATGTTTATTTTTTGTTGATCCGGTGATGTTCGTTAAGCCAGGATGTCAATGTTCTTCTTCCGATTGCACAATCTTCAGCGTGCTGAAGAACATAAGCGAAAAAGACGCGCAGAGCGCCAACGGCAGCGGCGCGGCGCCAAAGTATTTCGATGTGTTAGTGATTCAACAGGACACTTAACTTTAGCACCATCCCGACTATTCGAGAGAACACCTATGAGCCCCTCGGACAGTTTGGATGAGATCGCTCTGCAAATTCCAAGGTAATATTTTGTGTAAATGTTTTTAATTTCACAATTTAATAAATTTGTTCAATCGTAAATAAATTATGTTTTTTTTTTTAAAGTTATAATCGAAATTTGAGATTTAATACCACAGTCAGATTAGAGCACTTAATCCAGTTAATGACGTAATAATGACGTGGCCCACATGTAAATTTCCTATATGAACTCGACTTATATCCTGGACAGACGAGACTAGAGCACTTAAGTGGGTTAGTGGCGTCTTAGTGACGTAGCCCATGCAAATTTTCCATATGAACTCGACATCGAAAACCTACCACTTGGAGCCCGGTTAGGCTCGACACACTGCTACCAGAACCATAAGTTCGATATAGTGGTAAATAGTTGTACTAAAAAGTAATATCTTATATCAGCTGGTGAAATGGAAAAATATTTACCATTGCCCATAAATCTCGGCCAATTTGTGGTCCACAATGACGAAAAATAATAATAAATAGCAACCTAGCTTTCATGCGATAGTAGAGTGCTTGTTTCTTTGTAACTTGTGCTCGTCTCCTCAACATTGCACCTTGTAGTCTAAAACTCATAGCAAGGAACTCACCTGATCGTTCTTGCGAATCCATTTTATGTTTACTTTTCGCCAAATGTCAACAGATATCTTAACAATGGAACTACGTTCGGCGGCACAAGACACCGAAACTCACTTTACGTAACGTCACAAACCCATTTAAGTGCTCTTGTTTGTCCGGGATATTACTCGATATACCTACTTCTGTCAGCGCCGTATGTACTACGTAGTAATGAATAGTTGTACTAGAAAGTAATCAACTGGGAAATGTCATTTTGTTGTTTTTCCTGTTTTTGGACGAAATACTTCTTTACAGCAAATTCAATACAAAATAACGTACCTAAGTACAAACACATTTTCATTTTCTTTGCTTGCTTCCAAGAAAATAAACTGATCAATTGCACTGTCGCGAATCCATCCATCCGATATGTCAACAACCCAACAAGATTACGTGACGTCACTCTAACTCGATTAAGTGTTGTCGTTTGTCCAGAATATATTACTACAGTACAGAATTTTAAAGCCCATTACAAATATTTAAATCTATTTCAATGTTCCGTTCCAGTTGTAATTATCGATAAAAATATGTTCGTAATTTATGAAAGCAAATGAAGACCATTTTTAACCATTAAAATTTTAGCATTCGGCTGCCGGTCACAAGTCATCCGGTCAGAAATCCTTCCATACAAATTTTTCCGATGACTTCTGTCGGTTTCCTGGGATCGGACTCCTAGAAAATATATTTGTGCTTCACTTTCGCTGAGGACATTGAGAATATTAAGAAATGTACACACTTGTGACGACCGTTTCCCGTTCAACAGCTTTCACCTGTGATACCCGACTTATTACGAATTCGGAATAGTCAGTTTTCGTCTTCTTGGTATTCGAAAATAACACTCGTTTACCGCTGCGCTGCGAATCTCTCATAAATGTAACTCCATTGTTTCCATTATCCTCGTATCCGAAGAATGTTCCATCCTCAGTTTATCTAACTTCTAACCGCAACTAGTAAAATATTCATTTCATGCTGCTACTCAAATACGTGAAGGCAACGAGGAAAACACATCCTGCCATGGTGGAACATGTTGCGGGGTGGTGAATTTCATTACCTGAAATAACACACCTTCACTGGAAGTCAATTTGGAGATTTCATCCAAGTTACTTTTCAAATTTACTTTTAAAAAATACAAAAAAACCCCGTCCTCTTTCTATAACTGTATTTTAGGTGAGTACGAAAAAAAAAACATTTTCAATTGAAACACTCCCAAACCTCCCCAAACAAGGAAAAGTTTAAAACTCAACAGACAGCGGAAGGGTCAGGATGATATTTTGGTGTCCAACGAGTGAGAGTTTGATGTTCCTAAAGCGTTACGAATTTAGATAAAGGAACTCCATTTTCCAGTTATTTCTTTGAGACAAATTCATTTAAAATCCAATTTCCTGAAAAAATTTCATTGACTGCTTCCGCTGACGGAGCTAGCCCCGTACTTGAAAGAATTTTAAAGTTTGTATTTCACCTTAAATATTGCAAATTTGAAATTGTCTATACTTTATTGACGTGGGTCGTGGGAACAACGCGACGCGACGTCCCTAATTTGTTTTATATAATTATTACTTATCTCATAAAATTACATCGGAAACGATTTCATCAATTTTTGTAGTCCATTTTTGTAATACTGCTCGAACATAATTCAACAATGAAGTGTAAATGAAAATTTTGTAATACTCGTACTGTAATCAATCAAAACGTTCAATAAGAAAAATCGAACGATTTTTTATTAAACAAAAATTAAAAAAATTACTGTCCCTTTTCACAGCTAATTAAAGTTATTAATGACTGCTTAAATTTTGTGGAAATTTCGCAACTTCGTAAAGCAGCAAATAAACTAACGAGCGTGTCTTAAATACAAAATTGTAGGTACAAGACAATTAATTGAAGAAGGTTAATAAATCTCGTTTTTCGCAAGTGACCCATGCAGCAAAGTATCATTTGTTTTTCCTTTATTGCGAAAATTCCGAAACGTAAGCCTATTGTCATAAATATTTACCATAATCCTTTTTTATTGCCCTTTAATGATGATACCTTTTATATTTTTACATTCAAAGATGAAAAAACAAATAATCTGGAATTTATCTCCGAGTTCTTGGAATATTTAGGTCGTTAATAATTCATTTTCACATCTTTGTATTATTTGATGTGATAAAATTTGAGGAATTTTGTTGTTTGTTTTTGTAAATTTTCAGCAAGATATCTGAAAAGAAAAATTGTGTTTTTTTTGTGACATATAGGTAGATTTCCGTTTTTTTTTTTTTTTTTTTTTTTTTTGTGAGGACTTTAAATTATATCCAACTAGCTGGGTTACGCGGTTTTACCCGGTGCGATCGAAATCATAATATAATGTAAGTACCAGATACTTATCTCGATATGATCGATGTAGGTATTGGAAACCCTGATAACGAATTTCTTTTTTTCGGAAATTTTGTCAAATATTTATAGAAGATTCGAAATTAGTACCGAATTTCTTTTACATTAATTTACACCAACTTTCTTTTTCAATCACTGTTAAATTAATATTGGAAACCAAACATCAATTGAATTAACTTAAAATTCACTAGGGGCAACCCTGTTAGGAGAAATTAGCCTGACTTGCTGCAGATTCCTGTTTTGTATTAGACAGAGTTTTTGTCTGAATTGAATTGCCAATTTGTACAATTCGAATTATATTTTGCGAATGAATATTTTAAGTTCATTATTTTCACACTCACTACAAAGCGGTAGCCCATTGGGTCTGCCAATTTTAATTTCACAATTTGTATAGTAGATTCGAAAACATTGAGTTCTAAATATATTGAGTTCTGAATTTCTCTCGAATTCGTTGAAGTTTGGAAAATTACGGACTTCATATTAGATCTGCCATCTTGAATTTACAAATATTGACAATAGATCCGTAATTAGTATCAACTAAATAATTTTACACTAATTTATATTAACTCACTCTTTCACTCTCAGAAAAATCATTCGTATTTAGAATTTGCTTAAATTTTTGGAATTTTGAAAAATTAAAGTCGCCATCTTGAATGCGCTATTTTGATGTTTAAAATTTCAAAATTGGACACAAATTTTTATGGCAATGAAATCCGTTGAAGTTTTAATTTGTTGGTCGCCATCTTTCATCTGTCATTTTGAAATCATTTATTTAGGCGAATATAAAATAGCCTACAGTTGGAATATGAAATTCCTTCAGCCAAAAAATTAAAAAAGTTAATGCGCGCGGTTAGGTTTGATAGAGCAGGAAACAAACAAACGAACTTTCGATTTTATATATATACTTACACATTACACAATTCCCAATACACAGTACACTACAGTACACAAAGAAGAAGTAGAAAACATCTATAAATATTAAAAATGGAATGGCTTGGTTTTTAATAAAAGTAATTAAAACTTCACATTCCTCCATAATAATCAAATAAACGGGAATTTCCCTCAACGTACAATAACGTGATTCCTTATAACGTGATTGTCCACCAGGACATATTGACTCAATTAATTCTCCGCCCTAATAACAGACCCTGTGTGCATCCTAATAAGTGCGCCCTTATCGTCTTTTATTTGGGTCAAATGAGATATGACAAAATAATTGTGTTAAACGGAGGAAAATGAGTTTTTGCAATAGAAAAATGTCGTCGTAAAATATCACAGAAGTTTAATGAAAAATTACAAAAATTATACAACGAGATCGAAAATGGTGAATTTTGGAAACACTGAAATGAAAAGTTTTTATATATTAATTTATTTCTAATTTTCCATAATCGAAGAAAATTGAATTCTTTTCTCTCAATCAGTATAATATACAATTTTAATTAATTAAAACTTTTGTTTCAGGTAAGTTGAACAACAAACAATTGCAGAGCCGATGTTGTTTCCGACTGTGGTAAGCATAAAATCAATATTTGTCGAGAATCGGATAAACTTACAAACACTCAATACTTTTGTGTATTGAATTCAATTGGATTGTAAAACTTTTGCTTTTTACCAATATTTGATTTTAATTTTTTTTAAACAATTATTTCTAAATTTCTTTAACATATGTAAGTACATTCATACAGATGTGTTTATTATCTCTAAGTGGAAAAACTATGTTATACTCCAAAAACAACTGTACATTTAAACAATTCCTGAAACAACAAATGGCATTCGTGCAGATACATTAATTAATGGAACAGATCCGGGAGAATTTGATTGATCCGGTTGAAGCAATTCTAAAACTCCTGAAATTCTCAAAACCCGCAGGATTTCTGAATTGTTTCCTGCGGTTTAGTATGATATCAGATGCTGGAAATGAGGTAGAGTGAAATATTTGCGCTTGACTTAATGAGAATACCTTTTCGAAATGCGAGGAAATTTGTGAATTTAATGCAGCGAAAATGAAATTCTATCCACATTAACCGTTATTCAATGGAAAAGGCAGATGTTGTTGATGTACATAAGGGTCCTTATTTACATAACTGTCAAATGGATGAAGTTTTTCCGTCATTTCTGGCATCATCGTTATCGTCCAATGATTTAATCTATAGTAATTAACCATTGTTAATTAGAAACTAACAATTAATGATAGTTATGCAATTGCAAATAAAAGCACAATGAAGACTATTTTTAAACAAATATTTCAACATAAAAAAACGCTTCATTTGAAGTATTTAGAATTTGCGGAGAATCGATTTGACTAAAGTGATCTCCACTTAACCCTTTCACATTTAATTCCGACGGGAATACTAGGGGTAGTAATTGACTATTCGTACACCTTCTTCTTCTTCTTCTGCAATTTGTGGAGAGACAAGGGCTTTTGGATTTATTAGCAAATTATTATTACTTCATTTATTTATTATTATACAAAAATACATCGACTTACGCAAAAGCTTTAAGTCTATCACCTATAAAGAACTTTTGGGTATCTACATTAAACCTTTCACTACAGCTTCCCTGGTTGTCATTTCATGAAGTCTGACTTTTGGTATAGCTTCCTTGTCCTACATTCGATTTTCATTCCACTTATGACATATTTTACCCATTCAATCCGAACGATGCACTAAGTTTTGACTACCTATCACATGCGTGATGCGTATTACCATGTTGACTGTTGAGATATATTTAGGTATACATTCTACAATATAAAACATTGTAACTAATCCATTTAACAAAATACCAAAAACATTGTTGCACTTACATTTACAAAAGCTGCTTAGCTCCAAAGTTAACTTCATACAACTAAAAACTCGCAAAAAGTAAACAACTTCCTCTAATACCCCTGACAAACGAGCGCACTTAAGTGGTTTAGTGACGTCACGTAAAGTGCCGCCGAACAGAGTTCGGGGTTGACATATCTGATAACATTTGGCGAAAAGTATACATAAAATGGATTCGCAACTGCGATCAACTGAGTTTCTGGCGATTAGCTTGAGATTACAAGGTGAAATGTTGATGGTTTATTCAAATTAAATTATCTGTAAAGAAACGATAACACGAAAACATCTAGGAAAACAACAAAATAACATTTCATAGCTGATTCCTTTTTAGTACACCTATTTACCACTATATGGAACTTATGGTTCTGGTAGCAGTGTGTCGCGTCTAACCGGGTTCCAGGAGGTAGGTTTCGATGTCGAGTTCTTATGGAAAATTTACATGGGCTACGTCATTATGACGTCACTAACTCACTTAAAAGTGCTCTCGTCTGTCCAGAGTATAACTTGAAAATGTTTACGCCACGCGGTTCAATATGGTGACAGCGTCTTCCTTCTGGCTTAATAAACATGACAGTCATATCACAATCACTGCTACCAAGCCCAACTAACAAACAAACATGAAACACTACTTGTACGATGCAATGCAACTCGATGTCCGATATACTACCTGACCTTCGCCTACGTACCTGAAAAAGCAATAGGAAAATTTCGATAATATATATTAAGTACGGAGCATTACTTCCACCGACAAAGCTTCAAGTTTGATAGAACCAAAACCAATAAAAAGTAGATACTTATAATTCCTTATTATGTTGCAAATATAAATTTGTCCCGGCTGAATTTTTAAATTTTTGTTACTCTTTCTGGCAGCATTTCCATGAATTCTATTCGATATTTTATGAATTCCCATAAAGTTGAAATTTTATTAATGAAGGTTCAATTAGTTATTAATTTGTCATTTCGAACCTTTGATCAGTTTCGAAAGTAATCTGCTAATGAGAACGGTTCGGAAGCAATATTCGTAATTAAGGGAAACCTGGACAAATGTATTTATCTTCAATCCTTTCCTCCCACCCCCTACATGTGTGATACATTACCGTAATATTTTGACGTGGCTCTTCACATGATATCTCTCTGTTATTTGGGGTACAACATATATCCCTCTAATTCCACAAATCAATAGCATTGAGAAGATTTGTCATCAACAAAAGCCGAATTCATTCTCAACGAAGAAATGACACTTTTGAAATAATCTCTCGCAGTCACCATTGATTTGGCTTGGATATGTCACCGTTATATTTACCGTTAGAGTTCGGATATTGATGCGGCAAATAAAGTCTGCAACAACACAACAACGTTGGATTCTGAAGTAATTATACACGATATGGGACCTTTGTCCCAAATTCAGGACAGCCATTAGTCCTTCATGGCGAGTAATAGTTTGAAGGACGGACATTTTTTATTAGACGATATCACAGAGATTACCTTTGCACACAGGAGTTGGATTCGATTATTATTAATAAATTATGGCAAAAAGTTCTAGTTCCAAAAATTGATTTCTTACCAAACCTTAATTCAGGTATTATATAAGTTTTTGTGGGGTAGTTCACTTTTTCTGATTATAAGCAGAGCCACTGTCTTTCAGAAACCCTTGAAACAGATCAAAAGGTGTAAATAATACAGTAACAGAAAACGTGGGAGGCTTAGAGACAGAAATGTAGCTACCAGTTCATGATTCCCCGAAGAGTATTACAACGAGGAAATTTAATTAAGGATTACTAAACCAAACGCTTAGAACCTTGAGGACTTTACTATCCAAAAAGTTTTTAGCAGGGATTCGCTTAAAGAGGAAATGTACAGAATCATTTAATTATACCTACATATTTCGATGTTCATTCAACGAATATTATATTAAACATAAAAATATTTTAAATTTTTAATTAGCACGGCAATTATATTGTTCAATACGTAGAAAGCTAATTCACACTTTCCCATTTTTAAACCAATGCACCAAAATATACATTTCTACTTTGAAACTTTCGTTCTTACTTTCTATTGCTTCGAGTTTATGTTGCTCTTGAATATACTCCGAAATTCAATTTTAAAATGTAAAAATAATTTGTACATAAATATTACACTAGTAAACCCAGTTTAATTCCGTTATACAAGGGACGCCATTAGCGTTTTATGCTAATACGAATTCCGTTTCAAGTAATAAAGTTCGTATGATCTGCAAATTATTCGCACTTGTCGTAATTCCTTCTCGCGTTAACCGTTCTGTCCATATTACGTTTTAACAATAAGTACAAAATCATTAGTTGTTATTACTTACATATCCCAAGGTGGGTCCTTTTACAATTTAAATGCGAATCCATTTAGGCATTATGTATGTAAATGTTTGTGTGCCATCATTCCTCAATAGATACGAAATTTAATATCCTGTAAATACTTATTAACGGAAAATTGAGTAAAACCGTAAACTAATTTTTCTGATGACGAGGAAAGGGAGGGAAAGGTCCATGACATTTATAACGGGAAAGTTTAGTTCAGACACTATACCGAAACTTTTTAAGGATATTAGATTTATCCAAAGCACCTACGAAGAAGCTTGAAAGCGTTAAAGTTTCTCTCCCTGTTGCTTTTATTTTTGAGCTACTCATATAATATATATATATATATAGAAATATATAAATTTGCCAGCTTTCAATAGGATGGTATGCGCATTTGCTGTGTATCCTTTTTGTACAGACATGTGCTGTAAGGAGAACAACAAAAGATATCCATGCTTCACGTATAACAGTTTTCTGGTTCCGTTTTGCTACTTAGTCTTAACGGAAAAGCCGTCGCGGAACGTTCGAATTTAAGAGGTATTTAAAGTGTAATTTGCGGCTGATCCCGATTTGCCACACTTTGATAAAAAGGCGCGAAATTCACAATAGTTGTGCTTATTTTATTCGTGAATATTTTTATTTTATTTTAAGGATTGTTTTTAATAGTGTAATTTTTCGAATTTAAAACATATCTGGTCTAAACCAAAGCAATATTTTTAAAATCAGTGATACATGACCAATTTGTGTGTACGTGTGTGTTAGTGTTTCAGAAAAAATATAGAAAAAAGCATTTTGAAAGTCAGTTAAACTACCTCAACCTTTCGAACACTCCAGTGAAATTACTTCTGCCCAACCAAACCACAAAATTCAACTCGAGCGAAAAGTCGTCGTCCTGGGTGTGCAAAAGCCTTTGGGGGTCATACGACATCGACGCGACACTTATTAATTGTTATTAACGTGCCCTTTAGTGCAATGAAATGTTAAACTCTCCCTCAACAGGGGACAATTTTTTAATAATATTTGCAATTTAATTTTGATGATTCACATTATTTGTTTTTAAGGAAAAAGTTTTTAAAGTTTACATGCAATTAGAACTCCGTTTCTACAATATTATCGTATATAACAGAATTTTAAGTTAGTGACTTTCGACTGCATTAAAACATTCTAAAAACCTAGAAACAAAAATGAATTCTTTCACCAGCTACATTCAATTACATATGCTAAAAGAGGAGAATAAATTATATTATCGGTAGAAAAAATGTTTTCATTAAAGTAAAAAGGACCCTAAGGAGGACTAATTAGTGCTAACTAGATCTCAGGAGAATATTCTGTAAAGTAATTAGTAAAGAATTGTGTTGAAATGTTTTCGTTTCACTCAAATGATAATAATTTGACAATGCTTCTACTTCAAGAACCTTAATGAATTCATCATAAATAATGCGAAGCATTTTAATTTTTATTAAAATTTAGACTTTTCCATAATCCAATTGAAAACTTATCTTCGGTTTGCAGCTCAAAACAGATCGCAATTGAAAAAGCGATTCATACGAAATGCCAAAAGCTTCAAGCAAAATTCTCTAAAAGGAAAAACGTTTACCTTAGTCCTTAGTTATTCTGTATTCACAAATAATTTTTATACTAATTGTACACTCAAAACACTTCATATGCAGTTGACTAAAAGGATTTTCCTTTTGCAGATTTGCAATGTGGTTATAGCCGCACATAGGATAAAAAGCGAAAATTAATAAATATCAGTCAAGTGCAGAATTCGGATGCAAATTTTTTAGAACTGTCCGCTCACTTCGTTATTTTCTTATAAATATTACATGAAGTCCGAGAACAGCGCTCATTACGTTTCCAAGTATATGTGCATCACTATAAACTAAACATATGTATGTACGAGTATGTATTATCAGTGTTCATTTCCTCTGGCACTTTCAGGGATCAAACTGCAAGTGAAATGCGAAATTTTCATTAACACTTTATTGCTTGAATTTTGCGTTGTTAACTTAATTGCGGAGGCCCATGTATGTCGTATTATAAAAAAAGTACTAGGAAATTTTGGAAAAACTAATTTTATTTGCCATGGCCCCACATAAAATTATTGCGCCGTCAGGATTCATAATTTGACGCGGGCCCTGATTTTTGTTTTATTTTTTGACTTGTGATTTTGAAATTATGAAATTATGATTATGAAATAATGAATTACGAGAGTCCACTGTAACCAGGCTAATAAAAACATACAACTTGGGCTCAAGTGGGGCCATTTTTCGTGCTAACGTATTACTCAAAGAACATCCAATCGAACGCTTTCTAGCTGGAAAATTACAAAAGTTATCTCCTTAAAAAATTAGTACAAATAATTTAATACACTTACCGAATTTGGAAGTTGTAACAAACGAATATTAATTATGTGATTTAGTCGACATAGAGATCATCTCTTTTTGGAAACAATTAATAATAAAAAAAGAAAAGAAAAAAACAGCAAGTCACATATTATACATAATCTTTATGAACCAATTTTATTAAGGATACATAATTTATTATGCCTTAGAATTTGACCCAGGGGTAATTATTTCGGATGTCTTCTCTTCCTTTACATTATAACTATTGATTTCCGAATTATTTTCCCATTATTAGCGGAACGGAATCTTCGTAACGGCAAGAAGCTCCCATGTAATATTAAACTGGCGCTTGTAAGAGCCGGAGGGTAATTGTAATAAGAGATACTAATTTATTGATAATACGCTAGACACCGACAAATCAGACAAATATTGGTCAGGATGTGCGGGATTTAAGTTGTTCAATGCCGGCTATTGTTAGACACAATGACGATAGCCTAACAGCGCTTGACTTTACCTCTAAACGAAATCGAAAGTTATGCACGCAATTGTCTTCCCATATCACAATTCGACATAAAATCGAAAGGAGCATTGTAATTTCCGATCAGAAAATACCATTAAAATGTTTTATTGATACAGACACAGGGGTTAATGAACGTTGAGTCATTGCTGCTGAAAGATATTTAAAATTTTAATCAAGTTATAGAGAAACTAACACACAATAGACTATACCTTCTTTTCTTAAAATAGTTAAGGACGAAAACTTAAGTACATAGGTATCTCCTACTTGAGGTTTTTTAATATTTAAACCAAAAGTTCTTATCCGATTTTAAGACAAACTTGGTTTGCTTACTTTTGAAAAAATTTCCGTTATTCGATTGTCTATCGAAAATCTGTGTACGACTTTATTAGTGAAGCAAAGCTGTGTTTATTATTATGCTCAGTACCTATATCATTTCAACATTATACAAAATGAGCTCCCTCAAAATGTGACAGAAATATTTTGAAAATTACTTTACATTCAGTCAAGTTTATTGAATTCGCCTATTTTAAATGTGAATGGGAGAGTGCGTAAAATTTTTCACTTAGGACATGCGAAGAAATTCAACTTCAATCGTCTTTTTATTGTATTACTGGGACAAATGCCAAACACTTTTTCTATTTCAAAGATCGATTGATTAGAACGATCTCTTGAAATGATTTACGGCTGTGGAAGTATTCTAATGTCCCATTGCTTTTAACCATGAAGTTGTCAGCGATTTACAGTGCAAAATATCTGTATTTTACGAAATTGGCTTAAAAATATTAAAGTGAATGCACCTTCAGTGGTGGATATATAAGACAGCTTTGCTCTTACAAATATAGCAATAAAAATAATAATTAATAAATTCGAACTGCTATTTTGATTATTGAGATACCTACTATTAGAAAAAATTAATACATTTTACAATTTTTAGATAGATTTCGTAGAAATAAATTCTACTTATTATAATGCCCCTCATGGCGCAAATTTTTGAAAATTTTTACATACCTAGTTTCTCCAATCACGATCATGACCCAAAAAATGACCTCCGTTCGAATGTTTATATTTTTATATATATATGACGCATTTTACAGCGTTCTTAGGGACAAGATAACTGTCGCAATTTTGAATATATTTTAACCAAATTTTATTATGTCATTTTTAGGGTTAAAAGCTCGGCTAAGTTCTTTATATGAGCAAAATCGTCCTCAATCTACCTCAGCCTGTAGGCCTGCCGAAAGGGATTTTTTAAAATTTGAATTCCTCTTTTCAAAAAATGTGCTTGCACCAGTAGTTGACCAGATTGTTGTTGTTGTTATCTAACTTCACAGTTAGTCAATCAACGAGAAGCTCATTTTCAATTTTGTTAATTGCAACAGTCAGAGCAATATTTAATTGGCACAAAACTTCAATATAAATAAGTTATAATTACTAATAAATAATATAATAACTGAATGTTTTATAAAAATGGAGTTTTATGTGAGTTGAAAGAAATAATTGTCAATGAATGTTTATTGCAAAATTACGTTTGCAGGAATGTTTTGAAGACGATTTTCAACAAAGTTCACCAAAATGGCAGTTTATTAAATTCACCCTGAAGTTGCTCACAATCTCAACGATGTGAATTTTACAAATTTCCTATGAGCTGTATAGTGATCTTGATAGAAAGGACAATTAGCGCTTTGTATGGAGAAGGACTGTATAGGTCATTAAAAACAAACGCATCTATTGTTATATTTATTAGAAAATGATCAACTCACAACCACCATATTTATAGTAAATATGATATAATGATTGAAAATCAAAATGTCTTCTATTTATAATTTCGCAAAATATTTTTTTGCATTAAAATGCAATTTATGCTCATTTGTTTTTTTTTTTGCATTTTATTACAATTCAATTTACTTAAACGTACAAGCAATGTTCATATTTTGCTCCTCATATCACAGAAATTCTTGGCTTCCCTCCATGAATGGCAATTTCACACGAGCTGTCATAGAACGTCCATAAAATGAACACAACACGATGAAAATGTTCCGAATCGAGAACAGTATTTAGATTGAGATGATTGGCTCTGAATCACCATTGTGTCACTGGTGATACGAAACCCGTTATGTGTCAAAACTCGAAATACATTTAGAATCGTGCTTCAAAGGAATTTGGCTTGTTGCGAGAAAAGTGAACGGTGAACTTTTACAGAATGATTTAATTACAATTTACAAGAGCTCTTTAAAAACTTATTGCGCCCTCAACGACTGATCGCATTGAATTGAATTTTTTATTACGCCTCCATCAACAGTTTTGTCCAATTTACACTGTTGACAAAAAATTGAAATCCACAATACGGCTTCTGTAACTGTTAGATTTGTGAGCAATATTGTGTCTTGTATAAAAAGGTGAACATGGAACAATAAAATAAAATGTGTGATTCATACATAAGTACTGTTGGTTTCATACTGTCATGTGTTGTCGTTGTTTCGAAAATGTTTAGAACATTCAGCTAAAAACGAAAACAAGAACATCGTAAGTTTCTATCTATTCGACTATTGCAACTGATTTGCTTCGACTAAACAATCCCAATGGATAATTTTTTATGCAACATGGGGAGTACAAGTAAATACTCTTCCTACAATTGTCTAACTTCGTGGGATTCGTATGACAAAATTCCCAGGTAATGTTTTAGAAATTTAACAACAAATAAATTTTCAATAATATTTCAACTGGAAGTAGGTAATTATACTTTCATGTTGAACTTTCAAGTAAGACAGCAAAGAATTCAAGCGAAAGGATAATAGGACAAAACGGTCCAACATACCAACAAGGACGAGGCATGTCATTCGATAGCTTTTATATAATGTACTCCAATAGTTAATATGGCAACTCATTTCAATTTGATGGAGGAAAAAATTTATAGCAGTTCTAAGTGCTGAATTTCGCCTGTGATTGACTATATATAGGCACGATACCTATAACTGCGGAAATTCACTGTGTTGATGATTTCGGAAGGATTTACGAGATATCCTTCGTAAAAAAGATCAGTTTTGTGAACTGAGTGAACCGAAGGATATCTCGTAAACGGTATGGTTTAGATTTTTTTCATTATTTTCCCGTGATAAGCGTCCCAAAATCCTTCGGAAATCATCAAAATAAGCCGCCATATTAACTATTGAAGTACATCATAAAAGCTATCGAATGACATATGGATATGACTCGTCCTTGAGGGTTCTTAGACCAGCTCTCTTACAAAAATACCTATCCCCCATTCAAATGAATTCTTTTATATGACTTTGAAAAAGGTACATTTCAAACTCAAAAATCATTTTGTTTTATTTGAGTTGCGCAATAATTTCTGTTATTTATTACCAGTTTATGTTTTAAAAGAACTAGGACTAATGTATTCAGTTAGAGAAATTGATTAACAAGGACGAATAAATTAAGCGATGCCGTCAAAAGAGAATATTCTTATAACGCCTTCATTATTTACACAGCCAACGAAAATTGAAATTAAGTTTAAAACTAAATCCGTGGCTACAATTTCACTTTCTAATGAATCTTGAATTGATTCGTTGAATGACTCCGAATGCCTATAAAAGTGGAATCTTTTATGACTGTACTCAAAAATATCCTTCGAGATAATAAATCGAAAGCGATGAACACAGCTAATCCGAGGAGTCTATACAGTCGTAAAATTCAGTGCTTTCGCATTTAATTAAACTTAAGCAAAAGATTTAGTAGTTCAGACGTCTGATTTAAGAATAGACCATCAATACAGCAACAAATGAAATACTTTTATTGTATGTAGGTATGCATATTTAATTCAGGATTCGAATTAAGTTTTATATTGAATTTATGTTCTTGATTGAATGTTTTTCCCCGTTTGAAGATATCTGAAATAAAATCTAATTTATTCCCTTCGTTTTTAAAAAAAATAAATGTTTACTAATTTGCGTTATTTTCGGAGGAGGAGATATTGGAATTTGGTAAATCTTAAAATTTAATGGTCACATATTCCTGGAATGCTTTATGTCTCCGACTTTTCACTCAACTCCGTCTACCAAAGTTAACGATTGTATGATTTTTAAACATACTTTTCCAGGAAAAAAAATAATAAATATAATTTGCCATCCCACGGGCAAAATTATTATGTCTTTCGTTCCATGAATTATGGAATTAATATTTTATTGAATTTACAATCAAAGAGGATTATTCAAAAGATATTCCGTCATCTCAACTTCAACATTTTTGTCTGCACTTCTCTCTGACCCTAAAAATATTATATTTAAAAAATTCATGCAAATAAAAACCGAACAGAATAACAATGATTTTTAGTACTTAATAGAAGAAAATGAAATTCAGAACTTCATAAAAATTTATTGTTAACCAAACAATGGATTCACGTTTTTATATCAAATTTTTAAAATGTAATAAATGTTTTGAGATAAGGAAATAGTTTAGTTGTAAAATTTCTTTCACAATAAAAGATACCTTCCGGGGGTTCAAAATTGCAGGGCGCCACAAGAATTTAAATTACACAAAGGGGTAGAAAGGGGTTGTTCCATTCAAAATGCAAACTTCATAAAAATGTACAAGTTATAATAACAAAACTTTGTTCCGACGTTACTTATATAGCGAGAAAATAAAATTTTTGTATTCATCCATATAAATTTCAAAATGCATTTTGCAATCCTTCGCTCATGGTTAGTGGGAAATGAAGAATTTCAACAGAAAACATTAGTTCTAAATATTTTGAACTTTCGTTCAAAATATCTGTAGTTTAATGATTAAATATGTATAAATTATAATTAACAAAAGAAAACACACAAAAATTCGTAGCGCAATAAAAGTTCGGTAAAAATTTAATTTCTTCAATTATACGCGAAAATATCGACAGCATTTAATTTGGAAAGGGGATCGTCAAATGTAATTAGGTAATTGGAGAATCCTTTTCTATAAATAGCTCAAAGTAGCTCTTGTGTATTCCATTAGCCATCACCCGCAGTCGTAAATTCTTCTTGGTACATCCCACAAAACTTAGCCTGAAAGTTGAAAGTTTCCTGCCTTCAAGTTAATTTGCTATTGATAAAATTTCCCAAAATCAATAAATTTAATAAAAGAAACATTTCATTTGACGTTAAGGTCATTCACGTTTTGATGATGTTGACGGCTCAAAATCACCTATAAAAAACTCATTAGATTTTATTATATTACATTTGAGTAAATATTTACTTTTCATCAGTTTTGTGCTTAAACCGTCCACGAGGAGCTCAAGTTTGTGTTTGCCGAACTAATCGCTAGCAACGGAAGGTGCTCGAAGTTCATCAAGCCACAACGGCAAAACATACACATTAATAACCCATTGAATTTTCACGGCTCGTTAGGAAACTTCCACATCAGTTGAATTGATTGATTCGTCGTCAGAAGTACCGCTACTTTCAAGATCCGCTACTTTAGAGATGTTAAAAGATTTCATCGACATTAAGTTGTTTTGAAATTGTGAAACAACAAGAAAAACACAGGCTGAAAGTGAAAGAGGACTCTTTTAGTGGACAACCAAGAACTTTATCTTCCGACTCGCTGCTCTTCTGGATCCTTTGCCATCATTACTAAAGATGCGGTCCGGGTGAAGAAGGAGATGGCCTTCGAGTTGTCCATAGAACCAATTGGGGTCTGTTTGTGTTTGTCCACTTTAAAGTTTTGGGATAGCTTTTGATGGTCCAAATTTTCCCAACTGAATTATACAAATGAAACCATTAACCTCCATCACTAAAGGTACAAAGTTAATGTTCAGTTGCCCTGAAAACCTTTAGTTCACATTTTGATAGAAAATGAATTAAATTAAATTAAATTAGGTTTTTGTGGTTCTTCTTGATATATGGAATAAAAATTCTCCAGCAGTTGTGGTTGTACGATTTTCAACTTTTATGATGACTAATGGAAAAGTCAATAATAGAAATGATTGACTCGACATTTTGATTTCAATTCTTTTTTTATAATACATGTGAATTGTGAATAAAACTTATTGTTAGTATAGCAATAATCCTGTGATGAATGCAATTTTCCAAAAATTACTTACCTGTAACATAATTATAAATAAACATGATTGTACTGTACGTGTGAAGTGAAATTTCTTATACAAAACAATTCCCCGTAGTCTGCATTTATTTTGCTGCCAGATAAGTTCAACCAACATGCAGTCTGTCTATTGTTGTTGTTGCTCTCTTATCCTGACAATTTTTCATAAAATTTAAGCGATTTGAGTGCCACTTTTGGTATAACAAGAGACCCGTTAGGACAAAGCAAAAGACAAATAAAAGAAAAACTGTTCAAAGCTTTTACATTAACAATTTAATAAAAAAAAAAGTAAGATTTTCCAGTAAACTGGGAATAGGAAGTATTTACTTGTGTGTGTGTGAGAGAGAGGGAGAGGTTTACTTTTCATTGCAGTACAGCTATAATATTTTACAAGGTTTTGTTAATTTTCGTTCCCTTTTTGTTGAGAAATTTTGTATCAATATTTACTAAGTTTTTCTGTTTTATTTTATATCCTGTATGACGACAAGGAATGTAAATTATTGTTGTTACTATGTTGCAATATGTTGTTCGCAAAGGCACTTAAAGCAAGATGTTGTAATGATCTTTTGGATAAAGTAATGTAAATACAAGTTTAAGCATTGCATTGTTGGATAAACTTTTTACGAGTGGAATTCAATCCAAGCGAAAACCTTTTTTCCCGATTTTAATTATTTTTTTCCAAAGAACCCCAAAATCATCCACCGAGAGTATTTATCTTCTTCGATAACATTCTAGACTCGTTCTTCCGAAAGTCTGGATTAATTTGCGGCTTTAAAGGTTCAATCATTTTGTGCAGATGCTTAACTAAACAGGGCGGCGGCGGCGCCCCTCCCTAGAACTTGATAATTACTGCCTCTACCACTGCAAACTTAATTTGTTCATTTAATTATTTCCTAAACAACGACAACCAATGGATCTTTTACAATTACTTTCATGTTTGAGAACATTTTCAAAGGCTGTAAATATTCTAAATTTAGAACTTCAATTCTCCTTAATTGACAACATTTAGGAACTAATAGAAGAGAAGAAGACCAACAAGGTTGATGAAGTATCCTGCTGTAATTATGTATAATTCCTTGAAGATTTTGGTTAACAATTTCTTGCGACATTGGAATTGAGATGTTAAATGTTTTCAAATGTCTAACAATAACAAATTAAATTGCAAATGCCGAATGGCGTGAATGCGTGATTATCTAATCATTGTTTTTTGTGGTACTAAATAGTGATTGATGAACAAATATTAGTTCAAACTGTGAATTCATACCAAATATTGTATAAGTCAATTATTTCATAGCTCATAGACAAAGAAAATTTCTTAGGAACTTTACATTTTCCCTTGAAGCCGTCGCAAATTCGTTTTGCTTTTGCGTCAAACAGCCATCAATCAGTTACAGTCAACTAAGCGCTCACTGAATGCTAACAAAAAACTCTGACACCGGGGCTCAGAATGTTTTTCAATAACATTTCCATAATAAGATATTTTGAAAAAAATACATGATTTGGATTGAAGGGAAGAAGGATTTAGCACCTAATGCGGGGAGCCATTTATTATTCATGAAAAATTGTAAATTTTGTTTATTATTGTGTACATTGTTGTTTTCTTGTTCTACTCGCTTCATGAAATGCAATTATGTTTCATGTCGCTATTTGCTCAACATGTTTGATATTCTTCAAATCAATTAACGCCATTTTTATACACCAGAACTGGCGTTCTCAACATTTTAGACACTTGGATCCCTTGTTATAACAGATCATTTCCTGCGGCATTTCAATACGAATACTCAATATGAACTTAACGAAATACTCAATACGTGGTTCGTTGCAAAACTCATTAGACAAAATTTTGTAGCGCAAACAATAATGTCTAAACTGTTTTTTATGAGATTTTAAAATTCTGTATTGAAATCAGATTTAGTAATACTTTCTAATAAAGCTATTTTATAATATTACATAATATTATACGGGGTATTTGGAAGCTAGGTGCAAAGCCTTAAAGTAATGGTAGCCAACGACGCCATTTAGAATATTTTGAACCATGATACATGTCTTAGACGAAGTCAGTTTTTTTTCTATTTTTAATTGCTATTTCTAATTTTTTTTAATTAACCCAATTTCGGACAGTTAATTGCCAGCAGTGCCTTAATTAAAGTTGGTATGTTTTTTTATATTTCTGTCGGCTTAATGCTCCAATCCTTATTGCACAGATAAATTTATGTTCCAGTGTAGGAGTACAAATTTTCGAAATTATTTATTACACGCTGAATGGTTGACTTACTCCGTGCTCGGCACATGACTTTAGCCAAAAAAGTTACGTAATTTTCTCCGAGTATTTACAATTGAACAATTAAGATGGGGTAATTGGAAGGTATTTTTCACAAAATCTTTTCTTCTTATTTTCGTTATATCTCTACTTAATTAATTGTATAGTATAGAGAGTAATCTTTTTACAGGTTTTATTTTTTTTTCACTGTTTACAAAAAAAAGATGATAGACTATATTTTACCACCCAATTAATCCTATGAGTAATTAATGGGGATAATTAATTAATGGACATGTGGGTAATTGGGGTGATAGGTCAAAAATTAATAAACACTCAATTCTAATTATTGCGGGCTTTTTGGTGGTAAAAAGGAAACTAAAAATAACATGTTTAACTGCCAAGAACAAAAAATCTTTTAACGCGAATTTTGTGCTGACACATTTTTTTTTAAACTGCATTTTTTTTTAAAAACTTTAAATAAAGGTTGGTCTTATGACCTACAGGCTTCTTCAGGTTGACTTACTACAGTTCATTCACATTAACAAAAGACTACTAATGTAATTGATTTTTTAATTCTATAAAATGTATATATTAAGCGGATTATTAAAAACATGGTATTTCCTGTAAACAAATATTAAACCTACTTCTTAATTGAAAAACACAATCGACAGCTTTAATATTATTTTAAATTTTTCACAGTTGCAAAATATTTCATATACATGCTATTAATTTTTACTAAGAAAGTAAGAAAAATTAAATTCTTCAAAACATCCATCTAAATCCCATTCAATACAATTCGGGGATTTCAATAGGGTTTGTAGGGTTTGTAATTCCATACTGCTTTGCATTCGTTAATATGAAGATCATTTATATAGTTCACGTCCCTAAGTTCTGATTTTTAATTTCCAAACCCATTTACCACAAGAAATCTCCTGGCGTCCTGATTATTGTGCAGAACAACAAACTTATGCAAAAATGGCGAAGGGATCTGAAACATTTACAAAGGTATACTTAATTCGAAAGAGCAAAACAAATGCAAATAAACTCCGAACAACTTAAGGACTATGGAAACTACAAATAAAAAAAATCCTGAAGCTATTTGATCCCAAACGTGATGTGAATCGATTGTTTGTACATATTTTAAACAAATTGATCGATAACATTTCCTTAGATTTAGAAAACACAAACAGTGTAACTTAAATATGCTCTGCTCAATGGAAACGATGCATTTAGAGGAATTTTGTCAATCCAAATTAATTTCCCATGAGTCTAAATCATGCTTTATTTGAAGGCATGGAAAATTTAAGGGTTGTGCTGTAAGCGCCAATCCTAATTACTTCGAAATGAATTCAATTATTACGAGTTTGTTATTGTAAATGGAAAATACTCTTATTTATGGGCATCATTTCGAGATGTCAATTTGTTCAATTAATTTTTAATTTCAATCGATAATGGTTTTGAGTAAGAAACTAACACATAGCAACAGCATTGATTCAATATCCATTAATTCATGGATAGTAATTATTTTAAATAATTATTACAGCAAAATTGTAAATATTGATAAGTTAATAACTGATAGCATCTCTATTAGCAATGTTAAGCTAAAATAAATATAAGTAAACACTGAAATCTAGATAATAACGCAATTAATTATTGTTGCAATAACTATGTTTGTTATTTCAACTGGACTTTAATTAAGATCTTAGCGCATTAAATCTACTTTTTAGTTTTTGTATAATACATTTTTATTTAAATAAAGTTTTTAACTGAAAAACTCAATGAAAACTTCATCTTGATGATTCGTGATTTGCGTAAGTTCCGTTAACTTTTGCACGCTTAACCTTAACTATGTTCTGCAAGATGAACATTTCCTTAAGAATTTTGTGAACAGAATTTCTAATTTCAATTTCGTTCTATTTTCAGAGTTCGGGTAGAATACTACGTTAATGAAAACACGTTCAAAGAAAGACTGCAATTATACTTCATTAAGAATCAGAGATCAAGTAAGTTTTAGTTAAGATTTCGTTTACTGATGAACTTCTACAACGTTGACATTTGCCATTAACGGTTTCCATCCAACAAAGTGCGTTAATTTTATTATTTAAGAAACTCGCCCATTATCATGTTCGAATGGAAACAAATCCAAAGCATTCAAATCGTTTCAAAATTATGGAAATTCAGTGAAATGGAAAATAGAGTCTCTGGAAATTTATACAGGTGCCATGAGATTTCATAGATGTGTGATTTTGGAAAGCGGAAAATTCACAAATTGAAAGATTTCGTAAGAATTTGTTGAAGCGAAAATATTTTCAAACATTTTCTGCTTTTATTGGAACTGTTGAGAAATAATATTCAACGTTGTTTGGTATGATTTAATTTAATGTTCAAGTAATTTAATAACATATTTTTATTTGTTTTTTACGGAGCAACGTTCTTAAAAACATAACTTTAATTGCAAGTTTATATAGAAAAAAACAGTTGAAGACGTATCTGTGTCTGATGATAGATTCATTGGAATTGAATTAGTTAATTATTAATTATGTACATTTCGAAGAAAAATCTGCCTATTGAGATGGTACCATGTTATGACTTTCGAAAAATTCTTTCGTAGTTTTTCGTTTCATGCCTCCCTGAGTACGAAACCGTGCTTAAAATTAGTACGGCCGTAATTTTGAAGATATTTGAAAAAAAAGGGGAATGCCCATCGGCTATATGGAAAAATGCCTGAGATGCACAAAGATTTAGATGAAATTATAGGTTGACATGAGATAAAACGATTTCTATCTGTGAAACAGGTTAAAACTTAGCATTAAGATTTTTTTAACATTTTTAATACAAAGAGGTAAGAAACCCAGCATTTTCATCTTACTACTTTTAATTTTTAAAACTTCATATTCATTGTAAAGCAAGTATGTAACATTAAAATAGTTCCACATAAAGTGTTTTAAATAACTAAAGTTAATAAAAGTTGATTAAAATAAATTAGGTACAGTTAATTGTAGGGACTAGTTATTTTAAAAAAATAATTTGAATACATTTATTGTCAGTGCCTCATAATAGGAAAAATGTTTTAGTGCAACGAATAAGAATTGAAATCAATTTTAGGGTTAGGGCGTAAATACTCGTATATTGAGAACGGGGCGACGAGGGCAAACAATTTATATGTAGACTTTCAATTGATGCTCATTTAAATTATTTTAAATTTACATTATTCGGGGCGTTTCCTGGTAAGAAGAATATGTGCGAATATAATACTATGTATTATATATGTACTATGTACTACGTAGAGATAAATCCTAGTTCTACAGAACAGACTTACAATTAATATAATTATGTGTGTATTTTTCTAAAAATAATTTAGGAGATAAAATTATTCCTGGCCTCCACGGGCATTTTATGGGAATCTTTCTTTTAGTATGTTATTATAAAAATTATATCTCGGAACTTATGGAGTTTAGAGAGAAACTTTATCTGCAGAAATTAGAGTACTCTCTATGAAGTTTACGGTGAGACCACCAATTCAAACGTTGTGGGGGTGGGAGTAGAAACTCGAAATATTTAGAACCCCTTTGAAAAGCTCTTGGTGAATAGATTATAAATCAATAACTAGATTCTCGATTTGGAAAAAAATGACCCCAAACTAGTAAGGAAGCAATTGGTCACACCAATTACGTGATACCCTAGATGTAAAAAATATACTCATTCTTATATCAACATTTTTGTATAAAAACGACTCAGGCTTATATGGCAACACTAAGAAGGAGTTACCCGATTTTTCTCATCTTCGAACTTGACCTTGCAATTTTAATCAAATATTATTGTACCAAATTACAAGTCTCTAGCTACAAGCGTACAAGCTGTAGCTCTAGCTACATCTAGGGTATAAAAATGTAATCGAAACCACTTCGAAATCTACTTTAGCCTGTAGGCCTGCCGAAAGGGAATTTTTTTTTAACTTAATATGTATACTACACCGGATAGATTTTCTACGTTTTAAAATGCCTTTAAAGTTAAAAATGTAGGTTAACTTAATTTAAAATAATTTCTGCTTTCGTAAAATACCAAAATAATTTGAAATGTCCTTGCAAAGAAAACCTATAATTTTACCTTCTCAGACAGACTAAAAGTAGAACTTTAATGGCAGTCATACAATTTCAACCATTCGTGTTATTCTTCTTACCAATTTTCGATGATTCAGGTTGATAGTCTGTAATTACTCATTCGACCAGTAAAATGCCTTTTCAGTAAAAGTCCATATGTTTACGTCAATTCAATTATGTATAGATGAATATTAGAATTCCCTGAAATTTACTTGGATATGATATGATACGTACATACATGTAATGTTCGTAACATGCTTCATATAGGCATATGATTGATCAAATGTTAACTGTCGATAACGTGGTGTTTGTTCCTGAAATTTTAATGTACGATGAATGGGATCTACGCCACGAAACGTACGTTCGTCAACTGCACAGTCACGGAGTCCAACGTCAAAATACCAAACAAATATGAAATAGTCACAGTCAGAGGGCTCCAGTCATCGATGTGTAACTCAAGACGACATATTAAGGACAGTCGCCGTTGCAGCAGGAATATTCAGTTTTTACATCCTCTCTACAATACACCACTAAACAGGCGTAGTCGAACAGGTTTTCTCACATTTCCAGTTCGCCATTTTTACTTAATAAAATCAGTGGCACTTTTCTAACGGTTTTCTCTTTGTTCTTCCAGGCCTACGAATACGAATAGCTGACCTATTTTTTAAGCTATTAACATGTGTTCTGTATATAGGGCGTGTGATAACAGATACGAATCCGACATTTGCCACATGGTGAGTCACACATTATGAATTTTAATTGTGGATAATTTTTAGTGTGGTTTATGCAGCCATGGATGTACGGTTGGAAACAAAACAGAATTTCTACTATCTGCCGAATTGACCGAGGAACAGTTTCAGGAGGATCCGATTATAAATTGGGAGGCGATTCTGTGGGTGAATCGACCGACAGTACTGTGGGCTGTGCAGTTAGTTTTAGCTTTAGTTTCCCTAACGGAAGCACTTTTACTCACATATCTAGGATATAAGGTTTGTTCTAGGAAGTTTTCTAGTTCTGCAAGCATTTCTAACTAATATCAAAATTTCATTGCAGGGTAACATTTGGCAACAGATATTGTCCTTTCACTTTACATTAGAATTAGTCACGACAATACCGTTCGCTCTAACGGTAATTCAATGTCAATCTGTACAAATATGTAGTATTGGCACTTACTTCATACTTCTTCCAGCTACTATGGTCACCTTTACGAAACCTGTTCATTCCCGTGTTTCTGAACTGCTGGCTGGCAAAAAGATCCCTGGAGAATATGTTCGTGAGTATAGAAATTTTCTGAACACAAAAAATTAATCAAACTAGCAACTTTTGGCAAATGTATGAGTTACTTGTAACGGAAACTTCAAGAAAATTTATGAAATCTCTTCCACCGTGACGGAATGAAAAATATTTTCGGAACTCCGTAAAGCTAAGTACACACATCCTTCAAGTTGGAATAGCATGAACTGAAGTATCTTATTCTGAACTGCTGCAAGAGGGAACTAAGTAAAAAAAATAACAAATTAATTTGTGGTTACGCGCAATAACCTCGAAAAAAACGCATTTTTTAAGCTTCTAACGGTAATGCTTATAGTGCAGTAAATAGAATTATTTCAGATATAAAATCTCCTACAAGTGGAAAAGAAGGATGCTTTAATGGTTTTTTTATGGACCTTAAAAAGATTTTCTTAAAATATAATCCATATTTTTCTTATATATTAGGGAAGCGAAGATATAAACAATGCAGTAGAAGTTCTTAAAGAAGTTCGCAAATTTATTCTTCACATTATATCTCTGCTTTGTGCTAGGAAAAGTTATCTACGTTTTAAGTTTTTTTGTACCTTAAAATAACATCAAGAAGCCGAGTACTTTAAGAATGATATTCTGCCTGAATTTCTAAGAGAATCTCTTAAAAAATGTTCTGAACAATTGAATTAGAACTTTCTGACAATGTTAATTCGTAAAAAGTGGAAAAATTATGAGATTTTGTAGCATTCAATTCAATTACACTCCGTAATGAGAAGACATTGACTGCCCTGTTGTCATCGTGTTCGAAATAGTCCTCATTTATCTTCGACAAGTTAAGGAAAACTGACTTCAATTGAGTCTCTTTCGGAGAAGCCTACTTCTTAAGGATATACGAGCATGTGTGAGCACTTTAATAAATTGATCTCCCAAGCAGAAAATTAGACTTACTACGCGTAATGTGTTTACGTGCGAATTCCCGAAAAATTTTAACATTTCGAAACGACAACGAAAATTTCGTTGTCCTCAAAATATTACCAAAATTTAACTTTCGAGTAAAATTTGCATTTAAAATTATTTCCCTTCTTGCCCCTTGCGTAGATCATCTAATTTGAGTTTACATAAGCGACACAAATGACAAACGCTTATATATACTATTATTTCTAGCTTTGTTAATTTATTCCACCTGTACAGCTTTGTTAACACATATAAAGGGTTATCTGCGGCAGGTGTTCCAAAATACTCCCTTCTTAAATCTACGAACTCAATTTCGACGATAATTTGGAAAATTATTTTAAAATACGGAAATTGAACTCGTATTCAGGAATGTGGAAATTGTGTTTAGAAGATTTTTGGAACAGGGTAATATATTTTTAGAAGTTAGTCAGATGAACACTCTAATTAGTTAAATTAAATATTGATGTACCCAATTCAATTTCAGTTTCTGTGTATTTTTCAATTTATTTTGTGTATTAAAAATAGAACATTTCAATTACACATATTTTCTTTGTAATTAAATTTTTTTCAGCGTTACCTCTTTTTAAATCATTTAAGCCATCCAAAGAATTATTTTTCAACTCACATGTTAACCAATATCGATTTTAATGTTTTTTAACTTCTGGATCACTTGAAGCATAATTAATTTAAAATTAACGTAAAGTAATAAGTTGAAATTTTATGTTCGACTTAATTTAATTAGTTTTCCAAACGTTTTCTACTGGAAGAACAAAAAAGCAAGCACAAGTACTGAAAGCATTCGAGATTCGACAATATGAACAATGAACATATCAGTAAGTGATGACGAATCGAGGACTTCAATGAGTTCGCATTCTTGTCCTGAATTAATTCGAGGATAAAATTATGAGAAAATAATACAAAGCAGATGTGAAAAGTGAAAACGATGCTACTTCACAAACAAAGACTCACTTAACAGTTCTCAGAGTTTCATCTTCTATCCTCTTATGGAATGTAATACGAACACGATGATGAAGTGTTATACAATTTAAGAGTGTCTCGTTTCAGTTGAGAAAAGTGACTGGAAAATTGTTTAAGAAGAAATCGATATTGAGGTGGCATTTTATTATTTCAATTCGTCTAGGCTTCTAGTTTTGATTAACAAAATACTGCTTTACGTGTTGAAACACTCGTCAAAGAAATTATCGGATTAAACATCACGGAAGATTTATTTGATTTAAATTTTCATGTCTACCGTTTTGGGAAAAATGGCAACAAAGTTCCGCGTTTACTCATACTATACGCAACCAGGTTTTAATTCATTTATTTAAACATTATCAATAAATATTTCCTCTATACTGTTGACCATTTATATATGTATGTCAATCTCAAAGTACCGAATGCCGATGAACGTGGTTGAACAAACCTCCATGTCATTGCTTCCATTACGGGAAATGTTGCCACAACAAAATATTCATTCCATTATACACACTCAATAAACCGTTAACAACATTTCAGAACGATCTCCACCGGGCCATGCAGAAATCCCAGTCAGCCTTATCGCAACAACTGACAATACTCTCAGCAACTTTGTTATGCCTTGTGTTCACCAGGTGAGGTCCGCAACAATGCCAACCTATTAACAAAATCCTGAATAGCTCCACTGCGTCCAATACCAAGGAATTCTGTAATAAAACTTTATCATTCCAGCGTTTGTGGAATTCAGCACTTCCAGCGAGCAGGTCACCGGCATTTGAATTTGTTCCAGAGCACATATTATGTGGTGGTCACATTCTCGACGGTGGGATACGGTGATTTTGTGCCCGACATTTGGCCTTCCCAGCTGTTCATGGTGATAATGATTTGTGTGGCGCTGATAGTTCTACCAACACAGGTAATTTCATGATTAACCTGCAAAGAGCACCACTAAAAAGCATCAAAAGAAAATGTCGTGTTACTGGAAAATTAGTGTGTAGTTTGTCGTGCCTCACAATATTTTAAAAGCATTTTTAATTGAGAGGATCCGGTTTCCGAAATGTAGCAAAATTACTGTTAATTGAAGTTCAACAGAGAATTTTTGCAAAGCTCGAATTTAATGCAGACAGTGTTTTGTAAAACATCTCACATTTACACCCTCTAAAATTGCAAAAAATGTTGTAGATCTTTATTTTTAGAACCATGTAAAATGTAAATACTTTCTTGCGTGTATGTTCATTGCTAACGACGTGAATCGAAAACTCTTTCCTTTACAAAAGTGGAAATATTGCTAATAGACACAAGCCCAAACAATATTATTCTGTATCCCAAATCTCTTTTTTTTGAAAATCAGAAGCCGGCATTATTCACCGAACAATAGTCCATGAAATTATTTTCAACATTTTTCTCAGATTTCATTCATTTTACAATTGAGAATTTCTGGATGAATACTTTTGATATAAATATAGCCAAAATAATAATACCCATTTTTTATGTTGATTTCGAAGAAAAATCTACCTATTGAGATAATTACCATATTATGACTTTCGAAAAATTCTTTCATAGTTTTTTGTTTCATGCTTCCCTGAGTACGAGCCCGCCCCCCGTTCAAAAGTTTTTACGCGCTAGTGGTGTAATCGCCCCAAGGGAGTAGGCTGGAAGGGGGTACAAATTTTGAAAAAATTATATCTCGCCACCTACATATGAAGACCAGAGAGAAAGGTTATCTGCATACATTACAGTACTCCCCATGAAGTTTACGGTGATACTCTAACGATTCGTGGGTTGTTGGGGTACGAGTGAGGGCGGGGGTGGAAATTCGATCTTTTCAAAACCACGTTTTGTGGGGTATCGTTGAAAAGCTCTTGATGAGTAGTTTATAAATCAATAATTAGTTTCTCGATCTTGAAAAAAATTACTCGAAAAAATGCAATCAAAAACACTTCGAAATCTACCTCAGCATTTAGGCCTGCCGAAAGGTTTTTTTTTAAATTGCCTACTTACTTTAACTCGTGTAACAGTTTGAATATTTGAAACATTCATCCTGAAGAAAGTTTTACCAAAGAACTTTAATATATTATAAAGAAGCGCCACTTCGGTTCAGGCCAGCTAAAATCAGTCGAGATGGGTGTACACTGTACCTACATCAGGCCAGAAAAAGCTCTTACTTGAAAGTTTCTGTGCTCGTTGAGCGATCAAAAGTTAGCTTCACAGCGTGAGGCACAGATGCAAGCAAAGCTCTCTGACATTGCTCATGATTGCACACAAATACCGAAAACCGCAGCTCCATGAGTACAAAACTTCATTGAAAAAACTTTGCTTGTATTGACGGAGTGTGGTGCGATGGTGCGCAAACAGCAGGCACTTCTTTTCAAACCAACTACACATTGAGATCTACCTTTAGGAAATCACACTCAAAAAAGAGTGGACTCAACATTAAATATCATATTATGCAATACAGCAAGTTAAAAATAAAAGACAATTTGGGCAATTACCGAGTTATTTTAATTTTCAACCAACAATAAAAAAATTACCTTTGGGTAATTACTAAGCTAAATTAAATCACAAATATACACACAAATTCAATTAAAAACATTTTTCATCGTAGTTAGGGAATTCAATGTTATTTGTTCATGTTTTCAAGTTATTGTTCTTAAATAAGAATTAATTGCATTTTCTGATATTTAAATAATGAAATTTAAATACCTATTATAATTTAGTTTTTTAACCAGATGTCCTATCCGGATAAAAAACTATTATGTTTTTAACAAATTTTAACTTTCATTTATTAAATATTCTTATAACTATTTAAGTAATATATTATAGATATTATGACAATCATTTATATGCATAGAAATCTTTTTCCACTAATTTGAAATTTTACACAGATACGAAAACTTTCCGTTGAGCAAATAATCATACAGTAGGTAATAAAAATTAGATTTTGAAAAAGTAATGCCAAATTTTGAAAAACGCAAAAGGGTTATAGGTTTCGACAAATTTATTTTGATAGATACCACAAAAAAATTACAACTAAGAATATTTATTAATAAAATGGACAAACAGCAAAATATTATGAAAGTGTATTCAATGAACGAATTGACCTAGAAGAACGCCCTTAAAAAGTGGTCGACTATCAATTTTGTTCCACACGTTGAAAACAAGTTTCCCCGCAAACTCCGAAAAAAGCGTAGTCATAATACTTGAGTGCTTGTAATTACCCGAGAAATGGTACAGCCCCTTTCTTAAAGGGCAGTCGTACTTCCGATCGACAGTTGCGTTAAGCACTTTTATAAAAAAACGTGAAGCTAAATCGGCATTTTTTATCATATCACAAAAAGCCATCGTTGTGTCGAGAAGTACGATGGTTCGGTTTCTTCTAGTGGTTGTTACGTTCACATGCGCGACAGGATTTATTATCTGCACCACATTAAGGAATGCGTCCATAGTAAAATTTTTGTAAAATGTTGTATTAATTTCCATTAGACCAGGTGACAGATTTTCTAAGGTACAATCAGTTATCAAAGCGAATACGGGAGCCTGAAAATATTACATTTTGCAACAAAATAGAAAAGTAATTATCATGTTGAAAAATTTACTTTCTTTTTCGCTTCTAATGAGGAGCCCAACAGAACGGATAAAAGTGCTAAACGGAAGAACAAAGCCATTGCTTAACTCTGAAATGTAATAAACCACTAAATGTTTAACGAAGTCGGTTAACATTTTATATAGATTTCACGTAATGTATTTTTAACTATGTTTTGATGAAAGTGTTTACGTTTGGAAAATGTTTTACTAAATTGACGGAGATTAAATCTTTTCATATCTTGCATAAATTACAAATCTTTTTTTGACTTTCAAGTTCAAATTTTTAAATTTTTCAAATATATTTTTAAATGGCTATAAAAATTGTCCTTGTGAATGTCATTGTATCAATATTGGAATATAAACAGTGGAATTTGTATTCCCTAGATGAAGGGTAGGTATAATAAGGTAGGAGAGAGTGGGGCAGGTTTTCCAACTACGTCAAATAATCAAATAATCAAAAGTCATAACCTGTCTAAATGCAGTAAGTTGCAAAGGGCGTAACGATCTGCACATTTTATATAGATTTTAATGTATGACACGTAATGTATTTTTAACTATGTTTTGATGAAAGTGTTTACGTTTGGAAAATGTTATACTAAATTGACGGAGATTAAATCTTTTCATATCTTGCATAAATTACAAATATCTTTTTTTGACATTGAAGTTCAAATTTTTTAATTTTTCAAATATATTTTTAAATGGCTATAAAAATTGTCCTTGTGAATGTCATTGTATCAACATTGGAATATAAACAGTGAAATTTGTATTCCCTAGATGGAGGGTAGGTATAATAAGGTAGGGGAGAGCGGGGCAGGTTTTCCAACTACTTCAAATAATCAAATAATCAAAAGTCTGTCTAAATGCAGCAAGTTGCAAAGGGCGTAACGATCTACACTCTTTGTACGTGAGAAGTGATCGCAGCCCCGGATTTCTTCAATTTCTGAAATTTGGCAACGCGACGACGTCTGCAGCGGGGATTTCAGTTAGCCCGACACATGAGAATACTTCGTGGGGTTGTTGGTTTGGACGGGGAATTTACAATATTAATTGCTGCTCCTCGAAGTGGATGGGGAAAGAATTCAGCACATGCTTATTGCTTAGCTGTGGAAATTTTGGGCGCGCGTTAATGATTTTGGAATGCATTTTTACGCGATTCCTATGCTGGGGGTGGTGGGCTGTCAGGAGTCAGGATGGAAAAAAGAAGTGATGAACTTCGTCTACTATTTCCCCTGTTTAGATACTTTAATAATTCTTTTTTTAAATTTTATTTACTGTAAGCAAAGAACTTTAATATATTAAAGTTCTTTGGTAAAACTTTATCTTCTCACAATCCACCCGCGCTAGAAATCTACATTTTAAATTGTTTAAACAAATTGTTAAAGTAATCGACAGTAATCTTATTTTTCTTAATTAATAATACGATTAATTAATTAATACGATTTATTTCATTTACAATTTATCATCAACTACCAAAGTTTTTTCGTATGAATTTTATTAAATACGTGGAACGCTTCACAGCTCTGAGCTCAGAGATTTATTGATTCGTTTCGCAAAAGTGGGTGAGTGAAAATGAAAAAAACTCGCAAGGAATACTGAACAGAATATTTTAAATAATTTAACAGTGCAAAACATTTTGTTTACACGGCTATGACAATAAACGATTACTGAGGGAATTGTTGTGAAGGATCCAAAACAGTATTTCGAAGCAAAAAAAAATTATTATTTCCCTTAATTTTAGATAAGATTTATAATAAAAAGTTAGAAGAAAGCAAAATTATTTATTTATATGCCATGGAGAATAAAATGCTATTTTAAGTCGAATATCATGGAAAATGTTTCAAGAAAAATTGCACCTATTATTATCGAAAATATAAAAAGCCATCAATCAATTAATGTTTTAATTGATAGCTAAGGGAAGAGTCGAATAAAAAAATCAGTGGTGGGCGTTTCAAGAGTGAACTTTATGCCATTTTGGACCTTGGTACAAAGTTCTAAAATATTAAATAAAGATTTGTTACATGTCAAATCATGCTCTCAAAAACTTTTTACCGTTTCCTTTCTTTTTCAGTTCGAGCAGCTCGCCTTTACGTGGATGGAGCGACAAAAATTGGGAGGCAGCTACTCCTCGCATCGGGCGCAAAGCGAGAAACACGTTGTAGTGTGCTCCACAACGTTGCACGCCGACACTATCATGGACTTCTTGAACGAGTTCTATGCACATCCCTTGCTACAGGACTACTATGTGGTCCTCCTTAGCCCCATGGAGTTAGACACCACCATGAGGATGATTCTCCAAGTGCCTATCTGGGCACAGAGGGTGATATACATCCAAGTGAGTATAACGCCATCTTCCTCAACCAATTAAAGTCTCAACGACATTTTTTCATGCTGTTTAGGATTTTTTTTTAAGTGAAAACTTCTTTAGGCGCGTTGAACGGTTTTTGTATGAGTAACGTAAATCTTATAAGTTCGCGGCACCGACATGCTAATTAATATATTTAAATCACTTCTATTCATGTGCTAACCTGACTAAAAAACTTTATGTGCGAGAGTGACGTTCTTGTCGAAGATTTGAATTTTGGGAAGAGTTTTAGGGAAGTAAAAACGGATGGATTTATATGGGGTTTTTTTGATCTAAAATGAGTGAATGGGGATCTTTTCGGTGGGGTAAACAATTTCTTTCGTTTTTCTTGGGTTGTGAAGGTGGGGGTGGTAACCATCACCCTTGAGGTTGTTCTATTTGGGCCGTGGGTAATATCAATTGAAAGCTCTTGCTGAGTACTATTAAATGGAATTTTTCTTTGGTTAAGAAACTATACATAGACTTCATACCAATCCAAAAATCGCCCAACGCACGTAAAGAAGTTTTCACTTCTTTCGACAGTTCCCAATGCCTGTGTTTTTTGATTTCATAATTTTCAAGGTGCAAGTTATAGGTAAGATTACTTCTTCATAATACTTCATTGTGTTGTCTGTTTAGTTCTTCAATGCGCATCTTTGTTCAGGATGCGATGGTTTTACTTCTAAAATCGGATTCACTCGACCTCTCACAAAAATGACTTTTCAAGTGTTATTCTAGTCTTTATTTCTAAAATACGTTTAACATTTTTTACATTTGTTTACTTCATTTGATTTTAATTATACCTATTTTATTGTTCTCTAACGCGAGACCACGGTCTATCACTTTCGCGAGCAGAACAAGAAGCTTTGTTTTCTTGTTCGCGTCGTGACTCGTACTTTTTCTTCGGAGTGAGGTTAGATGACATTTCCGAATTTTCGGAAACGACATTTATGATTATTATTCATCACACTCCATTTTAATGATCTGAAAAGAACAGAAAATATACCACCAGAAAAAAACCAAACAGACTATTTTGTAGGGCACAAAATTCTCTATCGAATATTTTACCTATCCATATTTTTTTAACGCAAAATTTTCACTTAAAAAGTTAAAAAAAACGCCATTATTTATGAGTCAACCTAATATTTTTTATCCGACTAGGCACAAATAAATGGTTATGAGTTTGGGGGTTCATGTATGTATGGGAGTATGGATGTATATTATAGGTCTGTTCACTATGTATGTGTGCATGGATGTTTATCTGTTCGTTCGTAACTCCTAAACTACGCATAAAATTTGGACAAATGTGGTGCCGTTGGATTTGTATAAATGCTTCGCGTATAACATAGGCTATATGACGTCACGTTAAATCTAATATGACAGCTAAGAAACACAAAATACTCCACGCAAAAAAAGAAAAGTATTTGCAAATATATCGAGTTTGGTATCAAATTAAAAGTTTAAATACGCACATTGCCGCATTCCAAAAGTATAAACTTAACTTATGTACATATATACTAAAACCACACTACTGCTTTAACTGCCTATATTCAAAAGTTATAAGTAAGACTGAGTACCTAACTACTAATTAAACTTTATTAGTAAACTAAAAACGCTGTAGTCACCTACATTAATAATATAATTAATTATCCGAATTGAGATAAAACGTGTTCCTATTAATAAAGGTCTAGTTAGTAGTTACTAAGTCTTGTTTATCCTTTTTGAATGGGCAGTTAAAACCGTAGTGGAGTTTTAGTTTTTTTTTTACTTTGGTTAATATTTACCAAGTTAATTATTTAATCACGTAAGTTTTGAGCAAACACAAAAACTGTATACTTATTAAAGAGGAAAAATACTTCCATTTTGCAGGGATAATTTTCAATTAACTAATGTACTTTTCACATAAAATGTTAAAATCCATTATAGTATTGGCAAAATTAAATCCATAAGATCATTTTAATAAGACCACAAGCAAAATCAACATTAAATGCAAGGCACCTAATTAAATGCCGATGATTTTGCGCTAATTTTTGGTCAGGTCAATAACAAAATAACAATCCGTGAGTTTTTGGAGTGCCTCTGAATTCATGAGTCTATTAAATTAAAACGTAATTCAATTTGGTATTTAAATGAAAATGAAATGTTTGAAAATAATTTATTTTTCTGCAGGGTTCTTGCTTGAAGGATGGCGATTTGGCGAGAGCTCGAATGAACGAGGCTGAGGCGTGCTTTATCCTTGCCGCCAGAAATTACGCTGATAAGACTGCTGCAGATGAACACACGATCTTACGGTCGTGGGCTGTGAAAGATTTTGCTCCAAACGTGCCACAATATGTGCAAATTTTTAGGTAATTTTCTTTTCGGTTAAAAAAATTTATAATTATTCCTAGAAGAACTGCCTAAAATGTTAATCTTCGCTTTTTATACAGACCCGAACATAAACTTCACGTGAAATTCGCTGAGCACGTAGTTTGTGAGGACGAGTTTAAGTACGCTCTTCTAGCTAATAATTGTACATGCCCCGGAGCCAGCACATTGGTTACCCTGCTCTTACACACTTCCAGAGGACAGTAAGTAGTGCTTTAAAATTTAAAGCAATAAATTCTAAATATATGCAAAATCCTGAACTTTCATTGATCCAGTTGAATTATTATGTATTTTAAGTTATAATTGTTTCCTTTTGTTTAGTATTAATGCGAAACCCCAAAATATTGGGAACTTTCTCTTTCTCCAGCCTCCAGGATAATCCACTTACGCAATATTCCCTCCCAATTCTAGTGAAAACGAAACATTATACAAAAGCAAAATCAATTATATGTTAAAAAGCCTCTGAGTGCTTTTGTTCGCAATTCAGATAATCTTCATGCTGACAAAGTGTCCGCAAATTTAATAAGCCAACCCTTGTTTAAATGCACAGCAATAAAAATTTGTCATTTACACAGGATATTTTCGAAATAAGGATATCACAAAGAACCAAAAAATCTCAAATTGTTTAAACAAAAAAAAACAAAAAAAAAATCAAAATTCCGATTAATTTCTCTACCCTGCAGGGAAGGTCAGCAATCCCCCGAGGAGTGGCATCGTCTCTACGGAAAATGTTCTGGAAATGAAATCTATCATATCGTCCTGGGGGACAGTCGCTTTTTTGGGGAATACGAGGGCAAAAGTTTTACATACGCGAGTTTCCATTCCCATCGAAAGTAAGTTTTGTCTCACTCCGCTTTTTTTTGTGAAATTATGAAGAATTTGAAATGCCTTTTGCCGTTTGTTTTGACATAGATATGGAGTGGCACTGGTTGGAGTTCGCCCAGCAGAATTACCCGAATTTTATGAAGATACAATTCTCCTAAATCCTGGACCAAGACATATAATGAAAAAGGACGATACTTGCTACTATATGAGCATTACAAAAGAGGAGAATTCGGCATTTGTTGTTAATCACAATCAAACTCAATCAGAGGCTACAACAGCTTCCAAAGAAGGTACGCTTTCATTTCTATTAGACAAACCCAAAAATCACTCAACAATTCCAAATACAAAAACCAAAAATTGTTAATGCAAATAAAATTGGTTTACCCGTATTTTTGACCGAAAATTAAAAAAATGCTTATCCTTCAAAAACAATTGTCCACTTAGTCTGAGTAATTAGTTAGCAAAATCATCAATTCAACAAAGTACCATTAACAAGTTAATTTTATTGTGGATAGTTAGAACAACAATAAACAACAACACCACCACCATGACCACTGTGAATCCACAAATGACACCAGTGCCGTCTGTATGTGTTCGTGTGCCCCACAGTCCCAATTTAGACTCTGGCTCGGGCACGCCAATCAAAAGACATCCATCTGACAGTGATTTCACAACATTATTCGTGCGTGAGTGTGCCACCCGAAAAAAAAAAACTAATACAAAATATAAAAAATTAAAAAATACCCAAACTTGTTCTCTATTTTTGCTTTGTATAGAAAGTACATATATATGATTCGAATCCGCTAAATTGTTCTAGCTTCAGAAATAAATTAATCATTGGCTGCCGAAAAACGCTACCTTTAATAATGTTGCCGAAAAATGGAGACGCCATTAAATATTTAACTGGATTCCATTTACCCGCCGGAAATTCCCTGAATTCGAACTGTTTTATAGAGGAATCGAAAAAACAATACCAGCAATAACTTCAATTCAGCAGTAAACATTTCTCATTAAATTTAGAATATTTTTACAACTATAGTATGTATTAACGGCATCTCCATTATTTCGTACATAAATTTTGTGTGCATGTCGCCATGTCCCCTTGATCTTTCATTCATCGCTCGTGCATGCTTTTAGTTCTAAAATTCAATTTGTAAATTAATGTTTGTTGTTAGATTAAAGTGTACATGCATTGGCTGTCACTGTAGATTTTTGTGTTTCATAGAAATGATCTTTGATTTTCTGTGGACTTCTATGTGCCTCACGGTTTTCATGAAAGCATTACTTAAGTTTGGAAAGGCCTCATGCAAATGCATTTCACTTTGGCACGCGTCAAATGTGCTCTTTGAATGTGCGCGGAATAAATGAAAATTTTAATTGAAAAGGAGACAAGACAATTCTCTGTAGACGTTAATAGCTGTAAGAATTTACTTTTTAAAACATTGATGTTATTTATGTAACGCTGCATTTTGTTAAGAGTTTTGTTTTGAGAGTCACGACAAGTCGACAAATGCTGTGTCGTTGTATGCTATTATCGTGAATCTGGTGCATAAAAGCGGAGATTAAACAATGCTCATTACTGGGAGAATGTTCAATTTTAGCATAAATACATTTTCGGCAAAAATCAATTGTTAAGCTCTCTTGATCACCAATTCAAGGGGATTGTTTTACCAGTCGCGGCTTAATCTCGAGTCGATTGTATCTCATATTGGATGTTCAGTAAACTGGATGCTTGTGTTCTGTGCAAAATTTATGGAATAATTAAGTGCAAGATAAATTGTTCTATAAACAGCTAATGACCTGACAAACAAAAACCCCAGGACTTCGATGCACGCCCTACAAAAACAAAACTCGGTCGAGTTCTGTTTATTACAAAATGTTTTTTATTGTTCATTATTTTAAATAATTTCTGACACGTATTCCTGACAATTATTTCATTGACTTTTATGTGTTTATTTTATTATTTAACAATTGCTTTTTTGCGAAATAATGAAAATGAAAATACATGCAAAAACAATTTAACTTGATCAATCTTAAAGGGTTAAATAAATTTTGCACATGGAAAATCATTCAACTCTTAAAATCTGTTAATTATACGAAAATTGAATTAATTTAAAATTTCTCACGTAATTCTGTCGCGTTAATTGCTTAATTATTATTCAAACAAAAGGAGCTCCTAATGCTTATCTCTGTTATTGACTTTTATTCGTTAAACGCTTCCTGTGAACATTTATCTTAGCAACAATTAATATAATTTTTTGAACATTGTGGAACATCGTGTGGCACACTTGAAATTCATAGCAACTAGAAATGTTTTGCTTAAGGCAAAATTCATTAGCCAAAAAACACTTTTTAGATACTTTAAAACCGATAGGTACTTGAAGTAATCAAACATAAAAAACCTCATAGGAAAAAACGTGTAGTAGATTGGTGAACTTACTAAATAATTAACAATATTGCTAAATATGTTAATATTAAGCATTTTGATTATAATCACTATCAATTTTAGCGACCATTGTAAACATTTATTTTTATTATAAGCTTATATCACATTGCTTTTCAGATTGCAAAAGTTAAATGCTCGTCATCAATTTTACATAACATTTAAATACAAAAAATGTTTTAATTTTACTATATTGTGGATAAAATATTGTATTTAATAGGTACCATTATTTTATATGCCAAAAATTAAAGATGTTGCCTTGGTTCTCCCAATCTTCTGTCAACGTCAACTTTCCTTTTCTTTTTGTTTAAAAACGCAGTAAGGATTTCATTGTTTATGTAATGCTGCTCAATTTCGGATTTCTTTTCTTCTCGTTCCTTTTGTAGTTGTTGAATTATTTATTGCTCTTGAAATAAACAATTGAAATTCGTTGTATTAAAAATTAAAGAAAATGCCTTCACTTAACATTTTGAAAACATCAACCTTTGAAAAGTTTAATCACACGACTTGAGCACTTGCGCAGGAATGCAACAAATGGTAAACTAAATTTTGCAACTTTAATAAGGGTTAAAAACTCAACAGAAATCTTTTTGCAGAATAAGAAAAATATGTTTATAAAAGTTCTTGATTAATAATTAAAACACTTTCCCTTAAAAACATTTTAAAATGCTTTAATTTAATCATTAAATTTCAGCTGGGAAAACTTGATTAGAGTTATTTGATATCAAATGTTATGAATAAATCAAAAAGTATTTTTCGCTTTATTTTTCACTTGCATAATTGAACTTATTAAACTAAAAACGGTGAGACTAATTAAAAATAACGGAAATTGGAAAGAAATCCAAGAACTGCTAGCAATGGACAGTGTCTAACTTTTGCACATCCTGAAATGGTTTGCCATCGAATCTTAATTTACTGCACTATAATTAATTTTCATCGTGAATGGAATCCTTTTGAATAAAAAACGTCTTATCTCATTATATAAAATTACTCTAGTGTTTCACGATTGTGGGAATTTGAACTAAACGTAATCAATAATGTAATTTATAGCAACTGAAAATCCTACGTCTGTGATAATATCAGATTCGAAACAGAATCTCAAGGACACTGCAGTGACAGCTAGTCCGATGACGCCTACAACAACAGTTATAACCACCCAACAACACTCGACGGTGACGACTGGAAACCATCTGGACGTTCCACAACAGAGCAATCCAAACCTTTTGAGCCCAGACATCCTGAATCAACGACGCGGTAAATATATAACATACATACATTGTTTTATGATTCTGAAACATGAGCCTAAATTCTGGAATATTTTTTCATGAAAAATATCCGAAATACTTTGAACATAAAAAGTGCAATTTAAAATTTTAAAACAAAACGAAAGGACACTATTATTATAAGCAAATAGCATAAAACCATAATAATCTAGTGTTGCCAAAATGAATAAATAATCGTCAAGCTGATATTTGCAATTATTTTTTTTCAGGAAGTCGACGTCCATCAATTCTCCCTGTTCCAGACATGTTCACATCCTCATCTTTCAGCATCTCAGGAAATGATGATGGCGATGAAGGGGATGAGAGTGAGGACGAATTAGACGATGATGTACCCTGGAGATCTCCGTCTGAGAAGATAGCGTAAGTGCTTTGTACTTAAGGCGTCATCCTTGTAGAAAACAATCCCATTGTGATTGGCTCCCGATTGGTTTGTCTTTTTATCTGTACAAATTCCTTCTATTATTTGGTGAACGTGTATAACATTCATGATTTTTCTAAATTTTATCACCACTTTGATATATATAACAGATTTGTTCCAGTTCCGCCTAAGTTCAGTTTTGTTGTATACTCGTACCTACCTTTATTTTTATTGAAAGGAGATTTTCGGAATTACTGCCATTAATACTAAGAAAACCATAAATTGTCTAAAAGGTTTTTTTTATCCTCCTAAACATGATTATTTTATATATAACAACAAATTCAACCATTAAACTACGAGCTTTTGTTTTGTTTACCATCTTCACATTTACGTATAAATTAATTATTTAAAAACAACAAACAATTTTTAATTCAATGCATTTAAGCCGCCATTTTGAAATTGCTTCAACAATAGTAATATCTAAAAAATTTCATAAATCAACGGAGAATGTTTAATCTCAAAACACATTCATCAATGCATGCATATTGCATATTCAGGACTTGAACATTCCAAAGTTCGAATCTTAAGTGCGAAAACAGAATGAATAATTGAAATATTTCGTGCATCCTTCACCAATTCACATTCTATTCATAACGGCTGTGAAAACACTGGAATTTGCAAACAAAAAACTAAAAAGGGGTGCAACGTCTGACTTGATGAATTTCTCGATTTTCTGAAAGCTTCTGATGTAAATATGGAAATTAAGTAAATTCGTGTGCACCGCGTCCTTTTAGTTTTATTCAGCTTGCTTCAGCAATGTGCATTGCTTTTGACGCTGTTACACATAAAGAATTTGTTTTCTTTAAGTTTTGAATTGGAATACATGATTTTAAACAAAGCAATTTGTATAAGTCTCGCATTTTCACATTTTCTTTTCATACCGAAGTGAATGTGAAAAAGTCTGAATTTTAGATTACTTCGAAATGGTTGAATTTGTAATAACAAAACCAAAGGAAAGTGCAAGACGATTCCAAATAAAAACTCCCATGTGCAGTGATATTATAATTTTGGATCAATGGTTTTTGTCCCGTTATAATTTTTGTATGGAGTCACATTTTTGTTGTTTGCACAAGTAGAGTAATAAGTTGAAACGGTCAGATTGAGAACTGCACAATTCCAAATAATTAGTATTTCATTTGTGGAAAAATTACAAAAAAATATTGTTATTTGTTTTACAAATTCAACAAATTCATATAATAATAGTTTCTGGTTTTAGACGTTTGATAACAGGACATGCATTTGGACTTGTACAATTCTTATCTCATCACTTCAATTTAATAAACACAGTACAGAATGTTACACCACTGTAAAATCATTTATTTATGTTTAATGCTCCAAATGCAAATAAATACAAATAACAAAAAATTTTAATTTCCCATATAAAGTTTGGTACTTTGTAAATAATTTCAACTTTAAATGTTTTATCATTTGATAAAAATTGCATTTGTGTAGCTACTTCGATGGTAACTTTTCCCAATTACGTACATATTCACTTGTAATGAGCTCGTCCGATGAGTCAAATCGTTGTTGTAGCACAACTAACGGTAGCCAAAAGAATGTGACGCCCTCGTCCTCAGCTACAACAACTTCAAATCATTGTCCACCCCCTGCATGGCATGCAGATTACTTCCGGTAAGTTTTCAGTTGCAGAAAAATCACAACAACAAAACAAAAAATTTCAAAATAATGACAAACATTTCTTTATTAAAAATATATAAAAAAAAAAAAAAAAAACATTCGAATGAAAATAAACTTCACCGTAAAGCTAGCGGTGAGGATGCTTCATAAGCAAGTTGCATCTTATCTTCTTTTGGTATTTCTTTCTTTCGCTGCTTTGGTAATTTGCCGAATGATCGGCTTGAACGGTTCGAAATGTCCACCATTTTGTAGTAGTTTTGGTAATATGTTGAAGTGTATCGTAATTACCATAATTTCTGTGTTAGTGTTCACGTTATGTTGCATGTTATCGCTGCTTCGTAGATTGTGATAGTATAGGCGATTTCAAGTTACAATAAATAGGAAATGGTGATGATTAACATATACTTAGATACAATGTTTGGTGACATATTTAAATGTTTTGAATTAAAAATTGTTGACTCTCAATCAGTATTATACTAATTTATATAAATCATCTTCCTTCAGGATTGTTAAAGGATTTCCCCCGGTGTCACCGTTCATTGGTGTTAGCCCAACGCTGTGTTACCTGCTGAAAGAGAAAAAACCGTTATGTTGCTTACAACTTGCGCAGGTAAATCAAATTTAAATGTTAAATTTTCAATGAAATTTTCTGTGTAACCTATGCAAAAATAATTTGATACGTTCTTTTAATTAATGGCTTAGTTACGAATAATTAGTGTCAGGGATTTTCATGGAAATTTAGCTTTATGTTTTCTATTAAAAATGTGTAAATAAATAATGAAAGCTCTCTGCTATCGAGCTAAGTGTATCTCTCCGGATGGTAAACCTTTATGGCAACTGGATAATGGAAAAAAAAAACCAACTGCACACTGGCGTAAATACAACTGGTTTTATAAGAGAAGCATTTCCACATCTTCTCTGTGTGCAGGATGTTATCGACTTTTATAAAGAACACTCAGTCTGTGTTAAATTAGTGTTAACTTTGTATATAAAAACTTTGAAAATTTTTCGAAGTAGAGTGAAGAATTCGAGGAAGAATTACAGATTGCGTACGTGCAAATAAATGCTCTGGAAAAAGTATGACGCTATTAATGAATTTTCCTGGTGTTTGATACGTTTGCAATAGAAAAAAGTTTTCCCCTTACTGACGGTATTTCGTGAAGTACAAATTTAAGTTTCGAGTAACATGTTGTGGATTAATACACAACCCTTATCCAGTGGACTCATGCGAAATTTCCAACCTGCCGAGGCGTCTCACTCACTGCTTCAAGAGTCCTTTTCCGTGGCATTATGTGACTTCAATAGAGAAAGGAATGTGTTATGGAGAAAAGGGATTTTCATACACATATTTACATATTTTTTTACGTTGCTTCTGGTGGTATTTGTTTTTATTTAAACACCAGTTTTAAACAAATAATGCATTTTAATGCCTGGTAAGTGTGATATGTCCCAAGTGGAAACGAAAACGCATCCTTTGTTGTTTGGTTTATTGAGTTTGGTGAAGTATTAGAGGAGAAAAAGGGATGTTGGCAACAAAAATAATATAAATATTAAATATATAATAGGTATATTGTATATATTCTATACGATATTAAAAATTATGTAATAGTATTCCTAAAAATAAGTTTTACATTAATTTCCTGCAGAGTAAAGCAATTTCCTTTGTTATTTAACTTTATAAAAATAAAAGTAAGATAACGGAAATTAATTTTTGTCATCAAAAAAATTTTTCAAAAATCTTTCTACCAACGCTTTATAATCCAGTTTTACGACACGAAATTGTTTTTTAAATTGAATATTCCAAAATCAGTATATGACTTTTAAAAAGTGTTCTTAAAAAATATCTGCTCATCATTCTAAAACTGCCAATTTTTTTCGAAAGAATCGATTGAAAAATTAATTAAAATGTTCCTCTTTCTCTTGTCATTTGCAGTTCCAGAGTTTATAAGAGTATCACATTTTTTTTTTAAATTTTATTTTTAGGTTTGCGAACACTGCAGTTACAGAAACGCCAAGGAATACCAATGGCAGAACAAAACTATCATCCTTGCCGCCGATTACGCTTCTAACGGCATTTACAATTTTATAATACCACTTCGAGCACACTTTCGATCAAAAACATCTCTCAATCCTATTATCCTGCTGCTAGAACGTAGACCGGACGTTGCATTCCTGGATTCAATTTCTTATTTCCCCCTGGTAAGAGGCACATTTGATCGCAACGCCTTATCTTAATTGTCATTTCATCTCAGGTTTATTGGATGCTGGGGTCCATAGACTGCCTCGATGATCTCTTACGTGCTGGAATCACTTTAGCTGAAAGTGTTGTAGTTGTTAACAAAGAATTATCCAATTCGGCGGAGGAGGATACACTGGCTGATTGTAATACAATTGTTGCGGTTCAAAACATGTTTAAGTATAGCTTAATCCAGACGAGACTTATGAACTCATTTTATATCGTCTTCTGTCAATTTCAGATTCTTTCCAAGCATCAAGAGTATAACAGAATTATCGCAGAGCTCCAACATGAGATTCATGCAATTTCGAGCCCACGACAAATACGCGCTTCATCTCAGCAAAATGGAAAAAGTAATGAAAATAACGGAATTTATATGAAATTAGCTTAAAGAATATTTATTTTTCAACTGCCCAGCGGGAAAAGGAAAGAGGCTCCCACATATCGTACATGTTTCGGCTTCCATTTGCTGCCGGAGCCGTGTTCAGCGCCTCAATGCTGGACACCCTGCTGTATCAGGCGTTCGTGAAGGACTATGTCATCACATTTGTAAGATTGCTCTTAGGTATAGACCAGGCCCCAGGAAGTGGATTCCTAACATCAGTAAATTACTTCTCGAAATTACTCTCCTGAACATGAATTATTCATTCACGTAAAAATAATACTTTCTTTAGATGCGTATAACAAAAGAGGACATGTGGATACGAACATACGGTCGACTTTATCAAAAGTTATGCTCAACAACATGTGAAATTCCCGTAGGTATTTACAGGACCCAGGACACCTCCAGCTCCGAAGCAACTCATGTGAGTACCTCACCAGTAGACAAATGGGGACCATTTTCAGCTTTTGGGAAACACTGTGTGCGCTTGCGGCCATCGGTGAGTCCAAGATTTTTGTAAAAGCTAATCGAACACTTAAGATTTATATTCTAAACATAAATTGTACTCTATATTTTTTTTTATTTACATAAAAAAATATTTTTTAATCGACTCATGAAATTTTAATTGAAGAGAATATTCAAACGTTTAAAAGTATTATCCAGTTTCTTTTTACATTTAGTTAGTATTGTATATCTCTCTTTATTTCTCTAGATCCTTAGAATATACGTAAACAATTAACTATTCCATTTTACATGAAAGATGATTTGTTGATTTGTTTGACCACAGATCTTGTTGCCACCACAATACAATACTTTTTGTTCACTAATACAAGAATTTGCATTCTAGACTGTTGCGACAATAATATAATTAATCACAGTATATATCTATTTTATAATTAAACTTAGCTTTTATTTCTATTTTGAATCGCTACTCAAAGTTTACCTCAGACACTGTTTTTGTTTTGAAATTCTTTGAAGTTTTGAAACTGTTTTGTTTATTTTCTTTTGCGTATGTTTCAATTTGTTTAACAATTCTCAACAGATTTTTTCGAAGCTTCAGCTGAAAGTATGAAGGCTTTTTTTATTGAAGTAACAAATTCATTGGAATATTTTTTTTTTAATTTTAGTTAGGTACCGACTTATTCCAACAAGTAATTGTACTTTTGTATGTACCTACCGTTATCAAAAACATAAAAAACAGAAAATATTTCACATTTCACTTTGTCGTTTTCATATTTTTTTATGAATGTAAGTACTTAATTATTATATTCGAAATATTTTCTGTTTCATGTCTTATAATTCCAATTCACATAATATTCCAATGATTTTGCATTCCAGTTTCGTTTCAAATCAATAATAATTTAAGCAAACAATATAATCGTAAGACAAGTAAAAATTTGTCAAACTTTATAAACAAATATAAATAAAAACAAAACAAAGTGAAGAGACTTTATCGTCAAATATTTTGGACCCTGATAATTTCGCACACGCACGCAGTGAGTCTATCTTAAATTCATCTTTCCTTCTCTGGTTGAAATTTATGTTTTTTTTTTGTTAAATTAACAATTTTGTTGCGAAATCTTTTTATTTAGTTCTTTGTAATCAAAATTAATATTTCAAAAAAGGATACACAACACAATTGGTGCTTCTAATTGTTCATAATATGCATTCAAAAATTGAGTTGGGAATTTTTCATAATTTAAAATTTTCAACTCATTCTTAAGTTGGTTTATTTTTTAAAGGCTTTTATCTCTTCAATATGTTTTCATTAATCTAACGATTTCAGTTCGCATGTGTTGTTGCAGAATACTGCTTAGTTGCGCAGTGTTACAGCTTCTTGGTGATGGTATTCAGTGTAAATTGTTCTATCAAACTTACTTTTCAGAAATGTTCTTAACTCTTTGATTCACGAATTTGGAGAACTTAAAATCATGAATTTTTTGAATACTTGAGCATTTTTTCAATAACTGCAAAATTTTATTTCCAAAAAAGCACAAATCTCCTTTGAGTCCACAAAGTACCTATTATAGTATTTTACAAGTGCATTCTTAAAAAATTTAAGTTAAATCTAGAATTTAACAAACTTAATTTTTTTGTAAAATATTTCAACTTGAACACAATCAGAAACATTGTTTTTATCAATTGAAATTTGAAAACTGCATAACAAATCAGAAACGAGAGATTAACGGATTTTTGATTAACACTGAAGTTAGTTCAAGTAAATTCATATCGCGGCTGATGCTTAGCGGAAGTTACATCGCATTAGAATATTAAAATATTTTTTATATTTGTGCCATATCTCCAATTGTTTGCATGTGAACCGAAGCTTAAGTTACCAAAGTATACTTACATTTGTATTGTTAAGAATAGAGAGCAACAACAAAGTGACAAACTTTACTTTCGACCTGCACACAAACTACAATAGTCGTTATTCATAGATTGTTAATAAAATTCTTTTTATTTATCGAATACTTACATAATTATTGTAGAGATCTAGAGAGTTTCAAATAAGTTTAAAATAATTAACAATAATTATAATTTAGTCACTCCAAATAATTCCTTCTGACAAAACTTTTACGACTTACTATATACCAGTACTATATAATTTGCTTAAACGCATGTAATTAGTATGACGAGGAGACGGGTACACCAGACTCAACAAAGGATAGCAGTGAGGTTCTGCGGGGGGTAACCTATAGGCCACCAATCCACCATAAATCCACAACGTGTTTAGGTGGTTGCTCCGATCGCAGGGGATCAGCAGTAAGTATTGTATTACCGTTAACAGTGTCTATGTGATTCCTGTGGAATAAATAAAGTAAATTTGTTATTTTTTTTGTTTCTTCAGATGTGCTAATATTCGCCAAATTGCATTTGTGAGAGCGTAGTTAATATTTTTTGTATTGTTCGTGCCTAACTCCATACAGTATACAATATACATATTATATGCTTTTTATTCATCGTCTCAATGCCGAAGCAATTTATATCGTATTCGGGTAACAGACCTTCTGTGATGGAGGAAAAGATAATTTTCAGATGCTTGGAGGATTCGTGTCACGTTTAGTTCCCCTTGTAATCGAAATAATCTTTCTAGTTACGTAACCTTGTGAATTCCTGTGGCCAGAAACCATATAAACTCCAAAATACATCCTGCGCATTGCAAAGCCCTTCATTGTAGATAATAAAACTTTTAGAACTTTAATGAATCAATGCCAAAATACCTCATTGCAAAAAAACAGAAAAGTAAAACTTTTTGATGGCAAATAAAATTCTGCTCATCTGAATTTTACAAAAATGCTGATCCATAAATACGGATAACTGCCATGAATCCTTCAACCGATTTAATTAATATTTTCATATTTTTATGGTTTCAACTGACCGAATTAAAAAATCTTCTCCATATCCTTTTTTTAAAAAGCCCTCAACTTCAGCAAAATTTGAAAAGTTTAGCAAAATTGAAAAATTGTACGAAAAACAAAATACAAAAAAAAATTGTTTTAAAAATTCTTTCGTAGAAATATTATTTGTTTTAAAAGTGTTATATTTTATTAATGACTAGCAGTGTCCGTGGCTCCGCTCCGCGTAGACCACAAAATTATTGTTTATTTTTTTAAAATTACGTTGGAAATAAAAAATAAAAAATGGATCAAATATGAAAATTGGAGCTGTGTTATCAGTTTCACATACTACTATGAATTAAAAGCATTTCATAAATTTTTGAATCAACTATCATAAGCTTTCAAATTTAGATATTTGATTCGAAATCAGTGGCCTCAATATATGTTTTGTACTAATTTTAACTATGATACAATTTCTTAAATTTGAGAAATTTTAGTCGTCATATTGGATCCACCACCTTAAATCTACGAATTTTCATATTAGATTCGAAATTAGTGGTCTCAAAATTCTCTTTGTTCTAATTTTCATGAGAATCAGTTGAATTTGAAAAGTGTTGGTGGCCATATTGGGTCCGCCATCTTTGATGTAGAAATAAATGGCCTCCAAACAACCATTGTACCTAGACTTACTAATTTTCATTAAAATCCGTTGATAACTTGATATGTGACTGTAAAACACTTGCTCGTGTTAAAAAAGAGTAATTTTATTTAATTAATTAGGTGCATAATTATTATTATTATTATTTATCTACGCAACTCACACGAAGTTTAAGGAACTAGAATTTTTTAAGATTTGGAAGTAACAGTAAATGAAATAAACAAATTTAGGAGATTTTAGTTAAATTAAACTTAACATTGTTAGCGAGAACTGATTTCGAACGCACGTTTTAGTCATGGGTGACTAAAAAACTGCTTTTGTTTTGAAGTTTTTAAAATCAACTCGGCCAAAAATAATTCTACAAGTAATCCAAATTAAATAAATTGTTCAAGGTAGGTATTTTGCATCCGAATTACTTTAAAAGTTTTTCTTCGTTCGGAATGGAAAGAACTTGGCTTTCTTCTCGTATTTTTCTTCTTAGAATGTATTCTGCATTTAGTGCTAAAAATTTTTTAACAAAAACATAACGTCATTTTGTCTTGTGCTATGCTTTGTTTTTAAAACCGAATTTTCATATATTTGCGTCGTGAAAATAATTCATATAAGTGTTTCGTTCAATATTACTCATTCAATGGTGTCGTTACGCTCCACATCCATATTGTTGATAAATATGAAAACAGTTATATTTTCCTAACAGCAATTAGTCTTCTATGTGTTTTCAGTATTCGATTAATTTGGCTGACGAAGCCAGGGACAACCACGCCCAGCAAATTGAGCGAGCCGAAGTGGCGAATTTGGTGCGAAGTCGAATGGAGTCACTGAATCTGCCAGCAATCGATTATGATGATGTTAGCGAGAAACGCAATCACCTTTCGTATGTAATTATAAATCCAAGCTGTGATCTTAAATTAGAAGAAGGCGACATTATGTAAGCCACTGTCACATCCATCAACTAATTACATTCAGATACTAATGCAGATCATTTTGCAGATACTTAGTAAGACCTTCACCGTTTTCAGCACAAAAAACTTTCGAGAGACATAATTCACGTCGAAAGTCGAATATATCGTTTGTTTCGAATCTTAATTTGGGACCAGGTGGTGGCGCTGGTGCACCTGGTTCCAGACGCGGCTCCGGTTTAGGGCTGAATCCGATGCAAAGCGTTCAGACATTATCCGGGTATGGACCTCCACGTACACCACCAATAACTGCCATTAAATCCAATTCTCTTTCTCTACCCGACAGTCCTACTGTTATTGGTCAGGCACGCGGAAGGAGCAACTCATTACGGGTTCGATATTTCATATTTTATATTCAAACACATTCAATTTCAGTGCACTTCCGTTACATTTTGTTCATGTCATCAATTCATTTCTCTAATTGCAGATTGAAAATGAAATCCTTTTGAGACGTTCCAGCTCACTGCGACAAGGATTACCCAGTGTCGGCGTTTCAGGCAGGAGAAAATCATCACTGGAGGAAATCGGCATTAGTCACTTCACCACATTGATGCAAGCAACTAATCACACGAATCCGATTAAAATCGCTCTAAACGGAAGTATCGGACTCGAGGTCAGTCGCCATTGCTAACGCTTTGTAGAGTAGTTACTTGTAAGGATGGGAATCGTCGGTGGTTTAATGATTTTTTGTTGTTTACATATGTGTATAGGAAGGGGTGATTTAGTAACAGCACTCAAATTCAACCCTGTTTATTGTTGTACCAGATTAAAGTATGATTTTATAAACAACAATAACTCCATAGTCTACCCTACTTGCAGGTCACTCCGCCGGAAGAACCTCTACCAATTTTGGGTGTCCCATGTGTGGGTGGCGTCAATCCTTCGACTCTTGGCGGATCGACATTGGGTGGCTCAACACTTGGAATCAACACCGTCGATCTGGGTGGCCCTTCGTCCCCTCTTCAAGTGCCACAGCCAGAGCAGTCTCAATCACTCGCACAATCACCCCAACATCTTCAGGGCACAATTGTATGATACAACCTCATGTGGGGCCGCAGGCTCCGCTCATCACTGACGAAAAACAAATGGATTTAAGATTTTCAGGTTGTCATAATTTAACCCAGTAGATGAATTTATTTTTACGTAGAAATAATGAATTATTGCAATTTCCTTTGCTGAATGAAGGATCCAAATAATTTTATTATCAAACGACACGAAATGAAGTCGCCCAAAAAAACTGTAATAATAATTAATCAATCTTACAACAGATTTTATCTGTAAATTTTGTAAATTGTATACATATTTATTTCGGAATTAATAAATAGTATCTTTGGTTTTTGATTTTGTATAAGTAATAACAGATCTGTAAAAAGGAACAGTTTTTTTATGAAGCTAATATTCAGAGAATATTAGATATAAAAGTGTTTTGGGATCAAATTAGTAGTTTTATAACCAAGATCATATTTTTTCGAAGATTTATTCTAAATAATACAAATGTAAACCATTGTAAGTCAAGTATATATGTGCAGTTGACCGCATAGAGTAAGGATTATGTAAATATAATATTTATAAATGTGTACATAGCTTTCTATGCTATAACCTTGACCAAAGGTATGAAATCGTTGCAGGTGGTTGCAGGCATACCTAAAATCTAGTTCCCGAGTCTAACATTTGATTATGTTTTTGTGAACTTTTACTTTTACTGGATATCTTTTCCTACATGAAAAAGCAATTTGTTTTCAAAATTTAAATACAATGGAACTAAAAGGCGACTGTTCAGATGCTGTTAATTTTTATCTAGTTCTTCATCGACAGTTTAACTCTGTGTTTTCAATTGCTCCAATATCAAAATTTTATTTTTCAAAAGATACATATCCAATAAAAAGGATTGATTTTGCCGCATACGAGTAAAAGCATAATATCTTTAGTAGTCACTTTTTTCAATAGAATATGAAATATGTCACAAAAATTTACCAATGCAAATAAGGAAAAACAGTCTAACGGAACCTATCATACCTACATTGTTTTTGGTTCATAAAATCAGCGCGGTGGTTTGCAGCGTCAAATCAAGTGGACACGTTTTGTTTTAAAAAAAGAATTCTGCTTTAATAGTATTATTAATCATCTGTACGATGAGTAGAAATACAGAGTTTTGTTTTTCAAAAAAGCTCAAACCGATCGCGTATAATATGTATGTATGTTCAAATGCAACAAAATGCATCATATGTTACTTAGGCTAGAACTATGAATAGTTACGTAAGAAGTGCACTCTAAATTTCAATTAATATTAGAAATTCAGTTCAAAAATGGATTAAAATAATTCCAAATTTAAGAAAAAATAAAAACAACAAAAAAACGCTTTGGTATACTGTGAATGCTTTACAAGATGAGTAAATAAACATTTGTATATGGCAACATATACATCTAGGTTTATGTGTATTTAAAAAAATAATTAGCAATCTAGAATGGCATAAATAAAATCCAGCATTCATGTACAATACATTATACCTAGTTTAGAGAATTAAAAGTGTAATTAGAAAAATAAAATTGAAAGCATCGCTAAGCATAAAATATGTGTCAAACGTGAAACGTTCGCCTAAATTAAGTTATAACAAATGCTATAATAACAATGTTACTGATGGTAAATGTGTCATATACGTTGTGTTAACATTGTGAGAATACATAACGTTAGCTAGGATGTCTAAGGAATTTATTTATATAAACACTATTTTCGTTTATATCTATTACGCTCTACATTGTTTACTGTTGCATTATTACTATTGTTTAAATGAAATTCGTGATATTACTTAATTTATGCCTAAATTTTTTTGGCAAACATTGTATATTTATTCGTATATGTTCAATAACAGATTAATTGTATATAAAACGAGAATGGCTTCTGATTTCTGAATGGACATATTTACTCAAGGCCTTAGAAATATTATAATCGTTAAAATGATTTTACTGTAAGTAACTTATCAATTAGTAGGTATTAAAATTATATTACCAACTATGAGATTATTTGAAAATAAATTTTCCTACACAACTTTTTGTTATTTCTTCTCCCATTCCCACCAATACCGGCAGTCATAAATAAATAATTTCGCCATTGACTTCAGGGACTGTAATTAGTGATTGCAACTGCTTCTGATGGTGATGAAATTATTCATACATCAATTTCAGTTCATATAGGTAGGTACATAATATGTTGTATGGTTAATTGTTTACCTTATTTTTACTTCATATTTCCATTTTATAGACAAAGGGAATTACATCAACTTATCAAAATGTAATGAACATGTGCAAATTCTTGGACTTGTAATCAAAATCAATAGCTTATTGTTTGTGCCATAAATACATTGAAACAATGGAAAATGACTTTTTCAGACAAAAACAAACAACGAACTTGTATAGTTTACTGTTTAATTAAACGAACGGTTTTATGAAAATGCAATAGAGTTCTTCGAATGTTTGTTTGCCTATTTGTTTAAATATGAAAGCTAATGAATGGGTAAAGCGAACACATATTTTCATTTTTAATTTCATTTAAACTTAGAAAAACGTTAGTATGACGATTTGATGATATACATGATGGATTTGGGTATTATTGTATTGTAAATTTTTAATAATTGGAATTTTCTGAAAATTCATAGAACTAATCCAAATACTTAAAGCTTTTATTGTGTTTGGATGTTCAATATTCATGTACAACAGCTTTACTTTGCATCCTACTTATTTCATTTGAAGCATATGTTTGTCGAAAAGGATACAGACAATTTTAATTTAGTCAATAAAGGAGAAATCTAAAACGATAAAAACGGTTAAAAATTACTTCAAATATTATACTCGTATAATATATATATATTGCTTCAATATAGGTAATATATTCAATTTCTCATCAGCAAGCATTATTAACCAAGGAACTTCTACAAATAGAAGAGCTTTAACTTATACAAAAGCTTTTGAAGTTACACATAAATTCCGTTACTAAATATTGCAATATACACATATGAACAAAAATTTAACTCCGAATGAAGTATATTAAGGCAGCAAAAATAAGAATAAGAACATGAATTTTCAACCCTGACCTAAAAAATGGAAATCATTCAACTAATAAAGGTATCATTGGAAGTGCCATCTGAATTCTTTTAAAGAATCACTAATTATTGCTGAAAGTATGAAAAGTGAAAACAGTAGCAAATATTTCGTGAAACGTTTATATAACATTATGCCTTTATGCACGCAAAGTTTAAAGGGGTGGTTTTCAACGGGAGTCAAAAAAAAAAGAACAAGAATAAAGTCGCAGAAATGGTGTTATTAATGTTTCTTTATTAGTGACTAAGTGTATAATAACAATTTGTAATATTTAGTGTGCGAGCTGTAATTGCACAAGAATAAACTAATTACAAACGTTGAATGCCAAATTGATTCAATAAAAATTGTTTAAATGTTAAATACAAAATATATAATGGCCTCACGTAGTACCAATATCAGTACCTAAAATTTTAATAATGAATATTGAAAATCTAGCAGAAAGTATAAATCAAATTAATATAGAGAAATTACCTTACCGTATTAAAAATATGCTAAATAGCTGCTTACGTACAAAAAATGTTTAACGGTGTATCCGTTCCCATTTTCTTGTTCTGCACTAAACGCACAAGATATCTAAGTATAAAAAAGCTTTGGTTTCAGCTAAGAGGTAAAAACAATTTTCAAATGTTTAATTGATTACTGTCGTGCTGCTGTTAAAAAAACTAGTGTAATGAACTTATTTTGCAATAAAAGTCATGCTCTTATTTTTAACCGTTATTTATCTTGTCACAAAGTGTGAAAATATATTGTGTATAGTGTAGGTATACTACGTAATACGTTATCTACTGCAAATGTCTTTTGTTCTTTCTATACTATTCAGAAACTATTCTAACAATTACTACCGTAATATCAAAGGCGCTTTCTTAGGATTGCAAGTGTGTGTGGTTATTACGTCAACAAGCTCATATTAATTTTAGATCGAAATTGTTATATTATTGTTCTCTTGACTTTTGAATAACTTTAGAGTTCACTAAAAAACAATACATAGGTATATAATTGCACTTCAATTAAAGTTTCTTCTGTTAGATCACTTTTTCTCAAATCACTCCTTTCAAAATTAGTGAATATACAATAATATGAAAAATTCGAAAATTTAATGTATCATAAAAATCATATTGTTTGAAATTTTTACTTTTTCAAAAGCCATGAGTAATAATATAAGCAAAAAAAAGTGCATCAAGAGTGAAATTCTTAAAAAATATACATGTACAAAAGATATTGTGCGTGTATGCGTACTTAATTACTTAACATATGGCCAAATATATTAGCAATGGAATATCTTACTGCTAATGTTATCGACTCTAATTGAAATTAATTTCTTATTCATCTTATTTTATATGACCTTTGGAATGGAAATACTTAACAGAACTACGAGCAACCAAATACAATAATAGCAATAAAAGAAAACATATATTATACATTCTTACGGGTAAATTCATAAGTAATTTTTATATGTATAACGCACTTAAAATTACAGATTAAAGTGTTTTCATAATAAATTCGACCAATAAAAAAGAACAGCCTTTCCGTTGCTACAGTCCCATGACAGCCATTGGATTTAGTTTTAATAAGGTCTCAGCACATTTGCTAAAAATTCACCAACAGTATTTCCTCTGGGGTTGTAGTTGCAAACCACCAAAACCTTGCCTTTCTTGGTTTTTGCCATACCCACACCAAGTTCCTGAGTAGATTTCCAAACCATTTGAGTAAAGTGTCCAGCACGGAAGAGTCCCTTTGGCTCCACGTGATAATTGTGCTCCTTGTTCTCTTCATACCATGACCGACAAACATCCCTAGGGCTTGCCTTAGCATTTCGATCGGACGACCACAAGCAGTAAATGTTTTCCCCATAACTACAATTTGGACGGTAAGCGAAGCGATCTTCTCGAGCTAATAATTCAGACCAATCCTGTGACAATTGGCAAAGATCTGCACTTAATCTAAAATAAACGTAAACAACTGATTCATAATTTTTTAGAAATGTAACGGAAAGCGGAACATACTTGAGCTCTGGAACACCGTGTTTCCTCCTGTAGCAGTTGTGAAACTTAAGAACTTTGTTCGCGAACTCGCTAAACTCATCTCCGCAACCATTCGAGGAGAGGGAAGTGTCTCCCGAATCAGGTACTTTATTTATGATTATTTTTGGTGTCGCAGGAAAACCGCCAAGAGGAGGCACATTCTCAGCAAAGCTTCCAATAAAGTTCCCTGGTGGATCATAGTTGGCCACGACAACAACTTGACCGGATTTGCTGCGCGCCATTCCAACGCCCAATTCTCGACTATCCTTCCACACCACTTGGGTGAAATGTCCTGTCCTCAATGTGGTTGGCTCCTTGCCAAAAGAGTGAGTGTCCATTTCGCTGTACCTGAGGATGAATTACGGATTGTTATTGAAACTATGAAAATATATTTGAAAAGCTTTAACTCATACCAATGCTCCACTGGCTCCCGACCATCAATTGTAATCCCATGCGGGGAGGAAGTCCACGAACAGAAAATATTTTCCCCATAAGGTGAATTACTCCTGTGGATTGGATTTCCACGCAGAGCCAAATTTGTAGCCCATTCTTCGGCGAATTTGCAGAGTTTGTAGCTTAGTTTCAGGGGGGCCACGCCATGTTTGGAACGATACTCGTTATGGGCACGGAGGCATTCCAAATCGAATTCCCGAAAGCAGGACCGCTTGCTTGTGGCCGGCGAGGGTGATTTCTGTCGCAGGCTTAACTGCGTTCCTGATTTGCTGGTTCCACTGCTAAAAGAGGTTGCGCGACGTTCTCGGAAACTAACATCGTTTGTGGAGACACCCAAAGATTGACCCTCACTGTGGGGCGTTGTACTCCGCCGCATTAATCGCACTACACTCGGAGATTTTCTAATGTCTGTTGTCGAATAATCCTTTCGTTCTTTTGTTACAACAGTTCGATCGGGTTTGTGACCTTTGTAGGTTTGAATTGTTTCAAACGTGACCACCTCACATTCATCCTAAAAATTCAATAAATTTTAAATACTGTTATATTATTATTAGATATTGAAGCTGCTACAATAGATTAAGTGGATTAGTGAACAGATAATCTTAACAATTTAAAAGCAATTTAGAAAACTGTGTGCAAAATAATTGGAGAAGGTCGTCGCGTCTCAGGCATGAATTGCAGGAGAGGCTTGGATGCACGATGAGTTCTCGTAAGAGGAAGTAGTCGTTGATTGAACGACCACTTGGACGCTTGCAGCATAGAACTGAAGTGATATAAAAGACCACTTAGCCTAGCTACAAGTCGGATGTCTAGCTTGCATCCGAATGAGTCGAAATTATTAACAACATGTTAGCAAATTCTACAGTTGCAGACGTAGTTTCAGGCCAGCTTGCAGTAACTGAATTTAATTAGCGAAAGATGACTACAAAACAGTATGTGTGAAAATCGATACAGCAGCGATAAGAACCATCTTCCAATTAGGGAAATTTTACTTTATCTTAACAGATTTTGCAACACTATTTGTGAAATATTAAAAAATAAAAGGCATTTATTCACAAAACTCTTGTCTGCAGAACAATGCATTTTTTTTAGGTCAGCTCACGTGAGAATTAATTTAACACGCAGCGAACGCCAGGTTTTTTTATTGTTTATAATGTTTAATTGTTTATAGTATATTTTTATACTAGATGCGACTGGGATTGAGATCAGCATGGGCGAAAGAATGTTTCACTTTAGACGCCGCACGTCGACCACAACAAAAGAAGCTGCTTATTTTAATAAACACAATGCGTGTTTTGACGAAATCCGTGTTGTTGTTGTTCTTGTTCAATTTTGTTTTCGAAATAAAATTTATTAATTTATTGAATCTTGTATAACGGTTTAATTTTATTTCAAAATGCCAAAAATGGCTAATAGTGTAGTCGAATTCAATTCAACAAACCATGCTTTATAAAATATCCAAAATCCGCCAAAATCTGACCACGGGAAAAGTGGTAATGCGGGGGTAAAGTTGCGGTTCAGAAGGATTGTTTTTGCGGTTTTTCGCTTATATGTGTATCTCCTAAAATATCAAACTTTTGAAAAAGTGCTCCAAATAAAGGTGTAACACGAAATGAGAAGTGAAACGGTATGTGAAATCAGACAAAATTAAAAGTGTAAGTAATTTCAATAAGTAAGGAAATTCTTGAATATAAGAAATAGTGAATGTTTAATACGTCCAATCGTCGATAAGAATAAATGGTAAAAGTGTGTGTAATGTTGAGGCGAAGATAACCAGTTAAATAGTTTAAATTTTGTAATTTGTATTATTTTTCAAATTCCAACTAAATTCTACATAATTAAATTTCAGGTTGTCCTTAATTCAGCAATTGCTCTGAACGAATTTTTATCGTTTCCACTCTCTGAGTTAGAATTCGTGAGCTCGTAAGAGAATTAGCACAAGAGCGTATGACCCGTATGGGTTTTAAATTTCTTTTAATGTGTAGGAAAGGTTTGTCAAAAAACCAATTAATACCAATTGAAACATTTAACAGAACTAATTTCTTAAAAGGCAATTTCCAATTTGGTCGAATGACCTTAATAACAGAACTTGCATGAGAACACGCAGGATGAAAAAGTTCAGCAACTAATTGTTACTAAATTTCGGGCAGTTTCAATAAATTTATGAAGTGAATTAACATTTGCACAAATTGGACGCTGCTAATGTTCAAACAGCGAATTTCCTGGAATTGTTTCAGTTCAGAGAACGGAGTGTGCCATTCATGCATAATTACGGACTACAATGGGGTTTTTGTCTGCAAATTAACAACTAAATAAGAAACTGCGTTTGTTTACAATAACAGCTGCAGTAATAGCCGGAACACGCTCTGGGGTCCGATCTGAAGACGATCCCAGGATTGCATCATCGAGAGCGCATCAAGAGTTAAGTCGCTTTTGCACTACAATTGCCCGCGATGCAGTGAAGCCTAACGAGGCCAGTGATGGATGATTATGGGCTGGCAGCATTGGCTGCAGCTGGACTAAGTTCTAAAATCAATTTGAAAGTTACCTAATCAAGCGGAGAGCAGACGATAATATAATCCAATCGAGGGGGCAGAGTAATGGCCCAGCCAATTATCCTCCAAGCGATCGCGCTAATCGTCCCTATCAATTAAAGCGCACCTTTTTACGTCACCAGTGTGCATTGTTCAATGCTCGTGGTTGCGTTCATATCCGCACAAAGCACCGACTTCAGTGCAAAAAAGAGGAAAAAACCCAAATCCATAACATAACACCGCGTGCCGGCTAAACACCGGCACAAAACAAATTTACTGCATGAATTCGCGGCATTTTGCGTCCACCGTTGGAAAATGCAGTGCTTATGCAACAGCGGCCAGTAATAGCTTCCAAGCCTGACATCAGAGGTGCATAAATAACTTTAAAGTGCCGCCGTTTTTTCCAGACCTTGACAATACACATTTGCTACGATAGCGCACTTCCCTTAGATGATCATTGTTCAAATTGGCGCACGTGACCAGGTAATTACTACCGGTTTTTTTACTGCTGTAACGTATACTTATTAAAAAATTGTCGGCTACAATTGCAAAATTATAATTGATCATTATTAACCATTCAAGTGAAAAGTAACCACAGCAATCACGATTGTACTTTTTGCTACCCTTTCGTGCTTTCATTCTTTTATGTACATTGACCTCAGTAGATTTCCCTCTTAGCGAGTTTTCACTTTGATTGTGCATTACCAGAACTTTAGATTTAACTAGCAAATAGCCAGCGTGCGATGCTACGCCCTTCCCCGCATACGTCTCACTTTCTATTTGAAATTATATTATTCTTAGTATTTACATAGTGTTGCATCTAAAAAGGACCGTTTGTAATTCATTTTTGTTTTCTTGTGTAAGAGTACGCTGTCTGTATATTTTGCAGAACACCACCCTTGACTGAAAAAAACTACCCCGAAATGCGAACTAGGTATATTACATAGAACCGGTTGCCGTAGGTCGGGTTACAATAATAGTTTACTCATTTTTTTTCAGTTAAGGATGGGTCTGGGAGGTTGAATTAGGATAGTGTTGCTAGTTCTGATTGTGCTTTATCTAAAGGTGCAAGATGATTCATCATCGACCATGCTGAGCCCTTGAATCATGGCTTGCTTTTTCGAGAAAGTCGAAGGGACTAGCATGGTCTTGGCCGAAGGGCCTTGCAGTGTGCGGTGCCCCATACATTTTCATGAAACGCAAACTCTTGCCCCTGGGCCTTGGACCAAGGGTTTTGTAGTGTGCTTCTTGCTTTAGGGGTGAAATATCAAAAAATCCCACTTTATTCCTATTCTCCATCATAAAGGGAACCTCTGTGCAAAATTTCAGCTTTCTAGGTTCAAGCACAGACTGACAGACAATATTGTCAATATTGTCAATATTGTCTGTGGTTCAAGGGTTTAGACAGGGCGTTAATGAATCACTAATCAGTCACCCCAATGTACCTGCAGCTGCAGTGTACTTATTTCTTATGAGATTTCAAAAAATCGCTTGTTATATTATTGTTTTGTATTCGATCTTCACCAAACCTCACACAATCCATCCCGAGCTAATTTCTATAAACATCATAAAAATAATAAACGAGTAATGGTTTAAACGTTATGGTTTTATGATATGGTCGTGCTCGGTCTGTGTTGGACAATTTTGTTGGACAACGGTATGGGTCGTCAGGCTGGTGGCGGCGCCTGGCGCAAAAAACCGGAGTTAGACCGTTGCCTATGCTACATTATCCGTGAAATTTCATTAAATTCGGTTGAGCGGTTTAGGAGTTTTTAGGGAATATACAAAAATGCCTCCTCTTTTATATATAAAGATGTTGTTAACTTGGAACCAGGCAAAGATTAGCGAGCTGTTCAGATGAATTTCGAAATCCAGAGTTCCTGTCAGCAATGGAAGGGTTAAGAATGTAGAACTCGTTATACCGCACACTTCATGAATCATACTATCGAATTTTTATGAATTGGTCAATAAAAATCGTCCCCTATCAATGTTGTCACCTCACGGAAGAAAAACATGCGGAAAAGTCTTAAGTTATTTATTACTCACACCCTGAGGTTTCTTGTGGTTGATTAGACGCTGATCAGTTTTCCGAACCATCACGACGCGTGACAGGGAGCCACAATCATGCGACGAGCTGACCGCTGGTATTCGTGTTACATCCATCAGCACTGGCCGGGCGGGTCTGAAAAGAAATCCGACGGAGCACAATTAAATCAAATATGACGTATTTGTTATAATATTATCAATCAATCAGTTTTTGGCAAGGTATCAAGAGTTGTGCATATGACACTTTTTTAGTAGTCATTTGCCGTGACTGGCATTCCAGACTGTCACTGTCACCCCAATCCTATCTAGATCGGGATCGTGAAATTCGATCCCGAAGCATTGTATTTCGCCATTCGAATGCCAATGGCAGTCAGTTTGCTTTTCACTAAATGTTGAATGGAATTCGATTGGCATCCAATATCAATAATTTATTTTCAATTTCTCAACCGGTAGCAATTAGGCGAATGAAGAAAGTTTTAAAGGCCAGTTTTATAGTCAGTAGATCATAGTTATACCTTTACTCAGGATTGTAATGCAAAAAATGCAAATTATAATATTGTATTTTTTACTTTCGATCAAAGAGTCTAGAAGAGACTATCAGACTACATTTAAACAACAACCTTAAATTCGTCTCAATTTACAATATATCACGCAGTTATCTTGAGAAACCTAAATATTATGGTTTAACCTTTAGTCATTGCCACTTACTGTTGTTTAAAACAAAATGCGGAATTTCATCCTTAAATAATTAATGAAGTCACGGATAAATGGTGTTAATTAAATCGCTATTAATTTTAATTTGGCGATTGAGTTCAACTCATTGTGTTGGTACTCAGACCACGTTCGTTCACGACATCCCTGATGAGCTCGCCACACGAGACCGGTCAAACATATCAATCAAGAAGGTATAGACTTATTAAGTTCATGCATCGTGCCAGTAGTGACTTGAACTGAGCGGTTAAACATACAGGGTGACTCATCAACTCAGGAAGTTTGTAATTTTCGGCCGGATGTCATCAACACAGCTAAATTAAATTCGGTAAAAATATATGCCGATTTTTTCGAAATACTTTTCACAATTCGAATTCATACAATATAATCCTGTTTGCCAACATCAGTCCCTGAGAAAATGTAACTACTTTTGAATTTTGCAAATCCCATAAATATGAATGCGTACCTGAATTAACGCGATTATGTGCCCTTTCGACAATGCTGAATAAGAAGACCAAGTTTCCATAATTGGAAGGGCGAACGATGGTATTTCGTAATGTTCCGCCCGAACTGGTTCCACTGAATTGAGTTTTGAACTGTTCACTTCCTGACCTTTTCGCTTACAATCTCAGAAAGATCGCATTTAGGTTCGACAAGAGAAAGTCTAAACAACTTCACAATTCAACTCGTTACAAGTGGAAGCTTGATGGAGAAGGGAAGTAGGAATGTATAGGATGTATAATTTTCAATAACGGTAAAATTTTACCAAGCTTCGAAAATTGAAAATTAAAAGGGATTAATTACCATTTTGTGATTTGTTATTTGATTAAATTACCAATTAGTTTTCTTGAATTGACAATGAAAATATCCAGTATTCGAATCCTTTCAATTTTTTATGAACTTCTCATATAAATAGAGAACCATTTTGTGAGTCAAATGTATGACAGTAATATTGAAACCAGATAGCTGCATAAGACAGAGAGGGTGTACTTTCATTAAAATTACTTTTAATTGCAAAATGATAAAAAATTTATACCGCGAAGTTCGTTAAATAAATAAAATTTAATTTAATTTGTTATGGTGACTTCGCTTTTTATTTTAAATAAAATTATTTTTTAATTATTATTATATTTTATTTATGTGAAATTATTTTTGGAAGCATTTCGACAATATGTCATCCTCACTTCACGAGAAAGTCCTTATAGTAGGGCCAGGACATCGACTATCGCAAGTATCGACGGACCATGGTTTGATATTGAAGAGCTCTAATTTTTAGCTGCATTGAATAACGTTGATCCTTTTTCGATGAAATCATCTTCTTCAGTACTTAGAAATGCCACTTGTACAATTGTACATGTATGAGACCTTAGTTGTTCACTAAATCAAGAAGTGTTCTGTACTCTGCTTGTGGTATCTGCATCAGTAATTTGTATTTTTGGATCCATTTAAATACGTGGCCATCATGACATGTATTTATTGAGATAAACCACATCACAAGGGTGGTAGGAAATCCTGTAATTATTTCCAGACGAAATTCTTGGTCTTTGGCTGTGAAACGCTTCAATTACAAGCCTGAGTGATGGTGACGACAAGCAATTCACATTTATCATCCGAATGCACAAAATGGGGAATAACATTTTAATGAAGAAATTTCGCAACATTTTGTAGAGAATTAAGGACGAGAGTGTTTTACTTGGAAGAAATAATGACCATCAATCATCGCATTTAAATTTAGAAAATTCTAAGTCATTTTTCAGGTAGCTATACCCATCTTCTTGTGGTGCAGTCATGAACTTCAGACAGTGTTGTTCACTAATGTATTTAGTAGCTCGCAATCATCCGATACCTTGGATAATGGAATTAAGAGCAATCGACACGGCGCGCGAGAAAATGCAACGCAGTCGCATCGATCGGTGCCAAGCTGTATCAACACGATTGTCGCAGAGTTGTAATTCAAAAATAATATCGTGGACTCTGAAAAATCCATATTATAAATTGTCAATGTCACGTTTCATACCATATTTTCCAAACAATTTCACTGGATGACTGGAGTACTGGCCTCGGGGACGAGAGAGACTAATTATATTGCGCCACCGGCAGAACTCCTCGTTGCACTTCTACATACTCAAAAACTTAATGCAACTGCATTCTGTAAGAAGTGAAACTTGTTATCATCAAGCGGAGGGCGAAAAACTCGAAAGGGTTCTAGCGAGGGGAAAAAGTCAACGACTTTTAAAACGTGACATACATCCGCATAAATAGACAGAACACTCGGCGCCGAGGAGTCTGTGACTCCATGCTCGCCACTACAGAAGGATAACACTTTGAGTGCTCTCACTATGTGTATATTTTGCTGATGACGTGCACGCTTCCATTTTGAAATTACGCCTAAAAAAGCGACATTAAAAAATAACGATAGCTGAGTATTCCTGATGCAGTTTGTTGAGCTAAGCAGCTAAATGACAAGAGAACTATAGATGCTATAGTTGCATCTAATCCTAAGAATCGGTTCTGTGTATTCTAGAAAAGTTCTTTAACACCGAACACACCGCAAGCTCCGGCTGAACTACTATGTTCAATCTAATGGATCTTGACTATATGTGATCATATGCTTCGCGGTATTGAATCCATCTGCACAACATAAAACCGTCATCTTTCACGCTTGGCTGCTTCCAGATCAAAGCAGCACCCATTAAGAAGCAATTTTCTGATCTCCAACCTTTACTATAGTCTACTTCCTGACATCGCGTACAATTTCTCTACTACCATAAGCACAGCACAGCGCGAATCTCGTTGCCTCATCTTTGAAATAGATCACGACGTACAACGCGGAACGCTCGGATCCATGCAAAATCCAAGACCGCTACTCGCTGCTGCAGAATGCGACTTTGGAGTGCATCTCGACCCAGAACTAGAAGTTAACCTTGCATAGACGATGAAGCAATGCAACTTTAATAAGGAATTCCTCCTGGCGTCTGGATCTTTCTGCTTGTTTACTCCTAATTTATGTTTCATACTGGTTTATTATTTGTATTTTACTGTTATAAAAGAGAATGGTGTGGATTTCAATCGCAATTTAATAGTATTTGTAAGTAAAATATTAAGTTCCAATTCCAAAGATATCTCTTTTCTATTATGACAGGATTTGAAATTATTTTTCCGTACAACACTTTTTGTATTACTTCTTAACGGGTTCAAAATGTATTAATTGCCTGCATTCCCTGATCTCGACAGGTTATATACACATGCTTGTAAGAAAAGCTTTTTTCTGCAGGTCAACTCCAACAATCCAACATATTTAATATTTATGTTTGACGCTAACAATAAGATTTACCAGGAAATTGGGATTTCTTAAATTGGAATGTGGAATTTGGACAGAACGGACAACGTAGAATTCGCATTCCAAATATTCTGCAAAATTTATCTGGCATGTAGAGTGTAGACAATTGTAATAACCGAAAAGCAAGTGTAACCACATCCCAAATAAGCTCTCATTTTTTTTTTAAAGTTACTTAATAGAATTCCGAAGAATAACGATTTCAATCAAACCTTGCCATTAATTTTCTAACCATTGATATTCAAACAACCCAAAACATAGTATTGATACCCACTGCCATGCGCTATTTTATTCTCTTACGATTAGAAGATGGATTTTGAGAAATACTATTAGAAGCGTTTCATTAGGTAGGTATTTGTCGAGGTATTTGTATTGTAGAATATTTATGTTAAATTTCAAGTAAATCGATTAAAAAGAAGAGGTTTCACCATACCCATACAACCCCCTTTATTAGGCCTTTATATCGATAATTATTATAATAGTATAGACTATTGATAACTATATAGAGGCCACAGGGTGGTTAAAAATAAATTGTTTATTTTATTTGGTTATACTATAGGTTTGTCAAGCTTTAGCCAAATTCATTAAATTTAATTTTTTTTACAGATCGGGAATTAAATAAAATACCAGGAAATAGCTCAAAAAAGTTGCAATTCAAAAGCGAGCTCAAATTGCCTCTCGTTACGAAGTGTGGCAATCAATAAGGGAAGTGCAGAGGTATTAACAGACCTCACGCCTTGAGATTTTTTGCTCTGGGGTTGGGCACAGGATGAAGTCTACCGCTGAGTCCGAGGTTTGAACTTGAAGTAAGAATTCTGCAAGTACTTACTTAATATACCTCAAGACAAAAACTTCCTGCCAAATTCCATAGCAAAAACTGGTACAAAATACGGCCGTTTATAATAATTTTTGAGATTTTTCATTTTCAGCAACAACTTTGTTTGACTAATAAATAAAAATAGGGATTTTTTTTCAACTACCCCATATTTAGTAATGTTAATGAAATATTGAAATTTGTTATGAAAAAAGCAGTACAAAACAAGCGAAGTTAAGCACTACCTACTATAAATGAAGTTATAAAGTTTAAAGATATTTTTCGGTACCTAAGTAGGTACATGGAAAATTTTGTATTAATTTAAATTTTATATTTTAGAGCTGAGAGCATAAACCAAAAAAGTCGGCAGTCATGATTAATACTTTCAAAAGATATTGCTTCATTTCCTGAGTGTCAGGATATGTACCTACAAATACCATTACTTTTATAGGCTTGCATAATCTGAAGCGCTGTATTTTTCCGGTCTGTAGTAAAACTTCATTAAAGTTTTCTGTAAGCGTGCGTTGAAGTTATCAAATTTCCTTTCACATAAGGTACATAATATATTTTGCTGACAAAAAACCGTGGTAATAAAAGGATGAACCTCACCTGAAGTCGCACGTGTTTCTCATTGAGACTGATAGACCCAGTAAATGAGGGTCTTTAATGAATAATAATGACTTGCACAATTCCATTTCACATCGAATTCGCTTGCATTTTCCCACATCATCGCTATCTCACTATCTTTGCACATGAAACCTTTGGTTCTAGCACGTGATAGCAGTCACCTTTGACCTTGAACTATTCACAAATATCCAGGGTACGAGAACTATCGGACTTTTCGAAACACTGAATAAACGTGAAAACAACGTAAAAAATCGATAATTGCTGTTGGCGGTGTTTTACTGAACCTTCAAACGAAAATAAAGCATTTAAATGGGCGTAATTCATTGTCCAGAACGAATCTTACCGCATCTTTTGGATGAGAATCTCAAATTCATCATTCCTGAGTTTCTTTTCTGAAGTTTTGCTCCCTCGGTAGGAGTACGTAAATAGGTTATACTTTATTCATAATTACATACCGTGCCATTTAAATAACTCGCAACTACCCTAAGGAGAAAAGACACCCTAAAAGGTTTGCAAAATGAATGGAAGACTCCTTTAACCATCAATTTCTCAGGGCGGACGGTTCGAAATATTACAAGAGAGAAGTGTTGGCAGCCTTCGTTTTCAGTCTGGAGCAGGGATGGGCATGCAACCACAGTCTCAAAATGTGATTGTGTAAAAGCTCTTCAAAGCTCTCTCCGGCCTTTTTTACACTGTTAATTTTGGTGACGTCACCTGTCATGTAAAAGTGAAGTCACATGGCAAAATGACTTCAAATTTACAGTGTACCGAAAGCAAAGCGAAAAGAAGCATAGTCCTGCTCGCATGACGGCCGGCGGCCGAATGATGCGCTCTCGACTTGCGAGCTGCTCGTGTACATATTCAAAGCTCTAAAAGCTGGAGTGCCCGCGGGCATAGGCCTGCCCATCACTGGTCTGGAGGGATAAAAGAAGGGAAGCTCTATATAGTAATGTGCAAGAAACAAAACGTTTTGTAACATATTTGAGAACGGAATGTTTTCTTTCGTGCACTCCCCAAATAATCGTAAAAATACAACATAATAAATAAGCAAGGATAAATGATAAAAGTAATCAAGGAAAATCGTCTTTTTCGCGTTGGAATTAAAACTGAAAATAAATGTTACATCAATTTGTGAATGTTGCAATTATAGCGAACAAATATAAAAAACTCAGACAGATTAAAATTATCAAAGTTTGTTGCCCACATCTTAGTTAAATACGTCAACTTGCAAATAAGATAAGAACCTCGAAAAATTTAAATATGGTTCAAGAATAAACAGCTAACGATTGTGTGCAGAAGAAAAGAGTTCTTCGCAACTGATTTCCATTATAATTTTTTTTGGTTGAGTAGACCGATTACAAACGATATTAGAGTTCAAGTTCAGCTGAATTTAAACATTTTTTGAAAATGGGGAATTTTACTTTTGAATCAATATCATTACACGTTTCTGTTTGCGGAACATAAAATCCAAACTGATTTTGTGATAATTGGATGTGAAAATAACGGATTCACTCACGTTCTGAAGTTCGAGATTTTGTTTTGCTGACAAAAGCGTTTTGTCCGTTGATAAAATTTACATTGCAGTGTTAAGCGATTGTTAAAGATTTCCACGAAACTATTGCGAACTCTACCTTCAAAACAAAAACAACAAGAATCCAAGGATACATACTGGAATATGGAGTAATTGTATTCCACGATAGTTTTCCTTCTAGATCTACAATATTGCACTCCAGATGCAATTATAGTGACTATGAAAGAGAAAAAGGACTTCTTTCTCCCCCGGATTCTGGCAACGCCATCGCATCGTAGGCATCAATATCCCCCTCTACCCGAAAGGATAGTGTAGTTTTCCGAGGCATTGCCGTAGTTGTAAACTTTGTAAACCGCAAGTCCGCAACCCCTTCGTTTTCACCAGAATTTCTTGACATTGCTTCCGGGAAGTTCAGCTCTCTTTGGAGACAATGGCTTATTAATTAGGGACGAGACAAAAGCAGTCGCCGCAGTGGAAGCGAGGAGGAAGATCACATCAGCTGGTGTTGTTCCAAGCCCTTCCTGCAGTGGTATTTACTCGACCGTTCACCGACAAACTGTTCAATTATCATTTTCCTTGTTGACGACCAGAAGCGCGCTAATTACACGCTCTGCTGGTCGCGGTTATAAATCACGGTCGCAGGTACTTACTTGCACCGTGATGCCATCTTCAGGCAGCAAACTTCCATGTCAGCCGGTCCCTTCAAAGGGCTTCACTTTCACTGGCACACCATTCACTTGGTATTTACACACGTACGAGGCACTTTGGGATGAACGCAACTCATTGCCCTCCCGGGATGAGGCTCAAATCAAAAAAAAGAGGAATTGACACAAACTACTAGCACAGAAGAAGCACCGGCGACGAAGAACATGCACCACAACGGCTTGCACTGAACTGAATCGACGCCGAAGTCGAAGACGAACCGCTCTGGTGCAGCTTGGGGAGGTCTGCTCCATGAAAGCTTCAATTCCCTCCGTCGACCTCCACCCTTCCGAAGTGCGGACACGTGGGCTATGGTGGAGAACCGGAGAACGTTCCAGAGAATCGAAGTTGTTTTCGAGGCTCCAGCAATTCAGCGCATCGAGCGAGAAGCTTTCTCCACATCCATCCGTTTGAAAATGCCGGCAAAAAATGCCCGATATTCTCTATATCTTCTGCAAGTCGCTTGCTGAGCAGCGGAAGGCGTGCGTCTACAATTGTACGATTTGCACAATTAATTGCACAATACATTTGTTTACTTCTTTCGACTAAAATAGGGCGGTTGTGCTAAAGGAAATGAGGTTAACTGACTGTGACAACGGCAACCCAAAACACGGAGTTTACGCGGCACAAAGCCTTCGTGAATCGTGGACATTGGATCTGTTAAGGTTAACTTAATAATATTTTATAATATAATATAATATATAACACTATAATAAATATAAGCACTAATAATAATAATACTATTATGCGGCCAAGCAAATTAACTTCAAGAAAGGGTATGCTTTCGAAAAACTGGCGGAGATCTGGAAACTGCTTCAATCTTTGAAATAGGTCTCTGATATGTACATTCTGAGTTTGCCCCAATTTTCGGAAGCTTCAGCGCTGAAATGGACCAAAATCTTATAAATTTTCGCACGATTTTCGGGGTTTTGCTTATATCTATCAATCAATCAATCTGCATATAGCATTGAAAGAGCTACAATTTATCTGAAAAAACTTTTTCAATACATCGAACCGTTCTGGAGATATTAGCTGAATTGAAAATTTCGGCCGCAATCTTCGCGGGCATCTTCCATTTTGACCATGTTCCGAAGGTGCGATTTATGGCGATTTTGAATGGCAGTCACGAAAAGTGTGTTTTTTTTTAAGTAAATACTTTCGAGAACAGACGAGCTTTTGTTTGTTTGAAATTCTTGCTGGCCACATAATTTTCAGGAAATTTTATAACTGTCGAAAATGACTAAAATTAAAGTAATATTGACTTTAGCGTGAGGAAATGAGTAGACTTTTCAAATTCACATATAGTTCGTTCGGTCTCCTGTATAAAAATCATTGCAATAATCTTGAACACATAACGACACATTTCTTCCATAAGAAGTCATTATTTTTGACTTAAGCGCACGTTTTTTTTCATTAAGAATTTTAATTGCGCAATTTGTTAGTTACGCGCTTCAACAATGAAAGCTTTATGCTGCCTATAGGCTTATAGCCTATAGAAGAACGTTCTTTTTACGTAATCGCATTTGCGCGAATATAATAGTGAACTCATGAGTTCGGATATTTAAGTGAAAATAACCAAAAAAAACTGTGAGGAAATAATCAAAATAAGCAAGCCAGACTTAATCCGCCCAAAAGCAGCTTTTAAAAAAGTTCTAAATAGGTTTTCCGCAAAAAAAAAAACAACAATTGGTTTGAGTTGTTCGGTCTCTGCCCCTAATTATTATTTCACTACTCTCGTCAATTTGTTAGATACACGGTTATTTATGCCAGGGAATTTGCTTATTGTTAGATATAATTATTATAACTTTGAGAAAGTTCTCGGTTATGCTCCAAAAAAAATCGTTAACAATTTTTGGTTGTTTGGGAATATATAACAGCAATTTTATTTATAGTGAGTGGATCGTTTTATAAAAAAAAATATTTAAAAAAAGTATTTGCCCCGGGTGAGGATCGAACTCACGACCTTAAGATTATGAGACTTACGCGCTACCTACTGCGCTACCGAGGCTGTCGTCTCATGTGTTTTTTATTCCTTAGTAGGTTTCAGCCAAAATCGATATTTCAAAGGCAAAAATTTTATATTGCAGCCTTGTACACTTCGTGCAATGCAAACTATGTACTTAATAATTGAAAGCGTTACAAAATTACATCTGACTTGATCAGGTAACATAACTCTTCATGGAGCTGAATAGCTTATTCAGTAAAGTTAGTGATTAGAAAATTTCGCACAAGTAGCAAAACAACAGATTCTCTCCGCCCTTGTTGTTGGATCTGTGCTGCAACATATTGCGACTCAGAAGATACTAAAATGTCCACTGGTTACAAAAATATCCATTTTGCGAGTCACACCGAATGTAAATGTTTACCTGAGCCCATTCATTGGCGAAACTACTCAAATTACGGTTCAATTTTAATGGAGGACATCCGTGTCGGGCCCTGAGATTGTTGTGCTCCTCAAGACATTCCAACTCGAATTGGGTGAAGCCCCCTTTTGGTGCGATGCATGAAGTAACGTTGTGATTCGATGCTCCAGCATGATTAGTAACGTTTCCAGGACATGTTGCAGTTTGTGCAGCCCCAATAGGTTGTCCCTTTGAAAAGTATGTTTCTGGTTAATAGCGAAATTCATTTCTTCTTCCCAACGTTTCTCTTACTCCTTCGTACGTGGTCACTATTTGTCTGCCATCGGAAGTGTAAGTTGTAACTGTTTTCTTGTAACACGTTTGACGACCACTATTGCATCCACTGCTGGACCAAGACCATCTAAAATTAGAGTTTATTGATGCAATTGTTGCTTCACAAAACTAATTCAATGATCTTTGATGAGCCTTTTTTCACAAAGTATTAAATTTGAAAGTAACGTACAATCACAACTTAAAGAATAAAATAATTGGAAATATAAGCAATAATGTAATAATAATACCTTGATAATAATTATAATTTTTCTCGGGTATTATACAATACATATTACATAAAAATCTTGTTATTTATTTATTATAATATTAATTATTAGTGAATCGTTTTATAATGAAAAATAATATTTAAAAAGTTTATGCCCCGGGTGAGGATCGAACTCACGACCTTAAGATTATGAGACTTACGCGCTACCTACTGCGCTACCGAGGCTGTGGTTATCTTGTTTCTTTTACGTTTAATATGATTCAGCCAAAATCGATATTTCAAAGCTTAGAAATTCATAAATATTTAATCTTTTTCATTTCGTGCAATGCAAATATATGTAACTGCAAGCTACGTAATTAAAACCATTAGATATTATAGTTACATTTGATTTGATCAGGCAAAATACCTTCATTGTTCTGAATAGTTTTTTCACCAAAGTTAGTGAATAGAAAATTTCCCAGAAGCAACGAAAAAAAGCAATTCCATTGATAAAAGGTATTTTGAAATCAGTTGCTGTCGTTGAAGTATTTAATTACGAACTGCAAGTTCAAAGCCGAACAAATGAAGGTCAGCGGACGGTGTTTGTTTCTATATATATACTCAGCAGGAGTCCTACGGCCGGCGGCGCGGCGGTTCCACGAGTCCACCAGCAACATTATTGCCATCAGCAGTGATTGGACAATTATCACAAATAACGAGCGAGCGCGATGTACAATTGTACAAAACCCACAGATGCAGCGATTACTTTCAATTTGTAAAATTATCTGCGGGTAGATTTATGCATGGATGCACACAGCTCGACGCAATCAGACACGGTCCACGGCTCCAGGTTGGAGAGGTGCTCACCTGCGAATATGTGGACAAAGAATATCTATTAAATTTAAATCTAGTTTAATAGATATTTTTTGTTAACTAAAATGCGCCGCATGTTTTTCAATGTTATGCAATGTCAGCCGATGATTCTGCTCGACATGGATCGCACAGCGACAGAAATTCGAGGCTCGATTTTCATATCGGATGCGAGGCGCATTTTTCGTGATGCCTGTTGCAGGCGAGTCTATTGAATTACGCAATTATCACTAGGGGAAACCCATCATAAGAGCCCGCAGGTTCCTATACAATTTGTTGCATAAAGCTGGGATCAGACAGCAAAATTCACAAATTTAGAAAATTCACAAAAGATATCTATATCAACCATTTTGGTCCAAATGTGAAAGTGCCGGTCAAAAAAAAAATTGCTCTATTCTGATAGAACTTGTCCACCTAAGCATTTCTTATTAGCACACCAAAGCTGTAGCACCTCTGTACTTAGTTTTATTTGAGTTCAGAAAGTCTGCATTTTCATACATTGTTGATTGAATGAATTAGTTAGCGATAATATTGACGAAAATATTCCGAAATTTTTGGCACATTTTTAGGCGATATGCCACATTGCAGCATATTGTCTAGTCACCCGATAGAAAATTTTTAAAATTGCTTATAAAGTTATGAATGTTGGGGTTTTGCTATCGTCTCTGACTCCAGATCAATACTAGTACAGAATAGTATAATATAGTACAGGTTCCCTAGGGATAATGACGGACCATGCCCCACTCACTTCCTAGAAATTGGGAAAATCAACCGATATTTACTAATTCACTTTCTTAAAAATTAACAAATGAAAATCAAAGGTGTTGACAAAAGCTTACACGTCCAGATAATCTAATATCTGAAGCAATGAGGATCTTGAATACACAACTATAATTTCGATACAAGCTTTGTAAATCGTACCAAATGCGGTAAACTTTTTATTTTTGGAACTACTCGCGAACGAGGATTATCTGATGAAGCCGATCGTGCAGTCAACCAGAACGAATCAAAAATTCAGCAATAATACCATTTTATGTTGTCAAAAAACAAATTGAGAATATATATCTGATTTCATTTAATCTATTGTATTTTTAATTTCCCCAAAGTATGGCAAAATGTATTAATTACTAATTAGTAATTCCACCAATAGAAAAAAGAATACCTTAAATCATAAATTGTCATATAGTAAAACACGTTCCAAAGGAACTCACGGGTCCACATAATAAAAGTATTCTTTGATGGTGGCTTGACGTTTTTACTAAACTCTCCCTCGATGTTTCCCCTAGGATTGTACAGAACGACAACATATGACATCCCGTTATTTGTATAAAATGCAACTCCCAATTCTGTGGAGGCCGCCCAAACCACTTGGGTGAAGTCCCGCGCCCTCAGCAAAAGCCCGGGTCTATTATAATTGTATGTTTTTCCACGTAGGTACCAACTTTTCACGGGGATTTTACCATCTTGTATTTTACCATTCTGTTTGTACAGATTCTGGCCATATGGACAATCATCGTCGTATATCAGTGCACCTTCAATAGATAGAGCCTTTTTGAAGTTATATTTTTGCAACAAGAATTTGCAGTTTACGGGATCCTATTACTCACCATCGCCATGTTATACGCCATTGTGCACAACTCCAAACTCAGTGTGCAGGGCGGACTTTGGTGTAGTACTCTGTAAGAGTTGTGAGCAGCCACACACTCATTTACAAGTCTTTGGCTTTCGTTGGATTTTGACATTTTTTTAGTTTAAACAAGTTAAAAAAATAAACTTATGGACAAAATTTTGAGACAGGTTTTCTAGTCAGTTATAAACTTAGGACTGCCTACTACGGAGGTACAAGACTATCACTGTAATACTTAATATTGAGTTGATTAACTCACTGATATGTAATTTAATATTAGTTTTTTTATAAATAATTATTTAGAAGTTTTGAAACGCCTTCAAATAGTAAACAAAATAACAATCTAAAGTCTAGCACGAACAAAATTTGAATAAAGTTCTGATAATATTCTGCAATTAAATAAAATTGGATTCAAAATTTTCTTAAAATAGCATTTGTTGTCGGCAATGTTTGTGAAGTTTTTTATCTACACATTTTCGTCAAATACATTTAATACATGTGCATTCCCGAATTCTTATCAGCCTTTGTTGTTATGCTGTTGCAATATTTTGAGCGGGCTGCGCAATTCAAAATGTATTTAAATAAACCAAAAATTGAAACGAATTATCATTAGTCTGAATGAAAAAATAAATAAAGAGGAGACTTTCTAAACTGCTTTATTTTTCGGGTAAAACATTTTCCTTGTAGTGACCTACGACATTTCCTGGAGGTTTATAATTTGCAACGACGTAAGTTTTTCTACCACTGCCAAATGGAAAAATGTATATTATAGGTATATAAAATTTTATGATACCTATAATTAACAAAAAAATAATCGTGCACGCTTCCTTACTTTTTTGCTAGGCCTACTCCGACCTCCTTGGTGTCCTTCCAGACGACCTGTGTGAAGTGACCAGTGCCAGGGTTTTCATCATTTGTGAAATTGTAGCTCTTAATTTCATTGTACCACTCATCAACCACTACTTTCCCGTTGACGTCCATGTTGAACGCATAGAAAATATTTTCTCCGTACTCGCCATTGGGGCGATGCTCCATCTTGTCCTTTTTGGCAATATGCTGCATTTATTCTATTATAATACATTGATGGTAGTGTTTAGCAAACATTTTTACGTACGTTAGCCCACTCCTGCGCGACATTACAGAGTTTCTTGTTCAGTGTAAGAGGATCGGCTTTGTGTTTCTGCCTAAGCTTATTGTGCTCTTCCAAACATTCCCTCTGAAATTGTGTAAAATCTCCTTTTTTAACAGCCATTATAAAAAAAAAAAAATTTGAAAACCTAAACATTAAATTGGAAAAAATTTTATCATTTATGAAAAAGTAAAAATCCTTAATTTGAATAATTATGATAAAATTTACAAACAATTGAATAATGTTCTCGCCATGGCATTCTAAGCTTCATGTTGGGTTATATCATATGACATAAAAGGTTTCCCATTAGGAACTATACACTTTCTTTTTTTAATATGAACGCACCCTTAAACATATTTTGTGATCTGTCAATGTCAGTTTGCTTTACAATGTCTATCATTTAATGACCATGAAATGAAGTACATGAATGAGAGTCCAGAGGCGTTAGATCACACGATCCCGGTGTCCAATTGATGGGACCATTTCTCGAAATAACGCGATTTTCAAATTTCGTCTTCAATAAGTCGATGGTTGCGGTCGCTGTATGGCACGTAGGGTCGTCCTTTTGAAACCACATATCTCTCACATTCATGCGACGCAAATTGGGAACCAAACGCAGTTTGTCATCGCTCTAAGACCGCCATTGACTGTAACGTGGCAGCCATCATCAACAACGAAAAAAAGAACCAATGACGCCCACCGGCATGAAAACCGAACTAAACCGTTACTTTTTGTGCCTCATGCACTACATATGGGTTTGATGTAGCCCAATAGCGCATGTTCTGCTTGTTGACAAAGCCGTTCAGCCAGAAATGAGCTTCACCGAAATTTGGCGATAAGCCGATAACGCTCTTAAAGTCGCGCCCACCGACTCCGAATTTTGGTAATAAATTTTCGTTACTCATTCCTGGGGATACGTCAAGTCGTTGGTCTATATGCAAACAAGCCGTAGACGAAGGACGACCTCAGCGCATATATAGAACGCAAAATTGACGGAATATCCGTTGAAATGTGTAATAGAGTGATCGAGAATCGGATCCAACGCCCGAGGCCGGAGGCGGCCATATGCCGGATGTCGAATTTTATTCTCAAATGGTATAATGAGATCTTTATTTGTAATTAAAAATTTGGTGATATTTAAAATACTATGGTTTTTGTTCAAAAAAGAATATGTATAGTTCTTAATGGAAAACCCTTTATTTTATTCAACCGTAGAAATATTTGTTTCCATTAGTCAGACACTTAAACGTTATCGGAGTTCAGACGAACAATAAAAACATACTTTTATTACTATAGAGTATAAACATTAATGCTGTGGTAATGACTATGACAGATTAGTTTTCGTTTGCAAGCAATTTTGCCTTATTGTGCTTTCAATTAAAAAAAAAAACTGTGAGGTGGCAATGCGGAACTTAATCCATTGCAAACAAATACCCTTTATTGTTGCCGCTAATTGGAACAGCACACACCCAGAAAGCCGCTATCAAATGGTTTAACGGCTCACAAATGATAACCGTTACAGAAAAAGATTGCTAAACCGTTGTGCTGAAGTCACCAATTTTGCACGTGATGACGTGACTTCAGAAAATGAAGCAATTAAAAATTAAAATAACTTCAACGATTAATGTTAATTACTGAAAAATCGCGATATCACCAGAATGACTTCTTATCACAAATCTGATATGGATGAGGATTGAGGAAGAATAACCGCAAAGCAATTTCAAAACTTAGATATAATTTTATTTTTTTAAGATTTCAAAGAATTTATGTGATTCCACCTGATTAAAATATTCTTAGAAATATATCTGATTTACTTCTTGGAAATAAAATGAATTGGAAAACATATTTAAAAAGATGCACTTTGGTCTTTGAATGTTATCGAATTGGCACCGGAACATTAGCTGCAAATTGTCCTGAATAGTTACCGGGAGGATCATAGTTTGCAACTACATATGATGTACTGCCTCTGTGTGTTGAAAAAAATACATATTAATTTGGAATTATGTTCTCCGCATCCGCTCACCTCGTAGCAATCGCTACTCCAAGTTCCCGGCTGTTCTTCCAGACAACCTGTGTAAAATGTCCTGTGGTCATTGAGAATCCTCCCGACCCGAATGTGTAGTACTGAATTTCGTCATACCACGATTTCACAGCAGTTTTTCCGTTCACCAACATCCCGCTGGACATATAGAGATTCTCTCCGTACTTGTTGTTGGATCTGTGCTGCAGCATATTGCGACTCAGAAGATACTAAAATGCCCACTGGTTACAAAAATATCCATTTTGCGAGTCGCACCGAATGTAAATGTTTACCTGAGCCCATTCATTGGCGAAACTACACAAATTACGGTTCAATTTTAATGGAGGACATCCGTGTCGAGCCCTGAGATTGTTGTGCTCCTCAAGACATTCCAACTCGAATTGGGTGAAGCCCCCTTTTGGTGCGATGCATGAAGTAACGTTGTGATTCGATGGTCCAGCATGATTAGTAACGTTTCCAGGACATGTTGCAGTTTGTGCAGCCCCAATAGGTTGTCCCTTTGAAAAGTATGTTTCTGGTTAATAGCGAAATTCATTTCTTCTTCCCAACGTTTCTCTTACTCCTTCGTACGTGGTCACTATTTGTCTGCCATCGGAAGTGTAAGTTGTAACTGTTTTCTTGTAACACGTTTTACGACCACTATTGCATCCACTGCTGGACCAAGACCATCTAAAATTAGAGTTTATTGATGCAATTGTTGCTTCACAAAACTAATTCAATGATCTTTGATGAGCCTTTTTTCACAAAGAAATTAATTTGAAATTGACCTAAATTCACAACTGGAAGAATAAATTAACTGGTACAATAAGCAAATTGCACTCTCCATGTGCATCACTTAGTCCGAGTAAAATCCACAAAGCAGACAATTCAACTCACTTGAAACTCATTTTTATCGCGATTCCTCCGCCAAAAATGCCAACCCCCACGACTGGCGGAAACAATTGTCGAATTTACACTAATCGTGTCCGCTCGCGCCAACAAGGGTCTTATACAGCTCCTTATCCCGATAACAGTGATATGGTCTAGTTTTAAGTGCTCATTTGCTTTTTTGAGAAGACTGTGAGTGATATCATCACTCGCTGTTGTTTCGTTTTTTTCCTGTGGATATCGTAAAAGCATGTTTCAAATGCGATAAGGATTTTTGTTGAAAAACACAAATTCAAAACACTTCCTGCAAAAAGCTGTATATTTTTTTTACGTATTTTGAATTTGATGTTGTAATTTTCTTTTTCAAAAATACGAAACTCAATGACTGTTTTACTGATTTTATTTATTCGTCACAACTATAAATGTTTTGTAAATATTTCATTATTTCTTCAGAAGCAATTATTCCTTTTTTTTTTGTATTTTAATCAAACATTTTTGTACAAAAAATATTATTCTACGGATTCATTTTATCTTTAAAGTTCACAATTAACAATCAATGGACATAAAATTTATTTATTTAGTTTTATTTTTGTAACAATTTCCTTTCAAATACCCCCAGAAGTAATTTTCTTAGATCCTAAAAGGGTTAAGCAATTCGTTATAAGATTTCATTTTTTTTCCCGTTGATATCGATATTAAGTACTATATTAAATTCATAGAATTACAAAATATAGTCGCGATTGCGATAAATCTCAAATAACAATCATTTTGCATAACATAGAAAAAGATAAATTTATTTGTATTTTATCATATAAATAAATTAATACCGAAAACTAAAGTAACAAAACAATTTTAACATACGCTTATTAATAGACTTTAATTGAGAAATCAATAATAATTATAACAAGACTCAATTTACAGTTACTTCTATAGCAAAGTGACCCTCTGAGACACTAGAATCTGAGCAGATATTTTTTTTTTGTTAACAATAAATTGCATATAATATATATGAAGGACTAAATAAAGTAATTACGACAAAAATATGTCTTCTCTTACATAGTACGCTTTTTGACTTTTTATATAAACATTTAGTACAATTGCATTGCTTTTCAGTTTAGAAGAACTAACATAAGCCGCCCTCTTCTTCTTCCTCATCGTTGTTAGGCGCCGGAGCAGTAGGTCCTTCTTCGTCCGGCTGAAAGAGTTTAAGGATTACTCTACGAAACAACGAAACATAAGTAACAGTAAATTCACATTTCCAATATTTGGTGATTTGTACGAGGCAGTTGCATTTTCTATAACACTAGCTTTGGGTGCAGTTGTTATGCCTTTTGGAAGTGGCAAATCACGGGCTAATATTGCATACTCGACATCCATGTGTCTGATGAATGGTGATGATAGCGCCTGCTTGGCGGCGTCCGGATCCTCATCGTCAAAGGCTTGCAGCAGCATTTCTAATGTTTGCACTTCCTGGGCATCGCAGCAATTGCCCCATTCCTTAAAGGCCTTCTCAGCTGCAACGTAGTCGCCGCGGCCCAATTGCACCAGCACCAAAGCCACTGCAAGTCTCCCGATCGCTTGGTACGAATCTGTCTGCTGGTTCAGTCCAATCTCCCTTCGAAGTGCATCAGCCGCTTGATCGTACCTAAAAGAAGTAATTTTGAGCACAATAACTTTAGAGAAATTTTACTTACATTCTCAACTTCACCAGCAAGCGAGAAACTTTTGTAGCGAATTCGGCTCCTTGGCGTGTAGAGTCTTCAATCTACAACATAATCTCCCTTTATCTTTTAGATGAATTCACACAAACAATTGCATACCATCACAACTTCCAGGGCATGTTGGTACAATCGAAGGGCGGCTTCCGGATGAACTCCTTCCAGAACCTTCGCTGCCTTGTCAAGTGCAGCCGCACCAGCCTCTGGGGACCCATACTGCTGGTACAATTTAGCCGCCCGATTAGCGTACTCTTCAATCTCGTGCAGATTTTTTGTCTCTTTCAATAGTAAAATAATCTGAAATTTTCTCGTTACATTAAGTTCTGTTTACGCACTCTCATTTCAAAAATATTACCTGCTCGTAACACTTTGCAGCGTGGAACCAAGATCGATTGTTCTTGAAACATTCGGCGGCTTTTAGAAAATTATCCTTGCACTGATCGTAAGACTTTGCAAGGCGAAAACATGTTGCTGTAAATATTTAATCATATTATGGCATGTTCATTTGCAACAATCAATTTCAAAAACATTCCATGTTACTTTTATTTTTCGACAAAATTAAATTCATTGTTTGAACGTTGATATTTAGTTAGTATCAATTTAAATAAAATTGTAAATTAAAGTTGCATGTTCAAAAATTTATTTCATTACGCCACTGAAAAAATCGATTCATTTCCAGAAACTCGCCGAAAACCTACCAAAATTTTTTGTTTTTATTTCTTGGGGTTGTGTTACTAACCTGCTTTTTGGTATTCACTTGCTGCAACATCGTAATCTGGTCGCCACTTTAACAAGGATGTTTTTAAACTAAGAAATCAATGTCCTGTTTTACTCCTTAAAATAGCAGTCAGAAATATTACCTCTTTTCAGCCTGTCGAACACACTCTTGGCCCTCCTCAATCTTCTTGCTGGCATTCATGTCTATTGTACTAATGTATGTAATCGATTCACTTTCTCACAGTTGTTCAATTTCAATTTATTTATTAAAATAACAAAATCCTAACTAAGATCACTCTTGAAATTGAAATGTCAATATATGAAATTGACAGCAAAACGAACAAACAATCTCAGAGATGATAATGCAGGCCTAAACAATGGTAACGCAGTGCCGTGATGCATTTCACCACGAATGAAAAAAGATGGATATGACAATTTAGTCCGCCATCTTTTGACGTCACTTTAACAGCAGTGTCAACACGAAGTAGGGGAAGCTCTACAAAGTGGTGAAGTGCCAAAATATAACGGTTTTTTGGCCGCCAAAAATTTTCCACAAGGAATTTTTGTTGGAAAACTTAGGTGTACGTACACTAGGCACCCATAAGCCGTTGTACCGACCGTTGTACCCCAAGTACCGACTGGACGAAACCGGGTGGGACGACTGGGTGTAACCGTAGCTTTAGAGAATGTTTTTTAGCCTCAAGACTTTACCGAATTATCCTTCCTTCTCAACACAATTTTTTTTGCAATTTTCTTAAATTAAAGAAGACCTTATTTTGGAAAATTTTGTTCTTTATAAAGAATATTAATGACATTAATATTATTTTATTTTTAGTTTCCACCTACAAAAAAGCTTTTTCTTCGATATCGTACAAACAGCTGCAGTAAGCGATTGATTGAAATCGTAAAAAAATAGTTTCTGCAATATTATCAAAGACTAATTCTTCACTCTGATTTGGTAGTTGTAAATAAATACACAAAGAGGACATTGGCTATCGCTATGATAAATGGTAAGATCATGTTCGAAAACGAGTGAAATCGGGCAACTACTTCTTAGTATCACCATATAACGCTGAAGCAGTTTTATACAAAAATGTTGATTTTGTTTAGGTACCAAAAATTTATATTTGGTTTAAGATGTACTTAAACATTTAATTCAGAAATTATTAAAAAAAATTTAAATGTCGAAAAGGGTAATTTGTCACATTCGATATAACCTTAAAAAATTGTCATAAAAACACAAAATCACTCTACTTTCGAAATTAAATTAGCCTTGACAGTTGAAAATGTATAGAAATTTAAATGACGATTAAAAAATGGAGAAATAACGTGAAAAACCTTAGAATCCATTGACGCTTAAAAAAAAGTATAAAAGAAAAAGGAGATAGGCCAAAGATCAGAAAAAGATGTTCAGGTGCAGTCTTTGGGAAATTACCGAGACGAACCAACTAAAATATAGGGTGATAACCGTATTTTAGAACTTGTTTTTGCTTTATTACCGAGGTAGGAAAACTATACTAAAAAACAAATATTACCATATTTAAAACTATACACGTAAAAATATAAATACTGGCATATTATCGTATTTATCAAGCAAACTATACATATTGAGATCTATTGAGTGGACATTACATATCATATTGTACAATACAGCAAGTTAAAAATAAAAAAGTTATTTTATTTTTCAACCAACAATAAAAAGTACCTTTGGGCAATTGCTAAGGCAAATTAAATCACAAATATACACACAAATTCAATTAAAAACTTTTTTTTCGTAGTTAGGGAATTGAATGTTATTTGTTCTTATTTTCAAGTTATTGTTTTTAAATAAGATTTGATTGTATTTTCTGATATTTAAATAAAGAAATTGAAATACCTATTATTATATAAATACCTATTATTATATACCAGATGTCCTATCCGGATAAAAAACTATTATGTTTTTAACAAATTTTAAATTACATTCATTAAATATTGTTATAAATATATATAGATATGACAATCAATTTAATGCACAGACATTTTTTTCCACGAATTTGAAATTTTAAACAAATACAAAAACTTTCCGTTGAGCAAAAAATCATACAGTAGGTAATAAAAATTAGATTTTGAAAAATTAACGCCAAATTTTTAAATACGCAGGGGTTATAACTTATAGTTTTCGGCAAATTTATTTTGATAGGTACCACAAAAAAATTACAACTAAGAATATTTATTAATATAATAGACAAACGACAATATACTATGAAAGTGTATTCAATGAACGAACTCAGCGTTAACAACGCCGTTTAAAATTCGTCGGCCATCGATTTTGTTCCACGAGGTGACAAAAGCTTTCACCGAAAACTCCGAAAAAAGTTCAGGAACAGTACTTACTTTCGTACTTACTTTCTTGTAATTACCCGAGAAATGGTACAGCCCCTGTCTTATAGGGCAGTTGTACTCTCGATCGATAGTTGCGTTGAGTATTGAATTCGTAACAAACCACGTGAAAATAAGTCGGCACTTTTTATCATATCACAGAAAACCATCGTTTTTTCTAGAAGTACGATGGTTCGGTTTTTTTCTAGTGGTTATTATTTTCCCATGCCCGACAGGACATATTAACTGCAACACATTAATGAATATGTCCAAAGTCAAATTCTTGTGTAATGTTACATTCGCTTGGAATAAATCAGGAGCAGTATTTTCATATGTATAATTATTGAACAAAAGGGATACGGGGAAAAAGTACATTTTGCAACAAAAACAAAAAATTTGTTCAAAAATTTACCTTCTTTTTCGCCTCTAATGAGAAGCCCAACAAAACGGATAAAAGTGCTAACCTGAAGAACAAACCCATTGTTTAATTCTGAAATGTAATAAACAACTAAATGTTTAAAGAAGTCGGTCAACATTTTATAGGGATTTCACGTAATGTATTTTTTCCTATATGTTTTGATGAAAGTGTTTACGTCTGGAAAATGTTATACTAAATTGACGGAGATTAAATCTTTTCATATCTTGCATAAATTACAAATTTTTTTTGACGTTAAAGTTCGAATTTGTTAATTTTTCAAATATATATTTTTAAATGGCTATAAATGGCTATATGTCCTTGTGAATGTCATTGTATCAATATTGGAATATAAACAGTGGAATTTGTATTCCCTTGATGAAGGGTAAGTGTAATTAGGTAGGGGAGACCGGGGCCGGTTTGCCAACTACTTCAAATAATCAAAAGTCATAGCCTGTCTAAATGCGGGGATTTCCCGACACATGAGAATACTTCGTGGGGTTGTTGGTTTGGACGGGGAATTTGCAATATTAATTGCTGATCCTCGAAGTGGATGGGGAAAGAATTCAACACATGCTTATTGCTTAGCTGTGGAAATTTTGGGCGCGCGTTATGAACCTTAAGAGTTGACTTCGAAAAAAAATAAAGTAAAGATAGATTAACATCCGAAATTCTTTATTATGTTCATTGCTCAATCGTATTAAGACTAATTGCTCAATATAGGTATAAACATATTCAGCTCGATTAAGGCATTTTGCCTTGTCAAATCAGATGCAATTATCTAACGGCTTTAATTACGTACTTATACTTGCACAAAATGAAAAGATTAAAAATATGAATTTCTAAGCTTTGAAATATCGATGTTGGATGAATTCTATTAAAAAAAGAAAACAGGATGAACTACAGCCTCGGTAGCGCAGTAGGTAGCGCGTAAGTCTCATAATCTTAAGGTCGTGAGTTCGATCCTCACCCGGGGCATTACATTTTTTTATTATAAACGATTCACTATAAATAAATAATGGTTATATATTTTCAACCGAACGAAAATTGTTAACGACATTTCCAATAAATGAGTGTTCTCCATATTTTTCAGATTTAAAGAACAAGAAAGTTCACGACCGCCGAACGCACGCCTTTCGTTAGGTAGATGTCGTTACTGCGGCGTTACTTTCAAGAGTGTGTTGTGGTGAGGAAATTTCAGAACTTTTGAAAGAAAAAAATAATTCTGAAGTTTCATTTGTTTTGGCAAAAATAAAGCAAATATCATGTAAATTCATTAATGGTTGATATTAGCAGTTTTCAAGCAGTTATTTCTATAAAATTTGAACACATTTCAAGTAAAACAATTACTACGTTTACATGCAGAGTCGAAAGATCGAGTCGAAAACAGGTTTTGAACTCGAACCCGCGTTTTTGAGCACTCCGGGTTGAGGGATCGAGTCGAAATCGAGTCCAAACGTAGTCGAAGTGACACCTTATTGCACTAATTTGATCTATTATATTAACAATTTTTTCAATTTTTTCGAGTTTCATTTATATTTTATACATATTTTAAGGAATTTGATTTCGATTAAAATCTTATGTTTTGGAAAATTAGTCAGAAAACATGAAAAAACTGTCGAACTGTCAACTCGACTACTCAACCCGCGTTTACATGCATTTTAACTCGACTCCTCGACTCGACCCAGGTAGCAAAGCTGGGTCGAGTCGAGTTCAACCCGGTTTGGACTCGACTCGCGTTTACATGGAGTCGAACCTGGGTTCAACCCAGGTTCAACCCTGCATGTAAACGTAGTTGTCTGAGTTCAAAGCGTCCTCTGTGAGTCAACACTTCCAAATTCCAATCGATTTTCTTCCTCCTGGATGAAATACTCGAGCCAAAAATAACTTCACGGTCACCGCCAGGGCGCCAGGTTAAAACAATCAAGGACATTAATTTCGGCACAATCCACAATGTGCACCCGCAGTCGAGAGCTTACATTAAAAAAATTCAAGGAAAATTCAAATAACTGGAAAAAAATCTGATATAAACGGAAATTGGTTTTATGTGGGTTCGATATAAGTGGGTTTCACTATAATTTAATATTTAACAATTAACATTTAGTAGGTACCAAATTTTTTGGCACAAAATTTTGTATGCAACCTGACCGACCATCTATGTTTATGTGTGCCGTAAATTTCCGGAAATACACCGAAATTTATTGGTAAAATGGTAACTGACTCGTTTATTCAAATTTTTTATGTACTATAAGGAATTAAATTTACTCCATTTAAAAACAAGATTGACGGCAAGTTACACCCATTAATTTATTTGAAAGCAAGTATTGCTAACATCAACAAGAACGGTTTTGGTGCACAGAAATCCAATCTACTACAAACAGGATAACTTAGTTTGCTAATTATTGTCTTTTGAACAGATAAACGTTTAATTGACCAATTTCACTGGTTTCTTACATGGAATAATACAAGATTTTGAATATGTTCATTTTAATAGTTAAGAACTCACACATTGAAGTTAATTTTGTATTACTTTTTTAAACATAACATTCTCCTTTGTTCAAAAAAGTTAAATATCACGAACTAAAGATAAAAAAGAAAAAGAACGATCAAATCTATATTTAAAATTAAATCACATTTTGTTCGCATTGCTGCTTGATATTAAGGCCATAACATAGAACAAATGAGAGAGGCTTTAAATAAATTATAATGTTAAATAAATTTATTGGTTTCATGAAAAGCGAAAAACGATTTTATTCGATTAAAAGTCTTCACGGACTTCGAGTAACATCGATGACACCTCCGGGTCCTGGAAGAGCACTCGGCCGTCCAGTCAGATAAGAGTCAATCTGCTTCGCTGCCTGACGGCCCTCAGTTATCGCCCAAACCACAAGGGATTGTCCTCGCCTGCAATCTATTAAGAAACGTGAAGCAAATATTAGAAAACCTCAAATAAAAACGATCCGATTGACGTCTTACGAACCTCCGGCAGCAAATACTTTTGGGTTTGAAGTTCCATATTGCCCCGTGACGGCTTTAATGTTGCCGCGATTATCCAACTCCAACCCCAATTCAGTGGGCACAGTTTTCTCTGGCCCCACGAAGCCCATTGCGAGAAGAATCAAATCTGCTGGGAAGTACTTTTCTGTTCCAGGAATCTCCTTCATGCTCCACTGACCAGTAGAACTCTGTGTCCACTCCACCTGAATTGTATTGACTCCTTTGATATGCCCATCTTCCCCAATAAACTCTTTTGTAGTTGTACAATACTGCCGAGGATCTTTACCAAATTTCACACGGACCTCTTCGTGACCATAATCAATTCTAAAAATTATGATATACATTTATAGTTAATGGTTATTTAAAAATCATAGAGAAATACCTGAAAACTTTGGGCCACTGTGGCCACGGATTGTCGTCTGCCCGACTTTGAGGAGGCTCCGGTAGAATTTCGAAAGTGGTAATAGTATTCGCGCCCTGCCTCAAAGAGGTAGCAATGCAATCGCAACCTGTGTCGCCGCCGCCAATGATGATGACGTCCTTGCCTTCTGCAGAGATAACTTCCTGTGTTCCTCCCAGCTGTTTCTTCTGCTGTTTCTCGAGGAACTCCATGGCGAAGTGAATGCCTTTCAAGTCCCTATTCGCGAGTGGGAGGTCACGTGGCCAGGTTGAACCTGTCGTGAGCAGGATAGCATCGAACTCACTCAGAAGACTGTCGGCCTTCAAGTCCTTGCCAACATGGACATTGGTTTTAAAAGTTATTCCTTCAGCGGCCATTAGGTCCACTCTCCTCTTGACCACATCTTTGGATAACTTCATTGTTGGAATGCCGTATTGTAACAAGCCGCCTACGCGATCGTTTCTTTCGAATACAGTCACTAAATGTCCTGCTCTGTTCAGTTGTTGAGCTGCAGCTAGGCCTGCAGGACCCGAACCGATAACAGCTAATCTTTTCTCTGTACGAATTTCCGGAATCTGAAGCGATCATGAAAAACAATTAGTTAAAACGTTAACCCCGTCACTTCTTTTCAAGTGAAAAAAGGAATATCACCTCGGGCTTAATCCATCCATTCTCGAAGGCGTGATCAATAATGGCGCATTCGATGTTCTTAATGGTTACTGGGGGCTCAGAGATTCCTAGCACGCATGAACCCTCGCAAGGGGCGGGACACACACGCCCTGTGAACTCTGGGAAGTTGTTGGTCTGTAGCAGTTGCTGCAAAGCCTCCTTCCAGGAGTCGTGGAACACCAGATCGTTCCACTTTGGTATGATATTGCCCAGAGGACAACCGTGTGTGTTGGATTGGCAAAAAGGAACTCCGCACTCCATGCACCGCGCTGCCTGCATTTTCAGATTTTTGCGGACATGAGTGAAGTTGTAAACTTCATCCCAGTCCTGCTGTCGTAGTTTGGGGTCGCGGTATATCGACGTCTCCCTCTTATACTTGATAAAGCCGCGAGTTTTGTCAAGTATTTTGTCTGCTCGTTTCTTTTCCACTGCGAGATCTTGAATAGCCTCTTCAATGTCCTTAATGGATGGCTCAATCTTCACCCTATCTCCGTTTTCAATGGATGCAACTTCTTTCTTAATTGTTTGCCCAATATTATCCTCCTCGAGAGCCTTCAGTGCTCTTTGGTATTCGTACGGGAAGACCTTCACGAACTTCGACTGCACAGCAGCCCAATTATCCAATATCTCCTGCGCAATAACCGAGCCTGTTTTCTCAATAAATTCGTTCAACAAATTCTTCACGACGGTGACGTCCTTTTCGTCCTCAAGTGGAAGCAGTTCCACGGACGTGGGATTGACTTTCGGTTTGAAAGAACCATCTATGTCGTAAACGTATGCAATCCCGCCAGACATTCCCGCGGCGAAGTTGCGCCCAGTTAATCCTAAGATGATTACCAGCCCATCGGTCATGTACTCGCATCCGTGGTCACCAACTCCCTGCAAAATGTCGTATGAGAATAATTCCTCAATACGAATTAAATCACATAAAACTGACCTCCACAACTGCGACAACTCCAGAGTTCCTCACGCAAAACCGTTCTGCGGCAATACCTCGGAAGAAGGCTTTGCCCTCAGTGGCTCCGTAGAGACAGACGTTGCCGACAATCACATTCAGATGGGACTCAAAGGAGACGTTGTTGGGAGGAACAATGATAACGTTGCCACCAGACAAACCCTTTCCGACATAATCGTTCGCATCTCCCTTCAAAGTTACAGTGACGCCCTTGGCCAAGAAAGCGCAGAAGCTCTGCCCCGCGGAGCCTTCCAAAAAGATGTTGATGCTGCGTCCTTCAGGCAAACCAGCCTCTCCGAATTTGCTACAAAGAAATGAAATTAATGGGGGAAGTTAGGCAAGATAAGTGAACGCACGAAGCAATATGATAGCTGAGGGTGGATCCATATGCTCGCTCCTCATTGATAATAGTAGACACAATAGTGACTGCCTCCTCTGCGCCATCGAGAACGGGTTGCGCCTTCTCAATCAAATCGTTATCGGATCTTTTTTCCAAGTTGAACTCCTGCAGAACAGATCCGCCAACGATATTCACTCCTGGCCGGAGTTCTAGTGCGTTCTTCAAGAGATGGCCTAAATCTAAAGTGGAAGCTTTGACGGAACAGTCCTTGCGCACCTTGAGAAGATCTGTTCGTCCAATAAGGTCTTGGAATTTTTTTATTCCAAGGTTGGCCATGATTTGACGGATCTAAATACAGGAAAATATTCAATAAATATATTTTACTCAATTTTGATTACGTACGTCCTCCGCCAGCATGAAAAAGAAGTTAACAACGTGTTCAGGTTTTCCTGCGAACTTCTTTCGCAGAATTGGATCCTGAGTCGCGATACCCACTGGACAAGTATTTAAGTGACACTTCCTCATCATTGTGCAACCTAGAAATATCCCCTTAGTATTTTTTTAAAATTAGAAACAGATTCAATGTTTACCCATGACGATCAGCGGTGCGGTACTGAAACCGAACTCATCCGCTCCAAGGATGGCGGCAACGACCACATCAAATCCTGTGCGCAGTTGTCCGTCAGCCTGCACGACAACCCTAAACAGATGATCCTACATTAGTTAAAGCTGATCTACTTCGACGAATATGATTGAAATCAAATTACTAATATATGAACCGCTGGCAACAACACACAGAGCGAAAGACGCGCGAACCGAACATGGATTGGTCAGATACACCCGTTCAGAGTTCAGGGCAACTGGGCTAGCTACAGAAATTCAATGGAATGCTGTGTCAGCTAAACGACACAGGCACGAGGGTGGAACCATAACGAAACAAACCAAAATCACCTCTCACCGCAAGATTTTCATCAATCCCGTTGGTGGGCTGTTATTTTGATTTTGGATGTGTGCGTATTTTTCTTAGCTTATTTCATAATCTGTTATTTTTTTTTTAAATTGACATTTTGGTCATTTTTGATCGTGCTTCATCCTTCACAAGGTTCACGATCTGGATAACCAGGTGTCAGTTATATAGGAGTGATTTGAAAATGATTTACCTTGATCGAAGATTATTTAATACAAGAACTTGATGCGTTTCAGCAATACCCAACTCCCATGGTAAACCTGCTGACTTGATGCCAGTCCAAGAACTAGCGCCGGTGCCACCGTCATGTCCGGAGATAACGATATGCTCAGCCTTGCCCTGAAAAGAAAAGGTATAATTGCGATTCATTCGTAATTATCCGTGTTGTGATACCTTCGCCACTCCTGCTGCAACAACCCCAACGCCCACCTCGGACACCAGTTTGACACTGATCCGTGCCTTTGGATTGGAACATTTCAGATCGTAGATGAGCTGGGCAAGATCTTCAATTGAGTAAATGTCGTGATGCGGAGGTGGAGAGATCAGTCCAACTCCAGGTACAGAATGTCTGGTGTGGGCAATATCTTTCGTTACTTTGTAGCCAGGCAGCTCACCTCCTTCGCCCGGCTTCGCCCCTTGTGCCATTTTGATCTGAAGGTCATCGGCATGCGCTAGATAAGACGCGGTTACGCCGAAACGTCCGGAAGCGACCTGCTTGATAGCCGATCTCTTACTATTGAGGGGATCTTGGTCTGAAATGAAAGTGCATTGGTAAACAGTCAATCTCGCAAGAAAGTTTCGTCCCGGGCACCGTGTATGGAAGATGAGCTATTTGTGGTGAATGCTTCTGAGTGGTGATCGATTTTCTTGACTTACCCAAGTAGCGGTCAGCATCTTCTCCACCTTCACCGGTGTTACTTTTGCCTCCGATTCGATTCATTGTAATTGCCAGAGTTGTGTGAGCCTCCAACGAAATACTACCGAAGCTCATCGCTCCCGTTGCAAATCTAAATTTCAAGAGAAATAAGTAAACGTAGAATCATTCATGCTCACACTCACCTCTTCACAATTTCACTTGCTGGCTCCACCTCAGAGATATCTATCTTCGATTTATCATTGACAAACTCCAATTGACCACGAAGAGTACATTTCTTGACACTGTCGTGGGTGGAGGCTTTGAAGCGTTCGTAGGCGCTGATGTTATTGTTAATGGCAGCTTCCTGCAGATGAGCGATTGATGACGGCTCGTTGACGTGAGCCTCTCCTCCGTGCCGCCAATAATATTGTCCGGGATTTCTCAGTATTTTCCTGTCCACAGATATCTTCCCATAGGTCAATTGGTATCGTTCCAATCCCTCCCGTGCCATGATTTCTAAGCTCACGCCACCCAAACGGCTCTGAGTGCCTCGAAAGCACAGATTTATTACATCAGCTCCAAGTCCAATCGCTTCGAAAATCTGCGCACTCTTGTATGATTGCAGGGTACTGATACCCATTTTAGCCATCACCTTTGCGATACCCGTGTCAATCGCCTCAGCATAACGTTCGTAGATATCTTTGTCAGTCATCGCCGGGCTTAAAACTCCGTCATCGCGCAGAGCCTGTGCTAGCTCGAAAGCCAGATAGGGGCAAATGGCGTCAGCTCCGTAACCAAGGAGTACGCAAATGTGGTGCACTTCTCGCGCTTCGGCAGTTTCCACAATCAGCCCAACCTTCATGCGTTGCAGAGTTTCAATGAGGTGGTGATGAAGTGCTCCCAGAGCCAATAGCGCGGAAACTGGTGCCTTTCCAGGTCCGGAGTTCCTATCAGATAATACCAACAGTTGGTAGCCACTCTCTGCCGCTTTTCTACCATCGAAACAAATCCTTTGCAGACACTCCATGTATCCTTCAACACCATCAGCAAACGAAAATGTGATATCCAGAACCTTTGTCTTCCACCCTCGGTGCTTGTTTCGCTTAAGGATTTCGATATCTGGAATGCTTAGGATTGGATTATGCAACCAAAGTCTGTGAACTTGTTCCGCGGAGGGCTTGAGCACATTAGCCTCCGGTCCAATGGGACACTGCAGAGACATCACAATTTTTTCGCGGAAAGGATCGATCGGAGGATTAGTAACCTGCGCGAATAACTGTTTGAAATATTCATAAGGAATCGGTTGATATGCGGACAAGCAAGCCAGCGGCGCATCATTACCCATGGATCCTAAAGCTTCTTTTCTGTGAAAGACATTCCATTATTTGCAATCGCAAAAGAAACTCAAGTTTGCTTACTTATTTTCGAACATCGGAGTAAGGAGCATGTAGACCGTTTCAGAAGTGTATCCGAAGAGGGATAGTCTGGGATCATAAATACCTTTATTTTGTACAACTCCGTTCACTCCATTCATCCCGTTCAGACCATTAACTCCATTTACAACGCCTACATTGCTTAACGCGTCTGCTTGACGAATGTCATCCATCGATATCTGTAAAACATTTCAACTTATTCAAAATCTTTTTTCGTTTCCCTTACTAAGTTTATTGACAAATGACTGAACGGTTTAAACTTCGTTAAAAGCTAAAGTTTTTTCAACTGACTTCAACTTTCACTCATTTACCATAAACTTTAATAACTAATTAGTATTCTATGTAGAATAAGTTTAGTTCACTCTAAGAAATGCAAATGACTTACCATCTACAAACATCACGGTTTATATACATTCATGGGAGAAAAAAATGACAATTAATAAAATTTAAACTTAGTAATTTTGATGAGATGACATTCACAAAGTCAGGTGCAAGTTATCTGAAAATAACGGTTTCTCACACTGAAACGTTTAGATTTAGTTACCTTCTGCCGTAACCACTCGGAATGTGGCCTGGATTTGGCTATGTTCGTCTTCAATTCCATGTCCTGGATTAACATTTTCTTCTTAGTGTCCACAAGAAGCATACGGCCAGGCTTAAGCCGGCTCTTTAAGGTGATTTCTGAAGGGTCGACGTCGTAAACGCCAACCTCAGAAGCCATAATCAGAATGTTATCCTTAGTAACACAGAATCGAGAGGGACGTAAGCCATTCCGATCTAACACGGCTCCAATGTAGCGTCCGTCAGTGAAGGATATGAGGGCAGGACCGTCCCAAGGCTCCATCACGCACGAGGCCCACTGATAGAAGTCACGTTTCTCCTGGAGCATTGTTTTATCGTTCTGCCACGCTTCGGGAACCATCATCATTACAGCCTCTGGTAACGACCGTTCTCCAGCCATTGTGAGGAATTCCAGGACACAATCAAAGGATCCCGAGTCTGAAAGTCCAGGTTCCACAACCGGGAAGAGTTTCTTTAAGTCATCCCCGAAAACCTCACTCTCCATTACACCTTCACGCCCCCTCATGTAATTGACATTCCCTCTTAAAGTGTTTATCTCTCCATTGTGTGCCAGCACACGGAGGGGATGAGCTCGCTCCCACGAGGGAAACGTATTCGTGCTGAACCTTGTGTGTACCAAGGCCAAGTAGGACTCAAAAGAGGGGTTCGAGAGATCGGTGTAGTAGCCCCAAAGTTGATCAGAGGTAAAGAGTCCTTTATATACAACGGTTTTGGTGTTCAAGGAACATATGTAAAACCGACGTCCTTCTTTCGTTAGCTGGTGAGTGGCACACTTTCGGAGGAAGAACACTTTACGAGCCAATTCCTCGAGTTCCACTCCTGAACAGGTGACAAACACTTGACGGGACAATGGCTCACTGTTGCGGGCCACCCTTCCGATCGCTAACTTATCAGTTGGCACGGTGCGCCATCCAAGGACCTCCGCATTGATACTCCTAGCCAGCATTTCAAATTCCTTCTCCGCCTCCCCGTGGGTTTTTTCATCCATGTAAATGATACCAGTCGCATACTGACCAAGCGGAGGCAAGGACACTCCTTGTTTAGCCCTAGACAATTACACACACATTATTTAACTTTAATTTGTACCAAATATTACTACTTAGTAAAAAATATTCTGGTATATATAACTAATTTAAAATGTACCAAGATTTGAGTATTTGACAAAAAAGACTTAGAAGATAATGATACTACTACATGTTATACAGTTGCAATTTAATTAAACAAAATGAAAACAAAAACCAATTTGTGGCCACAAACAAACTAGTAAATTATTCTGCGTTAAACTTTTTCGGGCAAATAACAGCAATAAAATAATCGGTAGCGTTATTGCATAATTTGTAAAATGCAAACATTATGATAAACATTTTCTTCCGAAGTTTGTTGAACTTGATGTTATGTGCATATAATTATTACGACAACTAATGTTTACATCAAGGGTAGATGCTATAAGCATGCGACCGGCGGCGTTCGAAGTGGTCGGGGCAGTTTGATTGCGACAAAGTGATTCAAGGTGACAAACTCGTTTAGAAAAAAGCATTAATTTACGAAGCACGATTGCTTTTCAATGTCAATATTGTATTTCATCAAACAAAAAAGGTTTTCTTGTTCTTGATTGCATAACATTCTTAGTAATGAGGCCTGTTAAAACAAACACAAATTCCAACGGTTCAGGTGGAGTTTCCCTACTGTGACCGAGCGATTATAATACAATATACTAGTAATTACCCGTCAAAAATGAAGTCGTTCGTGGCTCATTCGCTTTCTTCCTTTTCTTAACTTTCACTATTTATTCGTTCTTTTAAGTTTTAATTTTTAAATATTTTTTTATATTTTACAATAGGTATACCGTTTATTACATATTATTAAAAAGCCCATATGTAAAAATTATTTAAAAAAAGCAAATATAATTTGATTTTGGTAATTTTTTTGTGTATGCAGATTGCAAGGTGCAGAGTTTTGTCATTTTTGCATTGCATATTATTAAAGATTTCATTCGTTCCTTCTGCGATAACGAGATAAGAATTCGTTATCATCGTCACCGAGTGTATCTGTAAAGTTTTAGCTCGATTGGATAACGAGAAGTGGGTTAACTTGCTGTCGGAAGATTAGGCCTCAAGATCGCAATTCGCAAACTCGCACACAAGTTTTTTCGAAGTTAATATAGATAAAATAATAAATAAGCAAACATTTAAAAAAAAAAACATTAACAGTAATATTGAAGTCCACCTTATCGGTGTCGCGGACACATCTGGTAAGTAATTAACAAGTCGCTACTTATTTGCCGAACAGATTTGAGACTAAAAATAAAAACATTTGCCGTACATTAAGGAACTAAGAACAACAAATGTGGTCATGAAAATATGCAGTAATACGGATAGTGGTGTCGGTGATAATAACAATTCGATTAAAACGAATTTTTTAACAATTCAAATCATTCACTTACATTTCTTTCGCGTAAAGTTCATGAGGAATAGAAGACAACACGCCGGCACCGTCACCAGTGTCATCGTCACAAGCGCAAGCTCCGCGATGCTTCATCCGTTCTGACAGGGTCTGGGCATCACGAAGAATCTGCGATCCAGAATAATTAGATTGTGTAAAAGAACTCAAAGAAACTATAAAAAAATATGCAAAATTCCGTACCTTGTGAGAGCGTTTGCCATCAATGGCAACAATGAAACCAACTCCACAAGCTTCGTGCTCATTCTGCGGATCGTAAAGTCCCTGAGCGATTGGCCCTTCCCAAGGCATTCGCACTTTTTCAGTGACATTCGGAATAGATCCATTTTTCGAATTTTGACTCTCTTCAAAAAACACTTCGTTTTCATTAATTTCCTTATCAACAGCACATCCTGATTTAAATTCGTTGTTTGTAAGGGCCATCATACGCCTGAAACCCGTTTGGAATTCTTTATACCGGTTTACAGTTTACAGTTTTTTATGCTATAGAAAAACTGTATCACGTCACTCACAAATCGATCAATTGATCACAGTTCGATCAGCCGCACAATCTTATTCGACACTTCTCTGTTATATTGTAATTAGAAAGCAATTTGTACTTTTAGTACATCACCATTCAAAGTTGGAAGGCAATCGAGACTGCTCTGTAACTACCTGAAACATAAGAAAATAGCAATAAATTAGTAAATATATCAAGACTATCAGATGCTAATGTAAAATGTTACACAACGTTTCGCATAATTCCAAAATTCTATTAAAGTTTAAAAACATACTGTTTAATTTTGAAACAGATTATATTAATCACACCCAATTCCTGGAGATCTGAAAATGTCGACAGCTTGAACGTAAATGAAATCTTTAAGTTAGCGGTCGAGAATCAATTTGAGCGACTGAGCAAAATATTTGCCACTTGTGGAGAACGTACAAGTATATGTCTGTATGTATATTGCATAACTGTCCTCCATTCGAAAGTAAGTTTGCAAGTTGAGTGACGCATACATGCGAAATTCGTGATTACGATAATAATATTATGTTCCTAGTGGAAAAAAACATTAAGGCAGTTGTGCAAATATCGAGGAAACTCTACGGGTGGACGTTGGGTCGTTTAGTTCTTTATTTAAATGTAACCAACGAATATCTTTTATGAATGAGCTTTAATTTAAAACAATTAAACATCACGATTCACACTACGGCAATTTCTTGTTTGTAAAATGAGTTCATTTACCCTGAATGTGAAAGGACTATAATTTTTAATCGAAAAATTAAAATAATTTATTTACTGCAACGAGGAAGTAATAAAAAAAATTTGTGTACCTACACGTTTGATCAATTGCTGTTTTAAGTGTAATTTCTGGCTTTATTTTACATTGTAGTAAAGAATTTGTCAACAATAACTACAATTCGATGTTTAATTGTTTACCAATGGATTAAAATTCGTCATTCAGCAATTTCTTATCAAATTTTAATTAAGGGAACAGGTCTTAAGTACTAGAGGAAATGTCTGGTGCTGGTCTGGTTATCGTTATCAGCGCAGGGAAAAACAAAAAACAGTTCTTTATCAGCTACTCAATTGAGAAATTTGATAGCCCGAAATTGTTTTCGGAAACCATTCCTCAATCAAAGTGGTTCACGAGCTTAGGTGATGATATTTGTGCGTCGTTGTCAATTGAATACCAACGGAAGAGACTCTTATCAGGCGCTAATCAAAGCTGCATACGTCAGTTGAATAAAATGAATGAGTCCCGGAATTATTATACGTTTTTATATACCTCAAGAAGGCTTATAATAATATAAAAAACAGAACGCAAAAAATTATAAGCGACCAGCGAGGGTCATTGGCGCACAATGAGATACTACCTTTGGATTCTATTCAAATTCAAAAATATATTTGCAAGATCCAGAATGATGCAACTTTTAAAATCTGAACGAAATTTAATGGAATAGTTAGTAGTAGAAATTTCCCCACCAAAGTTATTCTTTTCGACGTTCACAATTCTGCGTTACAAATTTAAATGGCACTTAAGCCGATTAACGAATTGCTGACGTACGCTATTGCAGATGAATTACGCCAATTCAATGTTTGTGTGACATGACAAGTGGTCTAGCTGCAAATAACAACTGCTAGTCAACTCTTCGGCATTAATTAGCAAGAATCAGTGCTTAAAACCTTAAACAATTAACCTGTGCTTGTCAATTATCCTGTGCGGAAACTAAAAGCAAAAAACACAACGACTTTACACTTAATAATTATCGAATTAGCGCGAACATGTAATCATCAAAACACCACACTATAATTCCACCCCTATTCATCAGCTGACGTAATAAAATCAGTTTCTGAATAAATGATTAATGAAGAACCAAATACGTCCGAATACGACAAAAATTATTTGCATCGTACATGTTAGCAATTAGGTTTTGTGAATGAAAGGTAAACGACCAGACGAAAAGGGCCGACTAACAGCCCCCACCTTTCAACCAGCCGTGCTCAGGAAATCCACCTGTAAAAATAACACTTACGAAAGTGAATAGGGCTAGAAAAAGTCGATTGGAATTAATGTTTTGAAGTTGTCCGACAGGTGTCTCTCTGCATTTCCCAAAAAAAACCACGAGCATATATGTATTACAATAGAAAAACCAAGCGTATGCGCGTATAAATATTACCCTCGAAATGTGCAAATGGTAGACATTCAGAAAAGCATCAAAATACATATTTTATGTACCAGAAAAAATGTTCCTCAGGTGCGACGAATGCGAAATACTTACTTCAGTGATTCAATGCAATTTTAAAGATAATTTTCAACAAGTTTCAGTTACTTCATTCCATACCGAAACTGAGACTCTTTAATGAATTACGCAATCATTCAATTGAGCTAATCAAAAAAATTGAAACATTGATTGAGAAAATGGGACATCAAATTCGCGTAAATTTTTGAACTCTTAAAATATGTAGATCAATTGATGCAGTGCAGAAATGTTCTTGGAAAAACAATTTGCGTTCTGCACTAAACGAAACCCTGCACAGTCCTTATTCATGGGTGTATTAAGGTACCCAGTACCCACTACCCATCCATGTAGAGGTTTCCTTGAGGTTTTGGCCTAAAGCGCGGACGTGTCTGGGGAAACCTCAGGGCTTCGCAGGACCGAATGAAATTCAATAAGTTCTTGCAGGCCGCCGAGAAGCCTTTGGCCTGCCCTAGAGGAAGTCTCAGCGTGTATGGGCACCTTTATTCTAACCTGAATACAACACGTTTATCCAAGGATGAAAACCCATTGCTTTTAGCTTTAAAACTAGAGGCCAACTGTCCAGAGTGCATGACAGTAAAGCAGCTTATAGACGGGGACAGTAGAGACAGTAAGTTGCTGGCCCACTTTGTCACTGACTTGCCGTCTAATTTCCTGTACACAGGACAAGTACTAGGTGCAAGTGACAGTGAACGTTCTTACAGCCAGTCTGCTGTGAGGTGACGTCGTGAGTGAATGAATGAGTGCAAGTGAGATAACGACCGACTCTGGCTTGCCACTCTGCCGGCAAGTTCATCTTTTGACAGGAAAGTTCTGGCCGTCAATGGTCATATGACCGATCATGTCCTTCGCTATTTGCTGCGACCACCCAGTAAAATTAGACTTGTTTGAGTTTTCTTGCCGCCAGCAAATACTTACCGCTGGAAGGGCTAGTACACAGGGTAAGTATGCAGTTAGTGCCACAAACTTAGTGCAACGAACAAGCACTGGCAGCCAGCAACTGGCCGTCTTTACTTTGAAATTGCATAACATTGCACAGATAGCATGAGAATGGTTGCATCTAATTTCATGAAGATACATTGAATGCGGTATACTTGTCTTGTACCAAGAAGATCTTTCAAAACAAATTGTTTATAGCTGAAGATTACCTTGACGTAAAACCAAATCTTCAAATACAAACTGTTGATTTGTGGGCGGGCTTTATATGAAAGGTGGCATTCAGAAGAAACTTAAGCACTTGAATGCCGAGTATCCCGAAAGGAAGATTGGCCGTGATGGATCAATTTTGTGGCCGGTCGATCTCCGGACTTAAACCCCCTTGATTTCTTCTATTGGGGCAAGTACCTTAAACATTTTTCACTATCCGTCACACTCACACTTGTTAATACAAGTTACGGAGAAAGCCTAGCGTGCATTTTAAGCATTTTGACAAAGCAAAAAGAATTTCCTTGAAATGGAAATGCAAAACAGTGATATTTTCTTTAAAATTGATGCAGTTGTGTTTTAATTGTAGACTGTAATTTGTAGTAGGGTTCTTCAGGATTACATAAAAAAAAGGAGAGGTTTGTAGTCACAGTACTTGAAAGATCATCACAGGGTGTCAATTTTCTCGATTTTTTTTTTGAATGTTTGTAATTTGAAAAGTACATAACTAAGATTTTTTTTTTTATTTTTCTGATAACTGTTACCAACTCGCCTATCACCCGTTCTTGGCTTGACGTTGAGTTTCGGTGCAACCTGTATATGTCGCGTTCGGGGGTAGTTGTAAATTCAAAATGTAATATGATGTACATTATATTATTATTAGTAATGAATACATTAGAAATAAATAAGTTGTAACGTCAAACTAAACACATCTGTACTTTTTCAATATCATACATCGAATAATCAAACTATATTTTGTTTGTCATAGCTAACTCATTCATTAACTGACGCTGCCTGCTCAGGATTTCCTACTGTCGTGGTCGTTGCCGTTAACGTGACAATACTCAATAGTAACAATTTTGTAAATGCATTTAACATCTTTTTTTCCAGCAATAAATTTTTATTTGAAATCTGAATATACAGCCTCAATTTCGAAAGAAAACGTTTTCTCGCTCCACTGTAACATACATTAATTATTCAGTCATTAGAATTCACTTTAATCCCTGAAATTTGAGGATTGTGATTATACCTAAACCAGATCATTATTTAAACAAATAAAATTTCCAGCAGATCAATGTCAATTGCGGAGCATCATAGCGTTACTGATACTGATATATACGCGCACAGAGCAGTTTGTAATTTTATTTTCGAACACAAATCCGATGAGAAATTGATCGCAGTTATGCAGTTTCGCATTCCGTTTTTCTAGGAGTTGCGATGTAGTTGGTATTGTACTCTAAACGAGTACAATAAATTCGAGGCCAAGCGAAATGCGACATCAGCGTAATAGTACAATGTACATAATACGTGTATGAAAGCAGGCCACATTCAAATGAAATTTCGACTGCATTGTCACCGACACTTGTTGTGCAAAAAGCTACCTTTAAATATTATTATTCATACAAAGTGAATTAGGACAAAATTTCAAAAAATAAAATATAACAAAATATCTTAAACATTTGAAAGACTTCTAAAGTTAATTTCTAGAAAAGTACTCTAACTGCAATATACACTAATATTGTACGATGAAATCGAGAAAATTATTGAAAATTTCACCTCTTTCACAGGTTTGTCCTTCATTTAGATTATATAAGCTGTGCAGTAAAGTTATCAGTTTTTATCGCGGTAGTGTTCTTGGAAAGCCTGTTTTGGGCCTCATACATTTGTAAGAAGAGATGGCTCACAATCAGTGCGAACGGCAAGATCGAAAACCGATAAAAGTAATTTCAGCTTGCCGTCTGCGACAATAAAGGTCATCAAAAATATAAAAATGCAGATTGTTGTGTGCATTAATTGCATTCGGATAAACCTCTTACATCAACTTAAATGCAAACTTTGAACACAGCTGCTGAGAAATTGTAAAAAGTTTGCAGATAAGCGAACCTAACGAACGAGTGTTCCTTATCACTGCAAAGTTACCTGTTCCTCTATTGAAATGGCAGGCCTCTGAAATGACTCACTGGCGGAAGCTGCACATCAGCACTTGATGCAACGCATTACTTTTGTTGCTATCTAAAATAAACAACATCAAAACCTGAACGGGCGCATTCCTCTTGCATCTGGAACCTTTGCGGTGAGAAAATCTGCACGACCTCCTATCGCATTGAAGAAAATATAATCAATTTGAATTTCGTTGATGTGCGAATTTACTTACAGAGTATGCGATAACAAAAAATTGTATGATTTGGTGACGATTGGATTGTGGAATTCGAACACAGTTGTTGTTCGGAAATGGTCAGAATGTTCCAGTTAAACTGCAGAAAAGATATGCACAAAAGATTTGGATGTGTTTTTATTGTAGAGAATAGTGTTTGTGTAACTATTATTAAAGTCAATCGAAAATTGGAAATTAATTAAACCAATTTGGCCATTCTCGATTAAACTTTTTCTATGTTAAAACGCTTTTTTCTTCATAATCGTGCAACATGTAGACAATTTTTCAAAAAGTGTTTACAAAAGATTATTGCCACACATTTGAAAATTTTAATAAAACGGCATTGAAAGCATTTTTGTTTCCAATTCAAAATAAATTTTGCGAAATTTTATTTAAGTTCGCAAGAATTTAGCCAAAACGTTATTTTTTTTGGTAATGTGCCAAAAAGTGAAAGTCAATTTCAACTAGATTAAATATACACAAAATGAATATACGAAACATTTGAATTACTAGGCGCCATTTTAATTAGAATGTATGAATTGTTTAATGTTTTTGTATCATTTATGGGTTAGTAGTTCCCAAGTAAATTTTTAAAAACACCACAAACACTTTACGCGTACTGAAAACAAACTCATTTACGTTTGTCGACATTACCAATGTTGAAGTGTCGTACCTACCTAGAGCAATGTTTCTCATTGTCCATTTAAAGTGGAAAAGTAATCTCCGCTCAACAATAATAAATTCTACGTCATGTGTGGTCAGCTTCTAGCGTTTTGACGGTTTATTCAACAAACATTGCTAAAATAGACTGGTCACGTGTTTTACAGAACAATTTATGAATCAATTGCGTGTTACATATTCTTGTGTAACGCCGCGATTTCTTCTCCGTGACCTTGAGCCTTGAGGTCAACGCGGAGATAAGCGCGAATGAAGAGCGCAGTTCCATATTTGTGTATACATGGTGTAAATCGAATTTACACAATAGTTGTTTATTGTTCCAGAACGCTTTTGGTGTCATTCTCAGTTCTGAAAAACCAATTGCAATTACATTTTAGCTTGATGTTTATCGAAATTCGACTACGAGCTGTTCGGAAAATTACAAAACACATGAAGTTGAAACGATTACATAACCCTGATCGATTCTCTGGAAAATGTGAGAACCTTATATTACAAATGTAATCAATAGTTCCTATTGCAGAAAATTATTACGAATTATTATTATTCTTTTAATTTGCATTAAACGCAAAATCTATTAGTTAATTCCCTGCTCAAATATATATTTTTCGAACGAAATGACAGCGATCCGGTATCACCGGTTTTGTCGTTCATCTTCATTTGGAAAACACTAGCTTGCATATTATTCAAGGTAGCACTAGCACAGCCAACTGAAATTCATCCAAGAAATCCCGGTCTGCACTTGTCGACTACGTCATCACGAACTTTGGACGGGCGGGCGCAGCAAACACATGCCGGTGTTCAATATTCAATGGCGACCGGCGGCGCCTGCGGAACTTCCCTGAATCTCTACAAATGATTTAATTCGGGAGGCGATTTAATTGGGATCGAGCCATCGAGGGGCACAAAATGCGAGCGGCGGAAAACGAATTGGAGATTTGGAGTCTGGAGAGGACAGTCCCGTGGAATCCGAAAAAGTATCGGCAGACACGTTTTGCAACGAAATTCCAAAAATAGCCAAAGATTAGAGATGTCTAACTAAACGTGCTCGAGCCGCAAAAAATAGATGTATATTCGATAAGGAGTAGGAGTGACACTCTTTTTGAGTATGTATGCAAACAAAATAAAAAACAGTAAAATATAAGGGAAAAGGCACTAATCTGAAGTAAATTGCGGTATAAGAGGGAAAGAGTGACAAAATATTCACTTCCATTGGCCGTCTTTCAATGCGCGCAGTCAATTGAGGAAGAGTTTTCGCAGCAGAGAATTTGGCAGTCAAGAATATCACAAACCAGGTTATTTGTAGTTTCTTAAGATTTTGTTTGGAGAATTATCACTTCACTTTTAGTTGTTCTTATATTTTTTGTTTGTTTTGCTTATTTTTTAAATTTCAATAATTTTTAAAAATTCGCGCCGAACTGCACTGTATCTCTTTCCATCCAGTTGAAAACACATTCGCAATCGAGCCGTGTACACACAGTGCTGATTATAGAGTAGTAGATTTGTGTGCATGTGCATCCAAAAAAAACCCTTTTTAGAAGGGTATACCTACACCGGCAAGTAATTACAGACAGGGCATTTTCACTGTGCCGAAAAACTGACCGAATAGCAATTGAGACACTTCAGAACAAACTGGACAAAAGCCACTATTAATTATCCTACAAAACTTCGAAACTATAATCAATTTAGAAAATGACATTGAATCCTCCAAAATGCGGAGTTAATGTAAATTTTTTAATCGAGCAAGAAATCACAGCAAAATGCTGTAAATACTTAATTTGAAGTTATTGTATGTTCTTGTAAATAAGATGTTAATCTGTGAAATTTTAACCTTGGAATAAGTCCTTTTCTCTGGTTTTCCAACACGTCTTTCAATATTACAAACGCCACTGTGGCGCAACAGCACTTTTATAGAAGTTTGTGTGTTCACAACTAATTTATCGACACGTTAAAATTGACTGCGACAATTTCTGCGCAAAAATTGCAAATTTTCACAATATCTAAAACTGAAGCAGATCTAAATGAACAGCCTTATGACTTCCGTGCACCGAACGAAACTGAAGCTGAACAGGGGAACTCTTCTCCCGTTTGTGAGTCTGTTCCAAACGAAAGCTCCGACCTCCATCCACTAAAGTTGAGAACATTTCGTTTCCATGTGACGCCCTCGTGTGCTACCGTCTCGAGCGAGCAACTGAGCAAGAAAAATATGCGGTTCCTTTTGTTGTTATCGCCGGCTCGACGTAATTAAAAATCCCAAATTTATGACTCCTAAAAACCGATGGCTGAAGCATGAAGATGAACTGCATAAAATTCGACTCGAATAAAAATTGATCCCCTGAGAGCCATTTTCTCCGCTCGGTTGTATTGTTCTACAGACTTGCGCGCCTGGTGTTACTGTTTCTAGGGCTGCCAGCAACGGGTTCATTACATCAGCGAATCTTTACCAAATTAAGACAGTTTTAAAACATAAGGGCGCGTCAAAGAATATCTATTGAATTCTTTTCTTTGGCCCCATACGTTCAGTATTCCCTGAAAATATTGAACTTTAAAATATTAAACTCTTTTGCAATCTTATATATGCGGACGTCGTCTATCGATGTATGGTGATGTCTGGTCAATGGAATTTAGAAAACTGTGCACTTCACTAAGGTCCGACTAAAATTCAATAAGATCTTGGAGCTGGAGGTGTTCTTACACAGATAATTCTCTAAAATTTTATTGCTCTTTTGTATTATTTTGGATTGTTCGCCTATCAAAATATTTCAAATAAGATGTAAATATTAGAAAATATTTCTTATAAAGAAGAGTTGTGTATAACGGTATATCAGTAACAGTAAAACTTTTATAAATCACTAAAGTTATTAAAGATAAATTTTGCTTTTAAGTTTTCATTCTGGGTAATCCTGAGGTTAATTTACCTACTTATAATTTAATTTTTAATTATGTCTCAAGAGCAAACTGAGCCTGTATGAACGCCAGTCCCGCGCCAGTCCCGTTGAGATCGATCTTAGGGATATCCTAAGGTAGAACTGAATCTGTATGGTATAGGGCTTTTTATTGTGAATCACGCGTTTAGATATCACGTGGTATCTGAGTTAGATTCAATTAATTAGCTTTCACCGAATTGAGAATATTGAGTCGCAGAAAATCACTATGCAACTGAAAATGAAAAAAGAACTAGAGTACCTGTAATTACATATAATACAATGATTTAGAATAATTACAAAATACCCTTGATGTAGTGAGGTAGCATCTTCAAGCAGACTCCATTTGACCTTTGGCTTTTACACAAATGAAATGTCTATAAAATGCTTAAATTTAAGTATTTTGGCAATGATGATGATTCTTGTTTTATTATTTTCAATTTTAATAAGGAACTTAAAATTCCATTGGAGAACTCACATTCGAACGCATATTGTTCGTCTCGGTCATATTGTTTTATTCAACGAAAAACTGTGCCTTACTTCCAGGGTTTCCCCCTAAATTCTCCCTTTTCTACCAATCCCTCACAAGCAAATTATCCGATGTATGAAGCGGTTTTGGTTTATTATTCTCATAATAATGCCTATGTATTCGATTCGGAAAATAGTTTTTAACACCCTTCAACATTTTTTACTTTACGATTTAAAGTGTGGTGCGTAGATTCCAAAAATGGTCACGATACCGATAACCTGTAGCAATTCATTTTTTGGCTCTCGTCGCAGGAAAAATAATGAAAAATCTCTAAAACGGTACGTTTACGAGATAACCTCCGTGAAAGATCGGTGTGGTTCATCGCGGTTCACTGATATCACAAAATCACCAGCGAAGACGGAAACAGGTTGTACACCACTTTTAAAGCACAACAATTTCAATTAATTATATTGATTATTATACGTTCCTTTCGTAAAAGGGAGTAAACTCTTACTCTTAAAGAGCAAGCCCGAATATATGAAAATTTTATAAACTATCTATATAAACTAAACTATCACAACACTTCAACTCATTTGACAGTTCGTGCTGCACTTTTTGAATAGACCGCGGCGCAATTTGTTTTAGTACTACATTGAAGATATTCTAGATAATAACTAATAACTAGATCTACATTGAAGTTGGTAACAATCATTTTTCGTCGAACTGCATTACCATCTTGTCAGCTTAATTTGGGCGAAGAATTCTCAATTTATAATTATACTTGTTTTTTTTATTAAGAGCAGTATGAAAGAGTAAAGAGGGGCAAACAATTGACGTCATTAGTTTGTCATCACTTTCAATGTAAATAATGAAATGCAGGAATAAAAATAAATGACGTATTTGGTAATTGTTACGACTTCACTCTTAAAAACTCAATTTTACTACAAAAATTGACATAACATACACAATTTTGCAAAGATAAAATCGATTTTGATTTCTACGATGGTGTTTTATAATAAAAAACTAATCATGTGATAATAATTGGTAATTTTGTTGGTGTTGACAAGTTTTTTTGATAAGAATCATTCCGTTTAATGACTCAATACAAAATTATATAAAAACCAGATAACAATAAAGGAAGAAGTGTAAAATTTTTAATTAACAATTGAAGTTAATGTATGGGTTGCCGTTTATCTAAAGATGAAACAAATCCAACTGACGAGATGTTCAGAGAAAATGATAAAATCGATTACAAGTCTCGTTTTGAAAGGAAAATGTGTGTGGTAAGTACGCAGAAAATTAAAAACAATAGCCAATATAATATTCCAAGTATGAAACTTTGTTCTTAGGCAAAGGAGACTCCAGAGCCAGATTTCGATCTATCGGACTGTAATTTAAAGGAAGTTCCTTCAGGAGTTTTTGTACTTTGTCGTGTTTTACGCAAAGAAACTTTAAATTTAAGTAAAAATAAGTTAACTTTGTTCGATGGTGTCGATTACGGTGACCTAACACTGTTGCAAATCCTCAATTTAAGTTTTAATAAGATTAAAAAACTGCCAGATGATATATTGAAATTAGAAAATCTCAGGGTAAGTTTATCAAAAGTAAAAAATGTTATTTAAGTTTTTGACTTATAATTGAATCTTATCCAGGAACTGAATATATCAAACAATTTACTTGGTAAACTACCAAAAACAATAAATGGCCTCAAGTACCTTGAATTGATCGATATTTCGTTCAACGATATTAAAACAATTGACGAAATAAATTGCATGCCTCGTTTGAAAATTCTAAATTTAACTGGTAATCAGAATTTAAAGATACTACCAACTACCTTAGCCACGTGTGACAATCTCTACGATCTAGTATTGGACCTGGAAACGATAACATGGCCAGCACCGGACGTTGTCGCCGGTGGAACTATGTCAATTATGAAGTTTCTGGGGACTGGAGAATATGATCCTTGCTCAGAGGATCCTGATAAAATTGACTTTGCTCAGGAAGCATTAGCACTGAACACGCACAAAATTGAAGTAAATATTTTATTATTAAGAAATGAAAATTAGAGTTAAACAAGGCAAAATGATTTACTGATAAAAAACATATTTTATACAAATTTACTTAAATATACAATTAAGATATTAACGCATATTTATTTAAAATTTGCTTCAAGGACAACGAAAAGGTGGTGAATGACGGAGCCAGATCACATCATCCCATCCATGTTGATACATACGGAAATGAAAATGTGAGTAGAACCAATCAAGCAACTGGGACGCTGTGCAACTATAAAAAGATAGAAATTTTAAGTTTTAAATGAGCTTCAATTGTTTTACAATGCACTATGAGAGGAATTTTTACATTTATACTAATTTCAGGCACTCCTCGAGCAGCTCCACCTCAGGCAAATTCGTCAAAAGCAAGAGGTTATTTCTTGCCTGAATATATTCACTTCCCTGCAACTAACAATCTCGTTTCAGATTTTGCAAGCTGTGCTCCAAAAACAGAATGAAACTGAGCATTTAGTTAATAAGATTCACCAACAAAAAGACAATGAACGCAATAAACTTATACAAGATATTTTAGCGGGTAAGCATTAATCAGCTTTTTTTAATATACAATAAACAATTCACATGGGCTTTTTTTCAGCTGAAGAAAGCGCAAATTTAGTAATAGAAAAACTATTGGCCTTAAAAACTAGTCCAGATCCGCATTTGTTGGAACAAGAACGTTTAGAAGAAGAAAGACTCTTGGAAATGGTAAAAATCACAACAGCTAGGCAAAAAAAAAATATATATATATATATATATAAATTTATATTTTAGATGCATTTAGAACACTCTGAGCTGCGAAAACAGGAAGTTCTCTCAACAATGATTGAGATTTTACAAAGTGAAGAAGTGAAAATTCAGGACTATCAACAGTATCGAGATGCATCATCCAGGAGTGTTCTGCTACAGGAGACGGAAACATTGAAACAATTGAGCCAATTTTTTGTTAATTATGAAGCAAATCGAATGAATATTATAGAGAAAATTTGTGATAACGAGGAATTACAGAAGCAGGCATTTGCAGCACTCATTTCCAAGAACGATGCACGTACATGGGGCCTTGTTGAACAATTAAAAATTGTTGAAGCACAATTAGCTAATATGACGTTGTTGGAGATTGAACGAAGGAAATTTTCTTCCAATGAGCAAATGGTAAGTGTACTGTCATGGATTCTATCGAATTAATAAAATCAATGCATTGTCTAGAATGAGCTCGCCGATAAACGAATTCGCCTTACAACTATTCTAATGGACCTCCTAGAGCAGAGAGATAAGCGTAAAACAGAGGTAATTAACGGTAGTCTGACGAGAATAAAGATACAAATAAAGATTCTAAACACTTTTAGTTATTGGACACTTTGATCTCGATGGAGGCGCAAAAGCGGAACGAAGAAGATTTCTGGCTCCGTCAGTACCAAAGGCTCCTTGACTCTCGTCCCTCAGAATTCACATCGAAAAATATTACAATAGATCCATTACTCGGCTATAACTTCCTGGTAAATGGCGTAATCCACTGTTTGCCGTTTCTCCAGAAACTTTGGCTAAAGGACGACTTCTATATGGAGAAGATAACTGAAAACGATCTGGAATTGGCTGGTGTCCGCGAGGTCAAGGATCGATCACTGATCCTTAAATCTATCGATGAATATCTGAGAGACAGCAGTTCAAATGGCACGCAGGAAGCGTGTGCCCCTCCTATGCCTTCTCCTGCAAAGGAGACTTGTGAAACACCAACCAAATCCGCGCCCATTGAGAGGAGAAACGTCCCCATTGTGGAAAGTGCGTCCGAGTGCATTATTTGCATGGAAGAACTCGTAAGATCTATTTTAATCTCCGTTTGACCTCTTATTCATGTTAATTAACCCTTTCCGCAGGTCAAGATAATATTTGTTCCATGCGGACATATGTGCTGTTGCCTTAATTGTCAGCAAAAGGTTGACATCTGCCCATTGTGCCGTGCAATCATCGAACGTAAAATCAAGGTTATTGAACCTTAAGAATTTTTGTGCACATTTTTTATTGTTGAAAATCAAATTGCAATATTTAAAAATTTCTATATAGCAAAATATCGACTACTAAGAAAACCAATGAAAAAAAAACAAAACAAAAAAAAAATCTTTTTGAAGAGTATTTGTGATAAATTTGCCAAACATTTTTTACCTCCTCGGAGAAAACATTTCGCAAGGAGGAAAACCCGTTTTTTCTGCTGCACCATTTTTTGGAATACTTTGATATTGTTGTTACAATGCTTCATATTTTACTAACTATTATGAACATTTTTAACTAAATACAAAACTTCTACGATATTACACGCTTCGAAATCTGCATAGAAATAATTTGAAAAAAATATGCTTCTCATATTAAATGCAAATTTTTTAATTATTCTTTGTAACAAAATGCATTTGTACAATTCTTAACTTGAATTATTTTATTGTTAAACTGTTATTGTCTTCTGTTTAATTAAGGGACCAATTGTTTGATATTTTTGTTATTTAATGATTATTGTAAATAGCTATAATGCATGTTCGCAACGTTGCGTTGGTGTAATATTCCTAAAAATCATTACTTTGGGCCATTCACTTACTATAAATGGATTGCATTGTTTAAAGATTATCTTTGTTTGCACTTCAAACAATCGATCAAGAAACTCTGTTAACCCATTGGGAACAATTATTACAACATGCAAAAACCAGGAAGAGTCGGTAGTATGCCAAGCAAGTAGCGCTAAACTGGCTGCCGTATGATCTGGCCAATTGTAGGGGCGCAGTACTCAGTAGACGGGACGAACGTTTATTTATAAACCGGATAACAGCGGTCACGCGTACATGAATTATAAAGGTTCTTGCAATTTTATTGTAATTTGATCAGGTATTATGTAATTTGTACTGTGGCATAGCTTGTACTAAGCTTGTTCGATCGCGCTGCGAAGTGTAAGCGGTCGGCGGTAGCAAGCCCGGCACCCCGGGGCCCGGGAGGATAAAGCGGTGGTGGGGTTTTTGCATTTTCGTCGCTACATTCTTATTTGGAAGCAGGCAAGCAGTTAAGAGGAGAGCCTTCTTTTACTCCAATAACTTAATTTAGCTATGCACGAGGAATGCATGTTGTAAAGGAAAGAAATTGACAATATTTTCTTCGGTTTCTTCTAAGTTTATTTATGTGCATTTTATTTATTATCTAAGAAAAAGAATTGTACATTTGTTATCGACTACTGTTATTCCTGTAAGTTTTGTTATAAATACTGAACACGTTTTGGATTTAAATCGCAAATATTTATATTCACTATGAACTTATTCAAACAATAAATATTTGCATTTCAAACTTTAAATCATATTTTTAATTCAATACACTTGCCGTAATCACAATTTATAACATTTTACGTTTTGGTGTAGACTTTTCCGCCGTAGCGGGCAACAAATGCGGACACGTCGAACTTCCTTTTGCATCCCTGATAATTCATGTATCTTATCTTCCCGAAAACGGATCTTTCCTTCCAGCCCTGATCGTGAACTCCTCCGATTGACCACATACACCCTGAAAAAGAGTAAATTTAATGATCAGGGACAAGTTCATAGTCCAGTTGAATTTACCGACATATCCGTTTGGATCGCGCCCATCCAAACTGTACTTGTCGTTGAGGTAGATGGCGATCTCGAGAGCTAGTTCGGGAGTCTCGGTCCACTCTAGAATTTTCTTTGCCCAATACATCCTGAGAAAGCCGTGCATTTTACCCTCCTTAACAAGTTGTATTTGTGCCGAGTTCCAAAGATCATCATGGGTTCTAGAGTTCTCCAGTTCCTCTTTGGTGTAAATGTGACTGCGCTTGTCCAATCGGTGATCGTTTAAGGTCTTAAGCGCCCAGTTCTCCAACCCTTCAATGCTGTCGTACTTTTCGTTGTAAAAGCAAAAATTATCAGACAATTCTCGTCGTATTATCGCTTCTTCGCAAAACGCCGCAACAGAGTCAGAGTGCCTGCTCTTGTACCCCTGCACCGTTGTTATGCAACGCTGAACTGATATGTGACCTGGAATTTCGAGAATTACATTGATTCAGACGCCTGTTGCGTTTTCAATTACCAAAGTGGAACCAGGGCGAGAGTCCTGATAGGCAATCCTCCACAGGATCGTTTCGTTTGTCCGAAAACCTTGCCAAACGATTTGTGCAAAACTTCATCAATTGATCGCAACCAGCGCTATAACCTGGCTGCGCCCACTTGACCTCCTCTACGTCTCTGTTGCACTCCAAGGAGTGATACGCTGCCTTCCAGTCGACATCCCTGTGTTTGCCTTTGATTTTGTGCGGATGTTTGATCAGTGGTGGAAACTCAGTCAAGTAATTTTCCAATTGTTTTGTTATTTTTCCACGAATAGTTCTGGCGGCGTATTCCTTCTTGCCCGACGCCTCCCACACCGGCACTATATTGTGGGCATCAACTTGGCAAAGAGGCACATCCGGTGGAAGTTTACTTTTTACATCTTGGACCCATTGTTGGGGTACGCGGAGCGGACTAAAGTCGCACACTACTGCTCCCACTTTCTTACTCCGAACGAATTCGGGTATTTTATCACCAGCAGGGCCTATGAGAAGGTTGAACCTAATATCGAGCTTCTCGCACTCTTCACACACTTCTTCCAGGCCTTTCAACAGGAAATTATATTGCCTTATGGTGGCTTCTAGGAATTTCGGCACTAGACAAAAGCAAACTTGCAGCGGAACGGAGTTTTTTAGTGCCAATTTTTGAGCAAAGAGAAAAGCCCAATTATCTTGAACTCGTGCGTCCCGTGACATCCAGTAAACAACACTTTCAGCATCTGCCGCAACATTTGAAGCTTCCGAAAGTATTCTGACTCTTTTCTTCTTGAAATCAAATTTAAGGATTGATTCGGCTGTGTTTTCACGTTTTTGCTGAAATAAGGCACTAAAACTGTCCGCTTTGCTGTGCGATTGAGAGCAGTTCGCAGAAGTTTTATTTAAGTTGATAGCATTCTGCTTCACTTGGCCCTTAACATTTCGCTTCATCTTAAATCTGAAAGCCACACAATATTGAAATTTTTAATCAAAATGATTGGGGAACCCCGAGTTAATGTGATTCTTACTTTGATATTGCTTTAATGACTTCAATTAATTCTACTTTAAAATATGCCGTTGACACAAGCTTCAACATATAAATAAAAATAATAATTTTGAAATGTGGATATATTTGAATTTGTTTTCTAGGTTACAGAAATTTCCATTTATTTATTTGGTTTCTAAATAACGGCCGCTGGTGAACTGTTATTGCAAGTAATTTGTTTATTTATTTAATTGCAGTTTTTAATTATTATATATACAACTAAACTTCACGAAAAAATATAAATGCACGAGTTTTAGTTTACGTTAATGCATCAAACGCTATTTTTAGAAAAGTGCATTTTTATTGTCTCGAGCGCTTCGAGTATCGAAGAACAGCTGATTGGGCTGTCAAACAGAATTTGTTTTGCCGCCAATTGGAAGGTCTGCGCTGTTTAAAACTTTAAAAGTAAGTAAGTGGTCAACGAATACAGATTTATGCACAAAAGTGCAATATTCTAGCTTCGTATTAACTGAAATATTGTTTAGAATGGTTGAAAGGCTCGAGGACTTGAACATCCCTACTGCGGTAGTAGGTCGTTTAATTAAAGAAGCATTGCCTCCAAACGCTTCTGTGAGCAAAGAAGCTAGAACCGCAATAACTCGGGCTGCTTCAGTATTCATAATTTATTTGACTACTTCAGCCACCGCCTCCGCTCGCAAAGAAAATCATAAGATGATAACAGGAAAAAATATATTAGACGCTCTTGAGAAAATGGAATTGGAGAGTTTCATCCAACCCTTGAAAGAGGAACTGGAAAATTATAAAAAAGGGATTAAGGAAAAGAGGGAGAATAAACTGAAGAAGGATTCCACAGAGAAGGTGACAAAGAACTCTGAAGATGACGTCACCACGACAAACGAAAAGGATCTTGATGCAGATGGCGATGCAGAAGAAGATGAAAATTGAAAGATATTTGTATTCAAAATAGATTTAATAAATGGCACTAAACTATTTCGGTAAATGGTAAACTCCTCCGACAAACATAAGCTTATGTTCCCTCACTTTTCGCTGTAAAAAATTCTTAAGTTCATCCTGGGAGAATTCCACTCCAGGTCCATGAGAAGCGAACATTTTCAGCATTTGATGGATTCGTTCAATAGGCAAGGAATCTAGATTCGTTAACATTCCCACTATGTAAGACCAAAACACCTGCAATTCTTCTTCCCTTTGGTCACTTGCAGAAGCCATAGCACTTTCCGATTCTTCGTCCTCGCATATCTCCAGCGGCTGTACTTGTCCTATTTGGGTATCCTCGCCTTCATCCACTAGTTTGTAAACATCAGTTTCCGTTTCCATGAGCAGACCTTGCGTTTTCCAGAACATAATACGTTTCCGGAGAATGACCTGCGGCACTCTCGTGGCGAAACTCAATTCCTCCAGAGTCCACACGGCTGTAAGCATTTACATGGTACAGAACCGTGAGTGAATCATTGTTAACTTACGCTTAGTTTGGAAGTGATAAATGATGACTGCCTGTGTCGGGGTGACTGTTAAGTCAATGGTTTTGCTGCCAATCTCGATGTCAATGTTCACACGGCCGGTAACGTTGCGCCAAGAAAGGGTTCGGTTTCCCTTGTAGGCTTCATACGAAGTGGTGTACTTCTTGAACTCGGCTTGTATCTCCTCTGGAAGCTCGAGTGTCTCCTTGTTAAATGCTGGCCAGAACTGAGAGGAAAGGATCAGCGAGGAAATTTCAAATGATTTATCTAGAATACATAATTTTTAAACGAGTTGCAAAACATAAAAGTAATGCTCACCACTGTTGTAATTAATGTCACTTTGAATGTGAGTATTAATTCGCTTAGAATCGCCAATATCTTTTATCATAACTTCGCAGCTGCGCAGCAATGCTTCCCCAAATCTCAATTTCAACAGTTCCAGGTTGCGAATTTCCTTCTCTGGATTGAAATCAAGTTGAGAGAGCATCCGGTCTGCTAAAAGATTGCGGTATTCATTGACGAAGAGTTCTTTGCTGCCGTAGATATCAACCACCATCGCTATTATATCAGCAGTTCGACTGTTAGAAGACGGTTTCGCAGCTGAAATACACCTTCATTTGTATAATAGCAAAACGTGGCAAGTCATATTATACGTACAACGTTTAGCGTCGACTGGATCTGGTTCCCAACTCTCCCAATTAGCCATATCATCCTGTTTCGATATATCAACATTTTCCTTAAGAGCCTCACTTCGTGCAAGCTCCTCTGCCAGATCCGTTGGACCCTCTTCTGTTAGTCCTGTCACCACTTCTCGAACGGTATCGTTTCTCTTCCGTAAGTACTCCTTAACGGGTTCGGTAATAGTTTCCAATAAAACACCGCTACTGTCCAAATGTCTAATCGCTTTAATCGCAGCCACGTAACCCGTTAGAATGTCTGTTGTATTTACACCTGGATGTAGTAATCTGGACTCCAGAGACTGCTTTAAGTTCTCAACAAATTCTTTGCGCAAGTCCAACCTGCTCAGACATACTTTCAGATCATCAATTGCCGGCTGTGAATCGGGATAGTCTGCAACAACCAAATGCAACTGGATCCATTACTGGAAGTTATTTAGAAATATGTACAACAAACCTATAATAATATTGAAGAATTGATCAATAATTGTATTCGCGTATGTTTCGTACAAAAAGTATAGCAATCGAAGCCGGAAGTTGTGGATGGATTTTTTTGTTGTTTCGTCATTTTCGGCGATTTTTGAACTCCCTCTATTGTACACTCTAGTCAACCAATTGAGCACCACGCTATCTAACCACTAGAAATATTTAATTAGGAAATCAGACAGATAGATATATTCGTTAAAGTTACCGTTTCCAACTTCTCCAGATGAGAAGAGTCAAAAATTCCCTTGCAAGTTTCGTTCACATGCATCCCAATCTTTTCTTGCACCAGACAAGTTAAAGTGAATCCTGTAAGTCGGTCTAGCAGCTGCATATCGGACAGAATCATGTTTGTCATATTGAAGGCACAAATCACTCGCTGACATCGGCAGAATTCTGCTTCTTTTCCACAGCCCCGACAGTTTATCTCAATGTCATCCAAAAAATCTTCCTGGTCTGAAAATACATACATTTTAAGTTACTGCGGTCCTCTGGACGTAGAACGTTCAACCACCATCATCTTCCTGGTGTGTGTTCAGGAATATCTGAAATGCCGTACTGTAGAAGGAATGAATAATTCCATCAAAATTCGGTGGCAACTGCGACAGCAGTGAACTCCTGAAGCAGTCGATTAAATTCCGCTGTTCACTTTCAACAGTTCCTGCATTTCTAAGCGAACAAGCTTGCTTAAATATAATTAATTTTTTAATAATTTCCAGACATTTCTGGTATTCGCAACGGAGGTAGGCAACAGCTGCTTCAAACTTTTGAAATCCTTCTTTATCCTCACAGTCCTCAGAGAAGTATTTCCAAAACTTTGGAGCAATTTCCTGTCGGAGCAAGCATCTTGTTTCGATTAAAACCAATTGATAAACATCTTCAGCAAAATTTAATTTTGTCAAATGCTGCACAATGTATTCGAAATCTTCTTCCGTTTCTGTTTCATGGCAAGTCTAAATAAAAGTTATATTTCTGTCTATTGAAATCAGTTACTATTTGGTTGAAATACTCACTTTCCTATCCAACACATTAAATACTTGGCAAGTTTTCTTCCACACTATATCTATTTCCTCCATTGATTGATCGTTTTGTTATTGACCGAAAAACTGCGGTCGGGTTGGGAGGGGAAAAAAAACAGAAAAAAAGGTGGGAAAAAATTCACTGTAGTAATCAAAAGTTATCTTCTTCTTTATGAAAAAACTAATGCGAACACGCGATATTCTGGAACTATATTTTGAGTATCGAGTATATCTTTCTCACCCTTACTGCTTTTGTTCTGAATAAATTAATATTATTATTTTACAAGTTTGAAGCTATTCTTGGTTTATTATTTATTGAACAAATCTCTCCGACTTTATGTTTAACCAAAACTTAAACAAATTGCAGATATGTTTAATTGTAATATATAGCTTGACTGAAAGTGAAATAATTTAACTTTAATTTTAGTATAACTATGGGAGGAACATACTCACAGTTTTATTAAAGCCTGCCAATCTAGGTATTTCACACGGATTGGCCCATTTTTGATATTACTCGTTTTTACTAAATATATTTTTTTAATTGTCAAGAAGACTTAGAAGTATGTTTTAACACTGTTAAAGATTAACTAACTTCCTAACAATTGTGTAGCAATGGGGTCAAATTAACCAGTCAGTAGTATTTGTATTCTTAGAGATTTTCAGCATTGGGCTCAGATATTGTTTTGAAAAAAACTAACCAATAATACTAATCTCCAAAAGCGCATTCGCAGCGCAGCGCGTGTCTAAATAAATTTATGTAAAGAGAACCACTTTAAAAAAAAAAACAAAAACCTGGTTCAAATGTCAATTTAATGGAAATGTTTTGCGTTTACTTCTACAACATAGAGTAACAATTGAAGGAATCTTATTCGTAGACCCAGTCAATGGCAGCTGGTTTCCAGGAAACGAGTTCGTCTTCCTTGAACCACAAATTGATTTCTTTATTAGCAGATGCCACAGCATCAGATCCATGAATGATGTTACGTCCAACTTGAATGCAGAAATCACCACGGATGGTTCCTGGTAAGGAATCAGCTGGGTTTGTGGCTCCCAACATTTGCCGGCCGGTTTTAACAACATTCAAACCTTCCCAGACCATCGGAACAACTGGTCCAGAGCTCATGTACTTAACCAAACCGGGGAAAAAGGGACGTGATGAAAGATCAGCATAATGTTTTGAGAGCAAGTCTTCTGATGCCTGAAAAACAAAGGTTCATGTTTCAAATTGTAAAGTAATTGCATGTAAATATTTGAGAAGGAAACTTAAATTGAGAGCGTGCTTTAAAAGTTAATTGCATTTAAGGAATTAAGTGGGCAATTACAGGTCCTTATTGACTCAATTTGAATTTTTTTTAGACACACGCGATTAAAGAATGACAATTCAAAATCAATTTACATTAACAAAACATAAAAAAAAAAAAACATTTGAAATTCTTCAACTGATTGTAACCAGGTAATAAATATATCACAGGATCTAGACATTGTTTCGACGGCACTTGTTGGAATATTACTAACATATTGTAAAAAATTTTTATTTAAAAATGACGCGTTTCGCCTTGCTAGGGCATCATCAGATTTTAGACTGGTTACAATACATTGCGAAAGAGTTTGGGTTCTAGAAGCGAACTGCTATAACTGTAATCGCTTCTAGACTAGAACCCAAACTCTTTCACAATGTATTGTAACCAGTCTTAAATCTGAAGATGGCAGGGCAAAACGCGTCACAGTTAAATGAAAAAAGTGCTTTTTCATATTTACAATATATCACATAATGTAACGCAATTGATATATTGCATAACATAAGAAAACACTATAATTTTTTAATCCATTGAGAACTGCACTCGGCAACGTGATCATTTGAAGGTTTTTGAGGTTAGTGCATTTTTACTTATTAAATTAAGCCAGTTTCTAAATAAATTGTCAACTTTTCGTACGATTTTGCAGAGAAAACAATGGTACACGAGACGGAGGTAGTATTATTAACTTACTCTCACTAATTACAAAAGCTTGAATTCTAGTCTTTTCATTAAGGAACAAAACGTATATGTACTTAGTACTTACCCACATGAATTTCATGGCCACTAATTTGAATCCTTTTTGCTCAAACCTATCAATGATTTTTCCAACGAGTCCACGGTGGACCCCATCGGGCTTAACCATTATAAAAGTACGTTCCGTATTTCCTGCCATCACTTCAGAGAACAACCAGAAGAATGCTAAAATGGCTCCAATCATCTAATCCAAATCCAAGGTTGTGTTCGTGCTCGCGAACTCGGCTTCGTGCATGCCCAACACATGATACATAAACATAAGGTAAAATACATCTGACTAGTGCTTCTACCATCTTGTACGTCACTGTCTTGAAACTTCAAAGTTTGGTTCACTCATTTTTTACATGCCTTTGTAGAAAAATAGAGTTAGAAGTGATTTTGGATTGGGATACCTGCGTGAATTAAATGAGAATTACAAATTTATCTCCAAATCTGATACCAGAAAACCATTTTTGACCAACAAGTAGTCCGCAGTTGAATCGAACAAGTTAATAACAGCTGCAGACCGAGCAATTCTTCGAATAGATATCCGTAAAAACTTCATTTTAAGGTCTGTGTATTTGGAATATTGAAATAGGTAAAACAACTTAAAGAGTATACCTAATCGTCGTTTCTGTTAGTTCTTAGTGCATTTTACTCCATATTTACTTTTGTATATACAGATACCTTTGAGTAATATCAAAACTTTTGAACTTTCAAGCCAGTGACGCCACATCAGGTCAAATCTGTATACCTTATGTTTTGTACCATGACAATACAATATAGGAGCGAAGAAGAGAATTAAACGTCGTGACTCGAAATTATCGAATATTGATTCGCAAAATAAACGAAACCCTTTTTATAATTCTTTAATTCTTTTTAAGTTTAAACTTGTTTAACAAAACTACATTTTGGGGTTTTAGTAAAACGTTTTATGGAATTTGAAATTTGAATTTTGGACTTGCGGACGATTTTATTTAGGTATTTTGGTCTAAAAGTGAAGAATATCACTTATCCGCCAGTAAGCTTACCCAATGTAAACGAGGCTTTAAGAACCTAGAGGTGAATTCAACAATAGATGAATTTGTCTGGCTGACTTCATGTAACACAGTGGTGGTAGAATAAAAACATGGCGATTGCGATAAAAATTTGTACCTGGTAAAAACGTGGTAATGTAGCTCCATAAAAGCTGCGAATATTTCATCAAATTCTCTGCGACAAATAATAATCAAAATCAGATAATTTTTTTTATAGTCGTATTAGTTGAAGTTGGAATTAAAATTGCACAAAAGGAAGCATCAATTTTTGTGAAGTGGTTAATCCGTGCTGTGGTGAACAATTAAAAGAAACTCATTCGACAGATTGAAGAGAATCAAGTTTTACAATTTTCAAAAGACAAAAGAATTTTTTTCCGTATAGGAAACGTGTAATTTCTAGAAAATGCAAGGTCAACAGCAAGTTGTAAGTCAGCCGGGGCCACAGCAACCCCAGCAGCCGCAATTAGTGCAACAAGGAAATGTCGTGGTTAAAATGAACGAGGTTCAGCCATTGTCATCCGTGGGTAAGTTACATTTTCACTCATGAAGAAAATCAATAATCGCAAAGAAATACTTCTTAAATGATCGAAATTTGTTAAAGGTTATCCGCACTTGAGAATCACTCAAGTAAATCGGTTTTACGTAACTTAATTAAATATATTTTCAGTAGGAAATAAAACAAGAACTAGACTCGTTTTTAACAATTTTTAAAAGCACCAACAAATCTTTAACATTATTTGTAAATTGTCCCTTAAAAAAATGACACTTAGAAAAGGAATGGAAATATTAGCATTAAACACAAGGGAATTATATTTTACCCTTATTCAGCAAATTGAGTTTTATGTTTATCAAATAAGTACTTGCATCTTAAGTTACATAATAAATTTGTTTTCAGGGTTATTGGAACTGGCTCATCGCGAGTATCAGGCCGTCGATTATGAAAACGCAGAACGTCATTGTATGCAGCTGTGGCGACAGGATAGCAGCAACACTGGAGTACTCCTCTTACTTTCCTCGATCCATTTTCAATGCAGACGTCTCGAGAAATCTGCACAATTTTCAACACTTGCTATTAAGCAAAACCCGCTTTTAGCAGAAGCTTATAGGTATAGATTTCCCTTGATTTTATGAGTTTAGGTTGTAGAGTAGTGACTTAAGTAAATGAAATATTTTCAGCAATTTGGGAAATGTTTATAAGGAGCGTGGTCAATTACAAGAGGCTCTTGAGAATTACCGTCACGCGGTTCGCTTGAAGCCCGACTTCATTGATGGATACATTAATCTGGCCGCTGCACTTGTAGCTGCCCGAGACATGGAACAAGCCGTCCAAGCGTACGTTACCGCACTACAATACAACCCCGTAAGATCATTGCACAATTTAAAAAATCCAATAAAATAAAATAAAAATACATCTTTCTTTCAACAGGATTTGTATTGCGTTCGCAGTGACTTGGGTAATTTGTTGAAAGCGTTAGGTAGACTTGAAGAGGCTAAGGTAGGATTAATCATAAAATAATCTTAACCTTAGTTTGTATGTATGGTCTTAATTTAGATTGAAAAAGATTTTAAGGAAGCTTAAGGCGAAAATTTCAATTGGTAGAGCTGAAGTTTCGTTTTCTTATCCATCCCAAATATGATCCTAGTGTGTTCAACTAATTTAAATATCGCCCATTAACATTTATTTAGTTCGCGAGCACATCGAGTTTGTATCTCCGTTTTTATTATTATTTTCGAAATTTCTTTCAGAAGTGGACAACAAAAAAATCTTTTAGTCATTTTAACCTTGGCGTTATTGCGTAAATTAATACTGGCGTTGTGCGTAGATTCTGTTCAATTAGTTAAGTGATTTCTGAGAGCATGCTTTTGTGGAATTTCTGAACTTCAGTCAAAAATAAATTGCATTTGCCATTATCAATAATATTATTTGAAAACGGAAAAACTAAACAATTTTCACACATGAGCAAGTATATTTACTGAATTTCAGAATATTGCATAATTTCTAGAAAATGAAACTTCAGCGAACCACAAAAAACGCGTACACTATATGCATTAATTTTATTCAATTGATTTTGTGTGATTGTTTTGCGTTGATTGCGTACAGTAAATTTATTTTCTAATCGTTTTAAAATATTACAAATATATACATATATATATTTTTTTTAAGAACTCAAAACAAATTTATTTTGAAAGCTCATCTAATTGAAAAAATTGTTTCTCACCTAAATGATTTCAGTGTTACCTGTTTACGTCACAAAACTTGTACACAGATTATTCAGTGTAAAATCTTAATAGTACCATTAAACTGAAAGCATTGTGTGTGAGTTCAACTTCTTCTCCTATTTCAACAACAATAAAGAATCAAATATATATTTAAAAATAAATAAAATATAGCAAAAATGGATGCCAGATTTATGGTGATGATACATCATTTCCCCTGAGACAGGAATGTGGGGCCACATTAATTCGTGTCTTTGGTTAAATACCGTTAATCAATACTGATTTGTAGTCAGGTAAAGTAAAGTGCTCTAGTCAACCTAAGACAAAATACAAGTATTATGTCCCTTCCATAAACTCCATTAAGCTCCTACCAGTGATATCCTTTAACCATTTCAGTGTGTATGACTAGACACATCTTTTTTATGTTTTAGATGTACAAATATTTTGTTTAAGGGTACTTTTAATTTTATAATACAAAATAAAATATTTTTACTGCTTTAGTCTGTGTGTTCGGTAGATTAATAACAATTAAACGCACAGTTTATTGTTGAGGATTTTCTTACATAGACTCGGTGCTTTAATTGGTTTGGCGTAATGCTCATCGGTTGTTTTTATTATACAAAGTGTAGTGCATATATTTCACATTTAAAAGTAATTGAACGGTAATTGTCCGTTGAAAGGCGAAACAATGCAACTTGTACTCTACCTGAGTACCTGAACCTTCTTTTTCTTTATATAAAACTTTAAAAACTAAAAACAAATTATTGAATTTTTTTTATTTATTTAAATATGTTGCAATTTTAATTACTCATGCTGCTAATATTTTTCTATTAAATTTCAAAATTTTTACGAATATTGATTGGAACTTATTTAAATTTATATTAATGACGTTATTTTAGTCTTACAATTAGGTTAAGTATAAATTAAAAACAGTATTCAATAGTACAAACATCATAAAAATGTGAAACATATGCATGATGCGTAGGGCGTCAAGTGTGCTCACTGTGCGTAAAGATACCGGCTTAGGATAAGGCGTAATTCTGCTGGCGTTGATTTTCATCTACATTTGCGTAATATTTTCAGCGTAGGATAAAGCGGCATAGATGCAACAAGGTCATTTTTTGGCCTTTGCGTGGACTTCCTCAACAGAGTCGGAAATGAGAGCATTTTCATTAGATTATAACAAAATAAATATTAAATCTAATGAAAGTGAAGAAAAAGTTAGAGAAATGAACATTTTTTCACTTTTTCCAGGCAATGATTATATTTCTTTTTATTAATATTATTTAAAATTGTTTTGTGTTTGAATAACATATAACGCACAATTGACTGGTTTCTAAGGTTAATTTTTCATTTTATTATATTTGCAATTAAAGGCGTGCTATTTGAAAGCAATTGAAACATGTCCTGGATTCGCTGTAGCATGGAGCAATCTCGGCTGCGTCTTCAACGCTCAAGGTGAAATATGGTTGGCCATCCATCACTTTGAGAAGGCTGTTACGCTGGACCCGAATTTCCTAGATGCTTATATAAATTTGGGAAATGTTCTCAAAGAAGCCCGGATTTTTGATCGGTAAGTAATTTATTTTATGTTTTTCCTTTTTGTATATTACATAATACATTACAAATTACAATGCCATTTTTACATCCTAGATGTAGGGTATATTAGTTTTGAACGAACGTTTGCAACGCCAAGAAATAATCGTGACAGAAAAAAAAAAACTATATATGAATATTAATGATTAGGAAATGAAAAGAAACCGTTTTATACATGTCTGGCTGTCTATCTGACCAGACAATAACTCGAGAACGCTTGTAGCTAGAGTTGAAATTTGGTAGAAAAATATTTCATTAAAATTGCAAGGTCAAGTTCGAAGATGAGCACAATCGGGCAACTCCTTCTTAGTGTTGCCATATTAGCCTGAATCGTTTTTATGCAAAAATTTTGATTTTGTTTATTGAATGTTTACATTTTGAATTGTTTTCGTTTTGTTATAAATACGGATTATAATTAATTATTTGGCAGAAATTTTTGTACACGGCCTTTTTTACACGATATTAAGATTATAGGAATGGAAGAAAAATTCGGCAGTTTTAAGGTGGTAAACGTGGATCCCCAACAACACTTTACCAAAATACCAGCTAAAATTGGTCATTTGTATTTACCGAATTTACGTAAATCTATGAAATTATTTTTGTAGATGGTTTACTCCCTAAAATGAGGAGAGGGAGAATTTTCATGAAAAATTATTCTGCTAAAAAAAGATCTTCTGAAAAGTTGTCAGAAACATGCCATATAAATATCCATCAAGTACCTACTCTGAAAGGGCAAAGCAAATTTTCCCTTTTGAATGAATTTAATTCAATTGAATGAACAATTTCATCTTTATTGGCACATAAATATTGAAATTTCCTTTAATTATATATTATTGTTGTAGAAGGATAATATTAAGTCGTATTGCCAAGAAAGTCGAATTTTTTTATTTCTGTTGCTCGAAAACAATTCAGAAAATTTTAGTTTTCAGCACGCACCGTATCCAGTATAATCTGGTGTGTATTTTATTAACACTTAACTAGATATGTCTGGATTTATCGTAATTGAGCTAGGAAATGAGTCGCTGCCTCTATTTTTAGATCTCTACATAAATTTTTCTGTTCGTGGGAGGTAGGGGGTGGTTCACCGAGAAAGGAATTATAGGATACACATATTTCAAATTGTATTTAAGATGGAAAGGGAGCCAGTGAAAGTAATTTACTATCTATCTTTCTAGGATCTGTAGAAAACAGGATAATTTAGCATGTATTAGTGTATGTCGACACTTCCCGAAACTTTTAGACTAGGCAAAATTTGGTTATCATCTCTCGCAGTGGCGAAGGAATTTGCTGAAAGCCATTTGAGATTTATGAGAAATGAAAAGAGTTGGCAACACTTTGCTTCCTTCTTTAAATTTCATCTATGTATCCGTTACTGCGCATGACCATTTCTCCTTCGCTAACGTCCTTTGGGAATGTATTTCCAAGTTCAGATACCTTGTCTCCTTTGCTATTCAATGTTTTATTTATTTATTTTAATTATTTTCCTGTCTGGTAATATATTTTGTTTTTAAGTGACAAACACGCATAGGTGTATGTTGATTACAGTTTAGAAAAGGTATCAAAAACAAAAAACGGTAAAAAGTTCTCGCTTAGTCATAGTTTTCGAAACAGCACCTCAGGCTACGCCCCAAACACCATATGGACTTAATGGCTTAGAAAAATAACAAAGTGTACGAACTTCTAAAGTTTATTACATTCCTTAGTACGAAATACAAATATAAATAAAGGCCCAGTTTTATTCTTCTATTTTAGTTTTCCTTTTCATTATTCATTGAAACAGTTTTTCATTATTGTGGGTGACTTCTCAGTTTAGCCCTCACCAAAAGCAATCGTAAAAATCAATAGGAAAATTAAACAAGATAGCTAAATGAATTGGATGTATCTTCCCAAATTATTTCTGTAAACCTATGATTCAGTTCAGTTAACTGGATGACTTCAATTTATGGCTGTCATGAGGTTCCAATTACAACTTTTTATACAAAAACATGCGAGTTGCGCTGACGGTAACACTATCGTTATGTTTCCTTGGATTATCACAATTCTCCGCTCATTTTCTCCCCCTTTCCCAAGAGAATAATGTCTGGGGAAATTTCCGTAAAGGATAATACCTAACACTACAATCAAATGTTCGCACAACATATTTCCGGAGAGTTATATTTTCTTTAAATGTGTGCATAAAAGTTTTTCTCCGTAGAAGTAGTAAGGATACTTGCACAACGCCTGGCCTGGGTGGGTTTGTTTATAGATAACAGGCCCCAAGAAGATCGGTTAGCAACATACGTTGCAATAGTAGACGGACGGACGTTTAAGAAAACAAACCTATTTTTTCTTTCCTTCAAATAAATTTCTTTTATTTTTTAAATACTTTTGAGAATTTGACTAAGATTTTGAAAAAAAAAAAAAAAAAAAAAAAAAATTTCCTAATTGTTGGTGTACAATTTTATTAAATACGATTGTGAACTTATTTGAGATGTGTAAATATTTAATTTATGTAGAAATTTGACAGTCATTATTTGTAGAAAAAAATAAACAAGAAAAAAGTGTTTCATGTTAAATATTTTGTGTACAATCGAATTATCTAATAATATCAAGATTAGTCTGTGTCAATTTTTTCTGTATCTGAAATAGTTACGTATTTAACTGTGTCATGATTTTCAGTGTTCGCCTCAATAAATTCGGGAAAAACTGCCTATAACATTTACAAAATTTTGTCTATGTAACGTGAACAAAAACGGGATCATTTTATAAAAACTTAACAGAAAAATAGAAAAGAAAATCTATTTTGATTGGTAAAACGATTAACTTCATATTTAGTAATCTCTTTGCACTGGTTACTCCTTCTTCCTTAAAAGCAATTTCAAATACTTGTTGCATTTCCTTTTTTAATACTTCTACATTGCGTTTGTATCTTCTTGCTGTGTTTTTGCATTGAAATACAAAACTCCTAATCTTTGTAATTTCTCAATAGTTTTTCAATTCATTTTGTTCGTCAACTATTGAAATTCTCATTAGAAAATCGAGAGTTTGTAATTCTATAATATACCTATACTATGTTTTTTAAAAATAATTTGATAATGTTACATAATTATTGCAATCCTTTTCAACCAAGTAATAAATATTCCTTTTCCATTATAAAACATTTCAGTTTGAATTGAATACAATCTGTAGATGAAATTCAATTTCGAAATAAATTTTTGATTATTAATTTAAATAATTCACACATTGTTTTTATCTTCAAATATAAAGAAATAAATTAATAGCTAAAAGTTGACCTCAAAATGAGGTCATTTATCGGATATTACTGAAGAAATCCTTTTTAATTTATTCGTAGGGAGGAAAACTTCTTTTGGGGTTTGTTTGATGAGGTTTTGTGTGTTCCACAAAGGCTCGAATTATCCATTAGGACAGCCGTATGAGCAATTTGCCATGACCTTGAGCTGTGTCATTCAAGAAAAGATAATAACAAAAAAAAAATATGTAAATTATGATATGTTGGCAAGTTCAGGGTTGCTATAGAATTCTATATTGCGTTTTATTAATAACAACGTTCTTATTTGAAAAACTTTTTTTGCTGAATTTTCATGATTGATGATTGATTGATTTCTTGCATATTTGCACTCAATACTCATATGCGAATTCCGTTAGTCTTACGTCAGAATTGAAAAAATATTTCTAGTCGCTTTTTTACATGTTATTTTTAGTAAATCGCACTTCATGTGTTAGCACACTTAACTCGTAAGAATGCCATTGATCATGAATATTGCTCTTGAATTCGTGAGAAGTGATCATCAAAACTGTTGAAATAAAGTAATTCACTGCTTATGCTATTTTGGAAAATGCAGTAAAATAATTTTTGCTTGAAGTACGTACAAAAATCTTTTTTGATTTTAATGAAAATATGCTTAAAAGTTGAAAGTTGAAAGAAGGCTGTTGTAATAAACAAAATGAACTAATAATATAAAAACAAACTGGAAAACGTTTAGTATATCACGGTTAATTTATTTTTCGAATGTCCCGACCATTGTTTGGATCTTCTTTCATGAACTTACGCAGATGCGCTATGTTCTTAATTTATCCATGCACTGGTGTTTCAAGTTCGGACTACGTCATGGTCAGCGTCCACTCGCCTTTAGTCTGTTCAACTTCCTAATAACTTCCCAGAGATATAAATAATTTAGTTCTTTCAAGAGTTTTCCCATGTGTTGACGTTCGAGACACGTTCAAAATGGTTTTTATATAATTTATTACAGTTGTGTAAAATTGAACAAACTTTCGTGATCAGTGCTTGAAGAAGTGCAGACCAATTCGAAGTTGCGTTAATGACGGCCTCAAGCACAACATTTAATCAATGAAAATTACGAAAAATCTCCTGAAAATTTGTATGGAGAATGTTTTAGATGGAGGAAAAAATTTGTGATTTCCAAAGTATTATATTCTTAATTTTTGACATGCATTTCTAGAAATGTACGGGGATTATCTTAGTGAAAAATATTAATGGCCTATTGGTTCAACGATACTTTCCTCCTTCTATTCGTTATAACATTCTTTTGATACAAAAACCTAATAGCAATATTTGTAAATATAATATTTCAAATTTCTAAATAGATCTACAAGTGCAAAAATAATATTAAATTTGTGTCAAATGAACATATTTTTTAAAAGTGGACTTAAAAATTTGGTTTCTATAATGTGCATCTCTTAAATTAGAGCATCATATGGAAATGACCGTCCACGGTATTGTAAAGAAAATGTATAATAATTTACGATAATAATTTATAAATGTTGCTGTGCTGTTGGTTGTGTTAGATAAAATTTATAAATTTCTACGTAAAACGGATGTTTTTCTATTAAAATATACATACAACATATATAAAAAACGTAACCAAAACAGGGCTTCGAAAAAAAAAAAAATTTTATATCGATGTGTTGAAAAATATCTGAAAGTGTTTTTAGACTTTTTTATATAATTATTACTTAAATGTGCTTTTATATCGTGAAATCAATAAATCTAATTGATAAATGTTTATAATATTACAAAATTAATATATTTAATATTTCGTGAATTTGTTTTGAATTGTCTCCACAATGGATTATCAGTGTATTGTTGTGTATACTATTGTGAGGATCAGTCCGTTGTATTCTCATTCTAAACACGAACTTATTTCAACTGCTCATGGCAAACAAAAGGGCTGTTTGGATTGGATTAAATGCCATATAAAGAGGTTTGAGTTACGGTACCAGCTTGTGTAAACGTTGTTTCGTATGCATGAATTTTTTTTTTTTATATTATACATCAACGTACATATTACATAAATCATAATCCCCGCTGTCTGTTGGTTTGTAAAGATTTATCGTTGCTAGATGTTACTTTACTGTAATAATCAATTTGTTCAATGACTCCGGTTGTATATTAAACTTTGTTGCATACAACACCCACCATGCGAACATAGAGAGATCACATAATATGACTATAATATTATAATTTATAATAACAGCGATATATCCATGCAAACAAATAAACAACGGGATGCTGTTTTAATTGAAAAAATGGAATTAATTGTTCTCTATTATACGTTTTCACCTGTCTACTTATACAGGTAATAACTATTATGAATACTATGTATACTATACACATAGTATACCGCTGGTAGTATACGCGCAATGAAACAGATTTATAATAGCAGCATATTACATACCTTTGACTCACTGCCAAACTTAAACTAGGTTAACGATATTTGCTTAAAAGTGGCTCACTGTATTGCGCTCAACACAAATTAGTTTTAGATTATCAAACGCTCAAAATTCAACCATAAAATGTTGTAAATAATTTTTATTCATTTTAATTAAAGAGTTAACAGAACACACTTCGACAAATATCGCATCAAAATACTACCTATATTTTAAATAACTAATGCCCCATTTCCCAGTGGAAGCTTATGCTCAAAAACGGCTTAAACCTTAGCTTAAAGAATGCGTTGAGTTTAATTAAACTATAGCATAAGCTTCTACTCAACGAACTGAACTACTCAATGAACTGTTGAATTGAACTAGCTCAAACAGCTTAATATAAAAAGAGGCAGGTGAAAATACTGGAAATTAATTAATTAGGGTAAGATGGGGGAATTGGATGGTAGGAGTAATTGGGTGTTAAAATTTTTAACTATTTTTATTTGCTTTATATTAACATCACTCCGTTTCCGTGTATGTTTGTCGCCAAATTTTACAACGCTAATTTACACCAATTCCCGTTACATCTATATAGAGCAACAGAAAGGATAGTTCATCGTCATTTGTGCCACATGCTTCAGAAGATATCAACACTATTCTGATATCATTTTCTGAACTATAAATCATTTCAATAGTACTCTGTTTCGTTTTTTACTGGAGTTTCAAGTCGCCAAAATCTAACATTTTCGACACCTTTGTTTTTTTTTTTTTTTTTGCATGATCCTTCGTATTCTCCTGACGTGAATTCAGATTTCCATCTCTTGAGATTCCTCTCGAATACATTGCGTGGCATTTTGTTCAATAATGTTCGGTTCACGCCTTCTTCGAGTCGAAATCAGGTAATTTCTACCGAGGAGGCATTGTAAAGAACAATACATTTTTCATTCATTTATTGTTCGTAAGAAAAAAACGCCATTACTTATGCGCTAACCCAATATTTGTTAATATTTCTGCATTTTAATGACATGTATGAAAAGTCAAACTCTTTAAGAACCAACCCAACCGTAGTTATTTCTGATTTGTAGCATTAAACATTTGAGGGAGAAATACTCAGCTACTATTGTCATTTCATGCTTCTGAAAGTAGTCTCTAAACTTTGCCGTTTCTTCCCATGTGAATTTTTTGTTTTTAGCCATGAAATGAATAATAATATACCAAAGAACGTGCCCTGTACTTCATAACAAAAATAGCTCCAAAAATGTTTATGGGGGGTGGAAAATTTACCACCCAATTACCCCCTTGTGGGAAATTAGGTGGCAAGTTTTAAAATTGATTTATAACAATTTTCTTTGTTTAATAGAATTGAAAAATTTATTATTAAGTAATGTTTTGTGAATGTAAATGAACTGTAGTAACTAATAAGCTTGGAACTGAAATTAGTTTATATCAGATATTTTTATCTTACATTGTACGAAAAACGCCAAAATCGCTCTTTATTTTTCAAAGTTTTCGTGGCCATTCTGTATCATTTTGCCTTATTACAAAAAAATTAATGCTTATTTTCCTGTAATACTGTTAATGTGCTCTTTTTGTTATGATTTTGAAACCTTTAGGTTATAAGGTTTAGTTAGTTAAACTTTTAAAAAATTGTACAAAGCTTAAAAAAAAATTTTCTCAGCACAAAATTCGCGTTAAAATTTTTTTTGTTTTTAGTAAATGGCAGTTAAACATGTTACTTTTAGTTTCCCTTCTACCACTAAAAAGCCCACTATAATTAGCATTGAGTGTTTAATAATTTTTGACCTACAGGGGGTCAAATTTTGAAATTAAAATTAGGGCTAAAATACATTCCAATTCTTTTTTTATGTTTTTTTGTAAATAGTGAAAATAATAAAACCTCTAAAAAGATTGCTCTCTGTACTATAAAATCAATTAACTAGAGATAAAACAAAAATAACAAGAGCAGAGTCCGAACCAGATAAATTTGTAAAACATACCTCGTTTTACAATATAAGGTACAGTGAAAGTACAGAAGAGCGCAAAATACGAATGAGTGAGTGACGTCTTTTTTGAATGACTGTTGTAAAAACTTCAGAATAAAATTTACCGTTTCCGATAGCGAATTTCCACTGCGGTTTTAAAAATACATCGTTTTTAATTTCCGCGTAAAAGCAAAAACATACCTTCCACTCGAACAAGAAATTCCAAGTAACAGCACTCGTAATTAATTCAATTTGGAGTCATAAATGTAGGGCAAATAATTCAATTAAGTCCTGGCAGCCTCTCACATTTATCCCACCATAAAAAATAAAAGTTTCGTGTGATTGCACATTAAATATGTAAGTGCTCATTACGTCTACATGCGTTTGTCGGTCTTCAATATTTTATGTCACCTGACGGGAGACAATTGTAACATTGAATAGAACCGAATTGTATAAATAATTGATTTGAATAAGCTTTATTGAGCAAAATCATGATCAATGAAAACCCGTTAATAATGGTTTAAAACAAAAACCTATTCGCTTGGCAAACCACATTAAAGAAGGGATCGGAGGGTGCTTAAGTCGGTAAAACGCAATTTACAACACTTGACTGATATTCAATGGAGAGAATCAAGGGATGGTTTGCAGCAATCCCTTCCTCAGATTACAAGGCGATTGCTTTCTCGAAACGAATTTCAACGGAAACGTAAATCCCACACAAATGATGGGTTTTAAGAGATTTTTAGGGATTATATTATGAACACTTATGTAATATCATAATCGTATGAACATTTCAGTACAAATATAAATTTTAACCCCTGGATCGTTGGGCCATCTTTTTGAAATCGCTATTAAAAGAAAACGGTAGAATATTTTTTCGATTTTTTTCAATTTTGGCTTAGCACAAAATATTGCAGTTGTCATCCACAAATACCCACACATATTTTAGGGTGGAGTAAATAATCTGTACCTGTTTTTTTTTTTTTTTTTTTTTTTTTTTTTTGCTAAAACTAGTGTTTAGCCGGAAAAGCGGATCTGCGGAAAACATTTCAATATAAAATTTGGAATCACGAGGTACAATTTAGTCTAAAAATATGTTTTGTTTATTCCTGATAAATACTTTCAACATCTCGGTTCGAAATGGGTTAAATCCCCACTATAATAATATACACAATAAATTAGCTTTTCCAAACTATAACTTTCAATCTGCATTTAAAGATTGCAACGCTTGGAAGGAGTGATGATAACGAAAAATATATGCATACTAAAACGAGTAAAGAAAGTAACTGACATCTGTTTGTCTGTCTGTCGAGACGCCAACTCAAGCACTCTTTGAGTTAGCTTGTTACAATTTTCTACAACAATGTACACAAACATTTGCGATAGCTAGGTAGAATTTGAAAAACCACATGTTTTAATAATATGGCTAAGTTTCTTATTTAAATAGATTCTCTCTCATTCGAATCGGAGTTATTAATTGACAATTTTCTATGCAATGGCGCTGCCACCAAAAGTGACCCCATTTCTCTCAATAGAGATCCAACATTCAATTTTTCGTGTACTAGTGAGCGTGACTCTTACCTAAAGCTACCGCATTCAACGTGTACTATTCAAGATTGCTTTATTACTACTTTTTTGTTAATAAATACATTTCACTAGCGACAATTGAACTTTTACCCCGAGAAATTGCCTCACAGATGATTGAATTATTACGAAAGAAATCGATTTATTACTCATCAAGTGCCAGGAGATTTTACGCTGATAGTAAGTAATCAATTGGAACGATTGAGTGTAGCATTAAAAATTGTATTTCCTTGCATATAAAAATTTGAGTGATTTATCTGAAAATAAATTTAGCGATTTGCAATTTTATTATTTCAAATATAATTTCGTGAAATTGGCACCGATCCGAAAACGCGACCTGCACGCATGTGGAACTCTGTGATGTGGAAAATTTATTTTAAGAATAATGCCTTGAACTTCGAGTATTTATGCAAAGTTTTCTGATAAGCATCTGTGTTCATCGGACTGAAAGTGTTTGGTTAACATTCCCCAAGTTTTCATATAATGAGCAAAAAAACAAGTTTTTTTTTGTATTTTTGCACTTATTTTCTATCTTGATTTCATTTGGTATCAATATTTAAAATTTCTACTAAATTTCATTTTCCGTTTGTTCTATATTAAAAATCAAAAAAAAGGTAAAAGTAAAAAAATGGCACATGTTCCGAAAATACTTATTTCTAGTTATAATAAAAATAAAGTAATATGTCTAAGTCTGATTGGCTGCAAAGATTAGAAAAAATCCAGATATGAAAAATTGTTTGTTTTCTTTACAGAGCTGTTGCTGCGTACTTGAGGGCCTTGAATTTGTCTCCCAATAACGCTGTCGTCCACGGTAACTTGGCATGTGTATATTACGAGCAGGGATTGATTGATCTTGCGATTGATACTTATCGTCGTGCCATCGAGCTTCAACCAAATTTCCCAGATGCATATTGCAATTTAGCCAATGCCCTCAAGGAGAAGGGACAAGTAAGTTTCTTGTTTTCTTGTTATATGTAATACACAATATATTTGGCGAAAATAATTTACATAACTCTTTCTGTTGTGCGTAAAAACTTGTACTAATTTACATGAATTTGCAATTTTCTTCGTCCTAACAAAACACATCCCAGGAATTGAGAACATTTGCTTCATGTTTAAAACTGTTGAATTATTCATAACAATGAATTAAATATTTCGTCGCATTTTGTATTTTTTATACCTAAATAGTTGTTTGTTCGTCTGGTATTGCAATAATTCTAATTCCCTCAACCAATATATTAAATTGTTAGCAAAAATTAAAAAAAATTCGTTTCAGGTCAAGGAGGCAGAAGATTGTTATAACACAGCCCTTCGATTGTGTCCCAACCATGCCGACTCCCTCAACAATTTGGCTAATATCAAACGTGAGCAGGGCTACATTGAGGAAGCAACAAGGCTGTATCTCAAGGCTCTTGAAGTGTTTCCTGAATTTGCCGCTGCTCATTCCAATTTGGCGTCAGTCCTTCAACAACAAGGAAAGCTCAATGAGGCGCTCATGCACTATAAGGAAGCGATTCGAATTCAACCCACATTTGCCGATGCCTACTCGAATATGGGTAATACCCTTAAGGAGCTACAGGATGTAGCAGGAGCATTACAATGTTATACCAGGGCAATACAAATAAATCCTGCATTCGCGGACGCTCATAGCAATCTGGCAAGCATTCACAAAGATTCTGGCAATATTCCCGAAGCGATTCAATCCTACAGAACTGCTTTAAAATTGAAGCCAGATTTTCCAGATGCATACTGTAATCTTGCCCATTGCCTGCAAATTGTTTGCGATTGGACCGATTATGAAGCTAGAATGAAGAAGCTTGTTAGTATTGTTGCTGAACAACTTGAGAAGAACCGTTTACCTTCAGTGCATCCTCATCACTCGATGCTCTATCCACTATCACATGACTTCCGTAAAGCAATTGCAGCTAGACATGCTAACTTGTGCCTTGAAAAGATTCACGTTTTACACAAGCCTCCATTCAAATTTACTAGGGAATTAGTTGGACGCTTGAGAATTGGTTATGTTAGCAGTGATTTCGGTAATCATCCCACATCTCATTTGATGCAGTCAATTCCCGGATTACATGATCGCATTAATGTTGAAATATTTTGTTACGCCCTCAGTCCCGATGATGGTACAACATTCCGTTCAAAAATTGGTCGAGAATCTGAACATTTTGTTGATTTATCACAAATCGCCTGCAACGGTAAAGCTGCTGATAGGATTTATTCGGACGGCATTCATATCCTGGTTAACATGAATGGATACACAAAGGGTGCAAGAAATGAAATATTTGCCCTTAGACCTGCTCCAGTTCAAGTAATGTGGCTAGGATATCCTGGAACTAGTGGTGCCAGCTTTATGGATTACATTATAACTGACGCCGTTACCAGTCCAATGGCTCTTGCATCGCAGTACAGTGAAAAATTAGCATATATGCCGTACACATACTTCATTGGTGATCACAAGCAAATGTTTCCACACTTAAAGGAAAGGCTAATCGTTAGTGATAAAACTCTTGGTGCCAATTCTAATTTAGCTGACAACGTTGCGGTTATAAATGCAACTGACCTTTCTCCACTTGTGGAAAGTACAGATGTTAAAGAAATTCGAGAGGTTGTAATTGCACAAAAGCCCGTGGAAATTTCAATGAAAGTTGCCGAATTACCTACAACAACACAAATTGAAACAATGATTGCATCCGGTCAAGTGCAAACTTCCGTGAACGGTGTTGTCGTACAAAATGGCTTGGCAACAACGCAAACAAATAATAAAGCAGCAACAGGAGAGGAAGTACCACAGAATATTGTTATAACCACGCGACAACAGTATTTCTTACCTGATGATGCTATTGTGTACTGCAATTTCAATCAATTATACAAAATTGACCCTCTTACGTTGCAGTCGTGGGTTTATATTTTGAAACATGTACCAAATGCCGTTATTTGGCTTCTTCGATTCCCTGCTGTTGGTGAACAAAACATCAAGAAGACTGTAGAGGAGTTAGGTAAGTTTTAACAATTTCTAAATGAGATATTTTCGGATAAGAAATATATATTAATTTTCATCTTTCAGGTGTTTCCGGAAATCGAATAATTTTCTCAAATGTCGCAGCCAAAGAGGAACATGTACGTCGTGGGCAGCTTGCGGATGTCTGTTTAGATACACCTCTTTGTAATGGGCATACAACTTCAATGGATGTTTTGTGGACTGGTACACCAGTTGTAACATTGCCCGGTGAAACGCTAGCATCACGGTAAGTTATTAATAGTGTTTTATAGTCGAGGCCTAGATGTAGGGTATGTTTGTTTTGACCGAAGTTTGCAACGCCATGGAATAATGGTGACAGAAATAAAAGCAAACCGTTTTTGGGATGTCCGTTTATCTGTCTGTCCAGACGATAACTCGAAACCGCAGGTAGAGGATTGAAATTTTATACAATATTTCGTTTAAAACTTGAAATGGTAAGGTCAAGCTCGAAGCTGAGCAAAATCGGCCAAACTTCTTTAGTCTTGCCATACTATGGCTGAATTATTTTTATAAAAAAAATGTTAATTTTGTTTACTGAATATTTACATATTAACTATCTTTCGTCAAATATTGTAATAAATTCGTATTAAAATTAATTATTTGCATGGAAGTTATTATACACGATTTTGGAATTGTACAAATACCAAAAACTTTCCGTTTTTACATGCCTTTTCCATCACTTAGAACAAATTTATCTTTTTATGATGGAGGAAAAGTGTGTTTACACGGTTGTTTACATGATTTCTTAACAATCGTTTCTTCTGTGTTAACACTACCGTTCTACATCCAGGGTATTTCATGATTGGCCTCAACTAATTATACTTTCCGTACCTGCTCGTTTTCATTCAAAAAATCATTGAATAGTTTGATTTATCTTTTTTAGAGTGGCAGCTTCACAACTTGCAACTCTAGGATGTCCAGAATTGATTGCTAGCACCCGTCAGGAATATCAGGATATTGCAATTCGATTGGGCACTGATCGTGAGTACTTAAAAGCAATGCGAGTGAAGGTGTGGAAAGCACGAGTCGATAGCCCCCTTTTCGATTGTGAACAATACGCCCGTGGCTTGGAGAAACTTTTTGCTCGTATGTGGGAACGATTCACGAGAGGAGAGCAGCCAGACCACATCATGGCAAATGAAAAATAAATTTTTGTAGTAGTAAATCTTCTGATATTCTTTCATAATTTTGTTCTTTTGTAAATTAGTTTAAATGTCTCGATATATATTTTTAGAGTATCATTTATAATAACTAGACTCAGTTTACTATAATTATTTCTATTTTAATATGACTTTAGGAATGACGAATTCCAAATAGGAGAACGTTATAATTAATAGATTTAGATATTGCAGACAAAAACAAAATTTATTTGGTCTCAAAATTTCAGAATTATTTGTATTTGCTTCTTTAATGATACGTTTATTTTTTGCATATTTTTTCTTAAATGATATTAAATTGAAAATGTGTTAGTACTTCAATGTTCATAATAAATAAATATAACTCTTCCCTAATTGTTTGTCAATGAATAGATTATGATTTTCATATTTTCCATAATCTAGATATTTTAGGAGTTTAGCTCATTTAAACGGATTTTGTATACATTTGTTGTATGAAAACCTGACAACGCAAAATATAACCAATAATTTAATTATTTATTTTTTGAGTGATGAAATAGTAAACAGTATGTATTGCAAATAAAATATACATGTTGAAATGTTCGTATTTTGCTATGCTTTATCATATCGTATAATCGCAATTTCCTGATGAACTCGTGTGAAAAGAAGGTACCAGGATATATTAGGGGGACCGGATAGAAATCTATATATCTATATAAAAATGCTGAAATATTATAACTCTATTCTTCCCATTAAGTGACTTATTTTTCAAATGAATTTCTAAAGAAATATTCGGGTTTTGAATTTAAAAATATTTTTAAGGTGGTTTTGATTTTGGCGAAACTTGAATTTTTTTACTACGAAGTACGAATGGAAACTGTACGAAGTACGAAGGGATGACTGATAACTGCTCCCTTTAGTTCACGAATTTTTTCAAGAGTGATCGATACTGTATAGGATCTTGCGTTGGCTTTCTTTAATTTTCTCCTTCAATATTTCCAATTGCGAACAATAAACATAAAAAAAAAACATAAATATCAATGTTCTTAGAGATGCCACCAGGCTTAAAATTTTCAAAATCGTCGGTGATATTTCCTTCCCGTTGAATCATTGCCGTAAACATCCGTTGCCGTTGCTTTATGTTTATACCCATACCCTGATCAAAAAAACCTTAATCGAGAATACCTGATATAAACAAACGAAGAATATTCTGACAAGCACTTCATAAACAATGGACTTTTGATATTTCAGGGATAATGCTACTGAACACAAAAATAGGGAAAACACCGAAAGAGATCATTTTTTTTAACTTAAAAGAATAATGAATATCTCTCTGGCCTTCCTAACATATTGTTGGATAATGGAGGTATTTTATCTTAATATTTATTTACAAAAAGCGTTATATCAAAGTCTCAAAGATCGTGTTACATCTGTATCCTCTTTGGTTATATACCTTTCTAATAAATTAAATACCAATTAAAATTCACTTGGAAGTTTTAAAACAAATACTTAAACGTGAACAGAAAATATTTTTATATGATTTGAATATAATTAATAATAAATGACTAGGAGTTTAAATTGCATACTAGTTTCTCTGCTTAACACTTCAAAATACGGGCGCTGCTATCAGTGAGTAGTGGAGAATTCTTAAGGCTGCCGTTCTTTCTGACTTTTCTCACTGTCAATTTTCCACTTTTGTATTTTCTGACTTGTGGATTTTAGCAAAAGAGGACAGGAGATGACTTGTAATGGGATTTTCAAATGTTTTGCTACCACGCATGATCAATAATACTGAGAAAGTGAGTTTTAGCCAAGCACAAATATATGTTTATGCTCCAGGACGAAAACATTTAATCTTATATTTGTGTCATATTTCTAAAAAAAAATACACTGTTTATCATTAAGTCGCTTTAAAGAAGTACATCTAGTTGTTTTCACGTGCTTAGGTTTTTGCCAATATTTGTACGGCAAAGGTCAATGTGTTTAAATTTATATAAAATTGTTTAGTGTCATGTCTCTTGAAGATCCATTCTTTGTTGTTAAGGAGTGCGTTTGCAATTGTTATTATTGTCAAAGTAATTCACAAAATTTTTCTTTAACAGCGAAGTATTCAAGGCTTTGAATAAAACTAGAGGACTTTATCTTCGTTGGCGTGAATTTGGCGATACTAGTGGTGCGGAGGTTGACTGGACGACAACAGAACTGCGAAATTCATTGCGGAGCATTGAGTGGGACCTCGAAGATTTGGAAGATACAATCTATATCCTTATTAAACTATTTTCGATTGCTATGCTTATCTAATATTTGCAATTTTAATTTCTTAATATCCCGAATATTCTAAATTATTTTCAATTACGGAAAACATTAAAATACTTATTATGAATTAATCCTTAACTTAAAAACACCTATTGTAGAAAAGAATCCAAATAAGTTCAAAATCGACAACAAGGAACTATCCAGCAGACGGCATTTCATTGATACGACTCGAGATGAAGTTCGATCAATGAAGGAGAAGATGAGCTTAAACCGAAATCGGGACAGAGACATTACCGTTCGACAACCGCTTCTGAATACTTCCATTGAAAGTAATAACAACGTAAACAGCTCCTCAAATATCGGAACCAGTGTCGGTGGCAATCTGGCAAACACAATAGCTGGAACAATGGCTTCAAGACATAGTGGTACTAAGTATTCTAAGTTGGAGAATGCCATGGACAGTCCAGGACACTATGAGACACTAGATAGTCCATCGCATAAATTTATCGGTGAAAGTGTTTCTGTTCAGAAACGAATGCTGCAAGGTCAGGATGAACAGTTGGATGTTATCAGCGATTCGATTGGCACTTTGAAAACGGTTTCCAGACAAATCGGTGTGGAGTTAGACGAGCAAGCAGTGTTCGTAAACATCTATATTCCATATTAGCACCAATATTGATTTATCTGCTTTTTAGGATGTTAGACGATTTTGGAAATGAACTTGAAAATACTGAATCAAAATTAGATACAACAATGAAAAAAGTTGCCAAAGTACTACACATGAATAATGGTAATTGGATAATGTTTATATACAACACAAATAGCCTCAATATCTATTGAATTTCAGATAAAAGACAATGGGCTGCTATCATAATTTTATCCATACTTTTACTAGTTGTGATAATTCTGTTTAATATTTTGTAATTTTAGAAAAATGAGACAGACTTTGCCGGCTATTTTGTTAGATTTTAGATGTTACATTTTATTTAAATATTCTTTTTTAATAATTTCATAGAAATGTACTATGTGTGCCATAAAGTGGCTAATTTAAATGCAAAATTTATAATTCCGAAGAAAATAACCGCGCTTCTAAGCTTCACCCAAAATCACTAATCCAGATTATACTCAAGTGTATTACTTGAATTGTATATAAGAGAAACAAACGAAAATTTCAATTAGAATGTAGCAATATATAAATTTTTATTTCAATACAAAAGTTATATACATATAAATTATATATATACATATATATTTGGATCTTATAGGATAGAGATGTAGGAATAACTATTTATTATACATTCAAATTACAAATATTCCACTGCACGAAATCATTTCGGCATTTTTATTAAGTATACTTTTGTTTGTACAAATAATTTAATTTTATTTATTTGTTTTTAAATGTAGAAGACTACACGTTGTTTTCCTTACTGAGTTATTAGTTTGTCTTTGTTGAACATGTATTTTTTGAATTTCAGCAAAACTTTAACATCACTGCATTTATTCCTTAAAATGTTTATGGTGTCTTCATTGAGTTCACTGCTAAATCTCACTTTCAATTTTGTAGACTGGCCAAAAGTGCTCTCAATAATTCCTTGTTCTCCAGTGCTAAGTACGACATTCTTTCCAATAAACAAATCCTTCTTGGTTTCTTTTTTGAAGATATTATTTACAATGAGTTCGTGTTTATTAACGAATCTCTGAACGTTTCCTTGTTTTTGTTTGCGCTTAAATACTTTTAAGTTAGATAAATTATTTGTTTCAGTTGACCAAATTGTCTTTCCGTAGAAAGCAATGCGACAACTATTTGTGTGGATGTCCATGTCCAGCTTGCAGCCTATAACGAGTGTATTTGGAACCGTGAGAATTGGAGCTTCAAATTCAATCAATGCAAATATGTTCGTGTTATTCGAATCCGCTGGTAATTCTTCTAAAAACTCGTATTCATCTGTTGAAGAAAAATTCTCCGACTTGCTGTTGTGGAAGAGGGTTATCTTACCCATTACAGTTTCATGTCCAATGCTTATGTGAAATTTACTATCGGATTTTATTATATTTTGGAAGTATTTTATCCTGTGAAAAGATATAATTACCGCAGCTTTGTTCGACACTATGTCAGCCGCCGCAAGAATTCCTCTCTCCATTAAGTTTGCGTTGAACTGCGTCATACAAAGACCAATTCGATCTCCTTGATGTGCACTCTGGACAGGCTTGTGGAACATTTGCATTGACTTCACCTTTCTGATTTCTTTCGTAATCGGTATTTCTACATTATCCCCGACGGAAATCTTTCCCTGCAGTATGGTTCCAGTGCATACTGTTCCCTGGCCTTTTATTGCAAAGCAGTGATCCACACTGAAAAGAAATGGTTCTTCTGTTTTCCTAGACGGCATAAGAGCTTTTTCCTGCAAACTTTGAACTAATTTTGAAATATTATCACCATTAATTGCTGAAACGAAATTTATGGAATAGTGATTTTTAAATGAAGTTTTCTGAAGAACTTTCTCGATTTTTAATTTCATTTTTTTGGTAACTACATCGAAGTCCTGAATAGGAATTGTGTCAATTTTATTAATAACAACCAAAAGATCCTTACAAGTTATTTCTCCAATAACTAAACACTCAGCGGTTTGCGTTTGAATACCTTTGTTTACATCAATTACGAGCATCATAATATCTATAATCTGTGCTCCTCCAATAATTGTGCGGATTAAGCTAGCATGGCCGGGACAATCTACGAATGTGTACTGTATTTTTGTCGCGTTGGTTTCAGACTGTAAATGGTCTGGAATATCATCCATAACAAGTGCACTAAATCCAAGATCTAAGGTGATTCCGCGTTCTTTGGATTGTGGATGTTTATCGAAAGCAGCAGTACTGGATATCGAGCTCAATGCTCGTGCTAGTGTAGTTTTCCCAGAATCTACATGACCTAAGATACCAACATTAAGATTGAAAATCATATTTTCGATTTTATTTTTCAAAATTAAGAAATTTTATACAAATTTATTTATGAACTTTCAATGTATCTTCTTCTTTGGAAAAGGTTTCGTCACGTTTCTTTTCTTTTTTTAATAAGATACATTGTGTTTATTGTTATTTTTTCATATATAACGAATAAGACATTTATTTTAATAATTTCAATTATAAATTTCAATAATATTTTAATTATTTTCATTGCAAATGTTTGCTCATATTAAATATATAAAATATTGAAATAATTTAAACGGTTTTCTCTGGAATGACCGGAATTGAAATTGTCAATGTCAACTGTTGACAGCAAATTGACATTAAAGTTTCGGATTTCGGTCTCTTAATTGCATGAAAATGATACTTTACACGAAATGAACAAAAGTTTCCTTTTTCCTATTTTCATAATTTGCTTATATATACCATATGGGTTACAAATTGAAGTGGATTGCTCTGATCTTCGGATGGGGCAGTTTCTCTGTCCTGATCCCAATGTGAATCATATAGATCCAAAAACACAGCAATTTCGTGGTTGTACAAAGGAAAATAAAGCCAGAGGTATTTGTTTAAAGAACAATATCATCAGTATCTTATCAATTATTTCTAGTATGGTGTATTGCTGTGGAAGGAATTAATTGTACAGAAACAAAAAATTCATCGTTTACAAGGGAAATGCCCTGCAAATGGACGTAAGATATATTCGAATCTCTGAAGGAGTGCACCAAAGTGCGCTGTCAGAATGTACACATAAATAGCAATTTAAAATTTAAACTTATTAAAAACAGTTATTATTGAGATATTCGAGAAAAAGTATATTCTGACCACACTGGCACTCTTCCTTTAAGTACATAGCCGTTGAATATAAATATCTTGCAGGAATGGATATCACTTTGACACAGCTCTACTGTTATCAGTGTTTTTAGGAATGTTTGGAGTTGACCGATTTTATCTCGGTTATCCAGCAATTGGATTAATGAAATTCTGCACATTAGGTTTCATGTTTCTAGGACAACTCGTAGATATTATTTTAATAGCAACACAAGTGGTCGGTCCAGCTGATGGTTCCGCATATATAATTCCCTATTATGGTGCGGGTATAACGGTGGTCAGAAGTGACAACTGGACATATCGTTTGCCTCAAGATGATTGGTAGAAAATGTTTGCCTTGAATTGTTTTCTAATTGGTTAAGTACAAGTTGTTATTTTAAAAGACTGTTTTATAAAGAAATTTAAATGTATTTGTTGTTTGTTGAATCTGCATAAGGTTGTTAGGTCTTCAGATCCCAAATTCGATTTAGGTACATTTCTTAGTTAGTACTTAGTAGGTACATTTTTCGTAAATTTAAACTTGAGTAACTAAACAAATCAAATGATACTTATTGAATGCATTAATATGTTTTTAAAAACAAATAAAATGTATGTAAGGTAATTTGTGTTTTTCCCCCTAGAAAAACATTCAAGAAATGAGTGTTTTTTTACGTTGCTTCCTGTTTAGTTAGTCCACATGTTAAGGAATGCATTTCTTCAGCATCCACTGCAATTTAAAAATATGTATGCAATATTTTGTATTATGTACGAATATACAAACGTGAAATGAATCATAATATATAAGAAATGCAAAGAAAACGAAAATAAGCACACTTACAAAATATTTCATAAACTTGTCTCATATTTCCATCCGCAACGCTCTTCAAGTCATCATAGCAGCTTTTTAACTGTTCGTACATATTTGTGATTTGATTTTTATTTAATTTATCGAACAAATTTTGGGACGGATACCAAAAGAATTGTAAGTTTCCACTTCTAACACACTCGAGAAGATTTTCAAACATCTAAAATTAAAAATTATATTGTGTGAATATTTCTTGCCCAAAATTAACACTCACGTCCATAAAAACGGTACGATTAGAACGTTTCCAATATCCAGAGTTATTCCTTTCAAATTCCCACAAATAAACAGTCTTGATGAAATAACTCTTCATATTTGAAATGTTGTAGTGATCGCGAATCTTCTTCAGCATCCTGAGAGTGTTTTTCAGAGTTAGCTGGTTATTTATTAAATCGAACTCAAATTCTGAAAATGCAGTTTGGAAAAGTTTATTGCTCATGGAACAGTTTTTTAACGGTTTTGGGATCGCTGTCCACTCTCTTGTACAGTTGGCATACGAAGGAATTGGCCTTTGCGCTGTCCAACAATCTTTCGGCAGAAAGGAAATGCCAAAAACTAAGTCAATCGAGAACTTCCGCTGTCCTTTAGTAACATATAAAGTGTGGGCTGGTCCGGTCTTTACATACTTAAGTGTGTAAATTATATTGTGTCTTTTTATTTTATCTCCAGTTTCTAGAACTCTCGTGATTATGCTTTCAATCCATGAATTCAATTTGTTTTGCAAAAGGAATCCGTTAGCATCGATGAGGGTCTGTAGATGATTGGCTGCTGGCCTCATATGCACAAGCCCTTTGATATTTGTCAAGACTTTTCCCATATTTAGCGTGACAAAGCCACAATATGCTTCACTATTCATCACTACAATATCCTTGAAGTCAGCAATTTTTAATTTTACAATAACATCATATTCATTTGGTTTTGAAATTTTCGTATTGTCGGCGTAGCTGCGTAAAACATAAATTATTTATAAATCTGGTTTATATTAGTATCGAGAAACCTGCCCGCTAGTTGAACACCGTTATATAGCATTTTGAATACTGTGTCCACTTTACACATTTCATTTATCACGAAATTCCTTACTTCTTCATAATCCTGCACAGCAGCACCTCGATTTGGGGGTTTCAACGTAATGAACTTGTTAATGTCCTTAAGGGCATCTTCAAAGTTTGTTGCGAATTGATAACTCATTTTTGGTCGTGGTAAAACTTAATACTTTAAAATAAAATAAAGTTAAAAAAGATCGCAAGACTTTTTGGTTTGTTCTATGTCTATATCTAAACAAAACTAGTCGGAACAATTGAACAATTCTAACTTTTTCTATTAAAAGACATCAACCGCCTGTCAAACATTTTTGGTCCAAATGTGAAAGTGAAAATATTTAAACCGTTGCATAAAGTATGGAAATTCACTAACAAATGAAGGAATATAAAATCTAAAGTAGATTCACGAAACTGAACTATACATAATATTCTTTATCTAAAACGATTTCGGTACCTAATATATAAAATTAATTGAAAATAGAATGAATAAATAAACGTTTGCACTTTTAAGCATATTTGAAATTTGTTATTGCACTAAAAATTCGTTCATAATATATTTTCGTACAAATAATTTGTTCTGGACACTTTCACTCAACACTAAAATGTCGACGTGGGTGATTACTTACTTTTAGCCAATTTTATTAAACCATTATTCACTCGTGTTTTTATATGTAAAACCGAGTATTGAGACTTGAGAGCAGAAACCAAAATGTACTGCACTATCGGATGAAGCTCGGTCGATTAATATAGATTGGTAACTGTGTTATGTCCTCACAACGGTCGCGATAACTAACTCTATTAGTTTCGCTGATTGTGTATTTTAATGATCTCCGTGACCAATGCTGGTTCATAAAATATGAAAACACTTCCGTTGCATAAATAACACTAACAAACCAACCCCAGAAGAAGATAAGTAAGTGAGTCAACTCTTTTCAGTCGAAAACTCCAAACTTATAAACAAAATGATTCGTTTTGCTTAGCTGCGAATGTTTATTTTTTTAGGACGAATTGGGAAGGAATGCGTTAGTAACGTCTCTCTTGAAGTGACCCAAATAAGTCATATCTAAGCAATTATTATGGATGCATAAAATGTTTATTGATACTTCGATCTTACTTTAGATTTTAGAACCATAAGGATAGGACTATAGGAGGAGTTCCGGGGACATGGAGTGATTTGTTCCCCAGCATACATTATCTATAACCTATTACCACAGGCAATATTGTCTGTGCTATGACCTATATATATGTTTGTATATTATTTTATTGGACCAAACATTATGTCCTGCCAACAGGGATCATTTTCAGCCTGTGGCTGTGGCCTGTGGCGTTTTATCGCTGACTTTGTGATATTTTCCGTTTTGGGGTACATGACCCACTCCTCTGGTGAGCACCGATCTTACAACTAGAATATTAAAAGACAGACACACAAAATACGCCAATGTTCAACTAGCACGGTACGGACAAAAAAATTTTATAAGCAAATCAGGATCGCATTCAGCACACAGCCAGCACTCCAAAAAACATTAAAAATGGAAGACTTTATTTTTATTTTTATTTTTATTTCTTACAATTAGTTTTATTTTGTGATTTTCTTTTTCTTTTGTTTTTTTTTGTGATACAGCTTGTATTAAGCTCAATAAATTAAATTAAACAACAATAACTGTCGTTCATTTGAATGCTATAAGGAGGAAATAATAAATTATATAAGATTAAAAATAAGCATTCAGAAAATAACAAGAGATTTTAAAAATAAAATCTTTAAAATTCAGTACAAAAGTCAATGGAACAATTCAAAGTGAACAGCTAATTCTACAGTCCAATCATCGCACAGTGTTTTTATACAAAAATGCAACATACACCCAAACATTTACTGCTCCCAGTGACCACTATTACTTATTAGGATCTTGATTTATAATTTCAAACCCTGCTTGCAAGTGGGCCAAAAAAAATATTTCGTTCACGACCACCGCTGATCTTGGGCTCATTTTTTTTCTCTCATCGCCCCATACACGATGGTACGAGTATATAGTAGTGTTGTGAGTTCAGATCTTCCGAGATCCCCCGAACACCACGCGTTTCCGCTTTTATCTGTTTTAGTTTAGATGATCTAAATTATGCATATTTTATAGAGGGTGTCCCAAGAAGTGGTGTCATGCGGAGGTCCACTTACAGCACCTCAAGGGCTACCCGAATCACCTATCCCCATTTATGTTCTACGATTTTTGATAGTTTTCGTGTTATGAATATTTTTCGTGATTTTTCACCAAACTATACTAATTCGAAGACATTTTTGGTCACATGTGACTTGAATAATTGAGAAAAAGTTCTAATTTTTTTTTCAATTTAGCGTAATATTAGACCTATCAAACACAAAAAGATTTGTATCCGAAATTTTTAAATTTTTAAATGACAAGGTTCAACATAATAAAATTTACCAAAATCTTTGAGGGCGATTTAACAAAAAAAGGCACATATCTTTTTTTTCCCCAAAACTATTTTCAAAACTTCCTCATGTCATTAGCTATTTACCCTGTAAATTTTATTGAAATATCTCTATGGCATCATGCTTAAAAATCGGTTCAAAGCCTACTAAGTCTAGAAAATTGCCATTTAAACGTACGGTGGAACCGAACACCCATTTCTCTGTGGTTAGGAATTAGAATGGTGCGAAATTGATGTTCCGAGGTTTTTCGACATGCTGAATCCTTATTTGAGGTTTACAGAATAATTTCAAAAGTATATCTGTGTGTTGATTGTTCATTAAAGGATTAACTCAGAAATCAAACTTACCTGTGTCAGCCATATACAGATAATAATTAATTAATATGTATTAATATTTGCACAAACGGATTTCCAAATTTTATGGATTAAAGGCTGCTGCTGTCTTAAATATTCGGTGCCAGTACCGTTAACGTGCTGGTACGAAACATCTGCGTCACGAGTGCTTTTCAATGAGACGCAAAATTAATTGCATAATAAGGTTGGCAGTAAATCGAAATCGTATGACCAAAATGATTGAAAACCAATATTCGATTTTTGCATTCGTGACAGAACTGATCAGAATTTCATTAGGTAGTATTTTGTTAATTTCCTCGTAACTTTATGCTGATGCTCAGATTTATCACAATTTGTATGTTACTGACTGTATGTACGAAAAATTGTTATTTTTCCCTTTTTTATTCAGTTTGAGCCTTTGAGGTCAAGAGGAGTAATACAATGTTTAAATACAGCCATGAAAATAATTTAGCAATAATAATCAAAATGTACTTGCAGGTAACTTAGTTAATACGAGTAAGAGTAACCGCTAATTAAGTAAAATATAAGCATCCTTTGGTCTGGATTCGTGTTGTGTAATCGTAACGATTTTGGTTCAAGGACTTCTGAGGGTGAAGGTTTCAAAAACGGCTGATTATCTTAACCTATCGTATTGCGAAAATTCTTACGATGTCCTCCAAGGAAAGGGAATCGCGGTGCTGTGATCAATATCACAGGCTTTTGTTGTCTCCTTTGCGTGAAAATTTAAAGAACAGCCGAAATCCTTTCAGCCATTCTCGTTTCTCAGTCTTGCGTTCGGATATACGAACGAATAGTGAAAGGAAAATTGGAGTCGAAAGTTGATGAATCCGCCAAACTAAAATTTACCCAAAAAAAAAATTTGGGGTAAATTCGGAACTAGATTTGTTGCGGTGGAGGGATTCCCCAGAAGTTTTCGTGTCAGTAGCTTTGTATAGCCAGAGCCACCCTCTATGGCATCGATGCCAGAAAATGGTTCGTTTGGAGTTGTATTTTTCGTAATGTTTTTTCTTCGTGACCAAATCGTTTCAATCGAACCAGAGGCATGCTCGGCAATGTCCTACTGGAGGAGCACCAACACTCCCCAGGACTGGATTATTTGTTAGTTGGGTGAATAGCACGTGAGGGCATTGAACGGAATCGTTAGTAGCACATATATGATTTTCTGCTGTGAAGTGTTTACTTATAATCGTCGATAATAGATATTACAAGGCATTAGAACCGCTGCAAGAGTGCCACAATATTTACATCATAAATAAAAATCTATATCGGTTTTTGTCGGAGTGTTATCAATTAATGAAGATTCTCAAGGATTAGGTTACTGTCGCGACTCGGTAACAACATAAAATTGATTAAAACGAAAATTGAATATGTCATCAAATTCGTTGAGTGCTCGTCACCAGATTTGGTCGAACCAGCTTCCAGTTTTTCGGAAACAGAGATCATTTATCGATGGAGGAATCTTATCCAACAATTCAACATCCTTGATTCGTTCGAATAGAGGAAAATATTCATTGCTGCAAAAACAATTCTCAGTGGATCACGCTTACGCGAAAGGTGTTCGCCCGTGTCGGGTGTCTGCTCGGCGTACTGTGGATAGGAAGCCAATTTTAGTGAGTGAAACCAACAATAAGGTTCAATGGTCGATTCAGAAGCAGAACTGCGAGCAATCTAACATTGGATTAAATGCGATCTCTTGCGCAAAAAAAAGTTCACATCCAAGAGGACATGGGGAAATTCGGAAGGAGTAAGTGCATCTCTAAATTGTACCTATATTGTACTATATTGTATATTTCACATATCACATGAACTGTTAAGCTTCAGAAAATATTTGGTAGAGTAGCTGGAATAGCTTACAAACAATAAGCAAACCAATGACATGTTTTTTAATGCACCATGAAAGTGAAATAGGTCAAATTACTTAAGTTGTAGAAAAGTTGAGCTGAGAGTCACCCGATAGGACTTTAACTATGTAGAAGCGATTTTTTGAATATCTCTTTAGCTCTAAGACAATACAAATAATGTCCTACGTAATATGGTTTCGATTCGGTTTTTAAACAGGGCAAATTTTTAATATACTATACTTGAAGAAGACTTTTAGAGGACAATAATTATGAAATACCATGGACGTAAAACAGCACAGCTTTAATGCAGAAGTCACGTTTTTATAGAAATCGTGTAATAAACCGTTCAAAAATAGTTTTCGAATCGTGAAAAGAGAAATTCGTTCTAAATCATTGAAACGAAAAGTTTTTGGTAGGTATCTGAAAAATTCAAGATCGACTGAAGCACACCGTGTAAAAACAGTTCCGTTCAATTAATTAGTAATTGTAATACAATAAATACCTATTTATAACAATACATATTTAACGGAAGAAAATTAATATGTAAATATTCATTCAACAAAATCAGCATTTTTGTATTAAAATGATTCTACCTTGCAACACTAAGAAGGAGTTACAAGATTTTGCTCATCTTCGAACTTGACATTGCAATTTTAAACAAATATCACTGTACCAAATTTCAACCCTCCAGCTACAAGGGTTCTCTAGTTATCATCTGGGCAGCCAGACAGATAAGCGGACCTTCATAAAATGGCTTCTTTTCACTTCCCAATCTTGAATATATAATACTTTTTTTCAGTCACCATTATTTCTTAGCTCAAAACTAATATACCCTACATCTAGATTCTACTGATTCTAGGGTATAACAAAGGAGAATTTTAAGGACCTGCATAGTGCATAGTGCACTTCTTGTATTATTTTGAGAAAGCTCATACCAGAAGTCTCTTTCAGCTGAAATGCATTTAAACGACTATTTCGGCTACTTGCATTATTCAATATCCGTACATCGTAAATTTGTCTGAAAAAAGTAGGACGTGGACGGCATAACCTACATTACGACAAGGCAAAATATCACCCTGATTTGAATGTTTACCAGTCGGTGTCATGTAATTTCTGAGATTTTTCCAATTCATACGTGCGTGATTGAGGCTTCATAATCAGAAAATAGATATGAAGACCTAAATTGACGCCAAGCACACACGGTACTTGATTAGGATCAGGACAACTCAACGATATAAGAAATGTGCCAAATCTACTCGATTATTTTTTCGTCCTTATGATTGAATATTGATTTCCAGTTATGTTCGGAATAGTTTATAGACTTTGATTATTATTTTTTTGATTGGAAGATATTTAGAGGCGACGATTAATAAGACTTCTGGAAAGGCGTCGAGTGACTTCGTTCGAAATCCTTAAAGAGTTGTTTTAAAACTTATTTGCTTGGTTCCTGGTTCGAGAGTTACTTTATAAGAGGTGACGATTGACGAATTTCAGAATGTGTTCCTATTGATAGGAAGACATCGACCTCAAGTCGCGTTTAGAAAATGACTGCAGTTCTGGAGAGAAGGTCACGCAAATCGGGCGAAATACTTCTTACTTAAGAAGTTGGTCGACTGCGAATTTTCCGAATAGTTTTCGAGGCTGGAGGAAGTCGACGAAGTTAAATCGTTCCAAGTTGTGAATGAGCGGCAGAAGGAAGTGCTGAGTGACTACACACGTACACGGGTACAACTGCACGAATTGGAGCTTATTGCATGCTTGCAACAGAGGAACGCTTGTTTACCTATTGAAAATTTACTTTGCACAATTAAAATGTGTTTAAGGCCTATCGTTTAACACTTAAACTTGCTTGGAATACTTCAAAATTCGCTTAAGTAGCCTCTTGAAATTATTTTTGTGCCAGTGCAGTTAAGTTTCAAGATTTAGAGGTCTCAGTCAAGGATACCCTCCCCGTGACTGACTAATTTGTTTGTAATTACAGTAAAACAGTGGAGCGTCTGAAGAAATCTAAAGGAAGTGAACAACGAATTAATTTGAATATATTCTTGGCTCATGCTGATTTGGCAACAGATAATGACGGTGTGAATAGTGATATAGAGAGTTCACCAGAAAGCTTGGATTTTCCAGTGAGTATTCCACACGTAACAGTATTTTCATTTTTAATATCATCCTTTTCATAAAAACCAATTTTTTTGTTGGAAAATTATAAAAAAGATTAATGTTTATCTTATTTCTTAGCTTATCAAAAAAGAAATTCGAGGAGATTGTATAAAGGTCAATTTGGAAGAACAACGTCGTGCCCCGTCAGCAGCTACACGAAGGGCTCAATTCAAAGCAAGTAAAGGTGTCGCAAACAGCAATTCTGCAGGACCAAGTGCCCTTATATCGGCCCTTCCATCGACATTAACAATTGAACGCCGACCACCACTAATTCGGGCTATGTCAGCTCCCGTTCGAACACTTGATGAAAATTCAAAAAACATTATTGCTAATAAGCAATATCGAAAATCTCGCAAAAAGCGAATTTTAACACGAAATCCATCTATTGATAAATCGAACGTGATCGAAAGTAGTTTTGATGAGAACGACGAAAATAGTTCAGACAAGAAAGATCGAAGCAAAAGCAATAAGAAAAATTTAGGGAGAGTTAAATCTGCATTGGGCTGTGATGTTGTTACTTTAGTTTCATTAATTAGCTCTGAAGGAAGTGATTCGGAAAAGGAGGATCCATTGCCAGCCCCAGTTGATATAGCTGTTAAACGAGCTCCTCTACTGCGGAAAACAGGCAAATCTGGTATTAATTATTGTTTCACAAAATCAACAAATTTATACTCGAACTCTGATTTAGTGTCGTTTCAGGAAAATGCACCCTCAAATCACAACAAAGAATTTCCACAATCTCTTCGACGAGGCTCAATTGCTCCATTAGCAGCAAGGATACGAGCTAACAGGCCGCCAACTGCACCTCCTGTTTCCATCTTTGTTGCTGAACCAGAAAACAAGTTTGTTCTTCTTAAATTGACATCTTCGCTTAAATAAATTTATTTTTTTTGTTAAAAGCGAAACCAAAATGGCAGATGAAACTGGAAACTCAAGTAAAGATTATTCCTCAACAACTGAGAATAATGCAGTAAATTTGAATACAAAGGCAGACGACATCAACAGTTCCAATTCAAATTCTGGAGAGAATCATTTTCCAGAGTATGTGAAATCCGTTAAGGAGCGCGAATGCTGGAAACTATTTCAAAAGATGTCTAACAAGGGTGTTTCAGTGTCCTACGACACAATTCTAAGGGGAATGTTAACACCCACGGAATTTAGATTGATCCAAAAGCAAAGAGAAGTCGAAGAATCAAAGAAACTTTCTGCTGCTGTCGCTTCTGGCACCTCTACTGAAGAAAGTACAGATTACAAGCAGAAATCATAGAGATCGCTGGGAAGTAGAACACGGCAAGCTTAAGCTCGTGATTGCACAAAACGATATCACTGTCTAGAAAAAGTTGCTAGCACACTGACCCCAGAATTGTTTTTGTTTAATTAATATATGGAAAATGTTTTCCAGTCATAAAATGATTTGCACACAAAGAATATCTGAAAGAATGTTAATGATGCAAGTAAATGGCTTATCATCCATTAGATAAAAGACTTTTTCTCTATAGATATTGTATATTTTAGTAAATATAAATTTAATTATTAACTTAGAAATCACAAGAAAACTCTACATTTGATTAAATGCATTTATTTTTGCATTCAACTTACATTAAAATTCTTCGTATTATAACAACAATAACACCTGGTTGAGATTTTCGCTCTGCATCGCATTTTCAAGCTTTACTTTCTGCAACATCATGCAAATAATTTACAAATAAAATAAATCTGTTACAAAATATTTGCGATAGTTAATGGCACTAAGCAAATTATCTGAGCAAGCTCCTCCTTTTTCTATATTAATCACTCTTCAAATAGGACTCCAGTGGATTGGGTCCCTTAAGTTTTGATTGCGTTGTTGCTTTTGATTCGTCTAGAATAAAATTATTATTTTCACATAAATTGATTAATTTGATCGCAGTACTTGGGGTTGGGTTAGGAGTTTGTGCAGATATTCGAGGAGTTTGGAGGCAATTTAACCATTCTGATAATGTAATTTTCTTATCACTGTTCACGTCACAATATCTTGGCATCTTTTTACCACACTTCCTCAGAGTTCTAATTGGGGAAAAATCATTTTTTATTAACACAAATTGTGATAAATATAGGTAATATTTATTCAAGACTCTTACTTGGACGCAGTGACCAATTCTCTGAACGTTTTCCACTCCTTCCGTTCCCACACTGCGTTTTTATTTTTATCAAGCAATACAAAGCTTAAAGTTGTAATTTTTTCGTCTTCATTTGCCCATTTTGTAGTATTCACTCTGAAATGTATGTTTAAATTGCAGACCGAAAACAGCAGAAATGAAAACCTACCCGGTATTTGCGTTCAATGCCACCTGAACTTTTAAGAATTCTTTCAAGTCTCTAAGAAATTCGGTTTTCTTTGGTTCAGGACAACCCTTCATTGGCCTCGAAGTCGTGTAAATTGAATCACATTGAGGTTTTTTATCCTTTACAGATGTTCCTGGAATATTTTTGCCAGTGTCCTCATGCACACACCAACAGTACCCAGTGGATCTGTAGCATTGAATCCGTTGATATCTTCCGTCCGCTGTACATTCGGGAATATAGAGTGCTGTGGCACCGTGCTAACAACAATATTTTAAAAATCACACTTCTTAAAAACTTTAGCAAAACATTTACAGTTTGCTCTTCAAAGGCTGCTGTTCTATCGGATAAGCAATCTGATTCCCCTTCTGATTCCCGTAACACTGGATCAGTTTCAACAATTGTTTTCGGTCGCAGCACTATTCAAATAAAGATACATTGTTTATCAATCAATTAAATAAGTTTAAATAATATAAAGTTGTGGTCAAAAAAATAGCAGAATCAGGCGTAGATTAATTTGTTTTTTCTTATTTCAACATTTAAGATGTTTTAAATTCTGCTGAATTGATTAATTTCATTACCTTATTAGTTAATTTTTTGAAATATGAATCGCTTTCTTTTACAATTTTACATAAATATTTCAATTTCACAAATTTTAATAATAATTAATTAATAATTACTTTCTTAGTAATTTATAAAATGCCCTGCAGGGGGTGGATATAATCAAACGACAGAATAAGATTTATTCTATAATCCTTGATACAGTTCATTTTAATTGCAAGACGTGTGACTAAGTTAAGTTAACCAAATGACCGCTATTAAATATAAAAATCGTGATGCGAAAATAATTCGAATCCACAAGATATCATATAAGACGAAAAACAATATTATCTTGATGTTTTAACTCTTTTAAAGCAGTTTGAAATAAATTAGCCAATTATGAAATACTCCAAATGTAAAACGGTACAGTTGTAAGTTTGCGGGGGAGGGCATATTGGACATTTGGAAGACGCTGTAATAAGTTAAATGGTGTCCATTGTAGGGTTACAAAAAGTCCTGCTCCTGAAATACAGCTTGGACTGAAACGGTTGGTAATTTTATTAGTTTTTTGGGTAGTTCTCCTCTTGCGAAAATTCCTAAACTCTCAAAGTGCCTGATTTGGAATTGGAAGGAAATGATAACTGTGTCCATTGCTCAACTACTGATAAACTCCAAGATTGACTAATTTCAGTAGGTAAAGGCGTTTAATTATAATTAAATACTACTGATATTATTAAACTGATATTACTGTTGTACTATATTTTATTAAAACTTTTACATTTAAGTTTGAACACGGCCCTAATTTTGTACGCAGATCGGTACGCTAAGATCTTAATTTTGTGCGTGTACTGCACTGTGTGCATTTGTGTTCCACAAATTAATATTTTGCGGTCTCCGACATTAGTGCCATATTGGCGCTCTCGAGTATGCAAAAAAGTGTGAGTAAAAACAAGCAGACTCATGTTAATAAGAGAAAATTCACAATTTTGGAATTATCATTAGTTAACCAAAGGCCACATATAATATGTATCAATTATTGCTTACGGAAGTCATCTAAGTAAATATTCCACAAGACCGCGGAGGTAGTTGAATTATTTACATCCGCTATTTTTTTGCCAGCAACTGAGTGATGTTTGGAAATCCGATTGATCCAAATTTTATGTTTAAAATAAGCGTAATGTGAAGTCATTCTACTAGCTAACACAACCTCTTTTGATTCTTTTTCATATTATTTTAATGATTTAAAACTTGTCATAGTAAAATGGCTTCCTCTGAGAATATTTTAATATTTAGTTATGTACCACTTTTTGCGCCAAGAATTTCTTTAATTACAAAATGACAATGAACGTTTTTTTTTTAGTAAAATACCCTTTAAAAAAATTATGCAAAATAAATACAAATACATACAATATACCGGTGGATACTGTGTTACAGGTGAATTGGGGTTTCTTCCTGATATTGCGCCGAACAATTTTTTGAAACTGTGATCATCTTCTAAAGGTTCATCTTCGTAGTTTTCAGAGTCATCATAGTCATCTACATGCTGATCACTTATATCATCATCATCAATCAAATCATCTCCATCGGTGGAAGTGTGTCCATTATTTGTGACTGCAGGCACATCACCGCCACCACTGTTATTACCCGTGATGCCTGGTCTACCTAGTAATTTGATGACGTTTGAGGTTTCGGGTTTAATTGATAAGTAAGCATGATAACGAGAAATATGAAATATAGATGCTCAAGCGATACTATGTAGTTGAAATTTGGAGGAAAGTACGTGAAAATCTGCATTTGAGTGGAAAAGTATTTCAAGTAGGTATTTTAAGTCTATATTTCCTGTAGAAATGAGAGATATGAAAGCAATCGTTTAGACTTTATCAGAATGATGTAATTAATTGAAAAGAAATATTAGAAAACATTCTTGCCGCAACAGTATAATTTATAAAGAGCAACAGCAAAATGAGCCTCGAAATTTAAAAAAACCATGCAAATATCTTCAGCGATGTGTTAATAAGGCTGTCTAAAACTAGGTACTTACGATTTAAGCCGTCCCTTGACAGACAATTACTCCATTCCACACGGGATAATCGCTCATCATGATCAATGTCGCAGAATTTACCAAAAGTCCTGGCACATCGCTTGGGTTTAATCACCTGTAATAAGCCGTTCACTAATTGAGGCGTTTTGCAAATCACTTCTCATACCTTTTTCACTAATCTTTTGAGTTCTCTGTATTCGTTTTTATCAAGCATCTGATTTGTGTTTACGTCCAGAGCTGAAAACTTCCAGTCCAGAACAATCTTATCAGCAACAATAGCCGGATTGGCTGGAGTTTGTTGTGGTTGGTATCTATTGAATTCGCTCTGGAACACCTTGATTACGTTCGAATTAAAAAATGCCTGGTCAATCTGAGTGCAGGATTTTTTGTTTCCAGTGCTGATATTTCTCGATGGTGATCGTCGAATGTTCGTTTTACCATTTTTTCGACAATTCGGTTTTCCATTTCTAGTTGTTGTGTTGGGGATTGGCTTTCCATTGCTGTCTGAACACCAGCATCCAGCTCCTTCCATACATTGCACCGGTGCGTAGGATCCATCTGCACGGCACCGTGGGACAAATTTTGATGGTGACGAGAGTCGATGAGACAAAGCGTACGCCCGTGTTTCAACGCACTCTGTAAGATGATCAAAATTTCCATCCCTTTGGCGCATTCAAATATGAGCGAAATTTACCTCTACACGGGCCTCGATGCTTGAGACTTACTTGATGGCCACTGCATTGGGCCCGAATAAGGTGGCACCGAGTTGGATATGTCTGTTTATCCGTTCCGCAGACGGGTCGCCCCTTGGTCTCGTCGCATTCACCTCCCTTCGCTGCACATTCTGATATCTGTCGGTAGGAGAGCTACATTAAAATTCTGCAACTGCTTTAGACTGACATTTTTACTAAAGACTACGGTGACAAGAATCACAATTTATTGCGTGCATTGCAAACAGATTTTATAAATACTGAACTCGTATAGTCGTATAGTCATATGTCTTGTAGTTCAGATTTATTTAGATAGATTAACACTTTAGCGATGATATCAACGAGCAAGAAATACCTGCAACAAGTAGGTCTCATAAATCGACGCTATCGTGGTGATGAAAGTTTTCGATATATTCACGTAAAAGGAACATTTGAACTAAGCCTATCGAATTCCTTCCAAATAGTTTGCTTTGGGTGCTCAAAGTTAAAATCTTCCGCGCGAGAAGAGAATTCTTAAGTAAGCTTCATTTGTCCCGCCTGGGTTCATCCACTTGTTATGGGATAATTTATGAAGTTCGGATGCAATTACACTCGTCGTGATTTGATTTATTAACAAAAGCACTCAGAACACCATTTCCTACTCCTGACATATGTATTCCGTCGTGGAAAGAACGTTTAATTTGAAATGTGAGGGGGCGGATGGGCGGTTACGATTACTTTGTATTGAATGGCTGTTTGTCTACAGTCGAGAGTCGAGACTTGTGCGCATATAACATCATCCATCAGATCGAGCAATTACAAAGTGCGCGTCAAGTGCGCTGGGCATGCAAACGAAAGTGTTTATAAAAAATGTTGGCGCCAGCAATCACTTGATTTGCAAAGTGTGCAGAGATGATTTTCAGATAGATTAACACGAATCTTGATCATTTTGCATATTATGAAATCATTTAGCGGTTAGATTAAGAAACATTCTCCCTTTTTGAACATGCCGAACTGATTTTCTCAATGTCTATGACTCACAATACGAATGTTCCATTTCAAATATAATTTTCTTACATCATATGGGAAAATGAAAAATCCGCATTTCCTAAATGACTTAATTCAAGATGTGCTATTTTGCCCAATTTTCAAAACAATCTTAACTAACTTTTATAAAGAAAAAACAAAGTCTGTAGCAATTGTCTCCTTTTCGGAATTCCTTCATGTTCAGACGTTTTCTTCTGGGCAATCAAATTGGCTTGACAATGAGAAAATTGATTAGCAAGAGTCCGTTGTGCTGTAGGCGACAATTAAATTAACTGTTTTACTCCTCCACTTCCGTTTGCGGTAAACGAGATCGTGGAAGTTCTTGTTAAAGTTTTTGTTTATTTTTTGAATCTATTAAGAAGTGCGCAACTCGACTGCATTATCTCAAAAATGGTGAATGATATGCATAATTTACAAAAAATCAGCAAAAGAAGTTAAACAAGAATTTTTAGCAAAAGAATATGAAAAAAGTTCCTTGATTATACCAATGAATATGTTAGTACTCGCGAGCAATTCACGGAATTTTTAACTTACATGTATTTATTTGTTGTAATTTATCGCAATAATATTCAAATGAGTTTAGAAGGTGGCATAAACTTGATATTTACCAAAATATCAATATGATTTAAGTTGGCGCCATCTTTATGTATTTTCGACTCCAAATAGAGCTCGCAGTTTAATCAAATCACTGTTAATGACTGACGGGGTCTACTATTTTACAATTTAATAGTTTAAATACATATCTACTAAATATTTTTTCTGTGGGCTCCTGCTCAATGCCTCAATGACGCACAGCTGAGCTCGTGTGATCCGCCAAACTTGGAAATGCCGAGCTAATAACATTTTTAAATTTTCATGGAACATTTTTAATGTCTCATGGTCACTTATTTAATTCACGAGTACCATGTGGTTGTGCTTGAATGTAGAATGTGCATTTAATCGCAGTTAATTTAATATTCAAATACTAAGAAATTCTTTACCGTTATACGTATTCGTATTACAAAATTTGTCAAATATTTATTTATTGGGTAGTTATTTCAAAACATTTATAGACAATTAATTCTTAGTAATGACTAATGAAAACTATTACCTATTACTTGCTTTCATAGTAATTGTACTTTATTTATGCTATTAATATTAAGCGCTTGAAGGTGTGTCGCAAATAACATTTTATCGTCAAAATTGGAGTTTTCAGTAGGCGAAAAAAATGTTCTGACAAGTAACACTACCCAAATGTAAATCGCCGATTTTGTTAATTCATGAGTATGTTAAAATAGATGTAAAAATAAGCCATACGTATTGTCTTTTATCGACGGAGAGACATCTTTAGTGAGTCTCATAAAACTTTTCACAAGTATTTGGAATGCTTTCTTTTACTTTAGACTGCTTCATGCGTGAAAATATGGTGATTAAAATTAAAGTTCTGTGGCCATAAAGTAGAGACACACCACAAGTAAAATATGATTCCATTCCACTAACTATGGCAATGTCCGACCGAAGGTTAGATTTTGGCTGAAGCCGATTAATCGAGTAGATATTCTTTAGCTACGATAAACGAACAAACTAAGTACAGGACTATTTTACAATAATTCTTGGTTAAATTATAATCCGTCGCACATCCTACATTTTAGGTAGATTTCGAAAAAAAAATCTACCTCTTGAGACGTATACCATGTTACGACTTTCGAAAAATTCTTTCATAGTTTTTCGTTTCATGCCAACCTGAGTACGAAACCACCCCCCGTTCGAAAGTTTATATAAATAGTAGATATTAAAACTCATCGTCCTTTCGAAGTTTCAAATTAAAATGCACAAACGACTTGAGATGAATTGAGAAATGAGAACTAAAATCTTCAACACAAATTGCCTTTTCTGTAAAGTGCATAAATATAAAGACGATCACGGTTCGCTTCCATCGGCAAACCTTCGGAGGAGACGCAGTGTCTAGCTCGGCCGATCCTGCGCTCGGTGTTTTTTCTTTATGGTCGGACAACTGGCAGTGAAACAAATCACTGCCGTGAGCACCAAGTTCATAAAAAGGAACACAACAATGGACAACAGGTATTGTGATAAATCGATTTCAGTCAATAGACCGCAGTTCCCTCAAAAGAAAAAAAATAACAGGTTCTAAGAATGGCAGGATCGCAACACCCCTTGCCTGTCTTGACACGGAATCCCAGATGTGGAACAGCCTAAAAACGCGTTAAAAGCAATCCGAAGAATACAACCGATCCATTTGTGTGTTTCGATAATTTTTCATTCGCGTATGTCTGCTCGTTTTTACTCAAAGAAAAAAAAAACAAATTGAAAAAATTCCGTATTCCCTCTGCGCTTCCGCTGTTGCAGCAACTGCAGCCCCCATCAGCGAGGACCGTGAACATCTGCAGCCGCTTGAATGGACCAAGGCTGAAGAAATGCACTTGGATCGTTCAGGTAATTCGATTGTTCAACGTTTTTCTCTCCGTTCTTTTAATTTTGTCCTCGTTTGGAGTTTTGGACCGAGAGTTTGTCCTTTTTTTGTTTTGGGTGCAACTTGTTGGACGTTTTATTCGCTCGTTTTTTGTCGAGATCTACCCATTGTCGATGTTGTTCGACTATTGCAGTATTAAGTGGATTTTGGTCACAGGTTATTCTTGTCGATGATCTCTTTTTGGGATGCAGAGAGCCTTAACATTATGTTTATTATATGGCAACAGGAATCCTATTTGCACTCAGGAGCTGTTCTCCTTAGTCCTTCTCATATGCACAGGTGTTTCATCTTTACGTTGATAACTTAGTAGATATTATTGCAATACGTAGGTAAAAAGTAATGCAAATATAATTAATTGTAATGCGTATTTATAACAATATTTAACGAAAAAAGTTAATACGTAAGTATAAATATGCAGCAAATAAAATCAACAGTTTTGTATAAAAATGATTCAGGCTTATATGACAACACTAAGAAGGTGTTGCACGATTTTGCTCATCTTCGCACTTGACCTTACAATTTCAACGAAGTATTCCTGTATCAAATAATCCTCCAACTACAAGCGTTATCAAAATATCGTCTAGACAAAAACAGCCAGACAGACAAACATGCAAAAATGGTTTCTTTTCACTGTCCTACAACGAATATAGACAACAGAATAGTTCTTTAAAGAAGAAAAATCTACCTATTGAGATCGGTACCATGTTACGACTTTTGAAAAATTCTTTCATATTTTTTTGTTCCATGCCTCCGTGAGTACGAAACCACCCCCATTAGAAAGTTTATATATATATGAAGGGTGGTGATCCAACAGATAGCATGGATGTTGAGGGTCAATATTTCTCATTACAAGCAATCACAACGAAAATTTTCTTTGACATCTTTGAAGTACCGAAAAGGTATGGGCTTATAAAATATAATTTCTCCTGCTACCAGTTCCTCCACATCCTAAACAGCTTGCAAAGTTTTAAGTATATTTGATTTTTACTTATCAAAGCAAATTGAAAATAACACATTTTGTTTAAACACACATTTTATTGGAAAATAGTAAAAATAGAATCAATTCATTAGTTTTTCAGAAAAAAATGAAGAGATGAAACGATTCGCCAATTAACGTCAATTGAACACCAACTAAAGGAACTGTTTATACATTCTGACCTAAAAATAATTCTGTAATTCTTCAGAAACAACTTATAAAACAATGTTTTATGGAAAGCAACTTGAAGAAAAAAAAAACAATTCAGAGGAACTGGTTCAAAGGAGTTTTGTTTATTGAACTTTTCTGAAAAATCTTCGTTCTCTGCTCATAATTTAACAAATAAAAAAAATTAAATCTTAAAATTGGTGTCGGTATTCAACGACAATAAGATTTCTCATCGTTTTCTGAATGAAAAAAAATTCCTCCAATCCAACAGAACTAATGAATGTTGAAGGACTCTTACTAAGAAAACTATCTCAAGAGTCAAGGTACTGCAAAATTCCTCTCTTTGCTTTTTGGCACATCATGCATCCCTATTTTACGGAGAAAGTATTGTGCAATAGTTTGTTGGTAAGTCAGTTGGATCCTGTATCCTTTTAACCCCAATTTTCACGTTCCCCGCTGAAAGGAACATAAAAAGCTTCTTCCACCTTGGATGATTTTTATTTCGTTTGACTTCTTTGTTCAATGTGCTAAAGAAAAGAAATGAAACTCATTTCTAAAAGTCTTTCGAGAAGGTCACAGCTGAAGTGAGTTAAGTGCACTCTGAGATTCATCCTACGAAAGCTTATACTGCTGTCACACATTGTGTGGTTTAAGGATTTAAGGTTTCTGCAGTCAAAGTCACTAGATAACGGATATTTCTTTAGAGATTGATTCAAAAAAATTACAAATTTTCAATTAAAAATAAAAATAGGTTCTCAAGAAATTCAAGGCCATGATTATTTATGAATAATACCATAAATAAAATAAACTTAACAATTAAGGGTACTTACCGTAGGCTCCGTTCGGTCTTTAGTAGAAGATGTCGAAAGTCCAGAGTTGATGAACAGAAGCAATAAAATGGAACTACTTATAATCATTTTTAAAATTCGAACTGATTTTCTTAAAAACTATCGTTAAACAATTAAAATACTCTTCTAAAGCTATCTGTGAAATACCGTTAACTATAATCACTAATTAATCACATTCAGATGCCATTTTATGGTTCACTTGAGGGAGTTCGTTTGTAATACTGAAGATCTGGAGAAATCTGGAAAAATGCAGAATTTTAATTTGAAAACCTGTATCATTTGCTTATCATTATTTTAAGTTTTATCTAACATTAATTACCATGTTTAATAATCAATGAAATATCTTGTAAGAAAAATGGTCCTGTGAAAGAACCACTAATTTCAGAACCTAAACTGGTAAAATTTTGCATAATGTCCCGCCCTCTGAAAAGTATTTTCATAATGCAGACAACTTTGCTTAGTATAAAAAGTTTCATAGTACCAAACTTTTATAATTGTATTCTCGCTTATCTTTTTATCTCGAAATTAAGTTTCAAATGCCTTAGCAAGAAAATTAAGTTCACCTAGAAATTTCGCAAACTTTCTTTGAGTTTTATCCTTATCTGGAAAGAAGTTTTTAACAGATCACTAATAACCAGAGTTTTGTTTTTACTATACTCAATACTGTAGTGATTGTTACGTGAACAGTGCTTATTTATGTAATGACAAACTGTATACATAACGAAGTTTTTCTTGAACAAAGTTGATAGTTGAGGGCAAAGCCGCAGAATGCAATCCACTTGTAACGACCCCGACTTGATTTAAATCCCGATTTTCAAGGAAGAACCTGGTTGATAGCCAGCGCCACCGCCGCCGCCGGCTGCCTAGACCCACAAAGCGCAACATTATGCAAAAGTATCAGTTGCGGTCCTGCAATTGCTGTGCAAATAGTGTTGAATTTCTCAATAAGAGATATAGAAAGTGCATTTTGAAAAGTATTCAATTACCATAAAAGCACCCGTTCAAACTCTATCGACGAAGATAGGTACGATCAATTTAGCGAATAAAAACAAAGATGGTATCAATTACAGAACACGAACCAATTAATTTATAAATGTTTCTTTTTTAATTTTAATGTCGTCTAGCTGTCTGTCTGTGGTTTTTCCCCTACTTGCATAGCCGCCGCCATGATTGTTGCGGAAAATGACGCCAACTCTAAAATTTATGACATTTATAATCAACAGTTTTAATTAGATCTAATTTATTTTCTTATACGTTTATGAGTGACCGTTGTGCATTTCTGTCGATTTTCATTATTTTAGGGTGTTGTTATAAATACTACCGCAAAAAGTTTTTTAAAATTAACATTTAACAAGACATTACGACAGTGGAGAGGAAATGACTTTTTAAGAAGACTGTTTTAAACCTATATTATAAATATTGAATAGCCCCACAATATATAATGTCCCAAGTTTCTAAACTATGAACAGTTTGCTACAATGTTGCATTTCAACTTGAAATATGTAAGTGATGAAGTGAGGGTTGTTCGGCTCAATAAATTTAGTCGACGTTGACTGATTGGAATTCATACTTAATAAATCAGTAAACCAATACTGATCAAAAGTAAGAAATTCTGAAAATACTGCACAGAAAACCGAGTTTTGCGAAAAAGAAGTTGCATACAACTTCAAGCAGCAAAGTCAGCACGAATTTCACACCTTCGTCGTAGTGCTGTTTTCTAGTTCTGCCTTTCACTACCGGTTTAATGAAAAATAAAAAAACAATCAAGAACTTATCAAAATCCTTTTTTGCTGGCCAGAGAACAAGTCGCATGCGAAATACCTGAGTGAAAAGTCAAAAAGGTGAACAAATGTGCAGCAAAACTGGACGCTGCCGGATAGCATATGGCCTACGACTGTATGAAGATGCCACGACCACAGATGAGTCCTAAAATAGCCGCTCGTATGCATGCAAGTCCGAATGAAGGAGAACTCCATCACACCGGGTCCATGCACAAATGATCGAACAAATAAACAAGCATAAAAAACAAAGCAAACAAACACAAGAACGTTATTTTTCTTCATTTATCCAAAGGTATGAAGATTCGAGATCTCCTCTTAAATGGACGACTGCTGGACGTTCATCCGCAATGCCGATATCACCGATCCCAAGACGAAAGGTTGTATCCCCCTGGGCCGGGGCGAGGGGAAGGAGTTTGGGAAGAGCCCGAAATCCAACCAGACAATCTGACGCCGAACGAGCCGGCACAGGACTTCATTTTTTTTTCAGTTTCGTTTTTAGCTTGTCCGAGATAAAAGCCCTTTGTCCAGTTTACACCTTCTTCCCGATTTCCCCTCGAATAATTCTTTCAAAAAAAAGGGAGAAAAATAAAAATGATGGATTTGTTTTGCTTATTTGAACTTATTTTTTAAACGTTTTTGTTTCACACGAATTTCTCGAGCTAATGAAACCAGTTTTGAAATGCGCAGAGCACAGCAATTCGCCAAGCGAGGCTCAACTGAAGTTATGACATCATATCAATGCAATTTTAAATGCCAGGATTCGGGAATATTAGTGTCAAGACGCAGAAGGGTGAATTTTTCCAATGGGATGCTTTAAAATATTGATGACAGAGCGTGTAAAATGATGTTGGATTAGAATCGTGCAAAATCGAAAAACTCATCTTACCATTATTTTACTTTTTAGAGGAAACCGTGTGAAGGTGTGATGCACAGATATGCTTTTCCTTTTAGAGCCACTCGAAAAAACATAAAATCGAGTAGTTTCCAGACTAGAACGATCAGTCTGGGGCGAGGGTTTTGGGGAAAGCGAAAAAGTTAAAGGTAATTTTTGTAATTTCTATACTAAAAATCATTTTGAATTATAAACATGAACTTTTTAGATAGCAGAAGTCTTTGTAGACAGAAAATCATTTAGAAAATGGAAAGAAGTGATCGCCTATGAATATTTTTTTTCTAATTGAAAAATGAAAATGTAGATGTTTAGAAACGTTAGTTGATCAACGGAATTTGGGATAACATGTTAAAAAATTAGGTACGCAATGCAAGAAGGATCTGAGAAATCTTTGAATGTAATACAGGAACAAAAATTATGGACTGAACTTTGCAAATCCTTACAAAAAAAATGGAGGACAATCGGTCCCCAATCGATTTAATGGCATACATTTTATTTGCCCATTTCATTTTGCCCAGATGATAGTGAAAGCACATGAGGAAGCAACATTGGTCATTATCAATTCAATGAAGGATCGCATTCGCGTCATTGTATCACTTGCCCCTGCGGCCCTCGGCAGATAATCGCTCTAGTTTCAGATTTAAAAGAAGAACTTGCAGTGAAAATGGTAGAGAGAGATACTGCCTACTATAAATAGTTGCAGAACTCATAATAAGAAAGATGGTGCACGAGCCGCAGTTTGTTGACTTAGGCGATTGCCCAAAAGGGTTGTCTTTTTCATTTTTCATTACATTACCTTACCTTGTTCTACTTGGCCGCAATTTCAGGACCGTATCCTGGTAATTCTTGTCACTATTTAAACCAGGACGCTCCTGCACTAAAATGAAATTCGTGCAAATTTTTTTGACGACAGCGATCACAAGTAACCCACTGAAAATATTGTTAAATTGAAAACCGTGTCACTCGTCAATCATTTGGTCGGTAAACAATTTATTGATAACTTTTTTTTATGCTTTTCACTTCAATCACGGAGCAACCAATTAAGCACTTCAATTAATCGCATGGTTCGAAGAGAGAAGAATCGAGAATGCAAATAGCTAAGGCAATTTGGACTAGGAATTTCTTTATCCAAACTAAAGACAAAACCGACAGCAGCTTTAGTCACTTCGCGATTATGTGCTTAAATTGGTCCACAATGGTCTCGGCACTACAAAAAGATTTTCTGCCATTCAAATTAAAAATCAAAAGCCGAAAGCACTCGCCACACTGCAACCCCAAAAGATATCCACGGAGCACTGTGCACTTGCCAAAGGTTACAAATCTCTAACCCCGTGACCGTTTTCGAAGATAGCAAGCCACAAACTGTCTCGACTCGAGCGCAGTTCGAGCAGAGGCCCACGACGGGAGACAAGAAACTTGCCAAGATGCCAGCGAGTTGTAGTCGCTGATCTCCAGTTTCTTAACATCGCGTGAATAAGTGATTCTCTAATTAGTAATTGAGGAAGAGAACCAGCGGCTGACAAATTGGTAAATTTTAAGGTAAAGACTAAAGACCGCGACAAGAGACAATGATATCGTGCAAGAATAATCGCTTAAATAAGGTAAGTTTTTGAAGGTAGTTACCTAATGATTCTAGTTGCAGTTTTCTAGATAAAATAGTCATAGCTTTTTGAATGTAACAGGTCGATGAAAAATTTTCGATTTTTTGAAAAAAAACTCGTTTTAAAAAATTTGTACTTTTCAAGTCTCCCTATTTACTAAAGGGAGGCGATTTTTGAGAAACTACCAACCTTGTTTTATACAATCTATACGAGTACTTTATGTAAAAAAAAAAATTAAAATAATCGGAGCACATGGGGTTAGAAATTGTGCTAAAATTGGTCGATTTTGCATGCAAAGACACACAAAAATGATTTTAAAGTTACATTTTAAACGAAAATATTTTTTTACTCCAAAACTAACAATAAGACAGAGAGGATTTTCTTGGTAAGGACCGTTTTTAAAGAATGTACGTTTTAAAGTAAAACAACGTTTATTTGAAACTTCTATGTATCACGGTTGTCGAGCTATGGGAGTTTATTTAAATTGCGTCCGCGCCCATGTTTTCCCCCTTCCCCCCTGGAAAAGCGACACATGCGGTACATTAAACAATACTCAAAAATAAAATCGCGTACGGCTTTTAATGCATGCTCAACCCTTAGCTCCTGTACTACTAGTACGAACAGCCGGTAGGCGTGTATTTCTAACCCTGCCATGATGAGGCCAGCGTTCTAGCTCCGATGCCCGGACCTGTAAAAATCGGCATACTGTATGTCAGCCTTTAAGTTGACACTCGATTGGGATAATAATGCGCTTCCATACACTCCAGAAGAATGGCTTTCATTCCGTCGCTAGTTAGTTGAACTCGAATACGTTTCAGTGCCCCGAAGGATAAAATACCACCGGATGCGAAACTGACTTGCGTTCTTCACAGATTTTCTGATGCATCACAGACAGCCTACTCAGCCGTCGTCTACTTTAGGTGCCATCACGACCACAGCAATATACAGATTTCACTACTGAACTGTAAAACACTGGTTCTAATCAAGCCGCTCTCAGTCCCCCGACTTGAGCTTTGTGACGCTAGTCTACTTGCCCATTTACTTCATACTATCCTGTCCACGATCGACTTCTGAGAAACACCGCCTTAAATTATTGCTGGGCAGGCTTTCAGACCATTCTAACTTGGCTTAAGGCACAACCTTCGCCCTGGAAAACCTTCATCGCTAACCGAGTAAATACGATACACGATATCATTGAATCATTCCACATATTCAATGGTAGGTATTCACAGGTTAGCCATTCAATGGTAGGAGGAATCATATTCCAGCAACCCTTGTAGGTTTCAGCCCGCTTTGGTAGAGGCGTACCTGATTTTTGCCTTGTCTACGACCAAACAGCTGTTGATATCACTTTCCTGAGCAGCAGTAATGATTCCGGCCCTACGAGCGGCTATAAGTGTTGTCGAAACTATGTGAACTGTAGGTCTCTCACTGAAACTTTCACTTGGGTTTAGGCTTGAGCAAACTTTGGTAAACGATATTCATCTTCGTCCTTATCCTGATCATTTTTCTTTTTACAGGTGCCATCGGCTCGTCTTCGTTGCCAGTATCAGCATCGATATATATATCGTCGTCATTCGCCATGTATGATGTGAGTGATTGGTTTGCGGGTGAAAGAGGGGAAAACCTGGAGGAAGAAGAATGAGAACACTCCTGCCTTTTCCTCTTACCAGCCCGTTCTGCTCACTCAACCGGGGTGAGTGACCACTTGTTTTGCTTTCTAACAAGTGAACTAGAAGCTGCGCACATCTCACTCGTTCCTATCCGCGTTTTCTAAGGGAACCAAGGAGAAGGGGTACAAGTGAGGGTACTTTCCCCCACTCCTCGCCACTCTTCTTCGGAACGGTTTCCCGACTGAATCGGTGTAGTTCTGGCACGTTGCATCACATCGTCCTACAAGGGCCTACAGACCCTTGTATCCTGCCAATCTTAATTTAAATTGTTATGTATGCCAAACAATTCAAAAGAAAACACTCGGTTCTACAAATAACTTTATTAGGATGAGAAAGAAGAGTGCATAGCTTACAAGTTCACAGCGAAAGAGGACGATAATATGTCAAACGCCGGCTTTAGCTTGCTAAGTAAGTGTAACTGTAATTCTGGAGTTGCCAGCAAAATGATCTAGAGCGAGGCGTTTCCTAATTGGATCGCCACTCTTAACGCTGCACAAGGATCAAGTGTGCTCACTATTCCCGCGAACCATCTGTCTAGATGACAACTCCTTGAACAAATGTACGAGCACGTTTGGCGGCGAACGTGCATCGATATTTAAGCAATTGGTTTCGGCTTTGATGGCTGCTCTATATGGCCAACTGCAGCAATTCCACAGCTTGAAGCGCAAGACCCGGAAAATCCTCGCCATTTAAGATTTTGGTCCGTCCCTAAGAGGACGATTCCCCGTTATATTTTTGAAAGCCCTGACTTTGTTGTAATGTTTTTTAACAGCTGCTTTGCAATTGATCAAGCACTAAAAAATAATTTTAAAAATTAATAGCTTAAAGCCTTAGTAAAAAAATGAGAACTTACTCTTTTCCATTGTTCACGGTTTTTTTCTCCACTATAAACACGTTCAACTCGACAGCTACTCTTTCGATCTAATTCAAGCAACTGAAGTTTTTGCCGCCTAAATAAATAAAGACAATTTAAATGTTATTAAAAAGCAGGAATTTATATGCTTTTCAGCAATACATTAATTACATTCATTGAGATCGGCATGTTGTCACTACAAACTACCAACAAGAAACTGTGCCTACTGTTTAATCGGCACGATACCGATAATTGCTGTAGAGGTAGACATATTTTTCCCAAATCTGAAATCTGTTGGCTTTATTATCCTCAATACTCCTCTTCCGTCAAAAGTGCTCGTAACTTAATTCTCTGTTTGGAATGGATGGCGTCCCCATTTGTTTTCTTCACAAATCCTCTGTCTTCACTAGATTTTCTCGATTATTTTTTCATTTTCTAAATTCTAATTCCTTAAACTCTAACTTCTAAAACGATTGATTGATTTCTCAGCCCTACATTCTTTCGCTAACTAATCAAAACAAAGTGCTCTCAAATGAGTTTATCCGATTTCATTCATTTCTAGTTAATGATCAATGATCATAGGAGCAGTTGTTGTTTTGAGATAATAGAATTGTTTAAAAAAAATTTCACATAAAATACTACTTATGTAAATTTATTATACAATTTCATCACATTTTATGTTACATTATAATATTTTATTTGAATATATAAAATATTATGTTCAATTAATCAATCACAACAGTATTAAATATGTTATTCTAGAACACAACAGATGGCGCTTAATCCATTTTATAGAATGCTTTCCAATTTCTTATAAAGCTTAAGGCCCCTTTACACTATCTGAAAGCATAAGCTTTCTCAAAAATGTCAGCTAATATATTGTAAGCGCGCGCATATCTCTGCTATGATTTAACATAGCATATAAATTTTTTGGAATTAGTACGGTTTCTAATTCATCTGACAAATCGTATGAGTTTGATTGAGAGCGTCTGAAGTATGTTTGATGCTATTTTCATTTTGTCATATTGTGTTTTATTTTGTAATGCAGAATTCGATATTAAATAATGGAAAAAGAATATGCAGAAAAGAAGGTAAATTTTTGTTTTTAATTATTATGTAGAAGGGGATAAGTAAGTCAAATTCCATCTCAAATAATCAGCTGATAATCAGTGAACGGATTGACGTCACAGCAGCTGTCAAAACTGTTCGAGAGATTTAGTGGAAAGGCACCTTTTAAAGTGTGCAACACGTACTCGTTCCCTCAAAGTTTTGGACTAAACTGGCCAAGCCAATTGCCAAAGCCCGCAAGTGTGGGGAAATACAGGGAAACCGTCTTCTTCTTCTTCTTTACTCCGTGAGAGTAGAGTTGTTAGTGTTAATTAATTAATATGAAACACGAAAGGATTAAGTGTACGTTTTATTTCAAAAGCATAATGATTAAGAGTACGCTTTAAAATTAATTAAGAAAGAGCATATCATGTTGATGATCATTGATATTAATTTTATTAATTAATTAATCCATCAAGACCGCGTTCAAAAATTTTACTATAGTCAACTACGTAGTAAGCCGTAGTTATGCTGCAGGACGTCATTTTGATGAAGAAATTATGCTTTACCACGGGAGTTTTTGGACGACCCGTAGTTAACTAGGAGATTGCTGCCAAAAAAACAGAAACAGCAATCATTACTTGTCTCTTTCCATCACGTCAGTGTTGGGTAAATTTTTCAAGAAAAATGTTTAAATTGAAGCGTTTTTAAAAAAATAACTTAAATTTGTTCAACAAAAATATGTTTTTCAGTTTTATATGTGTTTATTATTTTACACTTGTTATTTGTCTTAAGTTTAGTTTTTAAACAGTTCGTTCTTCTTTCTTTCTGTCATTCGACAACTTACTACAGGCTGACCCTGCTCTTGAGTATAGTCAAAATTAAACTGCGAGATAGTTAACTACGGGAGTTTTTGAACGCAAAATAGTTATGCTCAGAGTTATGTTATACAAAACCACGGAGTTTTTGAACGACCAAAGTCTACTATAGTTGAGTTTTTGAACGCGCTCTTGATGTGTCTCGGATAAATGTTGTAAACTCTGAGCTCACAATCAGATCTGTTTTTTATTCAGTTTGGGTTAGTTCAGAGTTGACACTTTAATTTTTTCCCTCATTTTTTAGAAGCTAAAAGAGATTATCGGATAGTTAGTATTTCTGTATATGGTAATTCATAGGAAATTACTAAACCAATATGCATTGATCTTTCTGGTAAACGAATTAAAACTGTGATAAATAATTTTATTTTGACACTGTGGAACTTGTTTTACACTACCTCGGAAAACCTTATTTTTTGTTGTTACTTTTTATAAATGGGATTCAAAACATTAATAACAACACGCAGTCTAAAAGGAAGAGTTTTAAGCAGAAATAAGAAACTGCTTTCTGGAATCTGGAGTCACTTCTCCTCCCACCCCAGAACGACATACCACAAGTCCACACTCCACAACCACAGTCCAAAACACGAACTATCGAGTATCGAGGGTTTACAGCACTGAGCAAGTTCGCAGCACGGAATTTATTCAGTCATCACATTCACATCAGTGATAAGATTGGTTGGTTCCGAGTCGTACTCGAGGAGTTCGGTGTGAATAATCGGTTCGAATGCGGTTGAAATTTGTCATTTGTGCAGAAGTCTTGCCGGGATAGACCAGGGATTATTGAATCACGCGTGTGCCAATCAGCAGGGACCGAGCGCGGTGCAGAGTTAAATTTTCCGTAGTTATGTTGCAGAAAAAAACTTGCCTCGAGTCGCTCAATCTGCTTTCGGACTCTCGTAGTTAGTCTGTTGTGGAAGGTTTTGTGTGGCGACTGTCGATGTTAATGCTTGCTCCTGGCGCTGCTCCTCCACGTATTCGAAATAGTGCAAACCGAGCTTGCTCCACCCTTCGCCCCTTTGGCGAAATTCTCTACCAACCGCAGTTCTGTGTTGTGCGTTTTTTGGATGCCAAAAATTTGATCGCCCAGAACTTTTTGGCAAAGGAAAAATGCAATTCAGAAGTGAGCAAGTGGAAAGTACTTAACGAGTTCAGTGCGCACATATTTTTGCTATTTTTTGCTTTAAAAAAAGACTTTCTCACTCATTTTTGTGTTGATCTAATGGTGAGGAAAATAAATGTTCGTGCCAAGCAATATTACAAATCATAACGATACAATTCTATTTGGATTCCTGATGTTGGCGATTCGAGAGTATGCTTTAAGTTAAATGATCCACGGATTATCGCACCCACTGGGCAAATCCACATAATAGTGAAATGGCTCGTCGGAAGGGAGTTTCCAAATCACGTAAGTAGAAAAATTTGTCTTTTATTTTGGAATGCATGTCTATTCGAAAATCGGCCGCATTCGCAGATTTCGTGCGCTAGTGATAACCCCTGAGCAATTTTGACATGACAGACGAGCAAAAAATGCTCTGACGTCAACACAAATGAGCTCAAAGAAAACAAAACACAAAAGAAAGCCAAGTAAAATATGCAGAGAATCATCGGATTTCAGTTCACCCCTCCCCTCAACGAGCGGAATTCCCCGCTGTACACCCGCCTTCCTCAGCACCTACAGATACTCATTATGATTTGTCACACTTGCTTAGAGGAAGACGAAAGTTCGTCTGGTTTCGCATCAGTGATGTCAGCGCGCTCCGATTATTTCTTATGATTTACCACTGGTAGTGGTGATTCCAATTCACCTCATCGTCACTGCATTTAGTGACATTAAAATTAGTTTGCTAATATAACTTCCTCTTAATTCCATTGCGTACATATTGAAAACAATTCGGTAATTAATTGTAATAAGTACCAAGAAATTCGTTCCAAATTCACATTAACTCACATTGCAATTTTCTTGGAAAGAGGAAATATTTGTTTGTTGACATTACATACAGTGTTCACAACACGAAGAGCACTTTGCTCTTTTGAGACTCGGATTCGTTCAGTCAGAGTGCAAGTCGTTTTTAGAAGCGACAACGGAATGCAGTAGAGTGCGAGAGTGTGTGTGCAATTGTGCATGATGTGAGACAAGTTGCACGACACACTTCGTTCGTGTGCAAATACTGAACACTTGAAGCTTGTGACGCTGTAGTTTTGTTTATAGTTACGTAAGGGAATTCCCATATAAACTAAAGGCCCTGTCTGAAGTGCGGGGTGCGGTGATGAGATTGCAGCAGGTTTTCTTTTCTAGGAATGGGCGCTGCTGTATATTAGATCTGAAATGGAAGCTGAAAGGTGAATGCAATCGTAAGCAATGAGAACAAAGTATCGACAGGACTTGCAGCTGGAATTGGGGGCAAAAAATAGCAACGTCTTACAGAATATTGGTCTGTGCATTAAATGAAAAATGCAAAACTTCATTTGATCAAAAGCTTCTTTAGCAAGCACAAAGTAAATCGCACGCCTTTAATTTTTTTCATATATTTGTTTACTTTCAACGTTTCCATGCATTCGAGTTTCTCAGGTCTCTGCAGCTTACAAGTTCATTGTCTCTTTGGAAAGGCAACGCACGAGACGCGTATAACGGGATTCTGGAAAGAATCCTGTCATGTGTTGTTGCTCAGGGAGAAGAATAAAACAGCAGTGCGCGATTTGAGTAGTAAGCAGGCTTCACCCCTTTTCAGCACTTAACCGAGAGGAAGTTGTAATTCAAATACATAATCCTGGAATAGGGAGATTTAAAAAACTTCAACTCAATTTCGATGCACAACTAGAATAATCATATCGCCTATGAGGAGATGTTTTTGTTACGTCGAGCAGCAATCCACAATTCTTGTTGAGGTAGCAAAACAGAATCAAATGTCCGAGTGATTTGAATATACGAGATTAAGCTTTTATTGCGCAAAAATTATGTAGAGCAAATATCTAGCGCGCATTTTACTGCACGTCATCTTTGTTTTTATATAGTGGGGCACATCTTTTGTTGGCCATTGAAAGCCTCTCCCAGTATTGTTGATTGAAACTCAATACTCATGCATATTTTTCATTTTTATATGAAATAAAAAATTGAGCAAGGTTTGTTCACATAAATAAACTGGTCACAGAATCGCAAGATTACAAGATCACAAAATCGAACGAAGTCTTCTTATATAACAAAACAACGTTGAAGGATTTGCAGCAGGGAAAAATAAATTTTTCTTCTTGCCACTGGGAAAAAACCCGCGAATATGCAGGCAGCCTCAACTCTCTGCTGGCAAGATGAAAATCCACCTGTCCCATTAATCGATTGAACAGTTGTTCTTCCTCTTTTTCGTCCGAATACCTGTTCGCTTTGTTTTATCTTATTCCAATCACTTCGTTCGTCCTCTCCGCACGGCATTGCCCAGGCCGAACTCGCCGCTCGACTTTCATGATACCGCCAACCCAGCGCTGGACCATCGGCGATCGCAATGAAATCCTACGTTTTTTTCTTCTGCTGCGGTGCTGGTTGTCTTCGTCCACAAGGTTGCCTTGGTGGAGTGTTGCTGGTGTGAATGCGAAGTGTAATGACCACTTCGGATACATTTACCTGGAATCCCTTCTTGTTTTCTACGAATCCAAAATGAGAGCTCGTCTCGTCTTTCAGCAGAGCGATTCCACTGAATTGTAGCCGCTAGTCGAATTTCAAAGAAACGACAATATCGCTGCAGATTCCACTTTTTATTTCTTTATTTTGCTTTTTATAATCATTGATTTGCAATTCTCACAGAATTTTCAATTCGAAACAAGCCACTAGACCCGTCTTCGTCATTTTTTCTTATTAGCGACAGTAAATTATTAATTTTACATTTAAGGCTTTGTGATTATTTTTGCAGATCACTTTTGACAAAATGCGTCGTGATAATTAAAATGAAAAAAACTTACAATTTTGGTCTAATTGAAACAGATTGTGGGCTTGAAATCTGTATTCATATTCGTTGATTCTTGCTTTCATAAATATCAATCGTATCGACTGATATGATTCAAGTAATAATCATACGAGTACTAATTGTTGCTGCATATGCTCTAGAAACGCAATATTGCGGAGCACTACTTTCCTGCTGTATTTTTTAAAGTTACAGCGTTGTTGCGCAGCAAAAGAAGTTAACGCAATTAAGCGCATAACCTTGTGGTGTGAACTTCTACAAAATGAACGAATATTTTTCATCAACTTGAATGCGGTGGAGGAATTTCAATTAGCAACTTTTTGCGTCGGAAGTTATTTCTTTCGCTGATCTCAAATTGCACTATAAAAGTAATCTTCTTCTGTGATGCTAAACCCTTGCACTCAACTTAAGTTCCAATATTCTGCAGCAATGTGATGAGGCGAGAGCAAGCTCCATTAAATATTATAAATAATATGCAAGCAAGGCATCTCATTTTCCAGAAGTTTCAAGTTTAACTGAAAATTCTACTTGCCAAACCTCGGGCTCCCATTCGATGGCGTGCTGCCTTAACTATGTAGGTGGGGTGAGGGCTGTGCGGTGTCCACTGTCCACTGTCCGGCCGCAACCTTCTCCATTTTCCATTAATACGATCCGTTGGAGCAACGGTCAGCAGCAGCAACACAGGCAAGAGGAGATATCGCAGAGCCTGGATATGTGGACGCCAAATCGCCGCGCCACCCATTCACAATTCCTTATGTGAAATAATCCGGAGCATACGAGCAAAAAAGATCGGGTCTCGCCGAGATGTGATAATGCGAAATGATAAAAAGAAGAACAACTGAGGCAGGCCCGCCTGGAAACTTCAAAGCTTGAAATTATTGGGGGACGCGGTGGTGCGGTGGAGGCGGTCATGACGGGGCAACCATCTACCATCAGCCATTAATGATTTCTGATTCCCCTTCTCATCTCGCATAATTATTGGTGTGAGGTGCAGCCAGGGAAGTGGTGTTGCTTGCCGCAGTTGCGATGTATTGCGACAGCAATTGCCATGCCTCACCGCCAGTTTAATTCTTATTTATCTGGCTGATGTCGTCGGCGTCCGCACTCCACCGCACTTCGCCCCTCCATCGCCCAGGGTATCGTAGCCTTTTCTTGGGCGGCAGTCTTCGTCCTCTTATTCATTTGGTTCGCCTCGTTTTTTAATGGCATTCATGCGTTCTGGCGCGGACAAATAGGCGGCAGTGCCAGAGATTGTGGCGACCGAACATCCAGCTTCGCTGGTGACTGGTATAAAAGGCGACATGCACGTTTACTGCCTACCCGGAGACGTTCACTTGTTGAATGTATTCGTGCAGCCAAGCTGGAACCAAATCTTGTCATGGGGGGCAGATGGGCAGACGAACGTTTGGCTCCTCTACCAGCAAAATAAACTCTACATCGGCAGCCGCCATCGTCGTTGTCGTCGCCGTTGTTAGCCAACTCTGTGCGATAATAAGGTGAACCAGAAATCATAACAGGTAGAGTTACTCATCTGATACCAAGTTTTGTATCTTAATTTTACGGCAATTCCGATGCTGAATCATTTCGGTCTTGGACTGTTCATTTTATTTGTTTTTTTTTTTTACCTTTGATGAAATACTGTCTGCTCTGTTGCTTTTCGAGGAAGAAAAATTTTGCTATTCACGGGATTTTTAATCAAATTGAGTCATCACTTAAGTCATCTGTGGATTTATCTGGAGGATGTGGTACTCTATGAGGAACTCCTTAATTTTCCTTGATTCAAGGATTTTTTTTTGGGTTGGATGGTTTTGTAGTAGTATTTGTCAAACTGAAGCAAGATCTCTTAAACATTTTACGTACCTATGTATTTATTGCTTTCATCGCCAATTAGACAATACCAGCACAAAAGTAAAAACATCCCACTCACCCTCAGTTTATCCCACATTTTAAACTTTGCGCGTCACGGTCTTGAAACTTCAAAATTTGGTTCTACCACTTATTTTTTACATGTTTTTGTAGGAAAATAGAGTTAGAAGTGATTTTGGATTGCGATACCTGCGTGAATGAAATGAGAATTACAAATTTCTGTCCACATCTGATACCAAAAAACCCTTTTGACCAACAAGTTGTCCGCAGTTGAATAGAACGAGTTAATAACAGCTGCAGCCAGAGCAATTCTTCAAATAGATATCCGTAAAAACTTCATTAAAGTCTGTGTATTTGGAATATTGAAATAGGTAAACACATAAACAGTATACCTAATCGTCATTTCTGCTTGTTCTTAGTGCATTTTACTCTATGTTTACCTTTGTATGTTTAATTGTTTACCAACAAGTAAACTTTGGATATGTAGATGCGGCCTACGTCCCAATATAAAGGTTTGCTGACCGGGTCAAAGCTGTACTTTCCTTGATTGGGAACGAGCATGCAATTCAGGACACTTAGGCGTGCATGACAGTGACGTCATGTCAGGCAGTTGCAAATCTGTACTTTACCTTATGTTTTTATATCAGGGGAAGAACCTGTCTTTTATATTTACCTTTGGTCGAAACCAATGGCATGGAAGCTAAGAAACAAACGCTTGTTACTATGAATATTCCTTTGAGAAATTAGAACCGCGCACTTCCTGATGCCATATTTGATTACAAACATTCCGTCCAAGGGCATCAGCCTAAAATCGCCGAAATCCAATTCTTGTGCCGAGACCATACGCATCCAGTCCGGAGTATTGTCGCCTATGAAAAACAAAAAGTCAAGTCAGCCCTGTTGATCATCCGCAGGTCAGTTTCAAAACAAAGTTTGTTCATTCATTCGCAAATAACAAGGAATCCGCGCCATTTAAGTCGGTAGTAGAGGGGGTCTTTTTCTGCAATTCGGTGTCCATCCCATTCTAGTACTAATTTTGGCTTTAATTTGCGGATAAGTAATAGAGAACTAGAACAGTACTAGACTGTTGGTCTTATTTTTCACACACCAACAAGGGTGCTACATAAATTTTGTGCATGGGTTTTTTCATGGCTGCCCAATACATACATGCCCAACAAAGCGAACGCTTCACGTCGATGCAAAAGCGCCTGCTTACGGATAACGAAAGAAATCCGAATACCGCAACGAATCTTGCACGACGACTGAAGAGCGAGGGGAATTCGTCAAAAAGAAAAAGTTGTTTACATACTTTACGTCGGTGATTCCGTGATTCCTCAAACGGTGGTATTTATTTTTAAACACAGTGATGTGGCACACATATGCGGCGAACCTGTGCGCTTCACATATCCCAGCAAACATATCGATTCGATATCGATGCGAAAACGATTCGTAGAAGCGAAGTAAAACTTCGATCTCGAAATCGTTCTCGAACCGTTATCGGTCTGAATGCGAACCGAATGGAACTCTAGATCGGAAGACAATCTCGCTTCGATAACGGACAAATTTATCGAATCAATCTCGAATGATTTAGTGGTGTGCAATTAGTACATAAAGATCTATATATTCGAAATTTTTACGAAAAAGTGAATTGATATCGCATCATCTCTGCGAAGTAGAAGCGAAGAAATTCAATGACTGAAGTTATTCAATGAAAACACTCATTTTTTTTTAAATTTACATATTATTTAATAAAAAATAAAAGAAACAGCACAAAATAACACAAGGAATTTCAAAATTCATTTTAAGTAAAATAAAAAATAATACACTCACTAAAATAACAAAAATAAGGTATAACAAACTACAACTTTTATTTTAAAAAACACTACTTTTCCACAATTGTGTCATTACCATGGAAAATATAACTGAACTGAAGAAATAGTTCGCAAGAAGCTGAATAAAAAATGAATTTTACTCGAAGGACTGTTAGAACTTCGAGATTACTTCGCTGAAACAAAGAAGTATCTACAAATCAAGAAAACCACGAATTCTTCTCGTTATTTCGATAAATAATCGAATGATAGATTTGTTGTCGTCTTCTAAACTAAACCTCTCCTGCTCTTTAAGTCTTCGAGAATTTTTCGCTTGGACATAACATCGAGAAAATGTTTGCTGGGATGCCGCCCGTAAGAAGCCACATTAAGTCTGTGTGCGAGCAGATAACTTGCGATGGTGTAGTTGGAAACGCTTGCGACCCGCCGAAGTCGTCAAGCTGGCGCCACTCAACACTCAAATGATCACTCGACAAGCAACATAAAAAGACGTCACAGACAAGCACTAGGTTTTAGGGGGACGGAGGTGGCACGGGAACGGGCTTCTCTCGACCTAGGTTTTCCTTGGGAGTTGGGGATACCATGGGAGTAATTTTATTAGTACGTCAAGTGCTAGTTGAGGCATTCTACGAATAGGAACTCTTAATCCGCTAATCAAGAGTGAACCGGCCACTGCGGATTTTGTTCACTTTGACCGCAAAAAATTAAGTAAGACGTCTTAAACTTCCACACTTTTCTCCTGGAATATTCAAAAACTAGAATATTTAATTTATGTAGAATGTAGATTAAGTTTTAAGCGTGCAATCAAGTAGTTTTCGTACAAAGAATGTTTTTCGGATGCAAAATTAATCAATTTTGCATAATCAAGAAGCAATCGGAATTATTTATTGTTGGGAAATAAATGACTGCTGCAGGAACAAACTGTAATGAAAATGCGGAAAAATTGATTAAGTTAAATGAAAATAATGTCCAACGTGTGTACGTGAATTACTTTTAAGCCGGAGGTACACGATACGGAAAACGTCATATTTATAAGGAAATATCTTTGTGGATGTCACTTTTGAAACATTGAGTCACACGATAAGCAAAAATGAGTTTGCAACCTGTATTTTGCAATTCACAGATTACCGCGACGCCGCTCCGCCCGTAAGAGCAGTAATCTCAAAACTGTGTACATAAAGTTTTGTGTGGTGTGACTCGGGAAATTTATACTCCGCAAATTCCTTGAATGTGCCGAAAATATTCCGAAATTTTTGGGATATTTATAAGCGATACACCATATTGCTTATCGTCGAGTCACACGATATGAAATATGGCGTATCGCTTATAAATACGACGTTTTCCGTATCGTGTACCTCCGGCTTTAATCAAACATTTGTATATATAAGATAAGCGTTAAATTTAAATACAATCGCAGTTATTATAATTGAACAATTTTTAATTAAATTTCAAAATTCTCTCCAATGAAATGTTCTGGTTCTGAATTTTACATTTCCCATTCGGCATAAAACATTTCAAGCAAAATGTTTAAAAATATCCGTGTTCTACTAAAAAAAGAATTGCCATGGCTGCCGTTGGGTAATATTGTCCAACGGCGCAGGTATGTTTTAATTTCGAGTATCGAGGCGATTTATAATCTTATCCTTGGCGGTGGCTTGCAGTGGAATCCGCCATTTATTTTATTTTTTCGACAAAAGCAACACAGTAATCTCTCGCAGTGCTGCAATTCATGGTTTATTAGTTATGGCCGTAGTCAATGCACTACTGATAGCGGTACCTATTCGGTTATTATTCCACGGCGGTCTTTCACAATTTTGCATGCAATCCAGCTGAGCGGTGTATTAATCATTGTTGCGCAATGCGAAATGTTCCTAAGCAGTCAAACTTGTTGTTTCTGCGACTGCATTTCGCATGGTTGCTGCAAGTGTGCGGCAATTGCTCAGTTGAGAGTGGGTGTTAAACAATTTTGGGCGCATGAAGTAATGAGAGCGCCTCGGCATCCCCTGCAGCCGCTTCGTTTCGGTTCAAAGTTCCTGCACCTTCTCATTCTGTAAATTGAACATTAATGAGAACAGCTATTTGACTGGATTGTTGTGTAATGTGTCTACCTCTTGAATTGTTTATTCTATTTCATCCTTAATTTTAAAACGACTAAAGAAAATGTTAATTGCAGGTGTTGAAAAATGTAATTATTCAATTGGTGAAAATACAGTCAAATGTAATGCTTTTTCGATGATGTACTTTAAATTAGGCAAATTCAAAGTAACTAAATAAGCGAAAACTTTTACTATTAAGCCAGAGTCAGACCATATGGAAAACGTCATATTTATAAGCGATATGCCATATTTATTTCAATCGTGTGACTCGACGATATGGAATATGGCGTATCGCTTATAAGTATCCTAAATAGTTCGGAACATTTTCGGCACATCAAAGGAATTTGAGGGGTTCAAATTTCCCGAGTCACACCACACAAAATTTTATGTACACAGTTTTGAGATTACAGCTCTTACGGGCGTCGCGGTAATCTGTGAATTGCAAAATACAGGTGGCAAGCTCATTTTTGCTTATCGTGTGACTCGATGTCACAAAAATATCCCACAAAAATATTTGCTTATAAGTACGACGTCTATCGTAGGGTCTGACTCCGGCTTTATACAGAATTCCCACGTAAGTTTATTCTATTACTTCGCAGTTAAATTGATTAAAAGTCCTCCATAAACGCCTTACATCATATTAATTATTTAACATAAGATCGGTCAACAGTCACGATTTTTATGGGAAACCAACACGAGCAAAAAATCGCGACATCCTGTTGTCCAATTCGTTGTTTTTACTTCTTTTCCCAACTCCAATTCCACCTGCGTCCTTTCGCTCCACCGTGTGTCGTCGTCGTGGAAGAAGTTGCCCTCCTTTAATTGTTTGATCAGAGATTTGCCGAACCCGGGGCCGGAGACCCCAGTGGACGAGGCATCAGTATCACCGTCTGCAGATTCTCCAGCGTTTCCCTACCGCATGCCGAACTGGAATCTCAGTGTTTGGGGAAGATGTGGAATATTTTCCTTTTATCTCTCCTGCTGCAAGCAACCTCAAGACATGTCTTCGGTCTTCGGTGCCGTTTTGCGGACAGCATCTTGAGTCTTGGATTTTTTGTTTGCTTTGCAAATGCACTTCGCGTTTTATTGCTATGTTCTGTATGCGGGACTATACTGAATCTAATTGTGCTGAAGATGCACGAGGGAGAGGAACACGTTTTTCACATCAGCGGTTATTTATTAAAACATAATAAAACCAAAAAGAAAACCAATGCATCAGATTTGTAGGGCTTAATTGTTAAATACTGGAGGGATGGTGAGAGCGTTTCATTCAAGTGGGAAGCAAGATGAATGAGGAGCACAATCAACTTAGTATGAGTATATTGATACTATCGAGATCAAGGTGTCGGATGAACCATACTTATCTAGCTATCGATCGCCAAAAATAATTTCCAAATTGATTGATTTAGCTCATTTTTTTTTTGTCATGCTCTTATTTGTTTCAATCTATTAATTCCAACTGAATTTGTTTCGAAATTCGAGCCAATCAGTTCCTTCATCAGTTAATTTATTATTTATTCCTATAAAAGTGGCTTCTTTTCTCACAATAAATTCTCTCAATAAAAGAAAGTATTCTTCCTCGTTGTTGTTCTGTTCTCACAAGAACGAATTTTTGTGTGTGTCATTGGTATTTATTTTTAGTTTCACTTGAATCCAATATATTCATTGCGGGAGGGCATTCCGCTGTTTCACACAGAATCTTAATTTTACCGATCCCGAATGTGAAATCATTATTACGAATTTGTATTGTGCAGATTTGCGTCAGTTTGCGTCAGAAATTCGGATTTTCCGATGAATTTTTCCTGAAGTATATTATAGTACATTAATTATTAAAAAATAATAATAAAATATTATTATAAATCAATTCCATGGGTAATACTTTTATTAATCAGACATTATTATTATTTTTCAGGTAATTCAGGAGCACGCAAATTAATAACAGAATCTTCGAGCTCCTCAAAACAAGAGAGCAAACTGAAAAGTGAGTACAGAGTTTTTTATTTATTAAACTTTTAATCAATTCGCAGATTTGAACAGACATTGTGCATTGTGCAACAGATTCCCTAAGAAGAGTAGACTATCATAATTATTAATTAAGTGTGCAGGTTGTTTTTCTGCAATGTGATCTAGTTTTTCTTCTCTCATATTATCTTATTAATGATCGTTAACGTTTTATTTTTGTCCTGTTACTTTCATTAATTACAAATCGATTGAGAGTACGAAAACGTGGAGCCATTTCCACTTGCTCCTCCAAGTTGCAGTGCACTCGTGTGATGGAACCTTACATTGAGTACTGAGAAGTCAATAGAACTGACAGTTTGATCGCGGTGATTGTTTTCTTCAAGCGCAACCACTGAAATCTTTCTAATGGTGGTTACTATCAGATCTATTTCGTTTCCAGACCAAAGAATTCTTGCAAAAAGTTGTTCCTATAAAACAAAATAATATTTTGCCTGAGGTATTATGCACTTGTGGTATTCCAACTGAACTGAATCGCGAGACAGCGCATTTCTAGCATTTCTGTTCTGATCCTGGGAATGTTTTACTTGCGTCTTATTTATAGATATTTTCATTTAAAGCAAATGCAGGAACACTTTAAGAATGAAAAAAAGGAAGAAGAAATAACGATCTTCAATCGAAAATTTTAGTTAAGAAAAGTTAAAAATGATTAATACAAACCCATTTTCATTTTCTTGTCTCTAAATGCAGCTCAACATATTTAAAAATTGACAAAGTAAATGATGAAATTAATTAAACAACTCAATTTGCCTTTTTAACTGATAAATATATTTATTATTTTTTATAATTGCTTACTATGTTGACAAGATGACGCAAATCGGTGTCTTCCGATAACTGACCGCGAGGCATCAACTCACCGCGGCGATTCCAAGTCCAAGAAGGGAACACCTGTCGCATCTAATCGACCGGCCAGAGTAGCCAAGGTGATGCGATTGAGGTGATTCCCCCACGTTGGCAGCACTGATCGTTAATTGTATTACAGCGCCACAAAGTCGGGCGCTCTGTACGAGACTATTGAGTTGTTGTTTACCTCATTGGTCCGAGATAGGCAAAAGTCGCGGTACTCGGCCGGTCTACTGCAGACCGCTGCATGTGCTACGCCCAGTCCGAACTGGTCGCTCGCCACATTGGTTCGTTGCGCGAAATTCTCAAGTGGAGCTCGTTAGATTGCTGCTGGGCCTAATGTTCCGCGACTCCAACGGGGGATTGGGGCGTTGAAACTTGTTTTTATGCAAAGAATGTCTGCCGATATAAATAAACTAAAATCGTAATTTGATTTTTATTTTTTGGTTTGCCTCTTGCTACGCTTGGGGAACTTTAGTGATGTGGTAAAAATTGTAACTATTTCTTAACTTGTTGGTGACCTTTATTTCGTATTGCACAAAAATAACGTCGCAGAGAAGAGCACTCTTGGGGGAGATATGAAATTTTATTGTGTGCACTCTACACAATCTCATAAACAGCAATAATCCTCGTGTCAGCAACGGTGATTAATCAAAAAATATCACTTCCGTCAGCGCAGTGTTCGCGTTCCACAGTCTCAGTGGCTACATTCGTTAGAGGCTTGATATGTGTGACGTGTATTGATAAATAACTGGGGGTTGCCCCACACTTCGAGAATCGAAATGTTTTGCTGCAAAATTTTTGCAAACACAAGGTAAACTATATTTTGTGTAACGCATTATCGCCTTTCGATATTGAATATGATTACCGATCAAAGTGTAAAAGTCAGAAAATGTGAACGAGACAAAAATTCATTCACTCAACGAGCAGCTTTCTCAACATTTTTTTTACTTTTATCTTTGTAGTCCGATATTTAAGTGGTTCCTTATCACACAGGGAATGGCGTGATGAGTTCACAATCAACTGCTCGCGACTACTCAGTTTATTTAGACATTTTTGTTCGGGGAATGTTTGTTGGTCGTCTTATTGCCATCCGCAATTTACGACCAGTGATGATATTTAAGAGTTTTACGCTGTTTTGTTTCTTGCAGTTAAGCAATGATATGAAATTTAATTGCTAAAATAGAGTAAGGAGATTTATTCAATATTATTAGTAAATGGTCTTGAATGCTAGTACATATAATATAAAATTAACATACACGTATTTCGAAAATCTAAGTATTGCACGACTAATTTTAAGATTTTTTTATTTTTTAATTTTATCTTTTTTTTTTACAACGGCTTTTAAAATATACTATAAAAATTTATAGTCCGCTTTGAGGTAAAAGAAAATTGTTGTTTAAGTATGTACTCATAAAAATTATTCACAAAAATAAATGCGCGTAATGGGTTTTAAACATACCAACTAATTGTTGGTGAATAACTAGAATTCTTGTTCCACAAAAAATTTAGTAATTATCTTATTTTGTTTATTGCTTGATTTTTGTGCCTTTTTTGTTTCATAACAATATAATGATATGTATGTGACAAATTAAATAAATAAATAAGAAAATTCGTGTTAAATCAAGAGATTAGATTAAAACCGCGAAATCAAATTCATTTAAAATAAAAATATTCTTAAACAATAAAGGTCATTCTAGAAAAGAAACATTTTTCGAATTTTGCAACAAAGTTTTTAATATTTATCCTTGTGAATAATACTGGCACATTTAAAAAACATACGTCTTATTATGGAAAATCATCAATCTGCTCGTGTAACAACGAACGATTTCAACACTCAACTGATCCAAAAACATACAAAATCTGCATAAAACTAAACAAAAAATTAACTCAAAAAAGCTTATAAGCGAAAGGGCAAAAGTTAAACAATCCCAGCAGTCGCGTATTTGAATTCGTTCGTCGCAATGAACGCGAATCAAAATGATCATTCTCCATAAAAATGCAGGCGCAAGCAAGAAGCAGAGGAACGCTCAGTTTTGAAGAGCGCAAACGCAATGCGATCACGTTTTCAAACTGCCGTCATATGTTGCGGTTGTGACCTTTTACTATGGCGGCGTCACGTAGTGATTGACCGAAAATGCCAGCGGAAGTCAGCATTGCCGCACTGCCCCTTTGAGTGTTCCTTCTATGCGATTTTTAATGATTACTTTTGACCACTTTTTCTACTAGTAGAATTCTTGTAAACGCAACATTTTTCATTCCATTTTATTAATAAAAATGTCCAAACTACATATAAACATGTGCAATTTTAATTCATTAATTTGAAATTGTTTTTTATTTTAGATGATCCGGGCGAAAAAAGCCACCGCGATATGGATGAATCTGAGCTGATATCAAAGAAAGTTTCCCGAAATTCTGAAGACTATCAGCGAAAATCCGGTGTTTATGTAAATTCATTATCCCACCGTAATACAAATCCAGATCAAATATTAATCGGTCATCCTGTAAATATCACTCAAAGTGAAACCACAAATTCAATTGATCTTATCAATAGTAATAATAATAATAGTAAAGCATTCAATAATACATCGAATAAGTACCTGCATAAAAAATTCAAACGTATAGCTAGTGCCACAATAAATGAAGTTCAGAGTAATAAATTAACTGGGGATTTAATCGCGGTTACACCAATTGTACCTAAACATAAAGAGGAATCATCGAAACCAGTTCAAAATTCTGATTCGCAAATTGAAAATTTCGTTAATGCTAATAATTCGTATTCTTTGAATGGTCATAGAGTTAATTTTCAACTAGATAGTGGGAAAAATCAAATAATTTTGAATGGAGAGTCCAACGAAGGACAACGAATTTTTTGCAATTCAAACGTGAATTCACCGAAAATTCAAACAAGAAAATCATCTCCATGTGCTGATGATAATTCGCGCATTAGTTCTGTGCCCAAAATCGAGAAGACATCTTTAATTGTGAATGCAAACCACAACAACAATGTTCTGAACCGAATATCGTTAATCACATCTAATTGTACGAATAGTAGTAGTAGCAGCAGTAGTTCTCCCATATCAACAGCGGTCGTTAGTGTAGGTACCCAGCAAAGGACTACGCAACATTTGCAGTCACAGCGAGTACATCAGCGGGAAGTTCTGGACCAAAATTTTTCCGGACGTCATGTGTGTCCTTATTGTAATTTAAATTGTACTAAACCATCAGTTTTGCAAAAACATATCCGTGCTCACACCAACGAGCGACCATATCCTTGTGATACTTGTGGCTTTGCCTTTAAAACAAAAAGTAATTATTATAAGCACTGCAGGTAAAGAATCTTCAATTTTCACTATTTACAATCGAACCAACTAAGCGAAACTATTGTACAGATCAAGATCTCATGCCTTACGTACAAAAGGTGGAGAAGCTCAACCCGACGATGAAGGATCCATGGGCTCGGATCAAGATCCAGATCCAGAACTTAGCAACAGTAGTTCAGATGTGGTAAGTGGAAAGAAACGGATTATTCAAATGTATTTCCTGTGAAATTGTAATAATGCTACGATAAATAATTGCAGATAAGCAGAACTGCATCTCCAATGGATGATCGCACTTCTTCCCCTGCCATTCAGCAACAAGCTGTCCATCAAGTTCAAAAATGTTTGAATGAGAAGCCATATAAGCCTAAATTCCACAATGCTGCTTTGTACGCCAAAGAGGAAATTTCACAACAACAGCAAAAACAATTACAACACCAATACCAGCAGTACAACAGTCTCTCGCATCAAAATCAAATGGGTTCAAATTATTATCCTCATCCTCAATACCCCCATCAGCATCGTCAGCAACAGGAACAACACGAGCCACACGAACAACAACATTTACATTTTCAGCATCAGACTGCCAGAATCCGTTTGGATTTAACACCACCAACAATACCCAACTCGCAAAACTTTCAACAGGCATCTTTGTCTGGCTGTGTTGATACAACTCCTTCATCGTCGTGCTCATCGATTCGGGAACCAACAAGTTCCAGTTTTAATGGCATCGCAATAGCAGTGGGGGGACATCAACTGGTAAGATTTGTTACTTGTACATAAATCATTTGTGAGAATTTCATTGCAAATTTTCTTGTTTTCACAGAACCGTGAATTTTTGCAAGAACATATTTCCAAAATCATTTCTCAAAATGAAGCTATCGTCGAGAATAAGGAGATATTGTTACAGAAAAAATATCCGAAATTATCTGGTAAATCGAAATGTTCACCATCTTTACCATCTAACGAAGGCACGAATTCAAAGTTGGCGTTCGCCTTGGCTTCAAAACAGCAACACTCTCAAGGATATCGTGATGAAGTTTCCGCATCGAAATCTCATATAGCAAATAATTCATTGGGCAGCAATAATCATGCTACTAATTCTAGCATTCTAACAATAGCGCGAAGTATTCATGAAGTTGTTAATCAAGTTAGCTCAAATTCAGAAGCGTTATCAACTCAACCGTTGAATTTATCCAAAATCGTAGAACAAGCTGAGATTGCCAGAAAGAGATCGTCAGTGGACAGTTATAGTGCTAATTCATCTGAAAGTACCACGTCGGCTATTGTTAAAACAGGACCCATACGGCCCCAAATACAAGAGAGATCTATAATAAAACATTTACTACTTAATGCACGAGGACTCGGCGTACCCAATGGGGAAGGGGAAGACGCTGTGTACACTTGTCCCCTGTGTAAAATGGATTTTCGATCAGCTGAGGATCTGCGGCTTCACACAAGCAACTACTGTCAGGGCGGACCAGCTAGTGCACCCATCAGTCCTGTTGCATCACCGTCGTACAAGTACTTTCGTTCAAACTCTATCAACGTCAATTTACCTGAATTCAACAATCCGAATTCGTTAGCAAAATTAGCACGGTCTTCACTTTTACACTTATCTCGAAATCCTCTGTCATTAGCGAAGCTGGCGTGGTCACAGCTGAAAACCAAGCCGAGCAATTTAGTGCTGAATCAGCTGAATGTAAATACGAATACAACTACTGCTAGCTCATCTGGAAATTGCGACAGCAGCTCGTCCATGTCGTCTCGTGCCATAGACACTCCATTACCTTCACCTGGTCCACTCCTCGGTAAGACACCTTTGATAGAGGCGTATAACAATTCAGAGAGGAAATCTGAAGACGTCATTATAACAAAGGTTCACGATGAGCAGAGAGTTTTTACAAAAGATTTTTCGCCGAAGCGACTGAAGTTAAACAATTTTACAGTGTCATGCGAAGGAGGCACTGTAACTGGAAGGAGTAATGCACCAGGTTACAACATCGCATCTGCAGGTTTTGAAGGTAATCAAGTTAAGATACAACCAACTCAGCAAACGTATGCAATGTGTGGTGGAGATGTTCAATTGTTAGAAAAAAGAGAAGACAGAATGAAGCGGTTTCATTCATCGGGCGGATGCATGATTCCAATTTCCGAGTGTCCGGATGTTGAAATGAGTCCGAAAATGATCAGGACTCCACTGTTATCAGGCGGCAGTTTCTCAGAAGTATTAGCGAAACCTTCAGGGAAAGATTCCGTTAATACGCCATCGACAACACCCAAAATGATGATTCCGATAGCTCCTCTAACGCCCAGTGTACCGGGACCAAATTTACTTAATGCTGGATTACCGTTAGCTCAACATTTTCAGTTTCCTCCGATTAATTCCATAACTGCATTCAATCCACTGACGCTTCCACCAATCGCACCTACTTCAGTATTGCACGGCGACAAGTTAATACCTTTTGTGCCTGGCATTCCTGGTCCAAACACATTGGCTCCGTCTATACTGCATCCTCAGATCGCTAATGAACTTCACTTAACCAAGATCATCACTTCAAGTGGAAACAAAACAAAAAGCCTGTTGCAGAACTCAATTGGAATGCAAGCAGAATCAAGTTCTCATCATGTGTTAAGTCCAAGACATCAAGTAGTAAAGCCGATTATTCGGATAGAAAATGATGTGGCAACACCAGGCTCCTCTTCTGCTCTCGGGGATTCCAGTCGCACACCACAAAAAAGTCCTCGACATTGGCCATCAACTGTTGCCACAACAGAGTCTGGTAAAAAATCCTTTAATTTCACTCGAATGGCAGACAATTTGAGTCCTCGAAAACCGACTTTTGAGAAGTTTTTGAAATCCACTGATAGTGACCAAGATCGCGATAATTTCGATTCCGAAGCCTCCTCAAAGGCCGACCTTACATCAGGATCCCAGATATTCCAGTCACACCAATTGCAACATGCAGCAGAATCAACAATGATGCCATTGCATGTGGATGTTACCTCGAGCAACATTACAACATCTAAAGATTCATCGGAATTTGAAATGTCCGAATCAAAGAGCAAAGTTAAGTCGAAATTCCTTCGACCAACAAGTCTTCCGCTGAAGCCGGGTACATTCACACCCAAACGCCATCATGGAATTACACCAACAGCCAACACACTGCCGTTGATTTCACCCGAAACTCCACGCCCTTCGAAGGCGTGCATTCAACTCTATCTCAATGGACACGCATACACGTACTTGGGTCTGAAGTGCAGCACCAAAATGTTCTATTGCACTGTTAATTGCCCGCAGCCATCCTATGTAGCAAATTTGCACAAACTCTCTATGTACAGTGTTTGGCAAGTGTGTGCCGAAAACAATCCCCATCCGTTAGGATTGAAGCCTAAGACCGTTATGTCACTATATGACTCCCGACAACGTGTTTCGTCTTGCACAACAGCAGCAATTTCACTACCCTATACTACTGTGCACTCGCAGTCCACGGTAATGACTCCCTTCGAGAGTATCGAAGTTATGGGTGGTCAGTTCTATCATCATCAAGTGAAGGCGGTTTCACCGTGCAGTGATGTAGCAGGAAAGAATGACTCTGGCTCAAAATCAAATTCAAATGTTTTAGTCGGCGGATACGAGAGCAATGAGGACTATACTTATATTAGGGGCAGAGGTCGGGGTCGATATGTCTGCTCCGAGTGCGGAATTAGATGCAAGAAACCTTCCATGCTGAAGAAACATATTAGAACTCATACAGATGTTCGTCCATACACTTGCCAGCATTGCTCTTTCAGGTAAGTTTCACGACTGGTAAATTTTCTTCTTTTTTTGTATGCGTTGTAATAATGTCAATTTTTTATTTAACAGCTTCAAAACAAAAGGCAACCTGACCAAACACATGCAGTCCAAAACGCACTACAAGAAGTGCTTAGAATTAGGCATCAGTCCGGGTCCAATGTTGTCCGAAGGGGATTATATGGATACAGACGGTGATACAGACCAACAGTCAACAATTTCAGGAGGTGGACGAACATCATCGATCCAAGGTGAATCAGACACAGATGACTACAGTGATCTTGGTGATAATGAAACAGAAAGCAGTGGTAAGTTCTGGTTACATTTGGGTTGAAATTGCAAATGAATTTTAATTCATTTTTAATAGACACAGATGAATCAAAATCGCGACTACTTGAACACGAGGCCGCACGATGTCTCCTTTCTTTATCTATGACTCCTCCAGTAATGAACAGCACTCCTGGCCGAACACAATATGGATCATATAGACAGCAGACATTGCTATCCGAGAGCGTTAGTGGACGAGCTGATGAAAGCTCCGCACATGGTTTTACTACGAAACGTGTTATCTCGTTTACGTCCCCGAAACCACCCTTTGATTATCAAAAGCAAGAGCAATATTACTCTAATCCGAGTATACCAAAAAATAGGGATGACAAATTCGATGAATTAAGTATGAAACCCATTGATTTAACCAAACCTCGGCAGGTAAGTAAATACAAGCTATCGGATATTATTGGGGACTTATCTAATGAGACTAGCTTATTGAAATCTTTGGTTTCAATTACTGACATGGTGAGAAATAACACAGAATCAATGATCCATAAAGTTGATGATAGCGTCTTGCTTCAGGCTTACTTAACTGAACAAGCTCTAAAATATACAAAAATCAAACAAAGCCAAATGAGCAGAAATTTTGCAGAAATTTCAAATGGTTCAACTCTTTCAACAATGACAACGGCTCATACTAAAACGGTAAATAGCAATTTCAGCAAATATGATCTTCGATCGAACGTTGTGAGCTATCCTGAAAAGTCTTCTATGTCCACTGCATGCATCACCACTGACTCCTTAACAAAACCAATTGCTGCCTTAGTAGAAAATGAAGATGTGCAAGTTAAGAAAGAAGTGGTTCAAGTGTCTAATTCAAATTCTAGTCTCTCAAGTACGGCTGAAAGTCGCAGAGAAACTAGTCTGAGTCCATCTATAAACCAAACTGACTTGCAAGTAGATTTAGAGAGTAAACCACCAGTGCCTGATAATCCTTCATTGCCACTTGTGACAAGCCAGCTGTCGGAGACCAGCAAAGATGTTAGCATTAGTCCCAGACCAAAGTCATTACCTCCTGGTACAGGAGGAGCGAAGAGTGTAGCGTCCGAATATCTTAAGATGACTTCAGCGGAATATTTGAAGTCGCGCGGAAACAGGACCGAAGAAAGTGAAGAGAGCAGCTCCGATCAAGAAATTGCTGTTACAGATCCTTCTGCGATAAAGCCTCCAACAGAATTCACTGGAGTTCTTGCGCGAACGGTCATAGTTGGAGAGGATGGATTCAAAAGCAGTTCCAGCGAAGTCCAACCGATGTTCCCTCGTGTTCCTTTGTCCGACGATGGCAGACCAGTTTGTACAATATGTTCGAAAACGTTCCAAAAGCAACATCAAATGGTGCTGCACATGAACATCCATTACATGGAGAGAAAATTCAAATGTGAACCATGCGCGGTCAGTTTTCGCACTCAGGGCCATTTGCAAAAACATGAAAGATCGGAGGCTCATAAAAATAAAGTCATGATGACATCAACATTTGGTGTGCCCACCACGTCTAATCCACGTCCATTTGAGTGCTCCGATTGCAAGGTTGCATTTAGAATTCATGGCCACCTGGCGAAGCATCTCCGCTCGAAAACCCACGTTCAGAAGCTAGAATGTCTCCAGAAACTCCCCTTTGGTACTTATGCTGAAATCGAAAGGGCTGGCATTAGTCTCACCGAGATCGATACGACAGACTGTGATAACTCGCTTGCTAGTCTTAAAGCTCTTGCTCAGAAGCTAATTGAAAAAGATCCGAACAAACTAAACTCGTACAATGCACCTTCTTGCATAGAAGGTAATCTAAGTGGGGGATGTTCTTATGAAAGTGGTGGCGAAGACAGTCCACTAAGGCATAGCGATGGAGGTGATGCTATTCGGGATGTAAATGAGCTTTCCATGTTGCCGCTTAGATCGTCCGTCGAAGGATCAGGAGTCAAACGAAAACTGGACTCATTTAGCAGCTGCAGTAACGATTCCATGGTGAATGCTTTTCAGCAGCAAGACATCGTACATGAGAAACGGCCACGAACTACTAGTGAAACCTAGTGCCAAATTTTTCTACAAAATTTTTAGTTTAAGTTTTAGTAATAGCACACCTTAGGAGACTCTTTAGATATAAATTGTATTCCTTTCTTGACGATTCTTGATTCAAGATAAAAAAAAAATGGTGATAAAAAAGCTCTTCATGCTTTCTTTGATGTCGTGGACCTAAAGTGTCCAAACTTCTTTCAACTCCTCCGCTAAATTAATTGGAACAAGTTCGTAGTTACATTTTATAACTGTATTACGGATGGTAGACTTATTGCTGGTCACTGAGTTGCTATTCTGTTCGAAAGCGTCTCAGCCTCTTGCCGCCGCGATGCTTATAGTTGTTAATTTTAGTTGATCTACAGTGATTTTATGTTTAAGTATGTTCTAAGGTTCATTTCCGTGTTGTTCATGTTAGTTAGTCAAGTAGGTATTCCTGCTTCATTTATTTTAGTGAACACATGTTCATCGTTGATACTTTATCCACGAAAGAGATTTATTTTAGCATGCTACATAATATTGTTCTTTGTGAACAGTTTTTAGTAACTACTTACGCCTATTTCTGTTAAATATGATTTTCTTATAATGTTCAGTTATGTTAACTTACGTCGAAATGTTTTAAATAAAACTTGTTTTTATTATACACTCTTTGTTTCTTTAATTTGGGGTTTTTTGGAATGTTTTAAGCGTTCTTTTTTTATAATTAGTGCATTAGTGCATTTAATTATTACAAAAACAAAACTCCGAATACAATTTTCAATGCTTTTTCTTAGTATTTGATTTTTTTTTTAATTATTATTAACAATATTTGAAGCTTGTAGCAAAAAAGGTTGAAGACGAGTACTTTCAAAATGGCTGGGTGTAAGGTGTGGAAAATTGTCATATCCTGGAAAAATATTTATGTAACTAATATGGAAAGATATTTGGTAAAAATATGTATACTTTTATATTGCATTTCACAGAATTTTCACTAACATTTCAAATTTTGCAAAACAATTTCACAAATGTCTGCTTTTGTGTAGTGTTTGTTATTTTCGAAATTATTACAATAAGGAATATCATAAAAATTTACTTCACTAACATTTACTAGGACATTACGAATATAAAAAAGTATAAAAGGGGCACATACTATGAGAATTCACTTTTGAATAAAATACAATACACATTTGAATATGTTAAATTTCCTATTGTTGTTAACAATTCACGAGAATCGTTTATATAAGTTTATGTAAAAATGTATATACAATTCATTTATACTCGTATGTGTCCCATTTAAGGTCGTAACCATTGTAAATATTGATTCCACTCCAGGAATTGAAGATAACTTCATATCTTCCTAAACTTTTTAGAATGTTTTTAAACTTTCACTTATTCATAGTTCGGAACATTTCAAGCGACCCCTAACGGAATTGTTTTCTTATTGGGGAAGACGGTAATAATATCCAATGCAAAGTATTACTTTATTTTGTAACGGATTCTGAAATTTTACTCAAACTCTAATTTTGGATTAATAAAAAATTTGGAAAATGCCAAAACGCACTTTCGTGCCAAAGTGAATGTGGAATTTTGTATGTAATCATGTAGAATTAATTTTAAGGTAATTTTATACTACTCAAATTGAAAAATAGATCTTTAAAAAATGATAATATCAGTTATACATATTCAGAACAAATTAATTGTAGATAAACTTTGTATGGCTTTTGTTTAATCTGCGCATAGGAAAAAAACCATCTATATGTTGACATTGTAGTTTTTTAGATGTCCTCTTATTAAGGGATTTGGTTTCCACAATTAGCATGAGTAAGTACTCAAAAAGGATATTTATGTAAATTATATTCCAAAATTCATGTATTTTTATATAAATTTTGAAACACATTTTGGAAATTTGTAGAATTTTCGGTGAGATAAGGGATTCAACTTGTGCATAATTTAGTGAAAGAGAATAAATATGTTTTTTAAAAAAAAAATGACCTTTTGAATGGTATAAAATTTGTGTGTTATGGTGTTCGATCATTGAAACACACATTTCTGTGTTCAACTTAAATTTATTTTTATAAAAAATTATACAGGATCCAGGATGTTTTGAAGGTGACTCTTATTATCAAAATCAGTTTACATACAGTTTAGTATAATCCGTTGTTGTGATTTATTTATTTAAATATGCAATATTGCGCAAATTTATTATGTATTATATTTTTTACTGGAAGTACAGATACTCCTGAAAGAAATTTGTTAAATGTTTTAAACAATTGGTTGCTTTTTTGCAAAACTTACCATCAAAAATGCAGCTCCTACAAAAAGAGCTTTTGACTTCACATCACAATTTACGTCGTTGAAATAAATATTTAATGTATACTGGGATACCGTTGCGGACCACTTTCTGGTGATAGAACCTTTTAAAGTTCCACCATCAGCAGAAAAAACCTGAAGAACAATAACTAGCGCAATCAATATTAAACAATCAGTGTTATTGTAGTTTCATGAATAATTCGGTATCGATAGAAAATCAATTACTTGGAAAAACATTACGTACATTAAAGTGAGCTTCATTTGGTGCATAACAGCCCACGGCTCTCACTCCCTCGATGCAATAAAGGGTTGTGCCAGTTTCTGATTGGATGTTGAGTTTAGATGAGAAGAAGAAGGATTCCTCTTGAATTTTCCCTATAAAATTTCCAGGTGCAATCCATACTTCCAAGACCTTGGAATTACAGCAAAGAAGGCGTCCTGTGAAATTCTTCTGGAATGAAAGGACTTCTTGATGAGTCCTATCTAACAAGGATAATCGACATGGTCGTGCAGCCCCCCACAAATTCCGATGTTTTTGTTCTGATATTTCGTTTGATAAGTAAATCGCATCGCCCAGAGGAGAACGAATTATGTATCTGTTCTCTGAGGCTATTGAAGTTAAGCCTAGAAATTGTTGGTCAACGAGTCAATTGAATCAAGGAATTGATACGTACTTTCATTGAGTTCGAAGGACTGCTCGATGTGCACCGATGGCATGTCATGAAGCAGCTGCAGACCGGAGAGGCTCACCACTGCACCTCTTCCCAGGGTGCTTGAATGTCCTACAGTGGCGACTGGTAGGGGAGCGCGTGCCGCACCTGAAACTCATAATGTGAGTTTTCGTTTGATATTTTACTAAAAAAAAATACACAACTAAGAGAATCACGTCTATTGACGATAATATTCACTGGTTCCGCGTACACTGAAATCAAATGAAACAAAATGTAATAACTCTGAAGTCGTCAACTTACAAAAGACTACAATGAATAATGATCATACATATTTAGAAACACTGTTTGTTTATTTTACGTAGGTAAGTATGATGTTTTCGCTAATTCAAATTCCAACGAAATTTCAATGAGTTATCAAAACACTAGCGACAGATAAGACTTGCGTAATTCGATATAGACATTATCTTCAGTGTATTTCTGTATGTTCCTCGTTGTGGAGTTGTTCGCAATATTCATTCGTACCTGTTGGTTCGGGCCTGCAAATCTGCGCTATCCTAAGATCGCTATCATATTGCAAATTTCTTACTGGATCGTTTTGCAGCATTTTGAGGACTGCAAACAAAATACACCACCGTTATTAATCGAAATGGGCCAGAATCAATACTGATATCACTCAAGTTTTCCTTTCAATTGTTGTTTCGCTATCGGGAAATGAAACTGATAACAAGTTGATATGAAATCACTGAGTTTTGATTATATTATAGTCGCTGAAAGGCCGAAAGTTCTTTGGAAACATTTTTTATTATCCAAAAATGAAATGTAAGAAAGGAGGTGAATCAACTATTTATGATCTAGACCTAGAATCTAGATGTAGGGTATATCAGCTTTCAGCCAACGTTTGCAACGCCAAGAAATAACGAAGACAGAAAAATATAAATTTTTTGAACAAAAAAACCCGACTGCGTTACAAAATATAAACAATATTATAAAAAATATAAAGCGAAAAACTAGCTCTTAAATGTTGGAAAAGATATCGCAGGCGGAGACAAGCAAAGAATTAAAAAACATATTTGTTCTAAAAATTTGGGCGTTTTTTACGATTTTTTTTGCGTATGAACAATTAATTGAAATTTGAAAAGAAATCTTGGGCATTATTTTATTGATAATATGAATTATGTTTACTAATTTTTTCAAGCCATTTTTGGAAAAAGATCAAAATTATGGGCTCTTGTTTTCCATAAACGAATTGAACGGAAGCAACTTTAACAAAAGTTAAATATTTTGGGAAAAAAAAAGTGAAAACCTGAACATTTCAATTTTGAGTGATTTTTGGGCTCCTTTTCTGAGCTGAGTAAAACCTCCTCTTAAAACCACGGACCACCACATGGACTATTAGTTTGTCCCCGCCGTATTTCGTCAAAAATCAAGTGAATGTTGTTCCGCAAGCACCGTATTCGCCGTATTGATGGAATACTGACAAATAATGATACCAGAGTCCAGAATGCAATACTTATTGTATTACAATTACTAAACCAAGAGGGGCTCAGAAGCCAAGGGGTTCAAGTAGTATTTTTTTCAAAATCGACTTAAGAGTTATGTGCAGAAATGAAAACTAGGATACATAAAATTACATGGTGGCAAGTAAAAGATGAGTTTGAATGATGCCAAATTTCTGTGAGAACTTTCACTACATACTATATTTTCAATTTTGTTATTTGTTTAGAGCCAAACGGTTTCATGTATAGGTACTTAGAGCCCTTTGCATCCAACGCATAGTCAGCCGAGGAGGTCAGACGAAGAAGCCAAGGGGTCCAAGTTAAGTACTAAAATGTAAATACTGAGATATTTTAATTTAAAGTATGTATTTTTACTTTAAAGAAATAGGGTCCTCTAAAATGCTTAAAATTTCAATTTCAGATTGTTTCCTATTGTTCAGATTATTCATTAAGATTAAATTTAAAACATTTTAAAATTTAGTTTTTTTTACAGAGTTGGACTTTTGTAGAGGGTGTTAGGGTTGGTATAATAACTTTGGAAAAATCCATATATGAATCATTTTTTTCTTTAAATCGGTATAATAAAAAGCTTTCATGAATAATAGATACACTTTAATAATAAAATATAAGTAATACAATGTTTAGTGTTTTCATTATAATTCAATGTTATTCCATATCAGATTCGATGATGTCACCGTAAGTATCCGCAAAGTAATCAGCAAAACAGTGTCCACAAAAACATGCTATTTGCTTTGATTTGCAGAAGACGTTGCCCATTCCACACTTAAAATGTAGCAAGGTATATTATTTGCGCCAGCAAAGAGACGAGTAACTCACGGTTTTACTCCCGATGATTCGGTTAATTTTATAGCAGGAGTTAGCAAAAAAGTTTACTGTACTGTAGTAATAATTCTTCTCCTTTACTTTACAATAATCCTCCAAAAATAAAAGCTGCCAAATACAATAACCTCATGCAGCTTTTACCATATGTACCGCCAATTCATCATGATTTTTATAAATGGTTGAATCCAGGTCAAGAAACAAATGTAGAAAACGACGAGGATGATACCACAGACAAATAATTATTTGTCTCACATGTCTCGATCCGTTGGTAAATGCGGCAAATATGAATATTCAAACTTAAAATTTTGAAAAATTTTGGTTGAATATAAACAGTTTTATACTTCGCCCTTAAATATTTCCTTCTTAACAAGGATATATTTTTTTAAAAAAGCATATACCCTTAAGATATCTTCCTAATGAAAAAGGCATCATTATATATTATATTATGTGGAAACCACAAAGATTTTTCATTTACTCAAATAAATGCGGGCCATCGTGAATTTTATTGAACGACTGTATATAACTCACTGTATCTGTACATTGCACATGCTTACATATAGTAACGTCAAGCACAGCAAATCTTATATGTTCCTAGTGCAGGAAGACTTAAACTTTTCAATTAAAGGATTTAAGTAAGATTTTGAGAAAAAGTTGCGCTTGAGCACTTCAAGAAATTAAAGGTCGAACGTCTTTTCCACCTCTGAGTCTGACCTCCTCAACTGTTGTAATCAACAGGCGGTTAGGCTCACGTGCAGCTTCCCCCTCTGAGGTGCTACGGCTACCTCCCTAAAAATTGGTTTCTTTAAAGAGATACCCACTTTATTCTTGAATAAAAATACATATGTATATGTATGTAAGTAATACATAAGACAATATCAAAAGCAATAACACAAGAGATATAGCCACATATAGGTAACATTATTGACAATAGAAATATCCTATAGAAATATCCTATTGTTATGTATAGATTTCGAGTTATGAATAGAAACAAATTTCTTAGCTTCGTATTAACAGTCGTATACAGTTATACACTAGTCGTCCCGTGAAATAGAATGACGAAGAAACTGGTGGATAAAAGTCTTCCAGGGAAAGCATCTAAAAAAATTTTCATAACAGGAATTCAGGTGTCATTCAAGCTTTCGTGTATGACGACCTTGCCAAGGATATGCATGCGCACGCCTATCGATCGCCGGAGCTTCAACGAACAAATTTTCCGAACGCAGAAAAAAGAAAAACATCTCAATCACTTTGATATATAAACCGGCTGTTAAAATTGGAGCTCGTCATTTGTGAAATTCCCAGGCAAGTGAAGTCCTTTTTTGAGAATTGCTATGAGTATTTTTGTAAGTGTACAGACCTCTGATATAGAACTACTAAAAATAGTGCTTTAAATTATCCCTTTTTAGTTGAACGAAGCTTTCAACTAGAATTCCACAAGTGGCTACAAGTGTTACAGTGGTTGAAGTGATTGCGGCCGAGTGAAATAACTTGGATCCGACTAAACTCATTATATGAGTTCCGTAAACGGTATGTACAGAGCGCTTATGGTATATTTCTAAGAATTTCGGAAAACAAGATACCATTTTCCGTCCAGTTATGAAAAAATATTTGCAGACCTTAAGTACGTATGCCATAAAGCAGTAAAGTGGGCGTGAAGCATCAAACTGCGGACGAAGTCGATTCTTAAATATTCTGAATTATTATATAAAACATTGCGTTGTTTTGTGTGCTCAGTATAATACTGTAATGTAGTCAAAGGATTTTAATAGACTCAATGATTGTTTTTGGATTACTCCCTAAATTGCGGAACAAATTCATCTACAAGTGTCTGCTCGAAACACCCACGCGCAAATCCTTATATAACAACGATTTTCTGCAAATGAAGTCATACTCAGTTGGTGACATCCAATTTAATTTCTCAATTCGTAGATTCAAACTTTGTTCGTTTGTAAAAGGAATAATATTTAATTTCACTAAGTAAAGAATTATTAAATATTGAGTACTTTCATAGGTACCTAAAGTGGCTACCGGCATGAAACGTAATAATAAAATTCAACTACATTCCTCAAATGTGTTATAATTTTGGGATGTTGTAATGTATGCATTTTTGAAAAGAAGTCATTTTTATTATTAAATAAGAAACCTGGGGTCAGGGTAAGTCTGGTTTAAGTTCATTGTTGAGGGCTGTCAATTGTTATTCACTCGAGTGCATTGGTAACACTGTATAAAGAATACCTTACAAGATTCTTAAGAGGAACAATACACGGTAGCAACTCGCAATAACGGCTACACGCTTAATGGCGTTTAGCTATAGCAGCGTTCTTACTTCTTAAATAAAAATAGGTATTTGTTTTTAAAGTGCTATATTTCTTTTTCAGTTGTAAATCGTGCACCGTACGTATTAAAGATGTGTCTATATTCTATATGTTTAAAACTTTAAAAATAAACATTTTGTACATTATTATCCTTTCTATCATTGCTTTTGAGTTAGTGTTATTATACAGTATGCACTGAATATTAGTAAATATTACTATAGATACCAGAAGATATCATTTTGATATATATAATATTACGTTTGTTTCGGATTAATTGTAAGACTGTGCCACGTGTGCACTGTGCATACATGCAACTTTGAAAGGGGCGGAGAAAGGACAATAAAAATTAAAAATATAAAAAACAACATGGTAAAAATTTAAATTTTTATGTAATTTCAAAATTAAAATTAATAAAAACCAACCTAAGGCTCTTTCGCAAGAAAGACTCAACAACCTTGCAATTTTGTCTATTAAAAATGATATTTCATAAATTTTATAGAATCTGCAGAAAAAGACATCAGCCGCCGCTATACATTTGTGGACTTTTTTAAACTCAAATAAAACCAAGAACAGCGGTGCTACATCGTTGATGCCCTTAGAAGAAACGCTTAGGTGGACAAATTCTATCAGAATAAAGCAATTTTTTTTGGCCGACACTTTCATATTTGGACCAAAATGGCAGATGTCCTTTCCTTGTGAAACATTTTAATTTATACACGCAATCACTCAGTTGCCGACAACAAAATTACTTTATTTTCACAAAAGTTTTTATTTTTTAAAGGTCCACCACTAAGTACAAAATGCAGATTATTTTAATCAAATTTCTGTAGTATTTTTTCTTGATTTTCGTCTTTCCTCTAAACAACGATACCAAATTTATGCATGTGTGTGGTAGGGTTGCAAAGATATAAACAATTTTATTGTTTAATGTACTATTTTACATTTGGTTTTTGCAAGTGATCCCCATATATCGTCAAAATAATGAGAAGGTACTAAATACTTTACTTTAATGTTTACTATATTTATTAAGTACAACTAATTAGTTCTAGTTTTTGGTTTTTAATCCTTTTAAAATTCCAATTTCTGGTATTAAGATCCGACTAATTTCAGTTATAGAGTGCCATTATTGGAGGGTTTTCTATACCCATTTTTACTGTAAGGGGGGTCAAAACTCATGTTGCACAGCATTTTGCTCTTAATTCCTTACAGGCACTCGCGAGGAATTTAAATAGCTAATAGGCTAAATTCATAACGGCAAGATTCCAGTTCTAATTACGCCAATTCAAATATAAGAATATCCAAATGGCGACTTCATAGCACTTTAACGAAGTTCAACATTGTTTATTATAAAAAGATTCCTTTTAGATATTATTCCAACTTGCACAAAAAATTTTTGCATTTTTCCCACAAAGATTGGAATATATTACAATTACATATTACAAATATATAAACATTAAAGTAAGTGCTAAGATTGTTTAAATTTGCAGGTTTTAAAATGGCTGTACAACTCCTATTAGTTGTACTCGCTAGCATGTGGATAGCCATCTCGGCACAGCAATCCCCGTTCTCCCTGCAGGCAGCCGTAGACGCACTACATCGCCGCGAGGGTCAATTAGCTACAAGGGATAATTACGCCCTGCCTCCTCGCTACAATCTCCCACAAGAGAGTGATTACTGGGACGATGGTAAACGCAATAATGATGTGTTCCGTCCCACATTTATCCAATTGTTTTATACCCTTGATCTCTGCAGACTCGAGCCCACCACCTGCTCATGTGAACAGAATGAAATTGAATCGCATCCTTGCAAAGTACTTGAGTGGAGAAAAGGACAATGAGCACGTACTGATGGGATATGATAAGAATCTGAATGATGACAATTATTTGTCAGATGAAAAGAAGCGTTCATTCTTTCGAGAACGTGAGGAAAAGTATGGTATGTGTGGACATGAAGCAAACGCGATGAAGTTCCATGCAAATCAAATAGAATTTTATCCCATTAATTTATTATTAAAGAAAAGTTATATATTTTGTTGAAGTTAAAAAAGTTTAAATTCCATTTAAATACTATAGATTCGCCATATCAAACTGTTTTCCGAGAACGGGAACTATCACCTTTATCGCGTTCAGAACTTGCAGAGCAATTTTTAAAGGAGATCGAGCAAGAACGGGAGTTGGAACGGGAGGAAAAGTACAAAGATACACTTCGCCATTTATGGGGTAAATACCAGCAACAGGAAAATGAAATTGAAGACGATCTCTTTGATGAGGAGAAGCGAAGACATCCAATGGCGAGCGACATTGGACCTTATTATGTAGGACCACCAATGGAAAGGAAGAGATCTTATCCTGTCTTACCGTGGCTGCCTGCTTCACGAAAAAAACGGTTTCCCATAACTAAAAGATCTCCTCCAACGATCCGGGAAAATGATCGTTTAACTGAAACAGACAAAAATGTGGTCAAAGATCTTCAGGAAATTTTCGGACAAAACATTGATGATAAGAAGAAGCGTTCGGCTGGTGATGGTTCGTTTCTAAATTATTTTACTTCTGGCTGTACAGCAACAGTGTCATTTCAGAAAATTTAAACAAAGAACAGTCTTCAGTCTCTTCTCCAAAAAATAATAATTCCTTAGAAGAACATCCCTCGGATCATGGCCAACACAGCAATCACCATAACTACCACACCGACCATAATGGAAGTCACGAAGAAAGTGATTCAGATGAACATGATCAGGATCACGAACGAAAATATGGTATTATTATATTTTAACAAACCATAAAGTTTCTCAAGGCTGTTGGAATGCACCGGAAAATCTAATCAGATGACGCCACTGTGGTCGCTAATAACCGCTGCAGTTCCACAGCGACCTTAAATAATAAATTTAAAAAAAAAAAAAAAAAAAAAAATTATTATATTTTCTGTCCTATACATATCATATAACGTGGGCCTAATATTCTAATATAGCTACGTCAAAACTGGCAACTGCTCATAATATGCAACAAAATAAATTTTTATATTCTCCTTTCTTTACTCGAACTACAAATCGGCAGGGTGAGATAACATGTATTGTTTCAAGCGATCTATCTCTTCTCTTTCCACAACAATATTGAAAACAATGAACGAGATAGATGCATTTTGGGTCACCATACCTAAATCGCAAAAAATCGTCGGTTGACCAAATTTTGACTTACGCTATATTAGACTTAGGACGACGATAAGTTAACGAAAACGGAGCCGATCTCCAAATTTTTATTTACTATTTTTATTGATCTTCGTAAAATTTAAAAATAAAAATCAAAAATCAAATCAATGGCGACCAGCTTGAGCTCCTCTGATTTTCGGTTTTTTTTCCATACCTGGTGGCACCTCGGGGTGCTAGCCTAACACCCAAGATGAGAATCTTTTTTTTTATTTTAAGGTGCTGAACATGATCATGAAGAAGATGAAGAAGATTTTGACGACGATGAGGATGAGGACCGGAAAAAGAAACGAGACACATCTCTCAAAAAACAATTGAATAAGGAAGAATTGCTTGCAGGTCAACCTTTACCTGCTGATCCTTCAATTTCTCGAAAAAAGAAGTCCGTCGAATGGTCCAAGTATTTTGGAATAGATCGAAAAAAGAAGGATGACGCCTGGTATATGGGAGTTAACAGGCAAGCAGCTTTTCTACTATATTTTACTATTTTTTCCATAAAAACTATAAATTTCAAACAGCAATGCAATAGAGAAAAGAAGCGCAGTTGAGATGGGCAGTGAAGAAAAAGAAAATAGCCAGAATCTTGACTCAGATAAATTAAAAAATATGGATCATAAACTGAAAATGATCGAGGATCTAATAATTGACGAAACCATTAAATACACGGGCGCTCACGAAGGTGCATTTTTATTATTTGTTTCATTGTTGAATAAGTAAACACTTCATTTTAACAGGCATTTCCGATGCAAATGAAATTCGTCAACTCAAAGACCATGTAATATCTAGACTAGCTACTGCTTACAGCTTGGAGAAAATGCGGCGAGCTCTAGGAAAGCTTAGACAGTCTGTGGAGGATGACAACCATTTACTAAAGAACAAAATTGAACCGAATGATGATGCAGCAAAAGAAAAAGATAAACGTGTTGCTGTGAAGAAAGAAAAAGTTAACTATCAAGAAAATCAGTAAGTAAAGAAGGTGGACTTTCAGAATTGAATCATTATCAAGATTTATTGTAATATATAATAGTTCATCATTGGAATCCACCGGACCTGAAAAGCCTCAAGATGTTCGCTCTAATAACATCGATAATAATTCAGGCGAAGATAATAACAAAAAGAAGCGCAACAACTTGCAAAGGTATCCTGGCGCAGAAAATGATCTGGGCGAATTTGAGGACGAAATGAATTTTGGCCACCGTGAACCGTTAGCCCAGAAATACTTCGAGGGCAGAAATTACGGATCAAGGCGTTGCCCCATTCTTGATAACATGGAGGAGAGATGTCGCAGTGTGAATGTCTTGAGCGGAGATATCCATCAGGAGTTAGTTCCGATTTGCAGCATTCATCAGTTGTGCTATCTTTGTGTAAGTCATCCAAACTTTTTTAGATTTTTTCCTCCATTTCAACATCAATTCAACATATTTCAGGGTACATCCCAGGTAGCGTGTGATTTGCAATTCTTATCGGACACAGATTCTTTCTGTGGTCACAACAGTGACTGCCAATCCGCGGCTAAATCGACGTTAATGATTTTAAGAGGAGCTCCAGGACCGCAAGTTGGACCTAGCGAGTGTCTTAAGAATTCTTGCTTGTACAGGGTGATGACAGAGATTGGTCTGTAAACCATATTTACAAAATAAACACATACTGTAAGGGTAAAAGGACACACATTTTAACATAAATTCCTTCCTCAGATTACGCTCTGTTAATCAAGTATAACCAATATTTTGAGATAATAAAAAAGTATATGTATTTGTATAATTTAATACAAACCATGAGTTAAATGAAACGGAAATGATGAAAAGCTATTTTTTAGAAGAATTTTACTCTTTTAAGTTTTAAGACTTAGCATTTTCACTCAAATGAAAATTATAAATCAATGATAATAACTACTATATAATTCACGTAACTAGAGTTAAATGTTAATTCATAATTATATTACATCTTTTAAAAATCTTATTTGAGCATGACGAGCCCAAACAGAAAAAGGCGAAATAATGGCAGCTATACTTGTTTTTTATTTTGACATTTCGCTTAACAATATTATTGTATAATAAAAAAATATGTACATCCGGGGTTTTGTTACAATCCGGAAAGGGAAATCTTGTCAAAATAAAATGACGTACTCTTGTTATGTATTACATAAATGTGTTTCGGTGTTATATTTGTATGTATGTGAACAAATGTTGTTAAAGACCTATTAAAAATTTAATGATTACTATTAATTATTGTAATTAAGATTTATTCTGCGATCGGCAAAATATTATGCATATTGAATTGGAATTAGACCCAGAGGTGAGGATGCAGCATTTATTGCATTGAGCATTACTTATGTAACTCTATCTAAATGAAGTAATTGAGAGTTCTTTACCTTGACTTAATTATTTTATTATTAGGTCCAAGTAAGACTTAATTTCTCTTAGCATGGATGCTTAACTGACACCTCTCTTTACCTTTATTGCAGCCTTGCAGAATTTAATGATTGGGTTATATTAAAAAACCAACAAACATCTACATATAACGTAGGTATGCTGTACTGAATAATTGATTACTTTTGTTTAGATTTTGGTTTTACAAGTTAGATTTCATTGAAGACAACCTCACGTCCAGTAATTCAAAAGGTACTAAAGTCAAAAAAATCTAAAACAGTAAACAATTTGAAAAAAAGATAACAAAATACATTATTTATAAAGGAGTTCATATTTTACCGTTTGAAATTAAATTACTCTCAGTTTTGGTTTGCTATATTTAAGAACATAAATTGCTATTACTCTGACTTCAAAATTTAAGGGCATTATTTAACGGTTTTTTTTTTTTAAATTATAAACATTGATAAGATATTCTAATTTGATTGAAATTAATTAACTTAATAAAATGTACAGATAACTTGCAAATTCTTAATTTTTACTATTTTATAATACAAAATGCATCCCAAAAATATTGAATACGCCATTTATCAGATCTACAATATTTGACAATAACATCGCGGACTTTTCAAGCAATTTGGTTTCATTCATTAAAAATTATTCTCACGATATCTGAGAGTTGTCATGTTTCGTATCTGATTTTTAATATAATTGACATGAAAAATATTGTGAGTAGTTATACATAAAAACTTGTAATAAACACATAAATCTTTCTATAAGTCTACATTTATGAGCAAAAGTCTATGGTTTAGATATTTTAAATGTGTATTTAATTCATGTGCTTAAAGACCATAAAAAATTATAGTTAAATGAAATAAATTCATTACATAAACGGTATAAATGTAAGAACATTTAAATAAATTTAAAAAAACAAAGAAATTTATTTTCAATTCAATATCATTATTATAAATTACGGCTACTTAATTAGGTACTTTATGTTTTGCCTTAATAGTGGTAGGTAATAATCTGAGGAAAAACAAACAAACGCTATTTATTTTATTTACGTTTTCTCTTTGTTATTCGAGCTATGAGTTTTTAACATTATTCAAATTTCAAATAGCATAAACGTGGCTTACAAAGCCATCCCTTATTCAAGGATTTATGTATGCCTTTAATATGCACTGCGATCAAAAGAGTGGTATATTGGGAGGTCACTTATAGAGGAGGATCTTATGTTCGAGGGATGCGAAAACTCATTGGAAAACATCCTCCTTCTTAGCCAAACTAACACTGGATATTCACGGAGTATATGGAGGGAAGTTTCTTCACCTTCCAAACACAGACGACACTCAGTTTCGTCAGGCTGCCGTAGTTTATGCATAATGGTACCTAAGTCTATGGTGACCAGAAAGGTAGCCCACCAGTTTTAAAAGGACTCAGCCTGATATGGCAACACTAACAAGGTGTATCTAAAAAAATGTATTAAAATGCTTGTTGAGATCAAAATGAAATACTTCAAAATTAGAACATGATTTCCGCCTCCACCTCCGATTTACGTGAGCCGAGGATAGTTGGACGGTTTCTTGTTGGCCCCAAGTACATATAATATATATAGCGTACGCCATATGTGCATATAATTAATGACCTCCAACTGGAAATCCGGAAGGCTCGGATCATGTGATCCAGCTGAAGATATGATATCACTTTATTATGTATTTCACCATCACATCAAGAAGTTAATCGCTAAGGTAAAGTCACCATTGGTAAAACAGCAATTAAAATATACATTGAAATATTTATTTTTTAGTCTAAATTATATTTATAACAATAACACGATGACATAATGTACATTAATTTAGAAATTACTATCAATCACGCATAAGTAATTACAAAATCGATAAAAGGACTGACGTTTTTGATCTTCTATTAATTCGTCTTAACAAATATACAAATTTACTAAAAGTGCAATGAGTTATAAAAAAGGAAACATATATATCTTTAGTTATAAAACAAATATACACGAAAAACGCTTAGTAAGAAGTAAATATATTAATTTGGGAGAGTTACACAAAATAAGGAGTAGTATTCTTTATACTATTCACCATTACTGGTTTTCATCTAGGTGTGGTGGTTGTTTGCATTTTTTCCAAAAAGTCTGATGACAGGACATTTTCGACTTCTGCTAAGCATCCATCCACATCCTTTTCTGTGTCTGCGAAGTTGTGTGGTGTTGGCCATGTTACACTCAAGGTAGAAAAAAATCCATACAAGTCTTGCAGACTATTAATCTGTTGGCACGTCAGCACCAAATATTTCCCTCTTTTAAATTCGGTTTTCTAAAATGAAATAAATGCAAAATACGTATGAATTGAAAAATAAATCATAAATTACCGGTGAATGCACCGTGTACTTCATATCCATCAATCTGGCTATTCTGCGCACATGAGGTATGTAACCACCGGCACTGAATATATTCAATTCTTCCAAATGGCCATTTGTTAAGATTTTATCATCGACGCCATCGTATTCGGTGCCAACGAAAGCCCATCGGTACATTTGGAAATGAGGAAGATTAGTAGCAGGTAAAACACAGCCAAGTTCCAGCAATTTTGCAGCTTCTAATTGCACATTTCTCCAATGAACAGAATTATTTTGTGATGAAAGTCCATTGCCAGAGTTGTTGACCCAAGATGAATCAGTATTTCGAATTTGTTGACTACGGAAAAATACATGATGAATCTTTACATCAATAGACATGTCAAATAATTTACTTAGAGTCATCACTGTCTAATTTCAATTCTTGTTCAATAGCCAAGAACACTTGAACCATCTCGGCAATTATGATTGGCCATACAGACGTCACATGATCGGGGGACATTCGCAATAACAAAACCCGAAAGCAAAGAAGCACTGCAGCCTGAACTGAAGGAACAACATTTGGAAGACGCAAACTATTTGTGAGTTGCTCTGAAAAAGGCAGCAATAACGTTAAAATTTATATTGAAAACTATTGATAGAGAAATATTTTACCTTGAATTTCCGGCATATACTTGTCATATTGATCGTGTTCACTACAATAAATTACAAAAGCCAATCGTTTGAGCAGCAAGGCGCGCTGTTCGTACTCTTGTTCGCGAGAAGTGAATATATTTAAACCACCTGTTTGCGTTAGCGATACACGACTCATCAATTCTCTAAACGTAGTGTTGTCGTATGTCATCAGGCTGTCCATAATTTGCTTCCAGAATGGCAGACAACAGATGTCCATTTGGAAAAATGAGGAATCTAAAAGAAGATCTAACATATCCTTACGCCACGCTTTCCGGGTGTACTACAAAGAGATGTATAAGTATAAGAAAGATTTTATTGCTGTCCAATCCTTACTTGGTACCCACTTAAGCTTGCAAGCAAACTGGAGCACGCGTAAAACGAAGGAATATTTCTAACAGTGTGATTCTTTAAATAAGGTGTTATGTTGTACATTAATGTGGTGATGATGGTCACGACTTTATCTTTCTCTTGTGCACCATACGCAACGTCTAGCAAATTAGCCAATACTGAGGCTAATACTGATTGCGCCTGTACAGAGTACTGTTGATTTCCAGGCAAGTCCTTGACACCTCCATCAGGTGTTGCGGGTGATATGTCCTCTTTTACAGCCAGATTCCTTCTTAGCCATGTAGTTTGTTCCAAACAGGAGCCGGCTACATTAGACAAGGCCTCAACGAGCCTCGAAGTAACATCATGCAGATCGCGAATATCCTTCTTATCTTGGAAAGGCATTTGGGGACAACGTTGAACAAACTCATTTAGCAGCATCAAAAGTACGAATTGAGCTGGCGGTGCTAAAGCTAAGCCCTCTCGAAGCAGTAACAGAAGTGAGCTCCACGAGTCCCCCAACTGTGGAGCTGGAGCATTTTTCATGTAAAAATAAAACAGCTCCAAAGCACTTACTTCAATTGTAAGCCCCACAGGCGGTTTGTGAATAGGTGGAGGAGATTTAACAACCTGATGAAGGGTTTGCACGAAGGAGTCCATCGGCATAACTCTAATGCTTGAAACCAATTTCACTAAGCTCAATTGCTCTGCACTGGCCTGTGGTAAAGAGTTTCTCAAGTACTGTTCACTGATTGGTACTGTCCTGTTTTCATTCTTTATCTCTTGTTGTTTTTTAAAGATCTCTCCCCTTTCCTGCCAGGTAACAGCAATCGCCGCCAAAAAGTTTGTTCCATGATGTAAAGAGATTGGGCTCAGAAATTCCATTAATTGTTGTTTCACTTGTCGCACTTGCCCTAACTCGCTGTCCCAAATAGCAGCAACACTTGCCACTATGCGAAACAGATGACTTAATACAGCATTCCTTGCTGAAGTGAGCTGCGAGTTTTTGCTTTGGTTCTCTTGCGAGTTTTGAGAGGACAAAAACGAATGTACAATATTGTTAAGAAGCTGACCAGTGTTTGAACTATGCGCTGTAACACTAGTCTGTGGATACGCTTGATTGAACAAATGCGATAAAGTGGTTTGTTGTGTATTGTCCAGGAGGCAGTAATGACACAGCACTGTTATGGCTTCTAGTTGAGAGACCACATAATCTGGAGGAAAGCTGCATTGCTGTTTTAAAGACATGCCCACGATGCCGTCGATATTGGTGCAAAGCTGGTGCACCACACTTATTACAATATTAGTCAAGCTACCGAAGTTGAAGCAATTCAATGATGAGGTGACCAGATCCGTCCAATTTCGATGCATGTGCCTAAGACAATCCGCCTGGCAAATACTTCAGAGTTTAGTATATTACAAATTCATAATGCATCAACTTACCTGCAGTGCATTCAAAACAGCTGCCAGAAACATTGGTTGCTGGCTGATTAAAGAGTTGGGCAAATACTTTACATTCAAAGTTCCAGATAGTTTAGATGGCGAATTTGATCCTGTAGTTCCGTTTCCATCAGTTTTATTTACACTTTCGTCATTCTTCAGCAAACAAACTTCGTACTCTAACTTTATCACAGCCATAACTAAGCGTAAAAGCTGAATTTGAAACGATTCTGCATGGAGATTCTCATCTTGTGGATGATTCAATGTAAGGATTTGTTCCGTGAGGATTTCATTTTTGCTCTGAAGAAATTCCATAACAGAAGAGTTTAGGCAATGAAGGATTATTTTTTGTAATTTACATTTAGCCATTAAATCAGCAATGTAACAAGCTAGTCCCTTGCCCATTCCCCGAACAATTTCAATTAGTTCGTTGCATATTAACGAAAGGAGCTCTATACTCTCCAACTGGACCTTACAGTTGCCAATAATGTCTTCCATTTCTGGGCAGTCTTTTCCTTCAAATTGATCTTTTTGAAAGTAGCTTCTTGCGTAATACAAGCACACTGTAACCAGGAGCTCCAGATTCATGCAACCGCGATATGCTTGACTAAACTCCGTGTTAGCAACATTTCCTAGAAATCCTTTTCCAAATATACTCTTTCTATGGCGCACCAAAAGGTTTTTTATAGATCCACTTGGAATGGACGTAGTGATGCAGAGGCACAAAAATGTGCGAGGATCGGTTTGAATCATATTTCTGAGGGTTTGAAATGCATATAAAGTTTGTTTGGTGTCGTACACGTTGAAGTAAAGCAGAATGTGTGTGTGAAAAGGATGAACCTGAAAAATCATTCTTAAAAGTGTTCATATAGTTGTAAAAAAAACTTACTCTATCGCAATGACGCTTTTTTTCTTCTGACATTTTTCTATTTGAATTCTTATTGCTTCCCTCTATTGCCACATTTTGTCTTAAGATTTCTACGTTTTGCTTACCCTTTTCCAGGGTTTCTTTAGCAAGATCCCAATTGATCTTGCCGGATCCCAGGCTTAGAGCCCGTTTTATACTGTCCATATCGTTTTGATCCGATGAAGGATCGGTCTTAAAACTTTTTTCATCGAACATCTCATTCTCATTATCGCTGTGCGAATTAGAGTCAGAGACTAGTTCCTCATTGATACTTTTGCTTAGAACGTACCCACTGGCATTGCTGTCTGTGGAAGTCTTCGAAATGCAACTCATTCGCTTCTTTTCAGAGCCAGATGCTGATTTACTTGACTTTTTGTTTGACTTTTTTTTAGTAGATTTTGTTTTTGCAGAAGGTTTTACGCAATTAACAGCGGCCTGATCCATTAAATCGTTCATGAAATTCTCTACAATATCAGTCCCCGTAGTGCCAGAGGATGAACTAAAGTACTCTTCTGCAGTATGTGATTCTTCCAGGACTGTGCTGGGCGGTATTCCATCAGTAACTTCAGTAAATGACATTTCTATTTTTTCCATAACTTCTGAACTACTCCGTGTGAGATGATACCGCTTCCGGTTTTTGGTTCTATCATGTTCTGAAAGTGCCTCTGATACACGTTCACAATCTCCTGCAAAACGCTTCAAGTTGCCTGAAGACGAAACACTTTCCTTTTCCACACTCACGTCCCGTTGTTCTGATTCGGTTTCTGTGCAACTTTCATCTGATTCCTCAGAAGAAGACGAATATTCAACGTTATTTAAGATTTCATCCTTTTTGAACTCCTTCTCTGTGGTGCTGTCATTGATAGTTGTTTCGTCTTTAATGGACAAACTTGTGCCCAACGATCCTTGTTCAAAATCAGCCGCTTCAAAATCTGACGAGTTATCAAGAGGATTAATTATCAGACCAATGTTGCTATCAATTTCCGTTATTGAGGATGATACTTTATTGCTAACGAAGTTAGAAGTTCGATTTTTATTACCTAAAGTAACACCGAAAAATTTCTTTTGTAATGAACGAATTGGACTTCTCTTCTTCATTTGGGAAGAATCTGTGTGATATTTTATATTTCCGAATTCTGAGCTGATTGCATATACATCTCGATTCAACAGAGCATCAGCTTCGTCATCTAAGTCTCTACTCAGAGTGGTATCAGATAGACTATCGTCAGCGTCTTTTTTAATAAGATGTGCATGGACTATTCCGATTCGCTTAGTTTTTGAAGAAAGTATGATTTTGTAAAGAGGTTTGACTAGTCGAATAAGGTCGCCCCTGAGAAGGGAAACTTGTAGCCACTTTGTTACTAAAGTTCTCATAGGTACATAATAAGGTAATGTAAGCGTGTCTAAGACCTTGAGAAGTGTTTTGTCAAAACCTTTTTCCGGTTGCTTTTCCCGTCCTAAGTGCCAAAGAAGTTCGAATTTTTTAAAACTCTGTGATTCACTTTCGTGTAACTCTTGTTTGTAATCTAATTGTGACGGTAGCACACACATTGTTTGAATATCGGAAATTCTATCTAGTTTGTATTTTGACAACAGCTCAATATTGCTACCTAATTGTAAAAAATTCTTCAAAGATTCTCTCTCAGAAAACTGTAAATATTCATTTGACATTCTATTTCCAATCACGATTTCAACTAATCCGCTCTCTAAACAGCTGTGCAACTGGTAAAGTAATGAACTAATTTGTTTCTGATCATTTGCAGAGTCTCCCAAGTAATTCCATAAAGCTGAAACTACTAGTTGGAAAATTCGGGTATTGTCCTCAATGTATCTTATATGTCCCAATTTCAGGAGAGGAAGCATTACTACAAATGTTACTCCAGGACTTGTAGAATGTTCCATTTGAGATTTGAGAAGACTGTAAAAAAGTAAAAGAATTTGCCATTTAGCTGTTCTCACTCAATTAGTAGTAATTTACCTAATTAAATCAAATAATGTTGATATTGCGGTCAACTGTAGCTCCTTGTCACTGCCAATGTAGCATCCAGTCAGAGCCAATACTTTAAGCCAACTGGGTAATTTTACTTCTGTAAGATTGTCACTAAGTCGTATTGATGCAAAATTGATGAACAAATCTTTACCGTGATTATCTAAAGTTATGTTTTTATCACAGTTGGGAAATGTAGACATTTCCACCAGTAAATTTGAAGCTAGTTTGATTGAAGTCCGCAGAGGTTCGCTGAGAGTCAAAGACATCAATCTTGAAATTTTATTTTCAGTAATTTCGTCGAAACGTTTCTTCATTTCACTGCAATGCAGTGCTTCTGTGCTCGAGCAACAATCTTTGAATTCACCATCACTTAAATCGCTTGTGGAGTCATCACCAAACATTGATTTATGTAGTAAGTTATGCAAAAGTGTAGTTCGAGTAATTGAATTTATTTTTAGCGTGTCAAACAACTTATCAATTTCTTGCAACCTCTCGGTGTTTCCGTCTTCATAGACCTCTTCTTTTGCAAAGATATTTTTTACTTTAATTGGACTGGTGTCTTTCATAACTGTTACAGTTACAGGGCAAGAATTTATCCGAGATAATTCATGGCTTTGTAGTACTTGTCGATATAAGTATACTTCATAGAAGACCTCGTATTGCTTAATACACTTTTCTAAAATACCATGTTCTTGAGCGGAAACGATATTTCGTAGGCAATATGAGGTAGATTCATTATTGTCATTTACAGTAGATAAGGATGCATGATTCAGTGATATTTCTGTTTCAGAATTTTCTCTTGAATTTTTGTTTTGCGGATCTTCTTTGAGACTCAAATGATTTTTGCTTTCAGTCTGGCCGGTAGAATCTGATTTTACTTTTGCATTCAAAGAAACGTTCATATTTTTGGATTTCTTTTTACTAACTGGAGACAAATCAGGAACATTTTGACCAGTATCTGGTGATAACTGAAAATTGATTTCCAATATTATTAAAAAATGTGTCGTGAAGCTCAATTTAATATCTAGCAAAAAATGTAATATAATGTGGACAAACATATTAAATAATAGTTATATCTCAACTATTCTAGCTTACCTCTTTATCAAGCTCTAATAATTTTGAATATGACTTTGCCTTTTTGTTTTTTTTCGGACTCTTTTTATCAATGAAATGGTTTGAATTGGATCTTTTAATTGGTTCCTCTTCGTGACAGGCAAATTGATTTAGCTTTGAATCAGATTTACTTTTTTCAAGCAGACTACCTACTTCACTTACAGTAGGATTGACATTTTTTTGTTTATTTTCTGATGCAGTCGATTTTTTAGAATTTGGAACAACTTTAATGGGACTTCTATTAAAAAAAAATCGTTATTTCTGTAATAAAATTAATATAAACGAGTATCTCACGTGATCATTGGCTGCACTCGAGATACTATTTTCATACACAATTTCAGTGATGCTGTAACTTCTTGATGCATCAGATGCTCTGAATGGATCGTTAGCAACTGTGTAATTGCGAGAAAAACTTTAGGCAAGTAAATGCGAGTCGTCTCGTTGTAGATTTCAAGTGAAATCGTTTCAAGTAAAAACTCAGTCAAGTAACATATTTCAATTAAGTTCGGATCACCAGAACCAACCACTGAAGTAACTTTCTGCTCCGCAGGCTGAGTATAACAGCGTAGATTTTTGGTCAACTCCGACGAATTCTCGTTAGCCTAAAAATAAATTGAAAGCTGTAGATTATAACAAACAACGTTAAACAGCGAAATGAAGTATGATAAAATTAAATAAAATTACCGATGTACAAGACTTTTCATATATAATAGTCATAAAGTTCCAAATGTATGCTGGATCGAATGTAGCGAAGAGCAAATTAGCTGATTTACTAACTTCTAGGTTCCCACTTGATAAGGACATAGCTCTTATTACGTCACACAAAACATAATCTAATATTTCTGATCCAATTTCTGCTTTATCCAACAGTGAAACCAATATTCTGTATGGCTTCAAATCCACTGGTACGGTTTCCAGGCTAAATTTCAGTGTACGTATGAAAGACTTGATTAAAATCTTCTTTGAGTACTTGTCGAAATACGATTCTTGCCCTTCCTTTATTTCAACCTGGGCTCCCTTATTAACTTCAGTTCCCAACATCCATGAGTATAAACGACGGTTTAGCGACATATCTCTTCGTAGGATTGTATTCAAACTATTCGTAACCAGTTTAGTTAGTTCTTCTTCCTTCAAATATACTGTATGCATCGGAAAACCCAATAGTAAGAATTCGAGGGTGTTTCTTTGCACCAGAATTAAGGAATCATTCAAACAGGCACACAATCCGGACATCATGACATCGTGATTATGCCCCATAATGTAGATTTGCTCCTGCATTCCTAAGCGTTTATTAAAGTGATCTAGCAAGTAAGATATTGCAGGCAGTCTTATAGAAGCATTAGTGGCAACGCATTCCCATAAGCAGGCATAGAAATATATAGGATTTACGGCAGTGCACACTTCTGTCATTAGGGAATTCGTACGCTCATAGTGATCTAATCCATTTTCATATCCTGGGAGGACTCCGCTCAAAAATCCACTTAGAGCAGGACGAAGTTTTTCGCCTAAAGGTACAAAATATTTTTCATAGATATCTAGAAGAGCTGGTCGTACATTCATCGCAGCGTATCCCAAAAGAGGAAACAATCCAGCACTAAAAGTAAATTGAAATGGAAATTGATCAATATTACCAACAAATGTTTCCGTGGATTTACCTGTAAATGAACATTTCCGTTGCTAGCCTTTCTGGTCCCATTTTACTAAATATAACATCATAAGTTTCTAAAGCTTTTAGGTGAACACCTGATGGCAATGCTGGATGCATACATTGCGCTAAGCGTTTTGAAATTTTTATCCTCCTTGGAATTACTTGATATTGCGCATTTCCCGAAATTACCTGGTAATACATTTTTTTTAATGCAAACAGTGATCATGAATATAATATGATCATTTAAGGTTGACAGTAAATTTCTAAGTGCTAATATGAGTCTTGACATGAAGTGTTGTTTTTTATAAACATAAAACTAAACTGTATAAAGATCTACTTTTCGTTTATTTTTATTTTTATTTTTTTTTACAAATCGAAAGATGTATATTTGTACAAAATATTGTAGCTTTAAGATTGCACACAGTCAGTGGATAGTCAGACAATTAGTTAGCTAAAGACGATATTTCCTTTGCCATTTTAATATGCGTGGGGCTGGGGGGTGGTTTACACTGATTTGTGCTGCAACAGAATTGCTCCTTCTACTCTAGCAGAAGGAAATTGGATTTTGAAATGGACTAACTGAAATGGAAATAGGCTTGCATCCTTGCACCTATTCAGCTATTTAACTCCCAAAACAAATAAGTCTAAATTCTGCTTTATTCATAATTCTTAGCCTTTTTTATAAGACTGAATACATATCTTAATTAACTCTTATATAATACAGCAGTGTAAATATTCCTATCAAACATTAAGATTACATAATATTATAAATAATATTATATATGCTTGTTCAACAATTTTTCCTTGGTCAATGCACTGCCTCAGCGAGTCAGGTGCGTGGTAATTCGATTCTACATGCTCGAAGTTGCATTAGATCACAGTTGACCTGCAATTAAGTGCATCTTCGCACTTTTACGCTGACCGAAAGGTACGAATGATTAAATGCATCCCATGGAGAGAAGTTGTACGTATCAAGAATAAACCGTGAATTAGTGATTTTGGTGTATGCAGGAGCATTCATGTCTTTCCTTAAAATTCCGGATTATTTTTTAAATAACCGGAACGTTAAAGACAATATTCATCACAGCATAAAAATATAGTTGTTATATAATAAAGTATAACTGAAAAGAACTTATCTTCATAAAAAAAAGGAGGTCATGTACCCCAGATGGGACTCGAACCCACAATCCCCGGCTTAGGAGGCCGATGCCTTATCCATTAGGCCACTGGGGCGGTTACAGCTATGGTGCTACAGTCTTTACATAATATTTTCTTCTGTCCATTTTTAGATTATGTTACATTTAATTGTTAGTGGACTTTACATAAAGTAACAGCACATTTATCGAACAACTTTGAAACGAGTCCGCACTAAAAAACCTTCAAACTTACCTTACTAAGTTTTCCCAAAGCAGAAATTAAGTCAGCCCATTCACTGGAGTATTCGAAGTTCTTCAATGCTTTGTCGATATTCGACATATAATTCCGATACTTTGGTTCATTTAAAAGTTTTTTCTCTTCTAAGAGGCTATCAGCCGACTCCATTGTGTTGATCAATGCAAATCGCTAAGTTTTCTACTGCAAAAAACAATAGAAGAAACAAACAAGTTATTTTATGCAGCAAATGTTTAGAATATATTTGCTTAATGGAAATAACAAAATTAACGTGCTTGTGGAATTGACTCAAATTAAAATTATCTAAGGAAAGGAATTGATCTAGATCACCATGAATGAATTCCGGTACCGATAACCAACACCATTATCCTCGATTGGATTAAATTAATTTTCCATGAATATTTCTAATTTCTGGAATTCGCTGTCAACGTTGATAGACTAATATCAGTCGCGCTTTAAGATAAGCAATTGCATATGTTCTCACTTTAGAAAAGAGATAGCAACTTACATTTTCTTTTATATTATTCATATATATTTAGAACCCCTTCTCAGAGAGGGATGTTTTTAGAGATGTTTCCCTTTGTGCTGCAGAAATAAACAAATGATTTGCTTCAATTTCTGTAACTTCACAAATTTGCACTAGTATTAACTCACATCAAATTGCATTCGCGCGAAGGATATGGAGGATATCCACAATGCCTGCAATTATGTTTGATGAATCACTTAATTCGCACCAATTATACTACAAAATTCGATTTCCAATTTCGCCAGCCATTAACATATTTACGTTGTCTGGAGTCAGCTGACATTTTCTGGATGTCGCAATCCTCCACAAAGAGTTGTCAAAATTACAGGGCTCTTTTTTCTATTGTTTGGCTGAACCGCGCTTTATTTATCAGTTCTTTCGTTTGCTGCAATTTTTTGTTGACAACAATACTTTTTTCGAAGAACACCCCAACTATATTTATAGAGAAAAACATATGCTTTAAAATTTTTAATTGTAGCACAGCAACCTCAATTTACAAAGTTCTTTCTCAATAAAGTGCTCAAATTTTGACATGTCTCTTCAATACTCAGCTATTCAGCTACTCTGGTCTCTGTGTTCTTAGTGAAAAGTAGTCTCACTAGGTAACACTAAACTTTGTTCAAATTTCATTGAAAATCTGAATTTGTGCTCTTAAAATTTGAAATGCATAGAATCATTATTTTAATTTAATGCGTGGTACATAACAGTCTTAAGATGTAATTCATTATTAGACACTGACTGCAATATTTGTATTGAAATCTGTGAATAATGATGTAATAAATTTTAATAATTAAATAATATTATACTGGTTTTCTTTTAAACCGCAGGTAGGTGAGTTAAAAAACAGTTTGGTATACATTTCAGAAATTTCAATAAAAGTAATGTTCTACAAAGTATGCTTATAAAATAGTTTGTTCTTATGGTATCCAAATTTTCTAAAATTCATCAATAAACCGATTTCAGGGGTGAAAAAGACTGTCGACAGTGACCTGAAATTTTAAAGGAAGAATTGCGAACTGCGAAGTAAATTCTGGATAACGGATAGCGCTCTGAATCCAAGATTCCCTTTATTTCCAATACTGCATAATATTGAATTCTAATTCGGCATTATGCAAAGAAAGCTGCTCCACCATCGTCCTTCTGTGACATCTAGACCTCGTGACGTTAAAGACAATTCATCACAGTATTCAAATCAAATATAGTTGTTATAAAACTATAATATAACTGAACAGCAATTATCTTCCATAAAGAAAAAATGAAGGTCATGTACCCCAGATGGGACTCGAACCCACAATCCCCGGCTTAGGAGGCCGATGCCTTATCCATTAGGCCACTGGGGCGGTTACAGCTATGGTGCTACAGTCTTTACATAATATTTTCTTCTCTCCATTTTTAGTTTATATTACATTTAATTCTTAGTGGACTTTACAAAAACCTTTATTTTTATTTATGTTTTCCGGTAGCAAAACAAACAAAAATTTGTTTATCTAGCAAATGTGTAAAATAAATTTGTTTCATTGCAATTAAAAAAATTAAGAAATGGATTGATCTAGATTCTAGATTGATCTAGAATCTGAATGAATTCCGGTAAGTTTCAGTCGCGCCTTTTATCTTTTAAGATAAGCAATTGCTTACGTTCTCGCTTTAGAAAAGAGATAGCATATCTTACATTTTCCTTTTTATTAATCATTACACATTAAGAAAATCACCTAAAAAGTAAAAGGTGATGCTTTTAGTGGCTTCCCTTTGTGCAAACAAACAATTTTTGTTTCAATTTCCGCAATCCTCTTTCTTCTGCTGCAATTTCTTGTCGACAACAATAATTTTTTTCGCAAAACACTTCTAACTATAATATTCATAGAGAAAACACCACGCACATTTCTGTGATGCACTGGACAAAATATGATTTATGAAAATATAATCAAAGACCTTAACTAATCATAAACACCGTATTATTCGTAGTCATCCTTACAAAAATATTATTTTATTTATTAAAAGAATGGAAAATCAAACGCAATACTTGTCTCCTGAGCACTCAAATTTAAAATTTAATTTTCATGAAATATTTACAATAAAATATTTTTCTATTTTGAATTATGAAATATTCTGCCACATTTTTCTATAAAATTTGAAACAATTTCATTTACATAATATTATGTATATTCGAGCAACAAGACACACTTAGCTATAAATTTATGATCATGTTTTAATTTCTTTTTTAAATAATATAATCATTCATCGTTGCTCCAGAATTACCTATTCTAGACAGTTGGCAGTTATTTAATTATGTCGCAGTATGAGACGTATGAGAAAGACAATCAAATTCTCCTGGAATACATTAATGAATTTCACACTTCATTTGGCAATTGTATTTTATTCTAATATCAACTTAACTGATTGCCAAAAATTTTGATTTATAATGGCTAATGTTATCACAATAAAAATATTACTTCTAACTAAAAAGGCAATTGTATAAAAAGTAAGGTAATTTTGTTACAAATTATGGTGTATACTATATGTTCTTCCGGAGAGTACATAAATACCTAATAAACCAAAAGTAATAGAATATGATTAAAAGAATTTTATTCTGTCCCCTTATATCTTCTTTAGAGATTCGTTTCGATATTTGAAAATACAAATAGAAGACAGTTTCTTCAATTTTAGCACAAAACTTTGCCTGATTGGAATATAAAAATTACAAAGCATTTATAATGGACATACTTGAGAAAATGAAGCGAAAAAACTGTCAATACAAAAATGCGACATGCAACGAAACTCTCGGTTAAGTTGCTCTGCTATTGTGTAAAATATTAAAAGCAATAATTTGGACCGGTATTCTAAAATAATAGAAAAATTAATACTATAATGCATCACTCGTTTCCGAGTCTTTATTTGAATCGTTCATAGAATAGTTGGTTAAATTTAATCGAGACTTTTCGTAATCAACAAAGTCATCAAATAAGCTTGGCCATGCCTCTGTGTCGTCATATTGTGTTATATCACATGTTTCGGCAAAATTTAAAAACATATTCCACGTGTCCTTTGGTATACCACGTATATTTGGATCTTGCTCCAGAAACTGCAACCAGCGCTCTAAAATTTCTGGCTTATATGCTGTAAAAACTAACCGCCATAAAATAATTGCCATATCTAATGACAGAATTCGATGATCTGGCTCCAAGCCAAATCTAATACAGAAAGAAATAAATGTTATTTATTATTCAAAAACAATTTCACGTTAAATGTTACCTGAATGTGAAACGATATAATTGCTTAAACATTTCGCCATCAGTTTTCAATTTTTCAACTGTTTGCTCAAGTCTCAAGCGAATTGCTTCTATTGTATCAGCCGTCATTACTTGTAAGCCTTGAATAAACTCCGACTTTGTAAAACGACACATCTGCGATGCATCCAATCTCCATGCCAGCACTAATATAGCAAAATCGTCCGGTTGATATCCCAAGTCCTTGCATAGCCGCTCGATTCCCTCAGAAAGTATAGCATCCTCATTTGGGTCTTTGTACTCTTCAAAAAGTAAATTTAATGTGTTGTCAGAGACTTGGAGAGGTTCTTTAACTGCAAGGAAAAGTGAAAATTGTTACACTCAATTCCTTAACTAGAAGGTTTGCTATTACCCGTTGTAATAATATCCCCCATGTTATTAGCATTACCATTAAGTAAAATTACAGATTTTTTAAAGCTACTCCTTTTAGTATCTCCAATTGATTTAAGATTTGTTAAATGTACGGGACTTGGTGAAAGCAATTCATCAGTTTCTAAAATAAAGAGCAAGTATTATGTCGAGAGCCGTCCTGATAAACATGTGATGCTCACCTCCTGGCCGATCGGTGTAACTTCGATCAATGGTGGTGCCACCACGAGTGTCAGTGTTTAATGCTTGCGACGCCGGTGCCGCTACGCAAATTTGTTCTGGTGATGATTGGAAGCATTTTAAACAATTACCCATAATACAGAATTTTTCTCAATATCTGAACAAAGGATCCTCTTCCAATCAATCCAACGTTTCTTTTGTATTCCCAGTGGTGATTTCTTCTAATTTTATTGCTTTAAACGTATTATTTGGAGAGCTGATCGTTAATAAATATGCTAAGTTCACTAAACAGCTGTGGATTACACAATCCGTACAACAAATAGTAGTGATACATCGCTTCTTACAGTTTTCGTTTCACATCCTTCTTTCAACAATGGTAGTTTACGGAAAACACAAATTTCTTTTTAAAATTTTATAGAACACCAAGAAGTGATTTTTGTTGGCACAACTAAATTACTATACTTGAAGTATTGCAGGAAATTGGCACTTCAATTAACATCTTTCGGTCTCAGTATGTACCTGCAAGTAAAAAAGCCGTTTTGTATACAAAAATCGAAGCACAAAAACCGTCTCAAAATAATTCTATCAAGCCACCATAATAAATGTAATAATATTATATACATTTTGTGAAAAAAACTAACCATCCGCCGAAGCAATTTCCCGCACTAAACTGTTAAATTAAGCAGTAATTTTAAAGAATATTTTCCCATTTAAATATTTGATTTATTTTCATAAAATACACAACATTTCAAATAGCATATTTACAAACGAAAATTAAGAAGTAAAATTTTACAAGTTTAATATTTTCATAGAACATGGCAAAGAAATTTAGATATTAGACATCCGACAACTTGGCCCAACGCAGAAACTGCTGCAGTTCACTAACTGGCAAATTTTTACAGAGAGCCTTGACGCGCAAGTTTCGGTCCGTCGTTATCAGAACCACAGACGTTGACAAGATCTGTTGTCCATTTTCGTTTCTCTCGACATTCGTCTTCGCGATATTGATAGCTGAGGTTAAAATCTTGTCGTCATTAGATTCATACTTTTCGTATTGTTCTTCCAGGTCAAACGAGGCTGTATTTAAAAACGAACCTTTTGAAGTCACACACTTTACGTAATAATTCTTAGATTTTATAAATTGAAGGGCTTTGCTAGCACTCGACGATACCTCATCGAAATGATGAATTTTGCTGCGATTTAGCTGAACTAAAGAGGAACTGGAAGGTTTGATTCCTTTAGATAATCCTTCGAGTTCGTTAACCACTACTAAAGGAACTGCCAGTAAGTAGTGCTTAAAATCGCTGGCAATTATTTGAAGTTCATTCAAGGAATCTATGAAACAGTTGGTGTCTGGAACTAGATACTTCGGACGGACTTCGATATACATAATTTTTCCGAAATCCTGAAGAATATTGTGCAAATTTTGTTCATACTTCTCCTCCATCATTTTCCTATGTTCCAATTCCTGTTTACGTTTAAGCAATTCACCAACTTCTGAATTTTCCTGGCAAGGGATCACATCTTCGTCAGGCTTCACCATCGACCCAGAAAGTTTCTCATTACTTTCATTTATTGACGATTCCTTGAAATCATTCCCTTCATATGCATCGCTATTGTTGCTTGCTTCATTGGTTATATTTATGAAAAATTCTTTGCCATCATTTGCGATGCGTTTTAGTAATGGGGGCGAGCAGTTGCATAAGCACGTGGCTCCACAGCGAATTATTTTCTTAATACGAATGATTTCAGCATTGAAATTTAATGTCTCCGGGCATGTTGCAACTGATTTTGAATTGCTCGCTATGGGACTAAAACCATCCAGAAACAAGTCTTCCTCCAACTTGGAAAAACAAATATCGTCCTCTTCAGCATCATAATTTTTGCTAAAAGCAGAAAGCAGTGTAATAAGCTCGGCAAAGTCATCCCACGGGTTTATTTCGTATTCATTTGCGAAGTCGTAATTTGAAATGGATGGCAAAGGCATCCAAGACGAGAGATGAACAGATAGCCAGTCGCACCAAATTTTCACCACTTGCAGGAGTCTATTTAGGTTCGTAGGTAAACATGACGATAGGTTTCCCGTTTTACTTTGTGTGGATATATGTTCTATTAGAAGTTCATTGGCATAGTTAAAGACCACTCCAAGCATGAGGGAAGTTAAGTTGAATCCATGATTGCTTACTTCAGATCTTCCTTCATTGTTTTTATTATTGCATTCTATAACGAATATATTCAAAGAGATTATTTGCAGAAGTCGATTCTTTGAGTAAAGCAAGGAATCACGTTCCAGAAGTTCCTTGAATTCTGTAAGCATTTGAAATAAGATCCGTCCAAAATTTTCCATACCGATCTTTGTGAAGAGTTTACCAATGATGCACAAATACGTTAACTGAAATCGTCTGAAGAGGTCTTCGCTTGATAACTCTTTCAATGATTGCTCATCTAAATAAGAAAGATTTTTCAACGAGTACGGTGAAATGCGGTACAATCGGCGACTGCCATCTGGATGAATCCAAATTTCCTTCCTAACCGATGCCAGTTTATGTACAGAACCTGCAGATGTACTCTGTTTTTGTGGCGCTTTAGTTTCTGTCCGACTCTCACATTTTTTTCTTATTTCATCGAAAAGTACTGCAAGACTTTCTCTAGCTGACTGAATCGGATTTGAAGCAGTCAAACTTCGCATGTGATAATATATGGCATCAAATTTCCGCTTTGAATATATCGATAATATGGCTAATTGATTATAGGGAATACCATTACTTGGTACAAGTTTTCTCGCAATGTGATAGTATTCAGCTGCCTTTATAAATTCACTTCGTCCAGAAATTTGCTCCTCATACCTCGATAAATCTCCCAGGCTAATATAAATTTTTTGTGCTGTGACTTTAGCCAATATTTCGAATTTATTATTGTCAGAATTTGTTTTTGATGTAGTTTCGAAATCAAAGTTATTTGTTCTTCTTAAAGTATTTAACAATGAATGGTAAAATGTGGTCCCTTCTCTTATTATATCCAAAGACTTTTCTTTGCAACCGATATTGATTTTGCATTGCTTTTTTAAATGCTCGATTACGTTGTAATAAAGAATTTTCCAAAAATATTGCTCTACGTTTTCTTTGCGGCAGAATTTCAAGTTAGAAGCCAGAAGAAAGTCTAGTAGTTCTTGAATGACCTTCCTCGCATCTTTGTAATGCATCCAAGCTTGCGAAGTGCTATGCAGTTTTGTTATATCTACCAAAGTTTTTACGTAATATGGCAAATCTTTAAGTTTTTGCACTAATATTGCGTTCGATTTATTGGATACAATAGCGCGATTGTACCAGATTGGTAGTAGGTTATCGGAAACGTCGTTGTCGTTATCTCGGCCTAACTGTGTGGCATCGGAGGAGAGCATTGGCTTAACATCGTATTCTGGAGAAGGTGTTCCGCAAACATATTTCGATCCAAGGTATTCCTCCAGACTGCTGCCCGCTGCCTGACTTGTGTGAAGCGAGTCATCTACATAGTCGCATTTTGCGTCCGGATCTGTCTCTTCGTCAATACCATTCGGGTTGTGTGTCTTATCACAAATTTCTTGATCATCTCCGATACAGTCAAGAATACAGTCATTACCACTTTTAAACGTGGTAACATTCTCTTCACTTCGATACAAAAGTTTTAATCTCAGCCGGGGCGGTAGCGATGCAATTGATTTTGGCATGTCACTACTATTATTTAATTCAGTCCTTGAGGTCATACTGTCGTCCGTCAGGGAATCCATTTCATATTGGTTACATTGCAGCTTCGGACACTTTAAAAATCGTCAATTACCTTATGAAGTTTTTAATGCTGTCGAAAATTACCTTAGATAATTTAAAGTTGTTGTCATATTAGCATCAAAGCACCTAGTATACAGCTGATGAGGAAAGGAAGGGTTAAAAAATAAATTAGTTCAATAATGCTTAAAGAATAAAGAATTTACATATAGTTAAGGTATTTTTGGTCCAATAAATGAAAGATTTCTGGAGTAGCTCAAGAAGGAAGTAGATGTGACAAAAATATACTAGTATATTTCATTATAGTACATATTACGAGCTCATACGCACAATTAAACATTAGAACACGTTTGCTGCCACATGTCTTTTCAAAGTTGTTGCGTATTCTGTTTTTTGGGAAATATCAGAAAAATATGCATTTAGTTCTAATTTATTCTGTCTTAAATTAAATTTTAACTTATATGGAATATTATGTGATCACGGCCGGCTCGACCATATAGATAACCTAGACGGTATTTTTTTTGCGGTTTATCAACATTAAAAAAAATTTTCGTTTGCTAGCGCCTCACCGATAGTAGATTGGCGTCCCATGCAAAATATCGTATTTGTTTTTTTATTCTCTTATGACTTTCGAATGCAGAGAAGCTAGGGTGACTTTATGGGGGCGCAGAAATGTTCTTTCTTTAAAAACCTGAGCTGGTGCTGCATATAATACAGCTAGACTCAGTATAGTAAAAGTTTTGCATTCAACAATTTAAGAATTTTCAAGTAAAAATAATGTAACTGAAATGTATGTATTTGAAAATTATCTGACTACAAAGCAACTCCTTCGATTGTTCGAATGGAGGTAAACTTTTTCTTTACTGGCTTATTGCAGGAAAATATATTACCAGAAATTTAAGAATTGCGAAATTTTTACCGAAACTTTAAATTTTATCAATTTCGAAAGTTATGTAATAGTAATGTGTCAATGCAATACAAGTGTAAGAGCAATAAAGGGAACTCCCACTAACAAAACGTTACTATAGCACGAAAAAACAGAAACTGGTCAGTAATTATGTTGTAATCGTTGAAATTAATTGCAATAACAAATCAACTTTTGCTAAAATAGCGTTAAAAATTCTTTGGAAACAACCTTAAATTGGAACAAATTCTGACAACTGTTGGTCGTGATCACAGCTGTCTATCCTTATCGAACTACCTGTTACCATGTCATGAAGCGGGAAAGCACTTGTTTTCTCCAACGACAGGACACATGTTCAATTGGTAAATTTTCATAAAATTCTCATTCACAGCAGTAAGTAATAAAATCCGTATCGAATTATGAGAAAATTTAATAGTTTTGCATTTCCTACTACTTCTTCAGAACAATAAGAAATTGGAATGTGTTTTACAGAAACATATGTATTCACCATCTACTAAACAGAAAACTATATCCTATTGTTACATATTGTTAAAAATATAATATGTTATGCATGTAACAACTTGACAAAACTTTATTGATAAAACCAATAAAATAAAATGAACTTACAATTTATTGATGAATAATATTAAGTCTTGTCCAGTCATGTATTTCGCTTCCAATGTTTCAGTAGTTCCTGTTGTGCATTTCCTCTAGCTTTTGTAAACTTTAAAACTTATTATTTTTTGACAAGTTCCCGATTGCTAGTTCCGTCACTCACCTACTATAAACCTATGAAAATAAAAGTTCGAGCTTTACAAGAGTTCACTTGTTTGGAGCTGTTGGTTTGTCACTGAACTTGATAGTTTATGCATGTTTCTACTAAATGCAACAAATTCTGAATTTAGTCGACGCAATCAAGTTTATGAAATTATAGGAATCAAATTACTTGACGGTTGAATTAATTTAAACAAACTTTTTGAAAGTATTAGACAACTATTCTCACCGTTTTCTCTAATAGATACAATGAATCCCTAGCTAAATATCACAAAACTTTGTGTTATGTCAACGTCAAGGGAACTGTTCAATTTACAGTGCTGCCACATTAGGTCTAACTATAATGGTCTTAAGCCATCTTATGTTCTTCGTTTAATTTAACTTAATTTTAATTAAGTAGCTGTCAAATTTTGAATTCAATGGCTTAAATACACAGCCCAGGTTAAAAAATTGAAAAAATTGTTTTATAAAATTTTAAGAAAAAAAAGGGAAAAGAAATAAAAGGTCGCTTCACTCAGATGTCCAGTCCAGAATAATAAACTCATGTGTAAAGACTTTGCAGCGTTTTAGATATTAAATAAATTATTAATATTAGCATAGCAACGTTATCGTTAATGGCGTCCGCTATTGTTCGATGATTTCGAACTTTTTTTGCCCAAAATGCACGATCTGGTCGACTTGTGGTGTCAACAAGACAGCCGGCGCTACTGCACAGGAAACAATAGGTGTAAGGAGGTGAGTTCAAAAAAACGTTATAATTTCAGTTTGTAATACGATAAAAGGTCCCAAAAAAAGTACGTATGCATTATGATTTATGACCTTTCATGAACACGAATACTTCAAAAGTTTCACACAAGTTTTGTGAACACCAGAAATAATCACAGGAAGAAACACAAAAATATAAATTTGAAATTGTATCTTTTATTTAAATTACACACAAATAACAACTTTGTTTTATAATACAATTTTTTGTTCAAAAACTTTCAGTTAAAAGTTGCCTGAAGTGCTCATTTTGACTATGCTCCCTTTTTTTCATTTCTAGCACAAAAAGAACTGGACAGTCTAAAGACTGACATTTTATTGCAAATGAACGGCCGCAACAGGATTCGCAAATCTAAAATGACCATAATTAATACGTATTACACTATTACTACATCAGCATAAGTTATTATCAATAAACATAATCAACGAAAGTGACTCTTCAAATTACCTTTTGAGTTAGAACATATTTTCGCTCTATAGTTGAAGTCTTATAACAAAGTTTAACTACACATTTTTTTGGATTCTTAATGCACGTAGAGCAAATTCCTGTTTTCGTCTGTCGACCACAATCGCAAACACAGTCCATAGATGAAAAATACTGGGAAATTGTGCTTTTCTTCAAATTATTAATTGCGATTTCTTTTGAAGTTGAAAACTTTGGAATAAATACACTTTTCCTAGGCAGATCAGCGAACCTAAAATTTAACATAAATTAGTTGCTGTAAATAACTTTCGAGAATATAAAATCTTTCTAACCAGTCATGCATATTGGCCCCAATTAAAAGAAAACATCGATTGAGAGGAGGTATAATAGCCTTAGTTATGTAATATGTTGCATTTATTTTCATGCCTTCATTAGAAAAATACTCATGCGGACTGCGTACCAAACGAATTAGTGGAACTCCAGGTGGACCATTTACAATAATAAAAGGCACACGCTCCCCTCTGCGGGGTTCACTCCGTGGATCACTTGATAACCATTTTCTATTAAAACAGAAATTAGTTATTGTGAAATTTTAGATTAGAATTCCATAATTACTTCGTCAATTCCAGAGCTGGAACACAAGCGCCGGGCTTGTATCCATTTTTTCCTCGAAACTCCTTTGCAAAGATTAAATCTTGCACATTTGCTTTTCCTGATAAAATTTTTGTAAATTGTCGACAAACATAGCTTTTAACTTTGCTCACATCTCGTGTTTCGAAAAGGATTCTTAGACATTTTTCTAACATCTATGTACGAAAACAGGAAGGATTCGATCATTTGAAAAATAAAACCTGGTTAAATAGAAATTACCTTTGCTACTGCAGGGCATCCATCCCTTCGTACAGTTTCTATGCCTTTAGCTTCATAAACAGGTGTTTTTTGTTCTGATGATTCGTACATGTATCCCACATACCTCTTTTTTGTCTGTAAAATTATTACATGAGGATAAAACAAATGATTAAATTCATTCATAATTTGAAATACTTGCAAAATGCACGGATGATAAACTTTTTCTAACTTTAATTTAATGGGCTGGGGATTTTCGTTTGTGACCTTTTCAACGATTTCTTCACCAATTCTGAAAGCATCCTCTCTACTGCGACCAGGAACTAATACAAATAACGAATCTGTGTCGCCGTATACAACTCTTGCTCTCCAATTTTTATTTTCATTCACTAGTTTGATTGCTCGCTCTAAGGTTTCTCTGCCTTTAGCGACAACGCTATCGCCAACCTTAGTATAAAAACAACAAAGAATATTAAAACTTTGACCAATAGTATTAGCATTACCTCAACACAAGGCATTCTTCCACTAAAATTAGCTGCAGTGTACCCGTAAGTAACATTAGCCATCAGCTTTAATCCCAATTGTCTGGAGTGTAGTACACGTTGCAATGTTGAATTCGATTTGTGAACTTTCATGGATTGTTTCACCATCAAACGAGTGTCTAGGATTTCCTGCAACATTTTTGGTAAGATGCCTTGACGAATATTTGCCTTGACAAAAGCAACACCGCAAGGTGAAACGGTAACATCGTCTTTAAGTATTAACTGTTTTATTAGAAATGGGGAGACCCGAAGTTGGGATGCCCCGAATTCGAATGGGCTGTACCTGAAATACGTTGTATAGGATTTCGAATAGAATCAGTGCATAACTTACTGTCCCAAATGCTCGACCCTTCCTAAGCACGTTGAAAAGCAGTAATTGTAAGCAATTATTACACTAGGATATAAACTTTGGAAATCCAATACTATCAGTGGATCCACATAAAATCTCGATTCTGGTTCTAGAATCAAAGGTAAATATTCTGGTGCTCTCATGTGCGCTCTTTGTTTAACTGATGGTGACAAAGGAATCACGTTTTTTGGCTTTGCTATTCTAAATATAGAATATTAGAATAAATCGCAAAACAAATCTCAATACTTACCTCAACATCATACTTTCCACTCTAAATTGCGATCCTCTTGACAAGACCTCGTAAAATTGAATGCCAATCAGTTTGGCCATTTCACTTGTTCGTCCAATCAAGTCCAATTGCTCTAAGAGTTCCAAAGTGCCATTCACTCGTTCAAAATAATAATCCAAGACAATCCATAGTGTTTTGGCGGATTTAGACCACATCGTTAAATCATAAAACGAATGTAAAGGGCATCTTTTGTGTAAAATGTGATAAACAACATTTTCAAATGTGTACGAAGTTAGAGCGATTTCTGATCTCATTAATCTCCAAACATCCAACAAAATTCGACCACATAATTTCATCTTTAAAATGACAAAATATAAAATTATAAAATGAACATAACATGGCAGTGATTCTTGTATGTGTATGAGTACATATTTTAACAATTTTTGTATAGAAAATATTGAATAAGTTCTTTTTAGTTACCTCCATATCCAAATCAGTTCCATCTTGATCCTTTTCTTCCTCTTTGTAAAAATTATTTTTTTGCGAAGGTATACGCGAGAACAACGAAGGGAAACACATATTCAGATAACGATATCTATCCATAATATATCCCCAGGAGTTCATTTCGATTTCGTAGCCAAGAAGAATATCCGGATCCCAAATGGCGGACAATTCTGAAAGTTGCTTCAACAGATGCAACTCGTCCCTCGCATTATGCATTTTGGCGTCTGCCTTGAAGTAAGCTACGTCGTTCACATCTCTAACTAAAATACATCCCGACAGCTTTTTAGGAATAACTGAATCAGAAGGAACGTTATTTACTATGGCATAAAACACACCATGTATAGGATCGTATTGTGGATTGGGTTTAAGATGTCCTCTGGTTGGCACGAATATCTCCACGGCCATTATGCATAAGTAGTCAAACTAAAATTATCACCAAATACTGCTATTATTTATTATAGGTATTGAAATTAAAACAAAAATACCTCTAAGTCAGCTTTCGCATTTTGCAAATTATCTAGATTAAATTTAAAACCAAAGGTATTTTCTAGGGAAGCTCCAGAAATGCCAAAACTATCTTCGCATGAACTTCTGTTGCTATCTACGTTTGAAATTTTCCTGAACGTTGATCGTTCTAAGCCCATTAGACCCTTTTCATGAAATAGATGTGTAAACTCTATGCTGAAAAACTGAAAAAATTTCAGATTATTTTACTTACCGGATCGTTATTAATGTTGCTATTCAATTTGTTTAGTTGCAATGGAACTTGCAAGTTTTGTGCAATAGAATCCTCTCTGTGCGAATCCTCTTTCATAATTTCCTGACTAGAACTTTTGAAACCATGTAATGAAGTCATTTGATCAAACTTTTGAGATAACGATAAACGAGCTCTTGATAAAGATTGCGATTTCGTAAAAGACATTTTTAATGATCCGAGAGTTGCCTTTACTTTGGCACTGGAAAGATCCTTGCTCGAAATGGTAGTTGTGGAACACACATCATCACTTCCTGGCACATCTGTTTCCAAAACTGACTCGCTCTCTAGAACGGTCTTTGCTTTCTCCTTCCTAACTTTTATTGGACTATCATCTTCAATATTTATATCCTGTTGAAGGTCTTCTTCACCGTGTGATATTTTTTGGTTCTTCAGCCACAAAATTGCATCACTTTTACTTGGGGGCAAATTTAAAGGTGTAATAACAACATTACTGTGATTGCAAAGAAATTCCTTAATTTCGCTGTGCGATTTCAATTTATCACTTAAATTCCCCATTGCAGAAAGCATTTTTTTGCGCACTGCATATAAACCCTGCAGATTTGGTACAACACTCTGAAATTCCTCACAATCCTGTAATGAGTTGCTGGGAATTTTTAAAACAGTTGATCCCACTTCCTTCTTCTCAGTTATATCAGACATTTTGCTGTAAAACGGTGTTTGGTACGTCACGTCTGGAATGTTATATTCTATAAAATGCTTACTAACTTCTTGTGGATCAGGCGGAAGTTCTTTAGGTGTAATTATTATGCCTTCTTCCTTTGAAGTTTGTATATCATTAATTATGGCCGTTTTTTCATTTTTACGGGAACTTTGAGATGAGTACTCACTAAATATTGAAGGACTCTCCAAAAATAAAGAGTTATCATAAAAACTACGGACATTCAAGAAATTGTCGGTGTCACTTTCATTGCTATTAATGCTTATTGGGGATAAGTCAGCAGTAGTATGATCTGGAACTGGATTTGGTTCATCGATTTGTTCATATTCATTTATACGCGATGGTCCTGGCTCAGGATAGAAATTGTTTTTTCGATCGTGTTCTCGAGCCACGTCTGATGGAGAATGAGCTCGTTTTTCATTTTTAGATTTTTCAATAGAAGTATATTTTTGATCTATGTTCAATCTCTTCAATTTCACTCTACATTTTTTAAACTTTATTACTGGATACGCTACCCCTAATGTTTTCCTCTGCATGCTATCGGGTTTTATTGTATTAATCATTCCTTCCTCACCGCATATTTTGACGCCAACTGAAGCATCCTTTCCACTTTCGCATTTCTTTAAGTTCTTCAAACTTCCTCTGGTTTCAATATGCATCGCATATTTTGGTGTACTTTTTGAAGCACTATTATAAAATTAATATTTATACTTGATAGTATATTAGAACATTGCACTCATACCTTTTAATTTGTTTTGTTTTGCTTTCCTTACATTCACTTTTTTGCTGCCCATCACTTTCTAAAAAGTTTAATTAATATTCTTATTCATATTTCTTTTTCGTCAAATTTACTTCTTTTAGTGGATTTTGGTGACTTGGTTGTTGTAATCTCAAGTTGGTTATAACGCCGTGTTCGTTTTGTTGGTGTTGTCAATGTTTTACGTCCGCTCCTTCTGATCGGTGTTTTATTTATGTTATTTGAGTTAGAAATACAATTATCTGCACCATCTAATTGAGGCAAACATTCTGATACACTATTTAAATTTCTGTCGATTTACAAGAAAATCTTTTTGAGCAAACTAGTGTTTATTAGATGCTTACAATTCGTTTTTGGGATTTTAGTTAATTATACTTACTTTTCTGTGATATTATTGAAAATTTCTTCTTCATTATCAACAATTAATGTGTAGTCGTTCAGATCTCCATCCTCAGAGTCCGATGAATCCAAGGTTGCCAAAATACTTTTGTTTCCGTCCTTATCTTTTCTGATTACAGAATCAACTACAATTACAATATTGCTTATTGTATATTAATTAAATATATGTATGTATATTTCGATGGTGCTAACTTTTTGGATTCTGTGAGAGTGGCGCTAAAGTGCTATCAAGATCAACTTCTTCATTCTCTTCCAGTTTTCGCATCACTTCCAAAATCTCATCATCCTGGGCACATTGCTCCAAGTTTTCTATTATTTTCAAAAGATCCCAATCTTTCTCTTGCACTAAAAAAATTCGGTTTATTTGTTCTTTATCATTTTATCATACATGCTGCACAAAAATTACATGTTTGGTTCAATTCGCTTTGAGACAAGGTCATCACGAGATCTTCGTTAAGAATATCTGTACTAACAGAACTGTTAGACATTGATGAACCGGAACTAACGATTGTTGTTACGTTGAGTGGACTTTCCCCGGAAAAATGATCCTGAATTAAAGATGCATCTAATAGCCTATCGGCTTCGGAGCATTCTTGAGGGTAAATTGCGTTCATTAAGAGTTTGTTCACACTGAACTTCCTTTTCTACAAAAAAACATTAGTCAACTAAATTATTTTGCAATAATACTAATAGCACCTTTTCCGTGATTGTTTTACTAACAATAGAATCACACTGAGATGAATCCGAGTCAAATTGTTCCAGTCTCCTTTTCAATGCCGCCAAATAAAATATGTTGCTCTCAGACGATTTTACTTTAGTCCTTTCTTGCGAAGTGTGCAATTTTAACTCTGGAACCTAAGGCATTTGTTAAGACTTTCCATAAAACGTATAAGTCTATCTTACGTCATTCTTTTCATTTAATAAATTCTTTCGACGAGAGATTTCATCTTGCCAAATTGCTTCGATTCCAGGATTTGTGTGCATTGATTTAGAAAGGAGTTGGAATCTATTCAATATAAAAGTTGCTGCTACATCTATTTCTTGTCGTGATATTGAGATTTGAGGAACATTTCGTAGCACTTGATTAATGTTAATATTTTTTAGAATTGCTAAAATATAAATCCAAAACTTAATTTGTAATTACAATTAATATAAGACATTTTTTAAATCCAACATGACGGTAAATTGAAATACAGCAAAACGCACCTTCATCATTGGTGATGCGATATTTCACAATATCCTTCGGAATGTGCAGAAAGCTCATGCCATACAAATTATAATCAATGAAAAATTGTAATATATATGGGACATGTGCTTCGTGAGGTTGAAAAACTTTTTCCAATATTACGCCATTCTGAAACAGATTTGCAACTCGTTTGATGAATCTCGGATTGTAGAGGAATATTTTCAAAAATTGATGCTCATTTTGGTGATATCCATAGAATGGCCTGCGAATTTTTCCCTTAATTAAATTTTAGTGATATGAAATATGCTCCTTAACGTACATGCCCTTCACAAGCTGAATTTTAAATACATGTTGTTGTTGCGAAGTCCCTTGGCCCAAAGAGATGTTCACTGCTTTGTCGATGGCGGCTGCCATTTGGTATACCGCACTATTAATGTTCTCAAAGTTAGTGCTCTTGTAAGGTATGTAGAAATACGGGAAAACTCCATGGACATGCAGACATGTTTTCTCTCCATTCTTATCAGCTCCAAATATTCGAATGATGGGAACCTTCGTAAAACAATTATGAGATATATACCTATACAATTTTTTAAGTTATAACAAACCGATCTTATTTCATGGGCTCGGAAATCTGAGTAACATATATCTAAATTAGCATAAGGTTTGCACATATAATAATCAGCAACAACTATTCTCAAAGAGAACACATCTTTTGCGGTCATATTATTGGTCGTCATAATGCTAGGCACATTCAGTTTAATAAAAATATGCAATCTGAAAAGAAATCGTTATTTTCCATTCGGTCTTCATTAATAGCTATTAACTCAAGAATACATGTAATATTTTAAAAATATTCGTAACCCACCTTTTTACCTGTTGCGATCACTTTTCCCACATCGATGTAACTAAAACCGCACAAATTTCACAACACCATGAAAATTAAAATAACATAAACTCTAATATTGCAGTTGCATAATATGTCCAAGACATCAAAAAATTAGTTAGAAATGTTTGTTTTAACATTTGTTATCACAATATTCCGATCACTATTTTGGCGGTCAGATTGGAAATCTATCGATAAGCTTTTGCAAATGTCTCTGACAAACTCAAATCACAGCGCATGCAGCAACAATAATTTCTTTTTACGTGAATAATTATACAAATGTAATATATAAAACCTTTGAATTGAACTATTTGTTTACGAAATACAAAGTAAATGTCAAGCTTCCGGCATGCATTCAATACAAATCTGCCATGTATGTTTATGTATGCTTATGTATTCAAACGTGGTGTCATATTATGATTATTAAGCACTTTAAAACTTAAAACATTTTTTGTTAGCTAAATTTGAGAATACCAATGTCTTACATCGAATGATTTCTATACTATTCAATTTCAAAGAACTTAAATATTGTAAATAAACAATGCTGAATGTTTCAAAATCTTTATTCAGAGTTATAAAAATCGAGGAAGATTCATCCTTTTATAATAATATCTAGCTTTATATAATCCATGGTCGTATTGTAAATATGCTTAAAGTATCGAATTAGTTATTTACAATATATTGGAAGTAAGTTGTGTTGACTTTTTTGATTTATTTTTCTTGTTTGGGAGGGGGGGGCAAGTCATCCATGTACATTGTACATAATTCTAATATAGTTCTCTGCTGAGGAGGAGTATCTAATGAAGAAGAAGAAAATGGTTAAAAATGCATTTAACTTCACACTTATTTTGATACACAATGATTGTTGTTTTTACAGCACTTGAAATTGAAACGTATTCATTCCTACTAAAATAATAAGACGGAGGGAGTACAGAAGTTTATTATGATCCGCACAAGAGTAATATTTTAATATCACATGGGAATTGTAAAACGTATTATAACTGTTATCAGATTTTTAGTATTCGCAATTCTTGTCTGGGCTTCTGTAGTTCCCTGAAATCGTTCCGAAATTATTCTTTGGTGTCTTTCGATCTGACTCCGCAGCAAAATGAAATCCAGCAGCGTGTCAGGGAATTTGTAAAAAATAACGTAATACCGCATGCCTCTTATTTTGATGCAAATGGTGAGATTCCGAAGAGCATAATTGATGGGGTTTGGCAAAATGGTTTCACAAATGGACCCGAGCATGGAGGCCTCGGGTTAAATGTTTTCACAAACTGTTTGATTTCAGAAGAACTGGGATACGGATGCGCGGCTGTTATGTTAACATTCGAAGTCAGCTCTTTAGCGGTAACTGTTTTTCATCATGTTCAGCATGTTTCAAATAAATTTTGATGTTTTTTAGAAAAGTGCTGTACTAGAATTTGGCACAAAAGACCAGCAGCAAAATTACTGCGGTCGTTTAGTTGAGGAGCCACTTCTAACTGCTTTTTGTGTAACAGAACCAGAAGCTGGTTCCGATGTAAGTGCTGTAAGAACATCAGCTTCCGTAAGAGGGAATGAATTTGTAATTAATGGAGATAAGGCATGGATAACTAACGCAGGAATTGCTAACTGGTATTTAGTGCTTGCTAGAACGGCTGACCATCCGAATACACCAACTTCCAAAGCATTTTCTGCCTTTATCGTTGATGCAACCTCCCCTGGGGTAATCGTGGGCGAGAAACTGAGGAATATGGGTCAACGAGCTGCAGACATTCGTAGCGTGCAATTTCAAGATGTGCGCATTCCAAAGGAGAATCTTCTGGGAAATTTGGGTGACGGTTTTCGAATTACGATGTCCACTTTTGACAAGGCTCGGCCGCTGGTGGCGGCCGGAAGTATCGGAGTATCTCGCAGATGCTTGGACGAGTGCATCCAGTATGCGATCAAGCACAAATCGTTCCACAATCAATCAATATCGCATATGCTGAGTGACATGGCGATGTCGGTTGAAATAGGTCGCTTGGCTTACCAAAAAGCTGCATGGGAAATGGATGAAAGTAATGGAAACAACTTAATCACATAAAACTTACTCATGTATTATTTTATTAGAGATACCAAACACTAGCACCGCATCAATAGCGAAATGTTTCGCCGCGGACACTGCTACGAAAGTCGCATCAGATGCTGTGAGCATTTTTGGAATGAATGGGCTCAATTGCGACTATCCAGTGGAAAAGTTGATGCGGGATGCAAAAGCATCTCAAATGTATGGTGGGACGTCGCAGATACAACGCGTAATTATATCTAGGAGTATGCTTAGCAAAAAATAGGTAAAGGGCAGTAGATATCATAAATTTAATTTTTGCTTGCACTAAAAACATGATTTTATTATTCTATATTTTTAAGTTCATACAAAATGAATTTTATTTTGAATATACTTATTACTATTCCAAGAGTGATTAATTTAAAAAACACTTATTTTTTAAATATTTTGAATTTTTTGAATAAGCTAAAATTGTCACGAAAAGGGAGAATTCCCAAGATCTCGCAACACTGAATTTAGCAGTTTTGTAGTAGAACTAGAAGGCAGTGAAAAGTTTGTTCGCTGTAAACAGCTGAAAGGGGAAATTTTATGCTCAGTTATCAGTTTGTGCTGCTGCTGCAGAAATGTGAGTGTTTTCATGTTTTTTGTTTTGTGTATTGAATTTTAGTACTCAGATACCTGTAGCTATCGTTTGTGTTTTTAAACGTTTTTGCCGGAAATTTTGTAAAATATTGTGATGCATTAGTTTATATATGGTATATTTGAAGTGATTGCAACTGGGAACAACAATTGTACAAGGAATTAAGTGCGATTCAAATTGGATACAATGGCTTCGTAGTGTGAATTTCAGTACGTCTTTATTTCGAAATGGGACGCGCAGAGAAAAGTGATAAATCAGCAAATACCAGAGCGGACCACAGAAACCGACCCAAAGAGACTGCAACAAGTGATGATTGTAAGTTTTTGTCACTAAAATTGTGCTAGAAATTTTCATTGACGTGCAATTAACAAGCTAAATGAAAAGTGGAGTTTATTAGGTGGGAATGTTAACAAAAAGAAAAAATATTTTAGTAGCTAAAAGCACTAAAAATAATTCAAGCATTTTTATAGTACCTGAATTTTATACACATGTATGTAGTGTATCTAGCACACCTTTGAAATCAGTTGTCATATTAATAAAAACAAAAAAACTAATTAATATGCAATCTAAAGTTGTTCATTATTTTTCAGCTTCTGAGAGAACATCGACCAGATGCAGTTTTATATCTTCTTCTCTGTCATCAGCTTCTACTCATTATCGTGATTTCTCTACAATATCAACGTCTACTCGCGGTAAAATTTCTCAAAACGACGATCAATTTGTTCTACAAAATTTGTTTAATAAGAAAAACGAAAGACTGCGAAAACCTTGCCAGAATGGTTTTTGCTATTGTTTCACAAGTGATAGCGATGAGTTGAGGTTCTCTACACAGAAGACACGTACGAGACACAAGCGACCTCACACCGAAGGTAAAATAGATCATGTAAAGGCCGAAAAACCCGTTAATAATAAACACGCAAAATGTATCGAAACCAAGTCAATAAGAAGAATCACTTTACCCCCCTCCGCAGAAGTAAATTTAAGAAGTGAACCGAATGAATGTGATAAGTACTCCACTGAAACCAGGAGGCACACTTTCATTAGCAAGTATACACTACCGGAACCAATATGTTCAGACAAAGATGAACCTTTGGTGAGCATTATTCAAAAAATTCACCGTAACTTTGTTATATCAGAAATTAGTGTGAAAAAAGGAAAAGCAACAGAGAAGAAAGGTAAATCAGACGAATCAATTGCATGTCCAACTGTAAACACACAAATAATTGAGCCGCACAGAACTATTCATATCGAAACGAAAAATGTCAACTCTAGTGAACGGACGGAGCTAAAGCATGATGGGGAATCCGCTGCAACCCCTTTGCAAGAGTTTGAAAAATCAAATGAAAACTCCGCTCCTCTTAGGCCTCCACGAAGTTTTAGAAAGAAGGGTGGACATCTGCTGAAAAAAAGAATTGGAGATGGAAACAGTTTTAAGCAGATGCATTTGCACACTCCCCCACGCAAACCACCGAGGAGTTTTTCAAGTTGTTCCGAAAGCAACGCTCCAATTAAAAAGAACTTTGATTGCAACAGTACGATTGCGGAAAATGAAGGGAATAATGAGATTTCTGTAGATCAGAATAATTTACTTCCAGATAAAAATGTTTTCTCTCCAAAACAACAGAACGTACCGAGTGGGAGTGATCTGCAATTGAAAGATCAGGAACAGCATACACCTACCTGTCCCCCGATTACCGAAATGACTTTTTCCGAATTACTAAATAGAATAGAGCAAGAGATGCCCCAACAACAAATTGGGTGGGTGCAACCAGATATAGTGAACATGCTAAATTACGACACCCAGGAACAAATGGCAAAAGTATTTCAATCCTTTCAACCCAATCCGCAGCCGCAGTCGGTCGGATGGCAACCTCCACCCAAATTAGACATTGACACCGTCGATAATGTTCCGAAGTTTCGTGAAAACGGATTTCATAATTTTGCAGCTAACATGGAGTGTAAAAGCACTCCTGTTAAAACGGAATTGTTGGCCGAAAATGCAAGCAAAATATCCCTGAAGCAGCAACTGCTAAACAAGACCACTACTTGTGCTTTTCCCACTGTTGTTGAGTTGCAGGAGGACAATAAGAAACTCAGTCCTGTAGCGGAGCATAAGAAAGACTCTGGTTTCGGACGTAAAGCTATGGATAATACGAAAAACTTCATGGCGACTACTCGGAAAAAATTTGCTTCATTGATGCGAAAAAAGAGTTTACGAAAAAAAACGAATTTATTGAGATCGATTGCCATTCAAACCTCAGAAACGAATTTGAATGATTTCGTGCACACACGTAAGAGTCTTTTCCGGCAAGACAGTCTAGATGATTCGTTTCGACATCAATCGAAACCTAAAGCCTTAGATCTCAATGACAAACCTTCTACGCAATGGCATAGGGACTCAAATAAGAATCAGTTTGATTTTAATAGGATTGTAGAGTCTCCGAAATTAGGAAAAAGTTTCTCCCATAAAATAATGTCTGCCCCATCAAAGGTAATCAAAAATATTGGTCAACGTCCTGAAGAAAATCTTCAAAGCTACAAATTTTTTGATTCAGGAGTAAATGGGGACTTTACAATAGCAGCAATGAACGATATTCTGGGAAATCTCCGAGCTCGCTTGGAAACCAATGAAGGTGCTATTCATGAAGTACCAATTGATGAAGTAGCAGAAGAGGCGAGAGAACCTCGCGATGATAAGGAGGACGCAGAAAATAGCTCTGCTCACATTTCTGCCCAAGTAGATGTACATTCCGAGCCATTATACGCTGAAATCAAGGACATAGAAAAGAATATTACTAATAAAGCTGTTCAAACCTCAGAGGTTCCTCGAAAATCTGGCTGCGATGATGTAACTGTAATTTATGCTGAGGTTAATAAAATAAGAAAACTGCCGCCGAGTCCCCCGTTTGGCAATCTCGTTAAAAAGAATAACGATCCCAAATTAAAAACTTCAAGCAAATCAGAACTGTCCGATTGCAGCGATGTGTCTCTGGGTAAATTCTTGGATCCCAACGGAAAAAGCGAGTCAGAACGATCAGAAAAAAAACACCCAAGCGAGGAAAATGTGAGAAAGTATTTTCTTATTTTGTCGTATTTATTTTTGTTTTTCAATTTAAGATGATTAGTCCCATCAGTTCATCTCCAACAGCTCCTGCGGAAAAACTATTCAAAGATGAAGCGACTTCTACTTCTGGTATTTCATACGACGAGCCTTTCGAGGACCAATATTTTACACCCGAAGAAATTTCCGACAAAGACAACCGATTGCCTGTCGTTGAATCGGTTTCGAAAAGAGATGTTGCAGTACAATCGCAATCCAAGGTTGGTTGAAAGCGAGAGTGCTTTACTGAATTAATTAAATCCAATAATACAAGAAATTTTATGTTCATTCAAAATTGAATTGTAGCAGAAACCCGAATTAAGTTTTTTTTGTTTTATTATAGCTGCCTGGATTTACACCTTTTGGAAGGAAATATGATGGAGTTGCACTGCCGGAACGCAGCAGTAGTTGTCCTCCATCCTCTGATAAATCCGTCTTAAGGAAATTGTCCGTTAGCAGCGATGATTGCGACGTTACGGATTTCAATCACTCGACATCAAATTGTAAGTCATCAAACAAAACATATCAGAAATTCAAGACTTTGAAAGATAAATTCAGAATGTCGTTCAGAAAGGGAAAGATATATTTAAAAAATGAAAAAAGTCGAGTTTCTGATGAAAAAAGTAACAGTGTCGAGGTAGATGATCGATTATGGGACCAGTCCGATTTAGGAATTTGCCAGCTTTATGCAATGGATGCAACTGATCCAACATCAGTCCAGCGGAAGATCGAACAAGCGGTCAACATCTGCAGACAAATGCCACAGTTCGAAAGTTCCACGGAATTAGTTGAAGCTGAACGATTATTGCTGTGTTCGACCTTAAAATATCTCTCTATGAAACTGCCTTCACCCAAAAAAACACCTTCTTATGTCAAGGATTGCCAACTTTATATAGAATCATTCGAAATTCCTTTTATTCCGGATGCCCCACAAGATACATTTTTCAACTACTTTTATATTGGAGTATTTGCGAATGGAACGGACATTAAATCAACTCACTCAGCTGAGAGACAAAGCAATAAAATAGTCTTCAAAGATTGCCACATAACTTTCAGTAGCCTTGATCCTAATTTTGAAGTAAAAATCGACATCTACGTGTTGCGGCTGAGAAAAATGACATCAGCAACACCAAAAAAGTCTGTTAAAAAAGTAAGAATGGTTAATTGTTTGCTTGTTGCTGTGTAACGTAAACATGTTTTGTTTTCATTTTCAGAAGCACTTCAATCGTTCATGCAACTCTTCGGACTCTTCGGATGAAATCTTATCAAGATTCCGTTTGCATGGATCAGTAGTGATGACTGCAATCAGTTTTGCACCTTATGCTATCCATACGAATTGCACTAGAAATCTTTTAAGTTGCAAATTTTGTTTGCACTCGTCTAGTGATAGTTACTTGTTTGCAATATCAGAAAAAACTAGAAGTATTCATCTTTTGAGGGAACTGCGCATGAAGGCCAGAATAGAAATTGCCTTGAAAAAGTTCGAGTTGGAAGGTTTTGTTAACGTTCAAGACGATCGAAATATTCATAATTGGAACAGGCGTTGGTGTAAATTGGATGTCCTGACGCTATGTTTTTGGGACTATCCGCAGGATTGTAATGAAAAACCTTGCATTTTGCGAGTAGACTTAACGAAGTGCGTTTCGTTCCCAATAGTCGTCACTGATGGGACTGCTTGTGCTAAGCAAAGATCATTTTCTTTGAAAATCATCACTGATGTAATTAATTGCGGGACAATAACAAGTGAGTTATTTTTTGCTGCTGAGAACCATACAGAACTTAGCTATTGGTTGGACGGACTCAACAATATCGGCGAGTTTGTGAAAGGTTGGATGACTTCGAGTCAGTGCAATTAATGTCAAGTGCCTTAATATTTTACAGTTCCAAATTTGCTAATAGTTTTTAGTTTTTTATAAGTTTTATATGTGCCTATAACATTCCTTACATAACTTTCAATGGTATAATGCCTGTTTTTTTATATGTTACAGAAAGTAAAACTATTGTTGAACAAGCCATACAATAAAATTTCTGTGAGATTTTTAAGACGATTTCTTTTACTTAAAAACGTTCTAGCGACTTCTGCTTCTGCGCCCGTCGTGCAAAACTCAATACATATTTGTGGGCATAAATAAAAAATTTGAAATTGAATAATACATATATATATATATTTTTTGTTTCAACCATAAGACTAATATAGTGCGAACTTTATTTTACCATAATAATTATCGGTTAACTAAAGAACATTTATGGGTGCTAAAATATTCTTTTTTATAATGACAACTGTTATACTTTGTTTTGTATTGTACATCACACTACTAAACAATTTAGTTTATAACTTACAATTGTTGTTGTTTTTGGGTTTTTATACAAGAACGTACTTCCAAATTCGATTCGGACCGATTTCAACCACATACAAATCTGAACCATTAACATTTACAGCTATAGCATGCGGATTGGTGAATTCTCCCCAATAATCGATGATTCTCTCAGATTTGGGATCTATTGTAAAACCTCGCACATTAAACGTTGACGATGTGGGGCCGTTTACAGCATAAACAATATCTCCTACAATACAGTGTATTATTTTGTGTATACTATTTACAATATAAAGAACATTTACCATATGCAGCAACATCGAAAACGCGACCCAAATCAGGCTCTTGGACTGTTGAGGCTTGTTGTCCTTCTCCTTGATATCCGTAAGAGGATTTCAGCCCAGCTCTGCAAAATCAGTCGCAAGGGAATGAAAGGTTTCTTTAGTAACACTTTTTCAATGTTTGTGCGGTATAAGTTACCTTGGACAAACCACCCTCATGTTCTCCCTATCAGCTATGCACAGCAAATCTAAGTGCTCTAGCAGTGTAATTCCATGAGGAACTTGCAAGGATAGGAATTCTACAAAACACTAATGTATATTTCTTCAATTAACATTATTTTCTATTTCACCTGGCGGCTGGGGTATAGTTCGGATAACTCGGCCTGCAGCGTTATACTTTATGATTCGCTCATTGCAGTATCCATCGCCGACAAATATCTGAAAATTGTAAATGAATTGAGCTATAAAAAATGAATGAGTACAGATCGACAAAAATATTCACTCTTAAATATTTTGGATTATTGGCATTTATAATTTTCGCTTTTATGAATATGAAAGTGAGGATTTTTAATTTTTATTATACATAAACCTATTTATACTTTACTTCTGCTGTAGTAGCAACTGCGACTGAAGTTGGCATACATAAATGGTACTTTGTCGATCCAGGCTCAAATCTTTTGCCAAGCACCAAATGCGGCGTGCCATCAAACGGTTTTAACTGAAATGCAAAAAGGTTTAAACAGAAATTTACCTTAACCTTAACAGATTTACCTTGAAAACCTGATGAAGAGCAACGTCTGTGAGCCAATAATTGCCGTGGATATCAATGGTCAACCCATGTGGCATATAAAACATAGAATCTCCCCAGCTGTATTCGATCGCCCCGGTTTTTCCATTTAAGAGTTTAATCGGGCCGGCCTTAATCGGGCCTTCGTCAACGAACTGGTAGTGGTGGGTGGAGTTGAAAGTGCTAGACGTCGCAAGAGAAATATTATTTTCGCAATAATTGCTAGCAAATGCTGTAGGTACCCATAATTCCAGATTCTAGAATCTCGGTGAAAAATTGCAGGATTTCCATGTGGATCGATAGCGACTCCTGATATTTGCCCAACCTCCAGTTTTTGTTCAGGCCAATTTTCCACAAGTACTGGTCTGGGTACATTAAACTGCCTCTGTGAGTGCTGCAAATTATTGTTTTACATTTATACCTACTAATGAGGAAACGAACTAATTTTGCTTACGTCATGTATTTGCCTCTTTATAAGCTGACGAACGTCATCGTAAAAGTTTTTATTTACAGAAGCGGACAATTGATGCGGATGTGCATTTATCGCGTGAATTATTACCCATATTGAAATTAAACACTTTAAAATTGCACTTGACATTTTAATGCGCACTGAATTTCCAAAATTACGTCTTGCTCTTGCCTGTGTTCTATTTAGAACGTGTAATGCATTTCGGTCTCGCTGTCGTATCAATGGTATTGCATTTCGTCCGTTGTCCTTTTCTCAACACTTATCGATATAAATCACTTTGAGTACGGCAGCTTCTAATTTCGTCACAGTTGACTTCAAATCTTTAATAAATATAAGATATTTGAAGTTTTATCTGCGCAGTTGCAACAATTCGAATAAATTATCGATTTTCCAAAGTTTGGTCTCTATATTCAACAGGCTCCAATCTCAATCGAAATTCAACATGTAGTAAATAACAAACTTTAATTTTATGTGATTTTCATCAAAATTTTACATTAATGTAATCGGATGTTTTTACAAATGCAATATGCACTAAGAAAATTAGATCATTGAATATCAAGAGAAAATTGACAAAACATTTTCTTAACACTAAAATTTGAAATCTTAAGACCAAAGAATCCTGTTGTTGCTACATCCTTAACGTATCCAATCCCAAGTAGGTTGCGTCCAAATATATCCAGTGTTGGTCATTGAGCAGTATGCATTATAGTACCTGCCCGGTGACCTAGAATAGCTCCGTTGGTTGCCTAAATTCCTCAATTATTGCAAACTATACCTGCAGTAGGACCATTGAGGGCATTTGCAACGAAAAAGCTGCTGAAACTCCTCTTTACACACCTCATTCCACCAGCAAGTCCTCTTTTTATGAAAATTGTTTGGTAATAATGAAAATATTTAAAATACGGATTTGGCTTACTTCAGTCAGATATCCTCGTACACTTTGGTCCGAATAACTGCGCTTTGCTATTCTTGCATTAGCTGTATCAAGCACTATGGAGCAGGTGACTAAAGTCAGGAAGATCTGTGTACAGGAATATTCAACAGATTGACGCGGTTTCCCTTTATATAATTCTGTGTTACCTGCTTCATTGTTTCCTTCCTCGGTTTGTTAATATTCGGGATGAAAAATTTGGAAATCACGGGCTACATTGGAAGTGATTGATCCACCAATGCGTTTTGATGAACTCATTCGCAAACTGCACAACAACGCAAATGACCGTTTTCTACAAAAGTTTTCCTGTCAAATCACCGACCTATATTTTTACTTCTATACATAATTTCGATGTCGAATAAACTTCATGTGTAACACATTTATTTTGAATACCTTTATTTATTGTGCATGAATTGTATGAAATGAATGTCATAACTTAATTTAATCTAATCTAATAGTAGGAAGATGACTTTCTTCAATTTTTTTTATTTATTTATTTATCTAACAATCCTAAATTCATACCGATACAATACGTGCACCATTTTCTAATGCAACATTGTAAATGTCTGTTTTAAAAGTCGCATTTTAATATTTCAGATTTGCGATCAAATGCGGTCCTCATTGGAATGACTTGATCTGTCTGCTATCAAAACAGCTTAAATTGAATGCCTGCCGCCTTTTTATAAGAAAATTTCATCCCCACTCCAACTAATTATATTTAATCCCTAACAGGCGTAATGGCAACTTAAGTAACCCTAATTTTTACAAGTATTTTAAATTCTAACAAACATGGTGTTTTTACAAAGTATTTTTAATTTTAATAATTACAGTGGCAACAAGTGTTCCTAACTTTATATTGGATAATATTTTTTAATACTAACAATTTTGAATATGCTCTTGATTCAACTTTGTTTGCTAACCAAAAGGCCTCACACCATTTTTTATGAATTTTTTTACTTCAAAATTTTGGGATATTGATACAAACTTTCATGTTCATCTCCTATTTTACCCCCTTAAAGTTGAATTTCAAAATACTCTGATACACGTGTTTTTTTTATTTCTAACAAAAGACCAAATACTAATTTTTTTTCAATTTTTTACTTCAAAAATAGCGGATATTTTTTTAAAAACATTCACCCCCTTAGGGGTGGAATTTCAAAAAGTTTAGGCTATAGTGCTTGTGTACATTATGAACAGAACCTTTTTGCAAAATTTCAGCTTTCTAGGTTCAGCGATTTGGTCTGTGCGTTGACTGTCAGTCAGTTACAGAACTGTTTTATATATGTGTATAGCTAATCTACCCGACTTTGCACTGGAATGCTTTATCATCAATACCCGTCTTTGCTACTGTTCCACAAAGTAAAAATACTGGGTATCTGGATTAAAAATTTGCAAAAGGTAAAACATTATATTATATGAAACAACCACCATACCTATATTTGGGCTAAGACCTTTTGTTCTCACTTCCCACTACCACCCCGGGCATTTAGAAGTAGGACGCGGGACGTAGATGTAGCCTGCGGTCATTTGATCTTATTTAACGTTGTCTTTTGAATGTTTCCAATTTTTGTGTGCTCAATACCTCCCACACCCACCACATTTCCACATTTCTGAGTGGTTCCGGAGAAACCGTTTTATACCCTTTTCAACTCCTTAAAAGTTTAATTTCAAAAAATGTTTTCTTAGCGTCCACTTACGTTACGAAACGAAGAAGGTACTGTCCAAATTCCAAGTCTCTACCTATTATAGTTTAGGCTCTACGTTGATGCTTTGTCAGTCAGTCAGTCAGTTAGGACAAAGCCACTCATAAATTATACCGAAATATAGATCTAAAGTTGAATAGTGCGAATGGAATTCAGAAAAAACTAATTACACGATCTTCAAATAACGTTAAAGATTTAAATAAATTTATGACATGCAAAAAAAAAATGTGATTGTTGACAAATAAGCGAAACTATAAAAATGACCACTTTCGAATACTCCCAAGAATTCGAAAATTAAGTCATTCTTATTGTTAGTAGTCAAATGGTGTCATTAACTTAAAACCAGTTTTCCAAACGTAAATAACAAGCAATGCAAACACTCATAATTTTGTCTGCAAGAATTCGTAATACAATGTTTTGAATTACGTTTCCATTAAAGTGTTGCAAAATTGACTATTGAGTCATTAAACTTTTATTTTTAAATGCGTGATTCTTCTTTTTTCAGTTAAGCATTTTAAAAATAATTATGTTTACTCCCATTTGACTACAATTTCAATCTAGTAACAATTTAAAAGGTCAATTATTAAACCGAAGTATGATAAAATAATCTATATTTAAATAGGTACGTTACTCGAAAATAAATCCGTACGATCAGTTGCAGCAACGAAAATCCGTTGAAAGTGAATCCCAGTGCTATTTTTAGAAATCTGAATTCTGGAATTCTTTTTATTTAGTTATAAGCCACCTTTCACAATCCGAGAACATGCAGTTCTAAATAGAATACCTTCCAGATTTCTGTGGATCTCGCGAGCCAGGAGAAAGTACTCGACACTTCCTGCAGCCGGTTCTATAAAAATTTACTCACAACTCGAATTCATGAGTCTTCACCTCTGATACTGCATCTATTTTTGTCGAAAACAATTTATTTTTAGAAATGATAATTTCGTCAAATATATAAACGGGAAAAATTATTTCGGCCACAGAAGTCGTTGAAGTGCTCAAGAGTAAATTTTAAGTGAAAAGAAAGGTTAGTTCTACAGTTAGGAGCGTCTTTTTTTTGCTAAATTTTTTTGAATGTTATAGATGTCTGTTGTTCCATTGCTTTTTCGTGATTGGTGGGATGATTTCGATATACCAATTCGGACATCAAGAGTCCTGGACCAGCATTTCGGAACTGGCTTGAGGTAATTTTGGAGTTCAATTTCTACTGGACGTTACTGAATACGTTACTCTAGGAGAGACGATCTTTTATCATCCTTTTGGGATAGACCTTCACTTCTTAGAAGTGGATATTTAAGACCATGGAGAAATACCACTCTACAAAAACAAGATTCTGGATCAACATTGAATATTGGCAAAGAAAAATTCCAAGTTATATTAGATGTTCAACAATTCACACCAAATGAAATCACAGTGAAGACCAGCGATAGATTTATTATTGTTGAAGGTAAACACGAAGACAAACAGGATGAGCATGGATTTGTGTCGCGTCAATTTACAAGAAAGTATCTCCTTCCGAGTAAGTGCAAATTTTTATTGTTGTTTTGTTTAGAAGTAATGTAAGAATTTGCTTCAATTACAGCTGGCATCAATCCAAATGACGTTACGTCAAGCCTTTCCTCCGATGGAGTTCTCACAATCACTGCACCTCTAAAGGCCCTTCCTCCTGCGAATACTGAACGTGTCGTTCCAATAACACAAACAGGAACAGCCAACGCAGCCGCGAAGGAAGAATCAACACCAAAAGTTGACTTTGAAAATTAACCGACTTACACCATTTGTAATAATTTTGTGTTACAGATGCGACTTCCATGAAGGAATTTGTTCTTACTTTCACTAATTTAAAGATTTTAATAAAACATTTTAAAAGCAATATTTCACTGTGTTATAGTTTCTCATATTATATTGTACTTCGTTTGTTGTTGTTTGATGAGCAATAATAATAATACCAATTAATAAATATTGCATTCACTGAAACGTTATTCGCTTTATTTACGGCAAGGGTTAATTTTCAGGTACAATTTTTATTTGCCAATCCTTGTGTTAGCAAACGTTCTTAAGGTCACTCATGACTAATATATTTGGCAAATCAAAACAGAAATTAATTTTTTCGCGTATAGAAGATTGCTTTTATTTGGCGCTGTTATATACAAATTCAGTTTTTTATTTACTTAATTCTACTTTTCTTCAATTTATATTAATATGATAACTATCCTTAGTAATTAATAATTTATTTTTATCACAATAACACAACTATTTAATGTTTGTTCTTTTGTGGGAAACACTCTTCAACATACTTTCATTCAATATAAAAGTTGTATAAATTATTGGATCATCTGGAAGAGTTCACAAAATTTATAAATCATGCTTTCAAGAAAAAAAGAAACAGATGAAGTCGAATGTTAAACAAATGACTTATTTTCGGGTCTTAAAACTAATCGCTATCAGTTCTCTGATAAGATATTTTAATTAATTGATAATTACTTGTGAATTCCCTCTGTAATTAGTTTTTTGTATCGTAACTAAAATTTGGCTTCGTCTTGTAATGAAAAGTTAAATCGGCTGATTGTTTCCATATAAAGTGGCGAACTGTTCGAAGATCCATGTTTGGATCGACCACCTAAGAAGGGAAGAACGTGATTCAAATTCGTAATTTACATCTACATATGCAAGGCTTTATCTTACAACATCATTGCAAAGAAGTTCTATGCGGTCTTCTGGTGGGATTTGTGAGCCTTCCGAGTTTGCATCACTTTGGCTATTCTGAGATGAATTGGAAGCATTGCCTCCGCTTGGTGTTATTTCAGGACCTAAAACCTTTTCCAGTACGTGTTCACACACTTTTCTGCATTGAATAAACTCATTAGCTACGAGCCGGTCCTAAAAATAAACCATTTCGCAAGTTGTGTGATTAAGACCGATTAAGACCGTACCAGAAATATTGGCATACCTTTTTCATTCTATCTGGCTTCACCATTTGCGGATGGGGTTGCAAGTAAAATGGAATTTTAATGAATTTAGGAATCGCTTTTTCAATCACTACATCTGCTACCCATTGTGGAACGGTTTCATGTAGAAGAGTACTTTCACTTTCACCTGACGCGTCTCGCACTAACAGTCTACAAACCGTTCGTCCACCCACCTCACTTCATAAAAAAGTTACAAATGTTCATGGATATGAAAATCAATAAATGAAAAAAAAAACAATATTTAAGTTCAAACCTGAAAATAACGGGTGTATGCTTTGGAACTTGAAAATAACCGTTTCCCTTCATGTCGGGCTCCAATTCGTTAGCTGGCAAACTGTGAGGCGGAGTCCAGTATTCCAGTAGTGCTTGCAATAATAAGCTACCATAATTTATCTACGTAAATATTATATTAAGTTCTCTTCAAATGCTTCATTGTTAGAGCAAAACCTTTAAATCAGTCCCTGGTTCTGTGAATTCTGGCAATCCAGCTTCAATGGAGACCCAAGCAGCAAAGCAATCAACTTCATCTTGTCCTAGCACTATAGTTGGCATCTTTAGTTTAAAATATTTATAATGAACAGTTTACAATATATGCATTAAGAAATTACCCCCGTTTTCAAATCGACCGTAAACCAATTTGGAATGAAAACTTTTTGATTTCGTTTGTTTACTTCATCATCAAAATTTGCTTTCCCTAAATCTTCTTTTTTTACAACACGAAGAACATCATATATAGCCACATTTTCTTCTGTATCCTTCGTAATTATGTATCGTTTATCATTTAAAACTACACACTTTTTAATTGCTGCACCTCCTAAAAAACGAACAAAACCATTCATTAACATCGCTTACATGTTTCATAGTTTTCATTACCTTTAATGCATGCCAGTTCAACGTTTTTACTACTAATAAAATTGCAGCCCTCGGTAGTGTTTAAAGTGCTTTTGTCGAAATTGGGAAGTTTCCAGCATCTTATATCAGAATTCCATGTGGTCGCCTTGAAATAACGCAATTAAAAATCTATAAATGTACTCAAGGATAATCGACATACCCAAACACCTTCTTTATTCATATCAAAGCATAAACTTAGAATTGGTGCTTTCTCTTCGCATACTAAAATACTGTTATTTTTAGACCTAAGTTCAGTTAAGATAATTTTTTTGTCTCTGCTTCCAGAAATAACATATTGAAAATTATCAGTCATCAGTAAAGTCCAAACACCTTCATCGTGTACACGTATTGTTTCAATACATTGCTGCTGACCGAGGCTCCACAATTTTATTGTTCCATCAGAACTTCCAGATACCACTTGAGTGCCATCCGGCGAGACCACTAGAGACCTTACATTCTCTGAATGACCCCGTAATTTCATTATTCTGCTACAAGTTCTTGGGTCCCATATTCGAAGAATATTTTCAGTCGATCCACTTACAATTACTGTTCCAGAGGGATTCATAGCTAAGCTATATATGGAGTCCTTGGAACCGGCAAGACTAGATGCTGGAAGTAGTATGATTAAATTATGCTTTGAAGATAACAGGAAATGTTTTACTTGTAACGGTGTTGTTACTGGCAGTCAATGCGGTTAAAGTATTCACATCCCATAAGAAAATAGCTTTGTCTAAACCTGCGCTTGCCACCTAAAACGTATCAAAAATCATTATGCTGGATACCGAAATGTCTTTAGCAAGTTACCTGCTCCCTATCTTTAGCATATGCTAATGCTTGTACGTAATCTCTATGAGTTCGAAGAGTAGACATGCAAAACCCTTTCTGAGCGTTCCACACTTTTACAGTGGTATCACAGCTGGCACTTATGACTGAAAATCAAAACAACTATGTGATGTATAAGAAAACCTAAAAATCAAATTACGATTTCTTCCTCCACAGCACAAGACGATATCGTTCACCCAATCATTGTGATGTTCCATACTTTGAATATATCGATCTTGCGGATCTACTTTCTTTGTGTCCCAAACTCGAATAATTGCATCTCGTCCTACGGGGTAATTGATTATTATTGATATTGTAAATGAAACAAGTAAGTCTACCTGCAGAATACAGTCTTCCGGTGGAGGAATCCAATTGTAAGGCATTAATACCATTCCTATGTTGCTTCTCCTCTGCATCACGAATCACAAAAGATACCTGCCGAATTTATTGTAAGGGAAATCCATTGTATTATACGGTTTTTGTTATTGGCGGCAAATACAACAAAGAGTCTTAAGCGCAAAATCAATAAATATGTAATTTAGTCATGGGAATTCCACAAAACTCCCCTTTTTGGCTTACTTAAAGATTTATAGGTAATGTTCATAGATTAAGTAATTTCATGCAACAAAAACACTACACAAGTTATAATTCATCATTACAGTCTTTTTTTAATCATATTAGACAGTAAGATGGCACAACAGAAGTGAATTTTTATACAATTTCAGTTCAATTCTTTTACATTTTGGTTTTGTTTTAGCTGTGGTTAGCACACGATTTGTCTACTGGTACAAATTAGATATTGGTAATAATGCTATTTAATGAGGATCTGTATGTACAAAATACACGACACGAACAATACAGTCCAAACACTCCGGTCCAATGTTTAAGATCTAGAGTTCGTAAGTTTCTAAAACATTTGGTCATTGTTTATCATACTTAGCACATAGCGGTTATTTTTACAGCCAACGTTTTACTTAAAAATTAATTTACATGAATTATTTGACCCTTGGAGGTTATATGAAAGGGTTTCCGTAACATCTTCACATCACCTGCATTTTCTTCCTTGCTCCTTGACTATTTTTGTGCGTCAACATATTAATTCTAAACGACTGAATTAAGTAATAAAAACTAAAAATTTAAAATGCAAAACGATTTTTTCATTTATTACAAATCTTAAACACAATAACCATCTGTCAACATAAACAAGAACAACAGTCGTGAAGATAGAATCAGATCAGGTGCAAAGAAATGTCAAATGTTTCCCGTGAACTAGCGGGAAAAACTGGAATTTTTCGAACATTCCTTTTTTATAAACAAGAGACGTACGTGGATTCCCGGGAACTCGGTCAAAGAAATAGCATGAGAAATCTACTTACTAAATACTAATAAAAATAAATATATTTTTAAATAGAATCTATGCTATGGTAATATATTAAATCATTGTACAAAGGCGAGATATGTTACATCTTTCTTGTTTCTTTTTATATAAATGTATTAAACTTATTTCATGATAACATATCTTCTAAATATTTTACAAGGCACGACACAAATACAAAACTCCGACTACACAGGCTTTTCGGTAGGATGAACGTGATTTTCGCTTTTCCAGATTTTTTTCATGTATTCAACAGTTTCAGTTTGACCGGACGTCCACAGGATTTGCGTAATTTTTCCCAATGTTGCTTCATCATCATTTGAGCTCCATTCCAGAAGAAGTTGATACATGACCTGAAGTATAATACTAATGTAACGTACGTGACCTTTAAAATTCGCTTCAGTAAATTACCTCCTTCATGCCACCATCGACTTTGTAGTCCACGATCCTTTGATGAATTTGCCCTTCGGAATAGTGAAGCTGCCTCATTACATCTTGCCACCCTTGACCGAGATGAGTTGAAATGCAGTCTAGCATCTTGCGGGAAACGGCACTTTGTGATTTCATCATTTCGTTTACAGTTCTGGTCACACGTTTCTGTTGTTTGCTACCATTTTTGTCACCTGTGTTTATATGGAACACAGATCCAAGCTGTAAGCCTTTTATATTTGAAAATTGGTATATCACTTGACCCTGTGTGTTATTCACAGCCAAAATATTATTTGTGGCCAGAGTTTGATTCGGATTGTTCAAATTCATCATAGAAGAAACATTAGACTCTTCATTTTGTAAAGCCAGTGCCAGGTTGTCGTCGGAAGTTGGGGACGATATAATTTCCTCGGCATCCACAGGTGTTTCGGGGTTATTATTGTCTCCTGTTGGCACAGCATCACTTTCCAATAATTGATTTTTATTCCGCGAAAAAATATTCGATAATACATTACGCATTTTTTTAGGCATTTCAACTCTGATATTAGAGAAAATCTACCTCGACAACGTGGAATTTTTAAAGTATCAATTTTGTGTTGTCTGGTTATTCCAAATCACTTTGACAAGCATTTGTTTTCATCCAGAGATGCAGGGTGTGCAAGAAATTTGAATTTTGAGAATATTTCTTCTCTCCTACAATTATTATTTAATTATAAAAATTAATTTTATAAATTTAAGAATATTAATAAATTACGTTCCGATGTATTTTGTGTATGCTCTTACCTGGTTTGAAGAATTTACACTACTTTTCTTCTACATTAATGGTGGCACTTCCCTCTATATTTCAATAGTAGATTTTAATTGACTAGATTCTGTTTTTTTGTGCAAATTGCCAAGCATGCCGTGCCTCTTTTCGAAAAATCGCTGAAAGTTTTTTTACCAATAGATGCGACATCTGAAAGTCGGAATTACATTCAAGATTTGGCAAAATGGGGAACGAACGGAATTGGGGGAAAAAATTAAAAAAAGACAGAGATTTCTCTCCTCTGGAAATCGGAAATTTCTTAAATGCGGAAAAAACACTTCTTTTTTAAATTTATTGTTATTTATGTTTATTTATTTTATATTAAGTAATTAAATAAATAATTATTTTTAATATATTATAGAAGATGCAAATTGTACAATGAAAATATAATACTTGAATGGCTTGAGTATTCGGTCCGCAATTTCCCTTCAGTGTTGGGATATCTTTGAGAATTTCCCTTTCCTTAAAAATCCTAACAATTCCGCGGATTTTTCAACGAAGTTTTTAAATATTTAAGCAGTTTTTTAGTTTAAACCTACTCAAAAAATTTCAGCAAATGAGGATCTTTTTTTTTTTTTACTCCGTTATTTAGAGAAATTTTTGTTAAAAAAAAATTAATAAAACCATTTATTTAATCCACAAATTTATTTAAGTAGGTATGGGTTGTTAATTCGTAAATAAATTAAATACTTAAAAAACAACATCGCAATAAATTTAATAAATTAAATTAAAAATTTTTCAAAAACAAATATTGCGACTATTCTCAATCAGTTTTGCAAATTGAAAATAAACAAAAACACTTTTTGCAATTGAAATAAATGCGTTATTTTGAAGAATCAATCATAAATCAATAAAAAACAAGGAAAAATAACAAAGTAAAATATCAAAATAAAAGTAATTAAAGAAAATAATTGATTAACTGAATCTTTCCACACAAAAACATGGTTGTTGATAGATTAATATAATTTATTAATAATTAATTTAAACTTATTGCATTATTTTGTTACTTTCCTTCTTCTGATGTATTACAATATTTGAAATCAATTGTTTTTTTAGGTGCTCCCCTTTTGCTCCCTTTTCAATTTAGTGAACTGGCAGCCCTATTTTTTGTTTTTGTTATATTTTTATGCTTTTATATTTTAAATTTGATGTTATCTGTTTCTACAGCCAAGGAATAGTGCTTGAAACATCACTGCTTACCAGCAGATACATACCAATAATACTTCCCCAAATAATTTCTTAATTTTTTCAAAATTAATTCTAAACTTAATCCAAGTTTCCGAATTTTTTCCCTTTTTGTTGTTCGATTGAACAAAGCTACGCGGAAATACCGTATGCAAGTAGCCGCATCTGTGTTATTTCACATGGGTTAAAGTCGAAACACTCTTCCACAGGCATCAGAGCCCACAAATTAATCACTGATAAGGTGAGAATGATAAGTAAATTTGCATTTGTTGACTAAAATTCTACAGTGGCTTTCGAAAACCGTAGCTTTATCAGAATGTCTGAAAAACTATAGTACATTATGTAAATAGCCAATCTAAAATTCTATGCTATACAGTATACGGCATTTAACATTACATCTCCTTAAAGATATAAGCTTTCAATTCATTAATTTATTTAAAACGCTCTTGAGACTTCTATAAAATACTTTTATTTCTCTGTCCCTTATTCATTAATATCTAGGTCCATTAATTGAACCAGCGTATGTCGAGGGTGTAAGCTCTGGACCCAGGTACAGGTTACGAAGTTCAAAAGTGCCGGTCTGGGTGAAGGGCATGGTGGAATAAAGCAACAGATGAATGTTTACTGGGGATGCAGTCTTCGGGGAGAGATTAATACATAAGAAATTGGAATCAAAAGTTGCGCAAACGCAACTTCCACATTTATAAAAGACAGATTTCGAGGACCATAGCATCCAGAGAAGAGAAGATATAGAACTGCGCCGGATATACTTACAGAAATACAGAATCAAATCCACAAAAAAAGAACGAATTGCAACAATGTATGTAATACACTTGCACTGAGAGGTGCTCATTCCGTTATCAAAATCAGATTCAGAGCTCAGTACCACCTGCTGCTTTATGAGTTCTGGAGCGAATCAACAGATGTGAGCGCTGAGGCTCAACATATTACTGTGAAGCTTTATCAGTTCTGGAATCAACCGGTTGGTAAATTTAGTATGTACGAAACTCGCAAACTTACACCAACCTCGTGGATAAAGTGATAAGAATCGTCAGCTGAATTGTTTGTTTTGTTTTTGGTTTTTTTAGTTTTTAGCTTTACTAAACATTCAAGTTCATAGCTTATATATTTTTTTGAGAAATTACGGTTTCATAATCCCTCTGTGACAAGTGATATAATATATTAAAATTAATTGGTAACAGATCCTACGAACTGTAATTAACGAGAAACACGCAGTTTTAAAAGAAACAGTGTACAGAAATTTTGTTAAAGTGGATTTCCAATAAAAACAAATAAGTTGTTCAATGTGAGAGGAAAATGACGATAGGTTCATGATTTGTCGTACTGAATTTATTTTCTCGAAATTGTTTAGTCAATTTGAAAATTAGAAATGTTACTGAAGGTTTTTAAATGCATTCTGTCATATTATGTGCTTTCTTTTTCTATTCAAAAAAATATTTCACTTACTGAAAATATTTGCTACCCATTTGAAATTATATTTTATTAACATGTTACTGTGAAAATATGCTTTGCCTACAAGATCGCGTCCGTGCCACACAAGTAAACGCATTCTACAAAGTTTAACATTATTTTAAAAAATGTGAATAAGTCAAGAAGTAATAAATATTTACAACAGTAACTATATTAAAAAGGAAACATTTGAGATTAGTATATTTTTGTTAGAATACTGAATGTTATGTGATTTTTTAATTTGGTATACAAGTCCGTTTAATATTTTTTGAGGTATTTGAAATAAAAATACATAAAAAAATCAAAATGTTAACGGATATGTTGATTATTGTTGCACAAATCCAAGTAGATACATCCACGCAAAAGTAACTCGTAATCATTTGCTATATTTAAACTCAACCTCAACATCAAGCATCCACTGAACAAAATCAATATTTGGAAGTTTACGCATTTTATTACTCAAAAATATCTTGAATTCGTTATAAACGTATTTGTTAATCCGTTTTAAAGTATACTTTGGCTTTTAACAATCGCCATTCGCTATCATTTCAACTCCCACATGAACGTCTCGAGTGCTTCAGATGTCTATTTCATTCATCCCAAAGGAACCAATTTGTTTAAATCTATCAGCTAAACTCGACTAGTGTCTCGGCAGCAGTTAAATCCCATCAATACGCTTCCAAAAGGGTTCAACTGAAATACTTTAATATGTATTTCGAAAGTAAAGGATTTTATTTAAATTCGGCGAAAATCAATGCGTATAAATTTACATTTTGTATTTTGTAGCATGAATGTTGCTATAAACTATTTTAGAGGTAGATAAAATATGTATTTCAGGAATTGACTGTAATTCGATAACTCGATTTATTAATCATTGAGTTTTTGTGGTAAATCTCGTGTTAAATATACACTTAGGATAAGTGTTTTGGGATCTACTGTGCTGGATGAATTGATATTGAACATTACTTACATAAGAAGGAGATAGACATTTTGAAAATGATTTTTCCTGGAATAATCAATATTACTTTTGTATACACACCAAACTTATCGCATAAGACTTGCGGTGGCAAAAAATGTTCAGTGAAGAGAACATCACTAGGTTTAGCCTTTTCATTATCTATTAACCTGACGCCTGATTAAATTCAGCAGTCGTTGCGTGGAGAGACGAAAGAGTATTTGTAGATCCTGGTTTTCAATTACCCTCGTTTAGTTAAAAAGTTACCTGTATGTATGTAGATAAATAGATAGGAACATGAATGAATGTTCTGAAATTACTTGATTTTTTCAAACTATGTTTTCTGTTTTACCTATTAGATTAAAAACTTTAAAAGGATTTTTTAACACATTTTCGCTGCCACTAGTCAAAAAACAAAATCGTTAATCCTTAAACGATTTGAATATCATGACACATTTCGTTGTTTCCGAAAATTCATGTTAAATTTCCCTTCATTACTCGAGTACTACAAATCATTGTTTTTAATTGAGTTATTATTGAGGTTTTTTGAAGCTAACTAATGAGGTAGAATTAATTAAGTGAAATTTGTGGTAGCAGGAAAATTCAATCATGCGAGAGAAATTTTCGGAAAATTCTGTCAATTAAGATTTTTTGTAATTGTGATGCTGGAAATGGTTCAAAATTAGGTAAAAACAAAAGGTATCAAAGTTTGCTCAAATTTTAATGAGTTGTTTGAAATTAAATTCACGAGTTTAAAATTCGAGAACCGAGAGTACGGCTAAGTGCCATGCAGAATCAGGTACTCGAGTTTGTTTGGCGAGAGGGAAGGGGGAATTCGTTTATCGATCTATTTAAATTTCGTTGTTCCACTTAAATTTCCATTTAATGACAATGGAATCAATTTATATTCCATTACTTCAAGACCGGTTTTTGTTTTGAATATTTTTTATCTATTACAATTTTTTTTATCGAGGTGATGAATTTGTAATTTTAAAAGTTTTAGGTATATACGAGAAAACGGAAAGATAGTATGAATAATTCAAAAGCAAAAATATACTTTGAATGTTTTTTATAATTACTTTGTTATAAAGCTCTTACACTACATGTGAAAGGATCATATCAAACTTATGCTTTCAGGACATAAAAATGAAGGACGTTTATTCCTTTCATTTCCGTTTTGATAGAAAAAGGGTTGCGTATGATTATTTTTCTCTTGTTGCAGTGGAATTCTGGGCAAACCTAAAAGAGTAAAAAAAAACGAACAACATTATATAGATATCAACGTAGAGATAAAAATATTTTAGTTTATTACACATCTGTCAGGGAACTATAATTGAAAACCGACCTTTGTCAAAGGTACTCAAACAAACACAAGCCTTTGAAGAAATTAGAATTTTCCTTTGTAACTATACAAAAAATACATATGAACACAAAAACATTTTGCGAGTACGATACAAAGTTGATTACTTTCCATAATATATTTTATTAATCACAAATTGTATTAAGAGCGAATTTGATTATGAGGTTCGGTTCGAAACAGGACGTAGAAAATTTAACATTTAACATTACTTTTTGCGACATCAAAAATATTTCAAAAAGTATAATTTAATCCACTATTTTGGAGTCAAAGATTTTTTTAAAAAAATCACTCAAATAATACGACAGTAATATTAACTTTTTCCATTAGTTTAATATAAATTGTAACGCAAAATGGAGATAAAAAACATTTTGTTCGAAAAATTTAAAATGAATACAATTAAAAGTGATTTGGAATGTAAGTGCAAAAATCAGAAGGTAAAATTCCTCGATCTTGCGATCCGCCAGTAAAGCTCCATATAAACAAATTAAGTGAATTATGGGTTGTTCGCCAAGTATTTTTTCAAGTGATAAAGAAAATGCTCTTTTCTTCTGCATAAGCCTACGAACAAGTAGATTAAGCCACCAAAGTGAAAACGAAACGATTGCAACTGAAGACACTAATAACCAATGCAATCAGTATTTGCTAAATCCTAGTCAAATTAAAAATGAAGCGGACTACGACAAGGTAAGTTTATTTCTAAATAATTTCAAACTTCTGCTTCAAACTTTTTTGGAAATTATGCAGAAATATTAGAAAAATTATGTTTTCAATGTACTGAGTATAAATGAGGATAGTTTTAATAACAAAGTATTGAATAAAAGACACAACAATTTGGAGCAATTGATTTGTTTCTTTGGAGTAGATATTAATTAAGAAGTAGAAACACACTGGAATGATTAACGGATTTTTCGTGTCTAATTTTGTTCTCGGAAGGAGCCAATTAATATCTAAAATAGACACAGAATGATTAATTTGTAAAAATAAGTAAACAGTTGATCCGAGACATTAAGTCTTCTATATTACAACCTCCTTAGTTTTAAAGAGTTTCTATATAAGCTCCGCTGTAGGAGACGAGTTCATTTTTATTTTTATAGAATATTCCTTAATCAATTGCAAACTTCAATGTAGAGCTAAATTTAATAAAGTTTTCTCATTTCTTTTCTAGGCATTTATGAAAAAAGATTCAATTGTGACTGTTGCTGGCTTTTCATCCGCCCTGGCAGGTTTAAATACAGTCCATACTGTGGTTCGCCAAGCAACTGGAAGTGAGTAGAATACTTTTTAACCTGACTTCTATAATTAGTTTTTTTTTACTTTGTACTAAAAAGAGTTATTAATTTTCATCAATCAGTTTTGAAAAATTTGAATTAAATATATGAACACGTAAATCTAATAATTTATCGAATTGTTTTTGATTTATAATTTAATTTTTTAGGAAGTTTATTATTAATTAATTATTACCTATTATAAGAGTTTCAGTTTCTCTAGCTTTTTTAACATTATTAGAACGTAAGCGTTTATATTCAAATTCGTAAGTTATACCAAAGAACTGTACTATAAGCTTCAAAAAATCGGTGCTGGGATACATACCTATACCTAACCACGGCTCATATAAAATAAAATTTAAATTTTGCAAAAATTCTATTACTTTTATTATACACGTGTCGCATATGTAAAAAAGCAAATTTCAAAACTTTATAACTGAAAAATTATGAAAGATTTTTTCAAAATTTCATTTGCATTCCAGTTGTTAAATAGTACCTACCTATGGCCATAGCTAACAAAAATTTCAAAAGAATCTGAGGAGGTCAAAAGCAAACAAAAAATTCACTGCAGTAATTTGCTGTTTTATGTGTAATCATAGGAAATCTAGTATAGTATACAATATAGTATACAATATACATGATACATAGTCTAACTAAATTGGCTGTAATTGTATATAATGGTAAAACTCCAATTTTTGCTAAAATGGAATTTTGTTAATATTTTAACAACATATTGGCAACTAACATATGTTTTTCTAAAAATATTTAGAAAAGGTTGCTTTTTTGGAAAGCTCATATTTTGAAAAAAAAATAATAATTTGGAAAAACACTAACTTTAACAAAAGCGCTTATGATGTCTAACAAATTAAAGCTAAAGTAACAAGTTTTAATTTGACACCAATTTTATGTCTTTATATTAATTAGAAGCCGAGAAGCACCAATTTTATAAAACATCGTTTACGAAAATTTTCGGTTTTTCCAAATTTTGAAATTAGGTATATACAATATACATATATCCAAATGTAGGTATATAGGGTAAAATATAACTGAAATTTTGGAAATAGTCTTACCTAATAATTTTAGTTATTTGTACAAAATCTTCAAGGAATAATTATTCTGAAAGGGTCGGGTTGAAAACATAGGTACTTTTTGTGTTGATTTCACTGCATGGATTGACCCCCACTTCATTGGATTAGAAACAATTAAACATGCATAATAAATACGTGAAAAATTATCATAAACGTGCGCAGATCACTTTTAGACGTGATTTCAAGGAGTTTCCATTGGCAATATTCTTATCAGATCAATGCCAATCTAACCATAAACCAATAGCGACTAACACGGTGGCATCGGTCCAAAGAGCAGAGATGCCGCCGACTCCACTGGATTTAGTGCCTTCAAAATCATTTGTCCAAAATCGCAGCCACACTGGTGTCGTCGCATCACTTAGGATTGAGGTAACAATGCCATTAGCGGGCTGGGTGAAGATGCCTCTTGAATACCATATCGCACACCTTGCACAGGTAAACCCGTAAACGTAAAGGTAAACAGCAGTCGCTGTATGTAGTGGCGGAGCTCTCGAGCCGAACGGACTACCCTGTGCTCAGAAGCTGCTCCAGTGCAAATATATCCAGCAGCCACACTTCAATTATTATTTTACTTTCAATTTTCTACCAAGTCTCAAATTGAACGGATGTCTAGACGTTGCGGGCGCATTTGCTAGTCGTCGGATTAATGTTAAGATTTTTCCTAGTCAATTATTACGAGTGTATATTAAATAATTGTATTAAACAAAACAACAAAATTTAAGTGCAACTAAAAATATTGTTCATAATCATGAGATGTTCCGGGTGCGTTGCGATGTGATCCGAAAATAGTTTGCAATGAAATCAGTGAAGTTTGTATCGAGAAAGTATTTAGAAAACGGTATTCCAGAGCGCCATTTGCTCGAGCTCAACACAACACATGACCTAAAAAAGTATTTCAAGTTTTCTGAATCTAGCTCTAGTATGTGGCCAAGTGATTTAGCCGACATCTTGAGCAAACCGAAGCTCTAATATTGTGATGCAAAAAGAACTAACGCATATGGTGATACTTGAGAAGTGCCGGTCAGCAGATGTTTTCTACTTCAACGTTTTCTACCCTCGATTGCCAGTTCCTAATTCCATGGTTTCTTTTTTTATACGTACTCGGAATATTAAATAACGGCAAGATCGGTTTCGATCTGAAAATCGTTCAACGGCGCGCGATTTTATCAAGAACACAGCCGTGGTCATCTAGATAACCAACCTGAGCAAAATCAGTGTGTACATATGGAAAACAAATGTGTACCTCTCCTACGCTAATTAATTAAATCACCGCCAACTACTTCGAGTCAACTGTCAAGTCCTCTCCGAGGTTTGAGATTGCGAAAATTGCGGTTCGCGCTCGGTCGGTCGTTAACTTTTTCTTGTGCAATGATATTCGCTAAGAAACGAATTTTGCACTTAAAGTCAGATTTGTGCATAGAAAAAACACTATTTTCGACCTTCAATTGAATCGATCTTTCTAATTTTTCTTTTGTGTTGATCAAAAATTCATAGCGAGCATAACTTTATTAATTTTCATAGTTTCTGCGTACGAAACTAGATCGTTTGCTATTTTTATAAGTGCAAAAAGTTTTTGACCTTCGAATAATTAACACCGTAAGAAAATCGTGTTTGTTTTAAAATTCAAACAAGTTTCGATTAATGGTCCTGGTTCTTCACAAATTTAGGGTATTTATTGAATTTACATACTGAAGAATACTTGCAAACCATGGTGAATACTTCGCCAGTAGACAGCAGTAATCGCATCTCGAAGTTATGCAAACAGCTAATGTTCAAAAAATATTGCATGCTATTGCTCCGGGATGTTTTTAAAGGAATTTCGAAGAATACTTAAGTGTGACTCTCCATGTGTTCCCGAATGTAAGGAACCTCGATGAACTGTTGTAATTTTTGCAATTACAAATATTGTTCTATAATTACTGTTATGTACCTACTATAGTTAGTGTAAATCATATCGAAGCACATTAATAATAATAATCGATATTTTCCTTATCGAACTGATAAAATGCAATCAACTTATATCCGAATATTTGCGAGTTCCGGTTATTCATCCACACACACACTACACAGGGATCTCGATTCTCAATTCATCAGACTAGCAGAAGTACAATTAAAGGAGAAAACAATAATAACAAAATTGTGGTTTTTAGCAAGGAATTTTCTTTTGTTAACAATAATTGCTTGCAAATCGCTTTAGAAGGCAGCATTCTTTCAATGTTTTCCTTTTCAATATTTCATTTAAAACATTCGCCATAACTTCCAAAGTCCCAAGGAATGCTGAATATGGCCATTTGTTAAAATAGCTGCATCCAAAGATAGGAACACAATAGATTTGCCAATTCGTTCATTAGAAAACCTATCTTGCAAATATTTGTCGAACAGATTTTGGCTTTATCTTATCGCAACGAGTTTCTTTAGTTTATAACAAAAGACTAAGCGTGTAACACAGAAGATTCTTCCAAGTAAGTAACGCTTACGAATAAAAAATATTTTCATGCTTTTTGTACAACAACTATTCGCTGAATTAGTTTCAACACCGTCAACTAAATTGTATGTATTTGTTTTTAATCGTAATTTTATTTAATATCCCTTTTTCGCAATTTTTCTTGAGCAACAGTTTTAATGTGAATAAACATTGCATATAGTGGATGAATTTTCCAGTGCAAGTGATATGTATTTGAAAAATGTGTTTTTTAAAATTGTTTCGAGTAAAGTGTCGTTATTGAATACTTTAAAAAACAACTATGATAATTATCACAGAAGATTCGGCTGCAACCAGCACATCGAACAACTCACATCGAGGAGGAGACAATGACGAAAACGCTGGTATTTCTCAATTATTAAATTTATAAATAGTGTTCTTTTAAAGAAAAGCCCTTGACTCTGCAACTTTGAAATTTGAAAAAAAGTGAATATAAACAAATTAAACAAAGAACAATCCTCAAAATGGTCTAGGAACCAATAAGGACGTATTATTATATTATAATGTACATCAATAACTAATATGGTGGCTCATTTCGATTCGCTTTGTGAACAATGTTGCCGCTATTTTAAGTGCTGAATTTTTCCTATGATTGGCTATATATACATAAACACGATACCTATAACTACGGGAATTCACTTGTTGATGATTCCCGAAAGATTTTGGGGCGTTTACGAGATATTCCGATTCTTTTACGAAGGATATCTCGTAAACGGTACGGTTTAGAATTTTTATAATTATTATTCCCGTAATCAGCGCCCCAATCCCAAAATCCTTCGGAATCACCAACAAAGTGAATTTTCGCAGTTATCGGTATCGTGCTTATATGTATATAGCCAATCATAAGAGAAATTCAGCATTTAAAATAGCCGTAACATTTTCACACAGCGATCGCCATATTAGTTACTAGGAGGTCTACCCGGTTACACTCGGCCGGTGAAAATTTTAATATAATGTGCATCACTACATTAAAATTTATAAATACTGCCAAACGCGACGTATAATATATACAACCGTTTCCGCTAATTTCTTTGATTTTGGGTTTTTTGGTAGTCGGGTAGTTTGGTTCAGTTAAGGTGGTTTTGGGCGTTTGAATTAGGATAGAGGGTGGCAGTTCTCATTGTGCTTTTTTTCTAAACAAAAAGGCAAAATAACAATTTTTATAATTATCTTACTCCCAAAAAGGACGGTTTTTCCTACAAAATTTCCTCGTATTTTTTATCCTCTTAGGGGAGAAATTTCCAAAAACCGGTTCTCATTGAGCACCTATGAGGCAAGTTGAAGAAGTATACAGTGGTTCCAGAGAAACAGTTTTCACCCCCATTAAGGATCGAATTTCAAAAAACCGTTTCTTAGAGAGAACTTACATTACGAAACGAAGATACTGTCAAAATTTCAAATCTGTACCTATTACAGTTTAGGCTTTACGTTGATTCTCTGTCAGTCAGTCAATCAGTCAGGACAAAGCCACTCATATATTATATAGAGACGGATTATATAGCTTTTTCTTTTTGCTTAGCTCCTAAGGGTCGTAGCGTGATGTTAAATAGCCTATGGCCCTATAACCTTCCTTAAGAATTAGGCTATCAAATGCAAAAAGAATTATTCAAATCTGACTGGTAGTTCCAAAGATTAGCGCGTTCAAGCAAAAACAAACAAACAAACTCTTCAGCTTTATTATATTAGTATAGATTGATGTACATTATAATAACGATCTAACCGACATACGTCTCGTCCATATTGGTTCTCAGACCAGCTTCTATACATGTATGCCGATTGTCTTTTGTATCGTTATCTAAATTTGCCATCAGCTTCAGGGAAACAAATATTTTGACTACGATTTTTTTTTCTCTTCTTTTTCTACGATTCCATAACTACAACCAAATGATTACAAACCAGGTAAAGATTTCATTTTTGGACTTCCACCAATATTTTCTTCCAACAAGGAATGGAGAATACAATATTATATATCCTGAGGCAGCATTTAGCAGTACTGTACAAGTGTACATTCAACTTTGTTCTTTAACAAACACTGAATGAAATTATTTTGTTAGCCATAACAATTTTTTTCTAAAAAGGGTAATTAAATACGAAACTCGAAGTTTATGTTCACTTTATTAATGAGTTTCTTCTAATTTAATTTTTCTGCAAATTGAAAAGGGCAAATTTCCATCGTTAAACATGTCATGTTTTTTTGAAGCTATTGTCAACAAACATAAAATGAATTTCTTTCTACCTTTAATATTCGAAATGCGAGTTGAAATTCAATCGCCAACATACGTTCATATTATACAACTTCATTCCCATTGAAATGAGGTCAATACAGAAAGTTTATGAACAATATTGAACTGTAAATATTTAATGTGAATTTGTCTGCCTTTGGTAACGAAAATTTCGCTGATTAAAAATCATTCTTGTTGCAAAAGAAATTCTTAATATCGAATGAAAATACTTTTGTAAAATCGATTTCCAAACGGAATCGCAAAAAGAATTTTTATACCAAAATCCTCGCCATTGTTAATTAAAGTTGATTTCAGGTGGAACATCAAGTTCATCAGGAAGACTTGGACACCGAAAATCATCATTGGCCCTCACTCCAGAAGATGACGCCTTCGAAAATACCAACACTGTAAGTAAAAAACTGTTGCCCCCTTCCTCCCATATATACGTAGCTATGAATGTTAATAAAACAGTTTTTTAGTTTTTATTTAAAAGCAGAAATCATAAGAGGGAAAAAATCAATCAAGTCAAGTCGAGTTAGTTTCGCTATGAGTTAAGTAATTTGTTTTAATTTATGTCACCATAAGTTAAACATTGAAAGCGAAATAACACCGCTGGATTGGAATTAGAATTTCAGGAATTCAATTATGGCATTGCAATCAGACTAAATATTAATTATTATCAAATATCATACCATAAAAGAAAACTGGAGAACCGAATGACATCGAAAATTATGTCACCATCGGAATATCAATTATGTTGTCTATTTGGAAGTAATTGATTCCAGCGATCGATTCAACATTAAGAGATGAACCCACATATGGAAGAGATCAGTGAGTCTTTCGTGCTAGATCTGTTGAAGGGTTCACTTATGGAGCATATATAGTGAGCAAATTTGTAGGATTTAATCTGAAATTACTTCGACACTGGAATCAATTAAATTTACAAGAATTAAATAATTAGATTGAAATATTTCCATGTTTTTTTATGAATTAGTTGAAGAATGAAGATCTTTAGCTAATGAATGGCAATAATGCCATTTATTTTAAAAACTTACTTTAAAAAATTCTAATATATTCAGTGGTTTTGTGATTACGTGAGATGATCATAATTAACATCATTAATATCATTAGTTCAATCTAATTGCATTTCGCAGGCAGAAGAAGACCACGATTGGCCTGATATTTGTAAGATCATGATTATGCACTTAATTGAATAATAAGTACAATCGACAAATTAATATCGTAAAACCTCGAATGACTTGTAACTTCCTACAGTTCGATATAATACGTTAGTTAAAAACTAAACAGTTAAGAAGTTTTGAAACAAACACGAAATAAAAAACAAACATCACTTTTGTTATTTTCCTAAAAAACTGTGAAAATTTTTCACAAAGGTTTTTCATTTCAAACATAATTTTTGTTTCCTCAGAAAAATCACTCTCCTGAAAAATCATTTTTTTCATTCGTGGTTTAGCATATCTCCGAAACTATTTGACAAAATATGTTGTTACATTCTTAGAAGGTATTTCTATGTCTTCTCGGAGCCGATTGGAAAAAAGAAGTTCTTTTTATACAAAGTTATTAATTTTCCAGTAAAAAAACTTATTAAATTTTTTAAGAAATCGCGGCCAAAAATATAAAAAAAAATCCTTAAAATAACAAAGCTCTCGTTAGGACAAGATGGTCAGGTCATGTTAAAGAATAAGTACGAATAGTTTTGGAATTACAGTGGACCATGCTCTGCTCGTCCTTGGCAGTACGAAGTCGACTTTCGCTTACTCTCACGCCCCTTAAAATTTGGGCCGTGGGGTTTGTGCAGAAAACACTCCTGAAGAAAATGAATGTAAAATTGTAGAATTCGGCCCATTGCTTGGTTTCGAAAATATTAGCAAATACGCTGCAAAGTTTTTATACATGGGTTTATTATTTTCGACTAAATACAGCACGATTGGGACGTGACTTAAGAGACCCAGAAACTTCCTATGTAGAAAAGACCGACAAATCCTGAACAAAGGTCAACGAACACTACCGTCCAAGCGGGGTGGGTCGCATGGAATCAGTGGATGAACAGGATAATTATGATTGTGCTGTAATCCCGGCTGCTCTTCATTTCATTCAATTCTTCACTCTTTCGTCAAAATCAACTTCAGATTTGGTCTCCTTACGCTTACCCTAAAAAACGTGGAAAATGATATCTGTCATGCCCAAGTTCATAAAAACCTCAAAAATAGGTACTTAATTTTGCACCCGTTTTTCACCCATAAAACCCTTGGGTGTATTCAGAGTAAGCTGCCGAGCAGTGGCACAACTAGGACTCATTATGTAGCCTATGTACGAAAGAGCGATTTTTTTTGCATTTTATTAATCTACGCACCTTGAAACGTAAAAGAAAGAATATTGAGGGGGTGTTAAAAAAAACTTTGACGAAGCGATTTAATTTTTCAAAAGTAGAACAAACGAGAAACCGCTTTTTTGTTAGGGCGAACCCGCTTAAGAGTAAACCGATTACCGAACTGCTGTTTCTTCCCGTATTTACCAGCATAAATCCCACTAGCAACACTCAATTGTGGAATAAATTAAAGAACGATTTTTTGCATGAACTTATCTAATATTTTTGCATAATTGAATAGACAATTACACAAGTCACTTGTAATTATATCAAAGCCCAAACAGATCACTTTATTACGAGGTAATTGCTCTGATTTAGCAAAAGAACCAAGAAAACACGTATCTACAATTGAAGTTAAGTATCAACACACATTTACAACATATGTTTCCACTTAGTGTTTGCGACAAGAGCATCACTGTCAACATATACATATGTTCAGGAAATAGTTTGACAAGTGCGATAAAATGCTTCTTCACGATTCACGAACGCCTTTCTTATTGTTATCAGCCAAGAGCGATCGCAGCTGACACTGCGGGCCACGTTGAATTATTTTTACATTAATTGTCGGTGGCAAATCTCGCCTCACCTTCTCCCAATGGCGTAAAATTTACACAATACTTCTGTTCTGAAAATTGTGCTATTGCTATACCAAGAAATTATGCAAATAGATGAATACAAAAAAAAAGGATCTTATCACCAGAAAATTAATCATTTTGAAAACTTACTTTTAGTATGTCAAAACAACTAAAACATTAAAAAATAATACAAAAAAATCTCACTGAGCTGATATTCAACCAGGAATTTATCAGATTTTTGTGTAGCTGCCAATGATAGCTTGTCTTATCAATTGTAATTCACTCAAAATACTCTACTTTATAATTCAGATACATCAATACTCAGTTCGTAGATCGTGATGCACGTCGTCGGCGGGGCTTTTCGTTTCTTGAAACGCGACGAAGACGTTTAACCCCATCTCGGATTGGGGAACAAGTCGATAGTGTTGAATTCGTAATTGAAAATGGATCTGTCGAAACGCAGGAGAAAATGTGGTGCTCGATACTGCATGCAAAAAATTGCATCGTTGTTTCGTAGCAGTTCCAAAATAGCTATTAGTGATGTTGAGGAAAATCCAGATAACAGTTATCATTTAAATTCGCATTCTCAACAGCGAGAGTCTAAATTTCGATTTTTAAAAATGTCGAGCAAAAGTGAGCCAAATTTGCTGACATTAAAATATCACGATGAACAACCCAAGGATTTTTCTAGAAACAATAAAAGAAACAATTATTACAAATCGGACAGTGTTAACGAATCATTTCAACGAAATTATAAAAGAGAACTGGATTTTAGTGAAGCTTGCGATTTCTATGGGAATTTGATAGATATAAAAAATAAATCGCCACATTCTTTTAAAACTAGAAAAATTAGTGCTTGTGATACTGAATACGAAGATGAACGAAACGATATTCTTAATCCTTTGCCACAAAAACAATTAAATACTGGGGTCAATAATCCTGACATTATTGAACAAAATAATTTTGAAAAATTTTCAATTACCAGTTCGTTTATTAGTGCTAAACAAAAACATGACATTCGGTATTCGGCTTCTGAGCCTCTCTTCAAAAGTGCTTTTGTTGAGGATAGTTTCGTAGGAATTCAAAAGAAAAGTCGATTGAGTTTGTATGAAAGACGTCGTCCGACTGGAGAACGATTGAGACTCCTCATTGGAAAGAAGGAATTATCGGTGATAACAAAACTCGTTGAGGTATCCATGTCAATAATTAATATAAAAGAAAAGCAATTATTGCCTTTGTGTATTGACCTTACTATTTCTACATCTCTCTTACCAATATCGCATTCAATTTCGATCGATTTTTTTTGAGATTACTTAAAAAGTATAGAACAAATATTTAATCCCCTTCGAACGTATGTAACAGAATCGTGTCGGCCGTAGCAGGGAAGCTCAGGCAACGAAGTGAACAAATACGGTCTGGAAATATTTTGTTATTTCCTGCACAAAAGATGTTATCTTGTCAATGATGAAAGGAAAATCATCTCAAAAGCAGCGTCTTTCTCCGGAAGCGGATTCTTTTCATAGATCAACATTTGTATTTTAATTAAATTATTGAAGTATCATAAGAGTGATATAAAATAAACAAAACATACAAAACATATTTTTGGCAATCTCCGCATATTCTTGGAAATGGAACATTTTGTTGTTTTAGTAAATCTTCTTCACATTTGTGTCTTTGCTTTTGAAAGTTGTGTATAAGTCACATTTTTCATTTTAAGTATATTTCAATGTTTGTTTCATTTTCAATTCAGCTTTCAAAATTTGCGACTTAGGGCACTTTTCACGGCACGGCACATCTCCGGAATCTTATATTTTGTTGTGATAATTTCTGTAATTTTAACTCTTTATTGATATAATTGATAAAATTTTTATGAAAAACTAAAAAAAAGTTTCTGATTACATTATTACAACGTTGTTTTCGGTTTGTTTTTATGTCAAAGTTGATTAGAGAAAATCAAAAATGGTCGCAAGAAAAAAACAAAATTTTTCAAAATTCCAATACAAGCAAATTGCGAAAATTACCGTAGTGCCCGAATGTATGCAATCAAGCCACGGCGCTTGATAAGGCGAAAAATAACGTAATTCGATATAATATAACCCCATAAACAAAATGGCGATTGAATTGAAATAGGAATTTCGAAATTCATTTTTGGTTAATATTTCCAATAACATACTTTTAGAATCGAGCACAAAAAAATATTTCCGCCCTTGAAATTTTAATATTTTTAATTTTGAAACATTTAGATTTCAAAAAAGAATAAAATATAAAAATCCCAAAATCGAGAAACTAGTTATGGATTTATAACCTACTCATCGAGAGCTTTTCAACGATAGCCCACAAGACGTGATTTAGAAAAATTCGGAATTCCACCCCCACCCCCATTCTACCGCCGGCTACAGTCTAGGCTGCTTTTCGGAAACTACTACAGATAAATCAATGAAATGGTTGAAATTCGGAATATGCAATACATACCTACTTCAATGTTATTCGATAGAATATTTTTTTGCTTGATTTTCTCAATTAGTTTTTGAGTAATGAAATTTTGAATTTCATATCACGATCGAATATGTAAAGGAAACAAAAATTATTCTATGAAAAATTTGCTGCGTTTTACTCACTGTTATTGAAAAATTATCAATAAGTGATTTTATTCTGTCAGTAAAATTATGGATGGAAATACGATATTTGAATTTTTAATATATTCCTTTCCATTAATATCTACCCCAAAGCTAATGTTTAAAATAATACCCAAAATAAGTGTTTTTGTAACTACCTCTTTTTTATGTGAGAATGTTATTTTGTTTACAACATCAAAGCCAAAACAATAAGAATTGAGAAGGGATATGTAAATATCCTTTGATTTGATATATTAGTGGAACGAAGACCTTATACCAGAAACATTTCCAATGGTTAGAAATTCCTTGGAAAATTTTTAAAATCCCTAATATCGAAAGCTTTATAAATAAAGGAATATCGTTTCCGTGTTCTATACTTGCAGAAGCCCCTCATGGACTTGAAGTACCCAACGGTTTTACCACCAAATCCTCAGCTTAAGGTATACAAAAAATTCCTTTGATCTGTTGTTACTGAGCGTAATCCGGAGTGAACATTTCAGGCCCTACTAATTTTTCACAAATCGGATAATATATCGGAAAATTTCAACAATGCATGCTTGCGACAGCAGCTCGACGTTACAGTGGTGAAAACAAAGGCGGCAGCGATAGAATGCCTCAATGACAGTGCAGCAGAAAATTACCATTTAATAATAATCGACGCAAGGTTTCCGAAGCTGTTTGATGCTGAATATCTCGTGAGGTCAGTGAGAACAGCTTATAGTCGCTGAAAATTGAATTGAATTAAAATTTGCAGATCGATTAGACACACCAGTGGATGTCACTTTACAACAATAATAGCAATCACAAAGAAAAGGTATGAACTAAGAACAAAAAATTTGTGTAATCCTTTTATTGCGATCGCTGAATAAATACAGATGTCAAATTGTCAAGCAAGGGTGGATTTAATCGCGGATTAAATTATTAACCTGGAATCTGGTCCGAAAGTAGCCCTGCTGTGAGCAGGAAACCGTTCTGGAAGGGTTAATTGATTTTAAATACTAGTTTAAATATAAGTGTCTTGTATATATTTTACGAAATTTTTAATTTTGTTTTTGCAGTTTTTTTGATAAAGATGAGTCCTCTTTGATTGCACTGCTTGACGCTGGCGTAAATCGGGTAAGTATAGGAAGAAAAAGAACTGCCCCATAATAACTTTGCTTTATTTTCCTGTTCAGTGCATCGTAGAATCACCCAGTTTAGCAATATGTTCAACAGAAATACGACAGGTGCTCCACTCCCTCGTAAGGCCATACAACGTCATGTCAACTCAGCAGGTACGATTGAAGAAGGTCAACACAGCTTGAATTTCATTTTGAAATGTATTTCAGGCACTTTACACAGCACTGCACAGGCTGAAGGAAGTTCTTATAATAACTGACGACTTATTACGAATACAATACGCCAACAAGGCAGCTGAACGACTTTTAAACATGAGATTGGTACGCTTTTATTTTACTAAAAAACAAATCAAATTGCAAATATTTTACACAATATTGACTTTAACACAAGAGAGTTGTAGGAAAGAATTTGCAAAGCACCATTGCTTGATTGAAAAGGAGAATAAGATAAATTTTTTTTTTAAGATATTAACTAAAAAAAATCAAACAGAGCTTAACCCTTTAAGCTCCACTTATTAACCGTTAATTTATTATACCCTAGATATATTAGTAGATATATTAGTTTTGCGCGAATGTTTGCAACGGCAAGAAATAATGATGACAGAAAAAAGAACTATATATTCATGATTGGGGAAATGGGGAGTGAAAAGAAACCGCCTTATGAATGTCCGTCTGTCTGTTGTCTGTCCAGACGACAAGTCGAAAATGCTTGCAGCTAGAGACTTGAAATTTGGAACAATGACACTTCCTTAAAATAGTAAAGTTAAGCTCGAAGGTGAGTAAAATCGGGCAACTCCTTCTTAGTGTTGCCATATAAGGCTAAATTATTTTTATACAAAAATGCTGAATTTGTTTACTTTCTTTCATTGAATATTGTTGAAAATATATATTTCAATTTACTAATTATTTGACCGGAACTTCTTTTACGCGGTCTTTTTTTACACGATCTTTAAATTCTACTAAATACCAAAAACTTTCCTTTTTTGCCTCTCTTTTCAATAATTTAGTAAACTGTTTTGCATGGTTTTTTACACGATTTCTTATCAAACGGTATTTCATAATTTGTGTTAAACCAATCTTATATTAATTAAAATAAACTTATTACATTTAAAGGACGAGATTATCAGTCGACCTTTGGCAGAAATTTTTTTGTCTGATGTTTCATCAATAAATTCGCAAGGAAAAAACATCCGCGAATTTGATGGAATTTTAACAGTGAAGCGAAAAGGACACGACGGCATTCCAATGCATGTTCGTGTGGTGCCGGTGGTTTGTATTGGGAGGTAAGGTCATCTTTCCTGGAATCTGGGGGAAATTTAAATGTCTGCTACTTGTTCTCACTTAAGGTCCCCGACACATTTTGTGTTTAACTTTGATGTGCCTGGAGGACAAGGTGATTTTATTGCATCCCTGCCACAACCGAAAGAGGCTCCAAGAGGTTCACTTCACTCCATTCGGCGAGGCAGTTTCGATGTGCGTTCGGTGGCATCAGATGGACTAAGGCGAACAAGTCTGGCTAAGCTAACATCTCTGCCCCTGGAAGCACCTATAACGAAGGTTCGTGACCCGTTTTGCAGTTCCTAATAGTTCAATAAATCATTATCATTTTAGGTGGTTAATTTATTGTCACAAGTACAGGATAATTGCTCTCAAGATGAAGCTAGATTAATTGATAAAGTTCTAGAATTTTTAAAGCGTGAAGGCTTGTACAGTCCTCAGATGAAAGAAATCAAGACAGAAGACCCCATTGCTACGGATCTCATAGGTGCCCTTCTAACAGTAAACATAGACCTTTAGTTGTTTTGAACATAAAAAACTAATACAAGAATTTGTGTGTAGGGACCAACCAATTTATACTCATCCAGGCGCAGTTCGAATGATTCCATCATCCGAACGTCCACTAGCCGAACATCTGGAATTTTGCCGGCCAAAATGAAAGTAAGCAAAATTCGTGTTTAATAAACACGTTGAAATATTTATTGTTTGTTCTCTGTCAGGCCAACGCACAAGTAATGGAACTTCTTGAAGAATCTCTTGCATGGGATTTTGATATCTTTAAACTGGAAGAGATCACAGAGAAAAGACCGCTGCTGTACTTAGGAATGGAAATCTTCCGGCGATTTGATGTATTCGCAACATTTAATACGGATGAGAACACCTTTAAGGGGTGGTTAGCGGTGATGGAGGCTCACTATCACTCCCAAAATTCATATCACAATAGTACACATGCCGCAGATGTTATGCAGGTTTGAAACGCTCTTATGACCGTTGGTATATTGTATATAATATGGTTTCTTCTTTGTCAAAAAATAGGCAACTGGAGTATTCTTAACACAGTTGCAAACAAAAGATCTTACCATGGATCGAATGGATGAAGCAACAGCTTTAATTGCCGCTGCAACCCATGACATTGATCATCCAGGCAGATCCTCAGCATTTTTATGCAATTCAGATAATCCTCTGGCTGTACTTTATAATGATTTATGTGTTTTAGAATCACATCATGCAGCGATTACATTTAGATTAACAACAGGTTAGCATATGAAATTAAACTATAAAAGAACTTTTTTGAATGATGATTAAATTAAAAATGACGATAACGCCTGTTTTTTGTAATGGCAAACGGCCGTAAGAGCTGCTCCAGCATTTTTGAACTTAGAATGAAAGACCAAAAAGTTTTTGAATATAGATGAGAACAGTTATAGAAGTACATCGAATTTTTTCGATATATTGATATTTGCAAAAATGGCGCGTGTTTGAAAAAAAAATTCAAAATTTCTTGAAAAAATCGCCAGAAAATTTTGTATATAACAAAAGAACTACGCCATATAATGAAAACAAAAATCCCACGGACTTCTTTAGACATAGTATAGTTTTGAATCTACAGTAAAATTCTCAAGTCGATTGGCGAAGATTTCTTGTAAATATTACAAGTTATCTTAAAGTTTCAGCTCTCAAAAAGTTTACCAATTGAACCAACTGGGAAATGGCGTGCTCTCTGCTTCGATCATCGAAGTTCATAATTTTGTTAAACATTTTTCTTTTAAAATCGATACAGTTTACATCTGAATATTTTTTATTTTCAAATGAACATATTTTAACTTGCATGTAAATTTTTTTTGTGACGATAATTTATCACATATTTTTAATTCAATATTCAAAACTCTGAATATCAGTTCGCACATATTATTTTGTTTTCAAATAAATTGGTATTTCTGGAAGAAGACTGTACCAAAATAATTTTTTTGACCAGAAAAAACACTCACATTTGCAAGGCTATTTTCAATCAACCATCCACTTCTTTTTTTTTCCTTCCAGCACATCCTTGAGGTGCAATTTTAAGTGAATGTGCAATATTGTTAACTAATTAATTTGCATGTACTACATATCTCATATTACATATCTTATAAAGCTTGAAGCTCTGAAAATTTTAAATTCATATTAATTTTAATTATTTTTATCTGTTTTAGGAGATGACAAAATAAACATTTTCAAAAATTTAGATAGGGAATCGTATAAAAATGTTCGAAGCGTTGTAATTGATATGATTTTGGCGACTGAAATGACCCGACATTTTGAACATTTAGCGAAGTTTGTTGGAGTTTTTGGAGCTGATGTTGAGCCCCGGGAAGTAAGTGTGCCGAGATATAAATGTGGTGGTGTATTTGGATGTTTTCTACAAAAACTGAAGTACAACAGTAAGCTGCGGTGTATATCAGCCTATCTAAATTATTTATTCTGCATAAATATTAGCATGTTTCGTAGAATTCTTACACATTATTTTTTAAAGAATATCACTCTAAAAAAGGAAGCAATAACAAATTTCGGTCCACAATTTTTGAATACCGTCAACTGGCGTAGAGCAACATTCATATCTTTTGTTAGTTCTTTTTGTAAATTCAAAAAAATAAATTTGAATTCTTCTGAAATTCAGTTTCAAAAAGCGATTACATTGAGCTAACTTTAAGCCACTACATAGACGCGCTTTGTAGTTTTTGGTATGTTTTTGAGCTCGCCTGGGTTTTACTTTTAATATACAAGAACCAAATTCTTCAATCGCAACATTTAAAACAATCTTTTTTTCAAGTGTTGGCTTTAAATTACCTCAACTGCAACATTAGTGTTTAATAATTCAAGGTAGTGTTCACTATTTCGTTCAAGTGGAAGAAATCTGGAAGCAAATAAAATAACGACATGAATTTAATTTAAATGCAGCCAATCACATTTTTTTTTTAATAAATCTGCTTGAATTTGTATCAACTTTAATTGTGGAATATTTTTTATCAATTTATTGCTTTGCCTGTAATTTTAATAACTTCATAATTTACTTTAATATTTGCTTTAACGGTTTTTGGTTTAAACTTAGATATTTGTGTGTGCCAACTGTTTTCTTAAATTTGGTGAAGGCACTAGCATAATATAGTTTTAGTGGCTGTATAGACATGTGAAAAATTGCTTGCCATTTGTGAAATATGCAGAGGCATATAATATATTTAATTACGTTATACAAAAAATAGCTAACAGTACCGTACAAAGATGCCTAAAACTGATTTTTTAGATTGATTTTTTATGTAATTTGTAACCTGTAGGCTACAATAGAATCCTGCAAAACTTTCAAATATAATCATTTTAGATGGCTCAGTCAGAAGATGACAATCAAATTTTGATAAGGCGGATGATGATCAAATGCGCGGACGTTAGCAATCCGGCCCGAGCTTTTCCATTCTGTGTCGAATGGGCACGACGAATTGCAGAGGAGTACTTTACGCAAACCGATGAGGAGAAAAAGAGGAATCTGCCCATTGTAATGCCTATGTTCGATCGAGCCACTTGCAGCATCCCCAAGAGTCAAATCGGATTTATTGAGTACATTATTCAAGACATGATGCACGCCTGGGATAGTATGACTTTCGGCTTTTCATTATCATTGCGGATTTATCTGACAACATTTAATTGCAGGTTTTATTGATATGCCTGAACTGATTCATTGCATGCAATACAACTATGCACAGTGGAAGAAATTTGAGGAACAGGGAATTCACACCCTGGAGAATATTAAATCAAAGCAAATAACGCTCAATGTTAAGAAGTCCATTGCCAAATAACGAATGGCTTTTGAGAAGCTGCTGTTGAATTTGTTTTAAAAAATTACGGCATGGTCTCGAAATTTTTTGTTTTGCGAATTTATGCAAACTTTAACGCAATTCTTGGTGTCATATATAAGATAGTGTGAACATTTATTCGTAGAGTAAATTACTATTGTAGTTGTGTACTATTCAATGTTTAAATGAGACGTGCATCACCATCCTCCGTTTTTGTAGTTTAATTTCTATACATCGTCGGTATGCTGGACATGCCACAATTATTTAAATCTATTTTCATAAAGCAACAAATAATAACTTGTTACTTATAACTTATCACATATCATTATTTAAATAAATTAAATCGTGTCGAAATAACAAACGGTTCTTTTTTTTGATTGTAAAAAAACAAATTTTGGCTAAATATATTCTCATCCAACTACATATAGTTGGAGTTTATTTTAATGCAAGACCTGAACATAATGAAATTAAATTTTAATTTATTAGGCGAATCCATATATTGTTCTCAAAAAGAACGATGGTCTATATTACATATTTTGTATTGCTTTTTAAACTCGACATAAATCTACATTTGAATTTCCGTAATTAAATTTTGTAAACTAGCACCGCCCGGTGGTCGAGATTCGAACTTTACTTGAAGAAAAAATTATTGATCTTTATGCATTTAAAATTGTCGAATGATCTGTTGACTACATGAAACGCATTAAAAGTTTCCTTGCTTTTTATTAAATTAAAACAAAATTCATTTTACAAGTTTTTCTGGATTGAAAATTCGATTGAATGTTTTTAAGTTATTGCTAAAACATCACGATTATAACGATGATAGTCTTCATGTGCGACTAATGTTGCTTCGCCAAGATCACTTTTAATAGGCCCTCCACTATTATTTCCGAAAGGAATTCGAAATCAAATCGATATGCATATTACGTTTCCAAATACGCTTGTTTGTTCAATTGTTGCACCAGTTTCCTTAAATTAAACGAACCCCATAGCTTCTTAATATTTTCCTTAGTTTCCGCTTTAATAACAGCATAAAGAATTTCTCGAGCATTCGCATCTGCGGAATATGTACAAAGAAATTAAAATAACATACTTCTACAAAAGCGTGTCGTACGTACAGTATAGTCATAAAGAGCAATTTTCACAGCTTGTTGTTCATTAATTCTAGCCATTGCTGCCATTCTCATTGAGAATGTTTCCATGACTAAAGCTTGAGTTTCTACAAAATAACGCATAATTTTTGGAAAAAGTTTGAATACTTTTGCAGCAATGGTTTTGTCTTTCTTAGTTTAGATATTCTTTGTCACAAACAATACATGTAATGAAGAAACAAAATTGACGCCCTTATTGTGTTGTTGTTCTAAATTCATATTCAACTTCTACTTAATTTCTAGTTTCTACCCGTTTTAGGTTACATATATGTTTATACTTTGAGTTTAATACGGGTAAAAACTAAAAAGGTACCACAAATTTTTGCCTCGTCTATTAAGTATTATTACATAGATTTTCTTAACATTATATGATTTTTCTTATTCCTAGAGACCGTTTTCATTTCTAGATTCCCATCGTTCAAAACCGAGCGGATTTTACACCAAAAATACATAATTAAATTCAATATTAATTTCTTTTGGATTTACTTAACAAACTTACAAACCTTTTTCTGGGAAAAGTATGTACTTGTTTAAAATTTTTAAAATTCATCTTGCATGTTTGAAATTTAGAAAACACCTATTAACAGCACATGAAGTTTTGTACTAAAAATCAAAGTGCAAAGAAAACATGTCCGGTACACATCAATCAGTAGCAAAAATGAATTATTTATCTTTATTTATTATTTATTTATTATATTTATCTTTGAACCACCATCTATAATATTTTTTGTTTAAATTCTTGTACTTGTAATTATTCACAAAATTTATGTTTTTTTGTGCCGTTATTATTAGCTTTAATTTACATTTTACACTTCGAAGCTCCCGGGAGGTGGCGAGGGCGAGCAAAAAAACTATTGGGTTGGTGTCTTAAGTTTGTCGGTTCGGTCCTGAGGTGGTTAACGTATTTCTATTTTCTTTACTACTTTCTACTTTCTAGTTTCTACTTTTCTAGTAGTTTCTAGAGGTAAGGATCTCGGATTCTACTCTGTAGAATTAAATAAAGCACAATGAATGTCGGATTCAACGCGTCGAGTATTCAGCTATAGAAACACAGACGTGTGATGCGATTGACGCGACCGATAGTCAAGCAATGTCTAGTACATTTTGAAGAGTCCGGTTTCAAGCTTCGCTGCCATAGCTGTCTGGACTACCTTCAAACCACATTCGGAAAAGTTTCTATCTTAAAACAGTTATAATATTATTAAAACTACGAAAAATCGTCACTTTACGTAATTACGTTATTTAATAGCATTATCTTGAACCCAAATATAGGTTCCATAGTAACAGTTCATCGTCAAAAGATCGTTAGACTGTATATTTTCGATTCTTTATAATATTTATTATGTGCAGAGACTACAGATTGATAAACTGGTGCCAATTTACTCTGTTTCTTGCAATTGGCAAGACTTTCGCTTTCTTTTATATCATGCTATTTCGGGCAATATCCTTGCAATTAGACATATTTAATCCTGCTTTTTCTTAGCAGTTTTTTTCAAATACGTTGCATCACACAGACTGGAACAGGAAAAAAGTTCGATCCCTTCATTATTTCTGTGGGGTTCTGATCCTATTTGTTCGTCTTCAAATGACACTCTTCTAGGCGCTTCAGTAAAATATCAGATTTTCAAATTTTTAGCAATTTTATTTTTATATAATTACCCCTTCCACCACCATGTCGTCGAAATAAAGGATTGTGTTTTTTAATTTTGTTGTGGAAGAGTTCCATGATAAGAAATGCCTTCGTCATATTTTCTTCTATTTTCATCAAATAATCTAATACTTTTACTGATAGGAATATTAAATATTACGTACTAAAATAATAAATTTATATCGTATAAGGATAATTTTAATTATTTAAAAACGGTTTTCTTCCAAATCACTGTTTTTTATGGCTTTCATTGGCTTTAGCAGGGATTAAAAAGTAATTCTTTAATCTCTATAGTACAACCAATACTTATATCGAAAAAATTTCTTGTTAACATTCTTTTGCTTTATAGTGTAATTCCGTTATCTTTATTTTTTAATATACATATTCTGTTATCTGTACCTGAAAAATCCAAATTTTGTTTACTCGTTAGATGCAGCCAAACGAATTCGATTGAGGGTCTTAAAGATACAATCTGAAAATTTATCCGAAATCTTCCAGCAAGCCACAAGAATAGCATTCTTCGCCAAAACTAGTAGTTGGAAAACGAGATAATTGTTGCGATCCTTGCTTCTCGAAACCCAAAAATTCATTAATTGGGTCGAAATTCCGGTTAACATAGAATCAGCTGAAAATGTGTTACGAGCCATGTGAGATTTTTATTTGCCGAGAACAACAATAAAACATCGGAATCACATTTATTTCGAATATTTAGATTGTTAGAGTTAAAAGATTTTTAGACCCACACAAAGTTTTTTCGATCCTGAGTGAGATATGTTTTGTTGAAAAACGCGGATCAACAGGATATCAAATCCACAAAAATTGCAGTTTTTTCTCGTTAATGGATGTTTATATGTTTAAGGAGTTGGGTAACAGGAGTAAAGAACATCTCATAAGTGCACCAATTTATTTATGTACATATTTATATTTCTTATACCGAGTGAAAAGTCTGCTTACGTAAACATTCGATTATATGTTTGGACGAGCGAAAAATAACTTTTGTTTTTTGTTGAAGACTTTTTGTGTAAGATATGTTTGGATTTCAATCGTTTGTGTACTCTTTTAGGAGGTACCTACTTATAACCTGCCTGTAATTCTATATAAATATTGTATTAGTTACTAATATTGTTATTGATACATTTACTCCCTATAAATAAATTGCGTCATTGCTTATTCTACATCATTTCTTCATACCACGTTATTTTTTCTACAGATAGATTTCATATTGCAAATCCACTTCGACAGTTATACACGTAATATCTAATTTTGCGACATAAATAATTTGATATATTCGTTTGCCCCGAAAGTCTGAAATAGAGCGCGATCCATCTTCGTAGCAATTAGCAAACCATATTTGACATTGATTTTAGCCGTTTTTCCAAAGCGGGGAAAAGCATTGGCAATTTCATTATTAATTTCCCTATATCTATTCCCCAACTTTTAATTTTTATATTGTACAATACAATCGCAAATGCACAGTAAAAAACTGCAGCTTTCTTACCAAATTGAATAAAAAACATTTACTCCAATACTACCAAAGATTTTCTAAAAAATTTAAATTATTCATTGCACTCAAATTTTTTTCTATATTAAATTAACATTGTTCCCAATTTAATATAAATCTGAAAATGCAATTTGATGGATTTCTTCTAAATTATGCGAGGATGCAATTACACTTCCGCTGCATTGGATGCTGGCGGATGCCTCGGTGTGCAGTGTTGTGCCTGTGCACAGCTGATTCGGGTTGCTCTCTTGTCTGAGAACATTCCGTCTCCACTTCGCTCTTGCATTTTGAAACCAAACCTGCAATAGATTGAACGACAAAAGAAAATATATTTTAGTCCAAGACTCTAACTGATTTAGGTTATTTATTGAAGCTTAATCCTGCCTTTTATATAAAAAATCATTAATGAGCTTCGCACTAAATCATAAGAATTATGCAAGCAACCCTCAATGTTCGAGGACGAGGACCTCTCAAACAAAAGAACACAAGCAAACTGTTGTATGGTTGTTGAAAGTACACAAAGAAATGTAAATACCTGTAGAACCCTTTTTGATAGACCTGTTTTTTGTGCTAGTTGCTTGAGATCTTTTGCGTCAGGGTTCTGATTGATCGCAAAATACGACTTCATTGTTCTAAGCTGATGATGCTTGAACGATGTCCTCATTCGCTTGTTTCGTGTTTGACTCGAAAGGCTGCTCGCGGATCCAGGCGATTGGCTGCCGTCGTACGAGGTCAGATCCAGAGACGGCTCCAGTTCTCTTTGCATTAGTTCTAAAATGTAAGTTCATTTAGAAAAACAGCGCACAATTTTATGTTCGTCTTGTACTGAAACAATGTACCTACTCAGCACCCCAAAACTAAAACATATTTCACTGTTTATGTTAGTGGAAAATCAAACAAGAAGGCGATGGAAAAATGAGGCGTGGGGTTGAAGAATTGTTTTGTGCATGTCCGGAATGGGGTGACACAATCGTGGATTTCGAGTGAAGTCCAAAATAAATAAAACTCAACGTTTCTATTCAATCTCAATGGAAGTGTGTATACTCACAAAAACTTGAGTTCTGACTTCCGTTTTATGAAAATCAATTGTTTTTGATTCAAATGTTTCAACAAGTATAGGATGATGTAGTAAAATATAGAGACGCCAGAATTGGTCGGAAAAAACCACATGACGATTTTGTTATCCGATGTTCTGATTCAGCATTACTAAAAATGGCTGCCATAGTAACGGAAAATCAGTTCTACATAATATTTCTTACCCTACACATTTCCTGAACCAAAAACCCTTCTTATATAACAATCTTGTGGGATGTTTGAAATTAAGATTCCCCAATTTTATGCAAAACAAATTCAAGCACGAGCATCGGAATTCAGTAAATTAAAGCCGTGCGCTATCGCTATACAGAATAATTTTGAAAATCACGTATGGAAAATTTCGCACGAACAACAGTACAACTACCCTTCAGCACTCAGCAGCAGTTCCTATTCCATATTCCAGCAAATTGTGTCTGTTTTATATGGTAAGGGCAGGGCGAACACGTGACTATGTGTGCAGATGACTGTACATTGTAGGTACAATATAGGCAAATCCTGTATTATACAATACATATGAGTACATAGCGAGAAGAGCTCTATTCTGGAAGACACTATGCGAAAAATTCATGAAATTTGAATAAATCCGTTGCTGGGATGCCCCCGGGTTTTTGTCCTATGTAGGTTAATACGATTCACATAAACATAACTTCCCAGAACTGTAGACTTACCCATTCGCGTTGTTGAAGAGCCTCTTTCAACCATATCAAGGGTTTCTTCTGAATGATGTGCAGAGGATTTTTTTTTCCTTGGTCGTCCTTTTGAAGAGCTCCCCGCATAAAATTGGGACGCTCTGGCAACTACGTTTTGTTGACTGCAATATTACACGTTATTATTTGGTTAACACTAAAGACGGGCTTTATAACATGTCCATTAACACCTTGATATATCGGCATCGTAGTGTTCACCACAAAGCACCCTTCCCGCCCGTATTGCGGCTGTATCTCCGGCACTTAAGTGGATCCCGCAAAGTGCACACGAGAAGCAATTTACGTGAAATACTAGTTCTCGGGCTCGCATTACTAACTCGGTTGAACTTAATCCAGTGCCACATCTTGCACATCGCCGGGAGGAGAAGAGACTGAAAATAGAAGGAATTTTTAAGCAATGTTGATGACCAAAATGTGGTGCTTTGAAAAATCCGTGAACAGAAGCTAAACCAAATAATAAAATAAAACGAAATAATTTGCAGAATACATATTCAAATTACCAACCCCTTACGGTGTACACGTAGAGGTTTTCAGGTTTACAGGTCCGCAAGTAGCCTAAAGGCCTAGGCTAGAGAGAAACCTGAACGTGTATAGGCGCCTTTAGATACCATTTGAGATTCACACAAAATGTTTCTCGGTAGTTTTTAAACTTTAAATAATTAATTATATACTTGAGTGTTTTATTAAAGGTTTACTTGTATCTACAAGATTCAATTAATGCAAAATACTTAAAACGAAAAAAAAATGTTTTTCCACAAACTGTTTATTGACTTCAATTGTTTTTGAAAAATATTAAAATATATTAATGGAGTATTTTGGCTGAAAAAGTAAACCTACCAGTGAAGGAAGAAAAAAATTCCATGTTGAGCTGAATCAACCGAAGAAACTAAGTTCCCCAGATTTGGATGATAATATCCCGAAAACTGAACAACAGAAGAACAATTTTAGTCACTTCTGACTTTTAAACAGATTTATTTGCCTCGCAGGCACAACGATCGAAGGCAAGAGGATTCTGCGGACATAATATTGCGCCCACGCCTCTGCACAAGAAACCTCCCATGGTAGTTGATGCCGCCATCCACAGGTCGTCAGGCCGCAAGACCACGCAACCAACTGCATCAGATACTGCAGTCAATATCCGATTTGGATGAAGGAGTTGGAGTTCGTGGAACAGGGGCCGCTGTTTCGTACATATTTTAATGCCATTGATGGCAGAACATTGTATTCTGTATCGGGCGAACCTATAGGAAGGAGTATGCCAGATACCTTAAAAAACAACCATGGACCGATCGCTCCGTGCATCCTTTCCCTTCACTGCGCCTGAATACCTTTGTTATCTGCACACCTCGAAAAGCGAAATACAACAAGTCAACTGCGGAGCTTCTGTGTTTGCGTTTCGGTAAATGGCGGATGCTAATGCTCCTTTGTAAGACAGGTTTTATGTTATTTTCTTTATGCCAAGGAGTCTGTGCAATCGCTTAAACTTTCAAACGGAGAGGAAAATGTTCATTCCTTGGCCAGACAATTCAATAAATTTCACGAATTCTACCTTTAGCCAACCAAGGAAATTTTAACAGGGAAAAAATTAGAACAAAGGCGGATACTTCTTTTTATCTGACATTCAGAACTGAAAAACTTTAGAGCGTAATATTATTCCTCTGTATACAAACAAACAAATATATAATTTATATATAAAGCTGCAATTTCGAATTAAATTTAGGCACACAATTTATTTCTTTCTGAGATGTCAAAAATATTAGTCATATAAAGTAACTCAACCGAAGGGAATTTACTAACGGTACTCGGTAGAAATTAAAAAATGGCGATTGCTGAAAAAATGTCTCAATGTTGACAGTATGTAGATTTAAAGAAAAGTTTTTGAAAAACTTAGTTCAATCAGGAAAATAAATAAATTTTAGGTGTTTGGTAAATAAAGGGTGTTGAAATTTGAAGTATAATTTTAAAGTTGCCGCCATTTTAATTTTTAGTACCACAGCGCGCTCGTAATCGTATGTTTAAGAGTTGCCAAGTAGTGACATTTTGGTTACTGAAAATGGAGCGCTATACTATTAAACAATGCGTACTTATTATTAAAAATTATTTTACATTTAGTGACAGTTTTGCGGAAGTTTCGACGGGTGCGCGTATTTCTAAATAACCACGGGCATCAATTCGTCGTCGTACGTAGGAATTGACCATTAAACCAATGGCATTTCTAGGGTCTCAAAACTGGGGGGAGGGGGCCAATTACCCCTTACCCCTATTGTACCTGTGCTGAATTATGATATTGAATTTAAGAACGATTTCGATTTCTCGCAAAACTAGGAGGGCAGCAGCACCCCCTGCCCTAGGCTAGAACTGCCACTGCATTAAACCAATAACTTTTTTCAATATTTTACACAGAGATGCACTTAAAGACTTACAAAATACAGTTAACACAACAAACCAACTGATTAGGTCGGAAATTTGTTGCTTGGGTCATAAATAAAAGAAGAAAATAAAAATTTTCATATGGTCATTGAAAATATTGGTAAAAGAATGATAAGCTGCAGAGCTAGCCAGAGGACGTCAGCTGTCTAATATTCTTTTCCGGAACTGATTTACTTTAATTTCCATTAAAAATATTATAACATTTCAAATAATTTATGTGTTGTATTCAATTCAATTGAATTCATTTATTTAGCAGGGATTTCATTTACATAAAAAGGTGTCGCTATTACTAATTAAATGGTTAAGGGAACGAAATGTTAAAAAGATTTCTTATCACTTTAATATAATATTTCATAAAATAGTTGTCAAGGATTAAAACTTACTTACGCTACCTACATACAAATTTAAATTTTATAACTTTGTGACGTGTTTTATTCAAAATTCGGTATACCTCAAATTTGAACACCTTTTATTAAAAAAATAAATTCTTTGTAGAACAAAATGTGATTTCACATCAATGATAAACATTTAAATCAAATGTTTCATAAACATTTGAAAACATAGCTGATTAAAAGGGGAAGTTTTGTATTTAACAATGATTTCATAAAAAGTGTATTGTTGTTTTAAAAAGTACACAATACTAATTTGCTTACCGTAAGTAGTCGTCCTTGCAATAAATACTACCTTCCTTCGCGAAACAACTGAATTCCGCATCTAGAGGTTGGGAGCATTTGCAGCAGCGCAGACAGCCGCCATGCCATGCACGATCAGCAGCCACTAAGTAAAATCTGGAATATGTATATTATTTATGTTTTTTATTTCATCACTAGTAGTTGCCCACGGTCGAGAGTGTAGCTTACCTATCACGAATTGGGGCGCCACAACCACCGCAACCTTGTTCACTTTGATGAATATCCGATGTAATCAAGTCTTTGAGCATATTGCAACGAAAATAGTTGTAATATTTATACACGTTATCCACGCATTTGTTTGGTTACTTCAAAACCACTATTTACTACCGTTTCTTAATTTAAAATGTTTAATTTACTGCATGACCATTAGAAAACCGCACGAAGTATCTCACGCACACTACTGGTAATTTAAAATGGTTCCGTTAATTTTCTAAAGTTAAAGTTCATATTTTTGCCATTTAATATTTTCTAAGTTTAACAGTTTTAAGTTGCAAGTAGTGTCTCTTAACTTATTCCATTCCTAATTTTTATGATTAGCAATGTAATAAAAATTCCGAAATATTCAATTCCGTTTTTTATACCCTAGAGGTAGGGTATATTGGTTTTGAGCGAACGTTCGCAACGCCGAGAAATAATGGTGACAGAAAATAGAATTATATACTCATGATTGGGAAGTGAAAAGAAACCGTTTTATGCATGTCCGTCTGTCTGTTGAGACTTCAAATTTGGTACGTTGATACTTCGTTAAAATTGTAAGGTGAAGTTCGAAGATGACCAAAATCCGGCAACTCCTTTTTAGTGTTGCCATATGAGCCTGAATCGATTTTATACAAAAATTATATTATATTATATTATTATATTATTTATATTCATAGTTCCTTAAATTTTTGGCAAAAATTCAGCACGAAAATATTGCATAACTAACTTAAGTTATTTATGTTAGATTTAACAACATATTTATTTGATTCCTTCTTGGCTTCTGCAAATTTCTTTGTCCATGATCGAAAATCAATAAAAATTACGAGATCTTATCTTTACGATAAGGAAATGCTTTAATATGAAAATGTACTTAATATTTTGAAAATAACAACAATGGCCGAAGAAGCCGTTTGTAATATGCTTCACAGAAACAATTGTTATCTCATTGTCAGTTATAAACACATAATATAATTTGTTAACGACTGAATTGCTCGCAGCCACGCGACTATTACGAGGTATAAATTACTAAATAAATGTTACTCTAATTAATCTTTTAATGTCACTACAACGGCCGATTTCAGACAAACCTCAGAATGGCCAGCAATTACCACGCATTTCGCAAGCCTCTTCGGAGGCTGGGACGCGGAGCGGGGTTTGGGGCGGCAAGGGGATCCCAATCGGGACTGCATCATCCGCCCAAGCACTCCATTAATCAATTAATTCCTTTTTTCTCGGATATTGTAATAGTTGTATCAATTAAGTGATTTTGTCAACGACTTAAAGACAATAGGAGCGAGAATATATAGAAAATATGCAATTATTGTAGAGTAATTAAATTACTGAATTTTAATGTAGTGGATTAGATTAATTAATATTTCAAGCTCACTTTAAAAATTTAATTGGTAGGTAAGAAGATCACGTTAATGTCTCTTTCGCGAGCAACTACTATCGGTTGTCGTAAGGTGTATATATAGATGATTTTTTTCTTACAAATTTAGCGACATTTAACATTGTCCTTTGGAATAAATACTTTTGATTGAACATGAAATTGTTGTGTTAAGTGAGTAAAATCACAATTAGTAAAAAGTATAGGCTGCATATTTCCACTTTACCAAGAGATAGAGAATATCCTAGAGAGTGATTGTTTCAGAGCGGATAATTAATCACCGGAATTATTCAAAGCCTAAACAGCGGCAAGACTTAATTATTAAATCAGCAATCAGTTTAACTATGTATTTGCAACACTATTAAAATGAGAAGTATTTAAATAAGTAAACAATTTTGTAAGGTATTTGTTTAAGCGGAACACCCCAACAACAAGTGATTTATCCACTGTTAACTCACTGGTTAAATTAGTAAGAAACAAAGTAATAAATAGCACAACACTAATAAAACTAAGCACGTAGTGAGACAGACAAGTAAATTTGTTTATTTTTTTTCTTATAATAGGATGCAGCTAATTGCATCGTCAACACCAATACAATAAAAACAAATCAAACAAAAACACACAAACGTTGCCGATGTGGCTGAACGCGTGTCCACTAATACTGCAAGTGCGATTTGATTATACAATATACATAGGCGCACATCCAAAAACTGATTTATTTATTGTCAGTGTATTTGTAGAGTATTAATTATATGGCAACAGCAATAATACACTCCTCCGAACACCCAAAATCATACCGCGCTGCATTCAAAGCGAAAGCAAATTTTCAACTAGTAGTACACATGTACTGTATACATTGCACAAGTAAAGCCCGGGTCGATCCGGAGAAATACTCCAGGGGCAATTCTGGCACGCGCGAAAGTGAAACTCAATTCCCGGCGAGGTGGAAAAGGACTCACTGCGCCTCACAGAAGACGGTAGAGTCTCGCTTTGGGTTTCTGCTTTTCTTTATTTTTTTGAAAATGATCTGCGCTGCTCTCATTCCGCGTTGTGTCCCTTTTCTCGTAACGCCATTCATTTGATAGAGTCAAGATTAAGGTCCGGATTAAAGTCTAACACAAACCGATTATTTCAATTTATTAGTTTTTATAGACACTGCATGAATAGAACGGACAATTTGTTAAAATCAAAAAAACTTTTTTGATAAAAGCTTAAAGTAATTTTAAAAAAATTTGATTTTTGCTAATGAAGATTTCATTTGAAAGTTGAAATTTTATATGATTAAGTTTTAGTAGGTACCTATTCACAAACATGAAAATAATGAAATAATTGGATATAAAATAAATTGGATGTATTAGTTTTGAGCGAATGTTTGCAACGCCAAGAAACAATTACATATCCGTATCCATGATTGGGAAGTTGAAAGAAACTGTCCGTATGTCTGTCTGTCCGTCCAAACGATAACTCGAAAACGCTTATAGCTAGAGACTTGAAATTTGGTATATAATAATATTTCGTTGAAATTGAAAGGCCAATTTCGAAGATGAGCAAAATCGGGCACCTCCCTCTTAGTGTTGCCATATAAGGCTGAATTATTTTTATACAAAAATGTTGATTTTGTTGACTGAATATTTACATATTAACTTTCTTTCGTTAAATATTATTATAAATACGTATTACAACTAATTATTTGCTCGATAATTTTTTAAGTGCTTTTTTTACATGATTTTGAAATTGTACAGATACCCCCTTCCACGTCTAGTGTATTTTCATAATTGGCTTAAGACAATCATAACTAAGAAAGGGTACGGGAGCGGAAGAGCTAGTTGTATAATTTATCATTCAATCCATCATAGCTCTTAAAAGGCAGATTCGCATTACTTTATACCTACATAGTTGGATACGCAACAAAACGTCTTCAGAAAAAACTATTTCACACTTGGTTTGGAAGTAATGGGCATAAATATGTACAAGATGCAAGTTGAGAGATCCAAGCGATGGAAGTAATGAACCAAAGACTGATAATAATATGTCAAATACAAATTTCCAATAAAACTCCAGTTGACAATATATATTTCAAGTACCAGTATCTACTAACTGTACAGGTAAACCAAAAGTATTACTTCTCTTATGAGTTATGAGCGAACATCAAACAGAAACAAAACAAGCTGATATCAATTATATTTTTCGATATTTTCGAAACAAATAAAATAAAGTAAAGTAAAATAATAAAATAAGTAAAATAATAATGAATAAATAAGCAGTTTATATCTAAATGAAGTAGGTAAGTAATTAAATATTACGTAGAAAAAATGAATGGAGGAGGACTAATCTTCACCAATCGTTATAGTTAAACCAACTAGATATACCTACATAACGCATCAATTTCATTTCCCCATAATTGTTTGCGCAAGAATCAAATTTTTTGCTATTTCCGATTACGAGATATCGCGTGTCAAGTAGCGTTAGATTTATGCTAATGCATCACCCAGCATATCAACATATTGCCACGAACTTTGCGGGATATTTTTTTGCTACTTATTTGATCGAAGATGGCACTGGAGCGATCTACCGAAACCCACCCCCAACCCTTCTGCCAGAAAGGGAAGATTCACTCTATAGTGAGATTCCATATATCAAATCAACCAATGAAAATTAAAAATTTAACCAGCATGTTTCATATTTCCATGATTTTTTATATATTGATTATACTACCTAAATACACTACAAAACCATTTTTTTAAATAATCTTTTCACGAGTAGTTTTTTTTAATATTTATCACGTAAAAGCCTGTAGATTTTCACCGGATGATGCTAGAGGAATGCTTGAATGAGTTCGCCTCACCGATTTCCGACATGCTAATTAATACATTTAAAAAAATAAATCACTTCTATCCATGCACTAACCTGACTAAATAACTTTATGTGTGAGATGACGTTCTTGTCGAAAATTTAAATTTTAGGAAGAGTTTTAGAGTAGTAAACGTGGATGGATTTACATGTTTTTTTTTTTATTCAGAATGACTGAATGGGGATCTTTCCGGTGGGAAGAAAAGTTTTCCAAGTTTTTTCGTTTTTATAGGAGTTGTGGGGGTGGAGGTAGTAACCATCTCCTTTGGGATCGTCCAATTTTGGCCGGGTATGCTATCAAATTAAATATCTTGCTGAATACTATCAAATGGTAGGTATTACTTTTTTTCTGTAAGAAACTTTACACCAGACTTCATACCAATCCAAAAATCGCCCAACGCGCCTAAAGATTAAAGAAGCTTTCACTTCTGTCGGCAGTCCTCAATGCCTGCCTGTCTTCTATTTTCAAACAACTTTCGCCTTTAATTAATAGGAAAAAATTTTTAAATTCCCTTTGCTAAATTGTAGCTATTATTTATTAGGCTCCTTTCTTAATAAAAATTCTTATTGTTTATATAATATTTTTCGAACACCAAGGCCAACCCAGTCAAACAAAGTCAAACGCATTTGCAAACTCGTTGAATATACGTCAACCTTTGATCTATGTAAAACGTGCATTTTTCAGATATTTTTTATTTAAATATTAGTATCAAAAGCGAATGAAAACCTCAAAATATTTTCTGGAGCTTAAAAGCAACGGAAATAGTTGATTGAAAACCATTTTTTATTACTCAATAAAAAATTTTAACAACATATTAATGTATTGCAAAACTTTTAATAATAGCAACTTTGAATATTCATGCACATCTCTAAAATTCATTGAAAAATAAGGAGAATTAAATTGTTTTCATGAAGTTATATAGTTTTTAATTGTTACAATAGTTCCTCAATTCGCTTCAGTAAACACCATGAAAAATTAAAAATTAAATGGACAGCAAAACGAAATTGCTTACATTAAATTAATAAATTCTTGAGAGGTCATCAGCACGCTACAAACTCTTCAAGTCCATTGGCCGTGAAGATTGCAGTTGGCCACTTAATAAATATGTGGTGCATTTTTAAAAGAGCAATTGCATGCACCCTTTTCGGTGAACTCAAGCGGAGGGGAGTGAGAACTATTCTGGGTTGTGTGATAATTCTGGCGAGTGGTGATTAATGTTATCAGTGCAGGTGAACTGAAACATTAAATTTATAGGAGTTCTGGAACTGTGAAACTGAAGATCAATTTCCTTTTGAAAAGAACGTATTGAACACGCATGAAACCTTCCTGTTGGCTTATATTAATTTTACGCACCAATTTAAATTTGATTATATTGATTTTCAGTAAGGGTGTAAGACGCAACTGATACCGTTAGAGTATATTTGTTTGTTTGTGGAATGTGGGTTGAATTTCAATTTAGTTTTGCTTATCCAATTTCACAAAACAACTTCGGAAATGCTGCAGTAATCTAACGGAATTCCGAAATATTTGCCGTTATGTTGCAAATTACTTAAAAATGTGCGTCAAAAATATTTGTTGCTAGATTACTTTTTAAGTAGTTCGACACAAAATACATCAGAATTCATTATCTGATTCCATTCGTTGTCTAATAAGAGTGGTTTGTGGTATTTCATTTCTATTAACAATAACAAAAAACGACCAAAATGCGCTCGTTTTTCATCATTTTTTCGCAGACGAAGCCAACACCTTATTTACATAAACAGGAAGTCAGGCAAATCACTAATTTCCTTTTGTCAGCGAATCAATTTCGCTCGCGTGTGTTCGAGCCACGGAGATGGCTGGCTGCTTTGCGTGTCGCGTCTTCCCACACTTAATTACCAATCAGTGGTTTATCAGTTTATCACTTTTGTCACTTGTGAACGCGACTGTGACGAGCATACATTGCGATATTGCTCCGCATGAGCTCGCATTGTGTTGTGATTAACTTAATGCCCAATATATGGCAGGCATTAAAAATCAATTAATTCTGGCCTTAGCATCGTATTGATTAAAACATTTTTGTGATAAAAGGGTTAAGAACTTAAGTGAATCTGTTTTGCCGTCGCATTTTAAGCGAGTGCAGCGACATCTGCACCGGTTTGTGTTGAGGGAAGGAGAAATTCAGCATTTCTCACACAGTGTGAGGTTCGTCGGTGTATTTGGCACTACAAGCTCCCATTCACTTGAATGCCGGCCAATCAGAAATGGGGGTGTGTTCTGATGCTATATAAGCTCCTTCTATGGTGTGCGCTAGACTTGTGTTGCGACTTTTGTGAAAAGCGCCGCATACCTAGTGTCTGACTGCACAAGCCTCTTTGAAATCAGGAATCGGCTCCGAACTTCAAATAAACGTTGTAGGTAGCAGGTGATGATGATTTAGCGGCAGCAACCCCACAATAGAGAAGAAGTAGCAAAAAGTCAGAAACAAGTTGAGACAGCAACCTGAAAGAAAAGGTAAAAGAATACAAATAAAAAATATAAGAAAATTGAGAGGCGAAAGGATGTCTTCTTTTAAGATTTATACCTCTCATGAAATTCATATCCGGTAGCATCTCGTCGATAGTTCCCGGGCGTTCTCATTGTTGTCGAGACCCGAGAGCATTCGATTTTTTCTTATGTTCGCTTCAGTTCGAAACTAAAAGTTTTTTTAATTGACGTGATCAATGTTTTCCATTATCATTGGTTCGGTTAGGAGCGGTATGTAATAAGAAGAGATTCTCTTTCTGCGGAGCCAATAATTCATCCGGAGGGAAAAAACATGCTGCCCAAACTTGCTCTATAAAATCGTATAATTATAAAACAAAAGGCTTTTACTGCAAACACTCTAAATTGAAATTCAAAGTCAATACAAATATACCTAAAGGTGGATATTATATTATAGTATTTCAGAGAGATTTTTGAAAATTTTGAGTTTTTCAGTTCCATTTAAATATCTTTAATGTTAGATAATCGCACATCTTCGTCCTTGTATTTTCCCATGTCATATCAAAATTCGGCTTGTATTTTAAAGTTATTAGATGAAAACTTATTTTTGGATTATAACTGTTATTGGTGAAAACGAATTTTGAATTAAATTGGCGTACTTGACTGAAGACAAAATTTGGGATTGTGTATTTGCAAGTTTGGTTACTGTATCCACATTGAAAAAACATGAATTCCACATGTAGGTAGGTATACGTTTATTTCTTAAATATTTCCCCAATGTCAATTGTTTTTTCCTAATAATAATTCACATGAAGCACTTAATGAAGAGTTTCATGTGGCAAATATTTTTTTAACTGTTTAAACACCCTGAAAATGTGAAAAAAGCAACATGTTATCAAAGTTTTGTTCAACTTAGAGAAATGTTGTAAGAGGATTACAAATTCCCTTTTGGTCAAACGTATGTACAGTGCACGCATCCTCGGATGTAATAATTGGCATAATCTGGTGAATCTGGATCCCTTTTGGTTTGCAGTTCGACTGAGAACCCTTCGTGTAATATGTCAATATGCTTTTGGTATTGATTTTAGGGTGGTTTTCCACCCCATTTTAGTGTACTCAAGCAGAAGCAATGGAAGGTTTTCGATGAACATTTTTATAGTGTACAAGCACCCAAGTGGGATCAGAAAGCAGAAATCTAAGCTCATTAGAGCAGGAGAATTTGTTGCTTTGTAACAGGGTGGATCTGGCCACGAATTAACGGGTATCCATATGTTTTTGTGCGAACAGGTACCATCAATTGTTTCTATGGACATTAAGGAACAAATGGCTTACTTTAAACCCTCTCCCAACTGAGCACTTTGAGTCAACAAAAGGACATGTAATGGTCATTAGGGAATGCACAGTTTTTGATGTCTTGCTTTAAGCTGAACCCTTTTTTTTTTGTATACATGCTCATTAATTCAGAAACCAGGAGTCATTTCAGTTTGCTATGGCAATAAAAAATCTGAAATGTGAGAATGCCAAAAAGATTTTGAGTTACTTTGGTAGTTTTAGTTCCTTTGAGAATTATTATTGGGGTTGAATTTGAGTTATAATTAATTGTAATTGCGTAGATGTACTCATCGTATATCAAAAATTTCCTACGCTAATAATTTTTTTTGTTATGTTTGTTAATAAATCTTTATTGTTGTCCAAATGGAGAGAGTCATTTAAAAAAAAACCTATTTTATTTAAGTAGTATAGTCTCGGGTGGGAGTTGATAAAAATTTAATTATTCACTGAATAATTATGAACTAATTTACGGAAATATCGAAAATGAATCCACATCTGGAAATTAATACTCTGGACAGACGAGAGCATTTAATTGAGTTAAAGACGTCATGTAATCTGGTCGGGGTTGCCGCCTACCGCCGAACGGACTTAGTTGTAAACGTTTCTATTGACATTTTTGGCGTAAAATAAACATGAAATGGATTCGCGACAGCGCAGGGGTTAGTTTATTATCTTGCAAGAAAGCAAAAAAAAGAACATGTGTTTATACTTACGTTATTTTACATTAAATTTGCTGTAAAGAAGTATTTCGTTCAAAACACGAAAAACAACAACATGACATTTCACAGTTGATTACATTTTAGTACAACTATTCACTACTAGACTATGTACCACGTACAGCGCGGACAACAGGAAGTCAAGTCTAATCGAGTTACAGATTAGAAAGTCGAGTTTAGGAAATTTACATGGGCTACGTCATTATGACGTCATTAACTTAATTAAGTACTCTCGTCTGTCCGTAGTATAATGGTTATTCACCATTAATTGGCAGATGTTTTGGTTGCCTCAATTATTGACGCGGATATCTTGAAATTGCTTCTCTAAAGTCTAAATAAACTCTTACGCTTTTGGAAATAAACCCTCAGCAATACGAAAAGGATTCCCTTTTCAAAATGACTTTCAGCAAAACCTCTAAAAACCAACAGAGATGTCATTTTAATATATAATAATTTTTATTTTGCGGTTCTCGTTTTGCATATGTTCTAAAAACAATTTGGCTTATCTATTTTTGCGATTGAAACCCTTGAAGCTTGAACGGATCAATATCAATGTTGAATGTGTTTCCCCAATTAAGAGTGACTTGATAATCGAGTTGCTGAAAATCAGCGGAAGATGCAACTGTGTCCTTAATTCATGCTATCAAATCGTGTGGGTCGATTCCTCTGGGGTCCACAGAATATTTTGACAATGCATCAAACAAATGCAATACCCTCTTTTCGCGCAAACAATTCGTTTCAATTTGCAGAACTGATTAAGCAGGCTGAACAAAAGCCATCAGGAAATAAACGGATACATGTGTCGACAATATTTTGGTTAGTTCGATAAGCATCTTGATCAATGAGCTTACCCTCAAGTGCTCGTTTATTGTTTGCGGAAGGGTAGATGGTATCAATTAGGGCGGTAGCAGGTCATGATTTTGACTGATGTCATTTCACATATCCATCAAGAGGGTCTGTGGGCCATTAGCACACCGCACGGACATCGTCAGGTAAGTTATGGGAGACTGCAGCAACCACGACATGTGTGCGGCAATTCATTTTTGTTCGCTTGTCGACAATATTTTTTGATTCACATTTGATTAACACTGAATAAGCTTTTGTGTTTTCAGTTGGCATTTCGCTTTGGTATTTTTCGGCAATGAGTTGGATCAAGGATGTGAATGCAAAATCACTCAGTCAGAGTCGCTGGAACCTGATACAGATGCGCTTTGGTTCCATAAATCAATCAAAGCAAAATCAGGTTACATTAAGGTTCATTCACGATGCAGCCCAAGACCAGTCTGGTGATTTCACAAGATCATGCTGGACCCATTTATCATACTTAGAGATCAACACCTTTTTGAGATCAAGAGATTGCGCTGTTGCTTTAACCGGTCGAGTGCTTCGGTGTCCCTAATTGAGATATTTTTTAAAAGTATTTTTACTTACCAAACTATTAAGAAAATTTGTTTCTCTATTCACAGTTATATTTACAAATTTCCTCAGCTTTCTATTCCATACTATAGAGAATTTCCGATATTGACTGGGCCGATGGAAAAATTTGTGATGCAAGGAATATATTTATTTTTTACAAAATAAACCTTTACTGGTCAGTGGTCTGCTGTTAAAACCTCACTCCTCAAGGACGCCAGCTTGAAATCGTCCACTGAGCTACCTTCGGGTTTCGGTCGTAAAACCTACTCACGGAGCGAGCCTCATGCTGGGCTTTAAGACCTAAATAAACCCAGAGTCGGAAAATGACTATCATGAATGTTATGACTACTTGAAGTACTCGCGTTGAAATAATCACACTAATTTGAATCTTGGGGACAGTGTAACAATTTCAACACACTTTCAAGAGAAAAGCAGAAATAAAAAACGTCCAACTGGTTGTTTTTTGGTGCTGTGATGACTATTTTTTATGTGTATTTTCAGCCAACCTAAAGGACAGAACTTCATTCAATTTTAATTACTAATTAAAGATAAAAGCGGACTCTTTTCAGCAGGCCTCGATTTATTTTCGAAACCAAATTGGTTTGAGAAAGTGTACATGAGAGACATTATCAAGAAGAGTGACAAGATATCATAAGTATTCGAAACGGTTATAATAAATTATATCTGGGAAAAAATTTTCACGTATTTCTTGTCACCGCAAAAGAGCCAAACATATGTGGAAATCTGATACAAGGGACAGCATCTTTCAGGTCGGAGTTTCTGTGGCATTCGACAGCGACCCTTTTCGGATCTGATTACAAGCGCCGCTCTTTGCCAGCCTCTCATCAAAGAGGTCACTTCACTCATCAGAGTATCAAGAATCTTTTGCTGTTTGTCACTAATCGCTAGTTCCTATTTCCGGCCAATGTCTAACGAATATTCATAGACGATGAAAATCCCAAAACAGTAACCATTGCGACTTGCAAGAGCAGTAAAATGAATTTTTTGATTTTCCATAACATTAAAAAGGATCCATTCTAATGTGGGAATTAAGCTGTAAATTATCCCTGACTGGTAACATGTGCAATAACCATATTTTCTTAAGGTTTTCGAACAACTTGTTTCTGTGCCGTAATTCAAAAAGACAGAAATCGAGCGTAAGGGCTAATGATTTATGGACTGAGTTCCGACTCAAATTTCCGGCAAAAAAACACCATTTATTTTTTCTTTAAATTAAAAAGAACAACGTTGTCTTGACGATAAAAAATTATTAATGTAGGAAGACTTATTTCGGCTTTTCCGAAAGCAAATACAAGCAAAACATTTCGCAATTCATGCGAATCAGTTCTCCTTCCAACAATATCCAAAATTGGCGAATTCATTTCCAAATTCATCACTTAATTTCAAAGCTTCTGAAGCTGCGAGTTAAGGGTGAATAAAACCACTGACCAGTTAATAGTAGCACCTTCGAACAATGGCGCATTTGACAAGAATCGGTTTCAGATTCCAGATACGCTGGCCGCATTTCATGGAAACGTGAGCACCTCGCTCGAGTTGGAGTCGGCGAATTTCTTGGTTCAGTGATCGGTTTTCACTAAATAACTCAAGTGCAAACCATCCGAACACCTCTTCTCCCCCACAGCGAGCAGTCGTGTGATGTACTGCATTAAAGCAGGGAGTTAATTGATATCATTGCGTTTGTTTAACTTTAAATAGATGTAATTAAAAAGAACTCTTCGGGCGGGACTTTTCGCATAGCGAATGAGTTCAGTTTGGATTCGAAAATTCGCGAACCATTGCAAAATTAGTTAAATACCTTACGTGAATGTTATTTATACTTTTCAAACTAAATTTAAAAACACTAGTACGGAAAGTATAATTTGTTTAGTCATATTATGAAATTTTTGATATCTGTAAAATGTCAAGATCGAGTAAAAAAATTTTGTAAAAACAGTTCCGTTCAAATAATAATTAATTACTAATTGTATTACGTAGATATTTATAACAATACTAGCAGGTCCACCCGGCTTCACCCGTTGAAATGGTTGTTAATTAATTAACGCGGCATTGATTCATGATCATTGTTTTACTGTCGCAGGATAAGTTCGTTTTTGATTTTGATTTTTTGCATTATGTATGTGTAGGTATCGAATGTGTAATGTGCATAGCTTCCATTATTAGCAACATTATTTTTAATTATTTTTTAGTTTTTAAATTTTTATTTTGACGCAGTAACTATTTTGAAATTTTATAAATACACCATTTACGCTTGCGATGCATCATATAATATGCCTAACAAACGAAAAACTACTACAGAAAAAAACAACGTTAATTAGAAATTTAAAAAAAATAGTAATTTGTGCGAAAACTGCACAAAAAATCAACGACATGACATCGTAAAATGCGTGATAAATGGATAAAATTCCGTTATAGATGCTCTTACGCAGGACCGGTAATGGTTATGCTAAATGCTTATGCTAACCCGCAGGAACTGTACATTTCTCGAGGATAAAAGTACCCTATAGTTCCTGCCGGCTCTTTAACTATATCTATGCAAAAAATAACGTCGATCCGTTGATCCGTCGCTGCAGGAAAGCTAGACAAACCAACAAACAAACAAACACATTTTCGCATTTATATATTAGTAAGAATTTAACGAAAGAAAGTTAATATATGTAAATATTTAGTGATCAAAAAATAATTCAGCTTTCTATGATAAACCTAAGGAGTTTCCCGATTATGCTCATCTTCGACCTTGATCTTACAATTTTAACGAGGTATTGCACGAAATTTTTATCCTCTAGCTACAAGCGTTTTCGCGTTAGCGTCTTGACAGACAGACAGCTAGACGGGCATGCATATAACGGTTTCTTTTCACCTCCCAATGATGAATAAGTAGTTCTTGTTTTGTTACAATTATTTCTTGGCGTGTTCGCTCAAAACTAATATACCAGAAAACAGAAAACATTAAAAATTTCGGAAATATTAATTTACGGAACAAACATAGTTTGAATGCTTCAAAATTCAAAAGTTGTAATGCATTAGAAATTCTTTTACATACCATACTTCAATAAAACAAATAAAGTAACAATAGATTTTTATTTTTGTTAATTGTTTCTGGTCGAATTGACTGCGATTAACTCATGTCCAGACAAACGTTATCCAAACAACGATATTAAATATCTCGTCCAAAGTAATTCTTATAAGCACATAAACTCGACGAGAATAACAAAACAAACACACCTGATAGTCTTATCGATTTCCGTGCAATTGATGAGTATTCGCGCTTCGGGGCAGTTGCTTCCTCTATTTATACTCAAATCGGCCTTTAAAGAATGAGAATCAATTTCGAATGTGTTATGGGATCATAATTCATAACTCGTACAGATCTGTTCAAGTGTGAGAGAATTAAACTTATGTAATTTATTGCGTTTGAATGAATCGAAATGAATTGATATAATAACCTGTCAGAGTGAGGCTTGAAAGTTGTATATGAATATTGGTTTTCTCAACTTCAATATTGTGTATTATAAAATATTTATGACTTGATCTGGGGGCTAAATTCCTAAACCTCGCTGTCCCGATACAGATATTTCCATTCAAGCTCGTATGATCACAATTACTCATATTGGAGGACTAATAACGAATGTGTTAAAATGTTGTCATATTTATCAAAACTTCGATGCATTAAGATTGAAATTAACTGGAAAATATTGTGCATAGTGCATATTGTTAAAAGTTGCAAATTGAGTTGGGCACGCTAAATGAGAAGATTTCAGAGACAGTGGATGTAGCATTCCCTGGCACCCGTACCCCTCCAAAGACAGTTCACCAATCTCCACATGAAACATCACTGATAGGTTTGCCATGAACATTGAACAGTGAACACCCACTTCGTATGTTTTACAGAGAAATAAAAACTTCTTTGAGACAACAAATCCGAATAACGAAAAGTTCATTCAGATTGTTCAGTGTACACCTACTCCTCCTCCGTCCTCGACCTGGAAAATCCACTTGACTGTGAAGTTCTCACATATCAATATAATGAGACGGTCACGTGACACTCTTTGAATTTTTTTTTTACCCTTCATGAAATCTAAGACAATTGTTTGAACCACTCATAAAGGGAGTGAGGTATTATAGCTTCTATTTATTCCCAGGACAAGGCTGGTGGTTGGAACCACGTCCACATAACCGTAATGAAGGAATCATAAACTACGTAATAAAAGTCGGTGTCTATTATGCAACTGCAATGTGAGTTTGAAGGGGAAACATTTTTTGGTATAACCATTCAATCGGTAAAATTTGTGTCTGCAAATCCCCGTAGGCTTAGCGGAAGTCAAATTGATTCGTTCACCTCCAAAGAGCTGCCCCTTGCTTGGCTCTTCATTTGCACACAAAAAAAAAAAAGGAAAAATGAAACGAGGAAAACAGGACACGTGCGCCAAACAAAGATTTTGCTAGGACCCAGTTACACGTGTAGCCTCTTAGCCCGGTGCTATTGTTGAATGCTAAGCTGCACCATAGCGGGTGGCCGAACACACCGAGCCTTTTTTCCGGGATTTTAAAGAACTTAAACAGCTTTTGGTTGCCCTGAAAATTCGTACCTTTATTATGGGATGTATAATAATTGCGTAATGAACAGGATCTGGATAGCCGACGCAGGTTGAGGTTCAATGCACCAAAAATACTTAAGCTCAGCAGCTGCAAAAGCAAATTATTCAAATTAAAACCTTACGAAAAAAAAATCGTTTACCTACTGTTGTAGTTGGAAAACAAGTAACAAAACTTTGTCGACGAATTTCCAAGCAATTTTTGTGTAGTAAAATAATATTTAAAAAGATATTTTGCTGTGGCAATATCTACCGTTTTTCAAAACTCAACTAAATAATTATTAAAATAATTAATCATTTCGCTTATGTTGACTATAAATAGACTGATACTTCGGCTAACAAAGATAATTCCTTCAGAATGATATTCGTTAGCTGTAAACCGCTGACTATGATTGCTCTGCTGCTAAAAAGTCCAAAGTACCGATGAATATTTCATCCCTACTAAGTACTAATTGTACGACTTTGAATTTTTGTAATATTCACCACACAAATAAAACCATAATAGCATTTTGTACATTCGTTTTTAAACTTCAGGTCTTCAGAACCGTTATTTGACATCCTGCCGCATATTTATGTATACTTGAAGCAACTCAACCATCTCCAGGAATTCAATGTTTTGTACTAGTTTCACAAAGTTAATCAGTAATGACGGGACATATTTTTTGAGGGGTGTTTTTCTATGGCATGGCTCTTCTACTCTGGTGTCATTAAGAAAAATGATGGAAAAATTCGTTCAATAAATCACACTAATTGAACTTCAGGGAACCCTCCCTTTACTGCAAACGGCGGTGACTATTTTTAGTATGCGCAGCTCAGCTACTTAAAACGAAGAAGAAGATAAATACATGATGTTGAACAAACTTTTTGACTAGTCAATGTAATTTTTTAATTAGGGTATTGTATTTTAAAGTTTATCGTTGTATTTTAAAAGTTTCACGCAAGATACAAAAATGTAAAAATAAAATTCACTGATCGTATTTGGAGAACGTTCGCAGTTCCAAAAACAGGATTGTTCCAGATTTTTGTTTCCACGAAGTTCGATAGTAATTTTAATATTTTCAAACATTTAGTATAATATTAGCACCTAATTTTGGCAATTGTCTGATCATTCTTCATTAGGAAAGCATTGAAAAGAATTTCAAAAAAAGTTTCCAAAAACATGAATGTTATACTTGTATACCTACCGAAGTAAATATCCTTGAAGCCGTTATACCGGAACGGCTTTTGAAAATACTGCGCGTTGCTAGTTGGAGTTCTTCCATTTGTTTGCAGGAGATATAAAATTTAAAAAGAAAATGAAGTCAATGCATAAATAAAAGCACCAATTTGTTTAAAATAATTTTCTATATTAATTGTTTATAAATAATACATCAGTACAAATCTTGATATAACTAATATAAATAACTTAAAAATTAAAAGGAATCAATTAACGAAATTCGGGAACTTTTTCACACATATTTTCATCTACTATCTATAATTAGGTAAAAGTTCTTTAAGAATACATCATTTGGAGAAATTCAAACTTATAATTAGTAGGATAATGTTGGAGACTTGATAGTTAGTTGTAATTTTACTGCTCTCTACAACAACTGGACAGCTTGTGGGTAAGTTTTACTTAGTCCGCAATTTGGTTAAAGATTTAGAGGTAAGATTTGTTCAAACTTCTTATCTCTTCTTACTTCAGTCGATTTTGTTTTGCTTTCGTTTTTACGTTTTTATAACAGCTCTAAGTTATTCTATAGTGTGAGGACTTGGAGGTCCACCTAGTATGAAGGGTGGACTATGCGCACTATAAGTATCTAAATCTAGCGGACCTTCGCTTTTCTCACTTCCACTTTTGCCGTCCTGCTTCATCATCATACGTCGCCACTTTGCTCGAGCATTTTGAAACCAGACCTGATAAAAGAAAACAAATATTTATTCAAAATAAGCCGTTACAATTTTGTCCATTTTTTCATGTCATTTACAATAACTTAAAGAAGCACATTATGAAGAAAAAATAAAGCTCACCTGTAACACCCTCTTTGGCAAACCAGTTTTCTGTGACAGTTGCTTTAAGTCCTTGGCATCCGGATTATGGTTAATGGCGAAATAAGACTTCATTGTTCTAAGTTGATGGTGCTTGAATGACGTGCGCATCCTTTTCGTTCGCGACGAAGCACTCAAATGGCCACCGCGACCAAAGTCTAAATATTCAGCATTAAGATCTGAAAAACCGAAAACATGCAAACAGTAAGTACAAGTTTAATGACTGAGGTTCCTTAACACTTTTATGATTCGGATAAGAAATTATCACGATTTCACATTTTTCATATACATATAATTTTTTTCTCACGCCCAACGAACCGAAAAAAAATATTTATTTCATTTTTCCTGTTTGAAAGAAATACATAAAAAACAAAGACAACAACAATTCTTCGTTAATCCGAAGCGAGTATAGTTATGAGAAAGAATCACAAAATCTTTCTCGATTTGAAGGAGCTTAATGATGGTTATCGATTAACTTCTACTTCCATATACCAGTAGCTACTGCAGCATGCACTGTGCTCACACAATTCCGTCTCACTGGACACTTAAGTAACTGCCTTTTAAAGACTGCAATATTGTGTACGGAATAAAGTACCGGATGCTGTTGCAGATTCAGTTTATGCTTCTTGTATTGTTTTGTCGCAAGGAAAAAAATAGCATGCAGAAACAACGAAGCCGGCGAATTTCGGTTCTGGATGGATTCCCACGAATTGCAGTAACAGAATCTTGTCTTATTCGTTGCACGCACGAAAATATTCTAATACATATCACGATGATATTATAAGGCACAAGTGACGCCTTTACAAGATCATTTGAAAAAAAAAACAACAAAAATAGGAGTATTTTTTTAAAAGAAAAATATTAAAACCCAATGAGTCCTGAGAGCCGTTTTATTATTTTCTGAAGATTTCGCATTAAGGCGCCACCTTTTAACTGGAAGGCCTAAACAGACCAGATCATAAAAACTGAAAAAACTGCCAGGAAACTCCTACGGTTGTGGTACTCATGTTTATTACTGTAGGTCAAGCCAATGGATCATTTCTGCTGTGCACCCTTTTTCCTTAGCAATAAACTTAAGTCCAACGACTTTATAACTTCTCTAAATATAATAATTTTTTCTTGCTGTTCTGTTACCTTAATTTTTGTTTTTATGTCTCCCGTGGGTTTTTCGTTATAGAAGCAACACATAAGAAGTACGTTGGAGCATCAGTCAGCAGTAAATTCATGCTTGGATAAATTCTCAGTTTTATATGTTTATGACTTAATTATATTCACAAAAACCGACATACTTATATTTGTGGTGCGTCGTCTGTTCTTAGATACACGATGCCATAATAAAAAATTGTTGGAAATTTAACTAACTTGAATTAATTGTAAATTCCGAAATTTTTATCATTTCCGAAATTATAATGATAAGCTTCGTTTCACGATGTTTAAGTCGAGAAGTAATGGTCTATTTTGAGAGGTTTTAAAACCTACAAATTTTATTGAAAGTTAAAAAACACTGAATACAGAACACGGCGAAAATTTCTTGGAAATTTTCAATAACGTCTTCTTCTTCTTCACAAATTCTTTTGAAGAATTCAATGCATAAAAATTAATAACTGATATACAGTGCAATCTCCTCGAAAGACGCTCATAGTGAAAGGGTTAATAATTTAGAGTTCAAATACAACACAAAATAAAAGTCGAATGAACTTACCAATATTCGCCGTCAATGCTTCAATGTCCTTGGGTTTTCTTTTCCTAGGGCGACCCTTTTGACGCGGAGGTTGCGGCAGTCCAGAGATCATATGCACCTGAGGGACATAGAAACCGCTGGGAACTATTTTCGAGGGATCAGCTGGGCTCGGAGGACCACTAGGTGAGGATGAGAATTGTGTAGCATATGAACATGAATTTGGTAAGGGAGTTGGGGGAGTTGTTTGTGATTCTAAGGAAATCTCATAGTGCAATCTGAAATATTAAAGGGTTATTACTAACAGTCAATTTTTCAAGAAAAAAATCGAGGTGGCAATACCTGCAAAATACGGCGGATTCTCTAATACCAAATTGATCGCCCTTCGTCAATGGTGAGTTACAAACTGTACAGGAAAAACAACCTACGTGGAAAACTAACTGACGTGCACGCATAACTAATTCAGAGGAACTTATTGAAGCCAAACATCTTGAGCATCTTCTGGCACCGAACACTCTGGAAACAATGGAAAAGTCGTTGTTAAAATCATTGACATTCATTGTGTACTGCAAATACTATAGTTAGGGAAAGGCCGGGTAGCATTGGACAAATAGTGTTTCAAGTTTTGTTGGTTGGCAGCAGTGATTGCAACGCGACTTTTATGTTTATTATGTCAGAAGGAAGACGCTGCCTCCATACTGGACCGCGGTTTGTGCGTTTGCAATTTGGGAAGTTGTTTTTAACAATGGCAACAATGTTTTTAGTTAGATCTTAGATGGATTAGTTACTATGTTTTATACTGTAGGCTACAAATCGGGCAAGTCGCAAAGTACCTTAGATCGTGTCATGAACTTATCAAGTTTCATTTTACACGCTTGGTTTTTTGGAGCAGAATCATTCCAGCGTTTAGCTTGGGGCCATGGGCATATTTTTGGTCATACGCCTTAATCAATGCTACAACACGTATGTGTGACAGGATCGGAATTGATGAGTTGGAATAACAATAAACATCTTCTAGTTTTGTTGCCACTTTCTCTGCGATCCCAAAAAACAATAGTTTGGGAAGCTCCAGATATTATCTGATCGGACTCCAATTTTTTATGCTCACTATTGAGAGTCATGAAACATTTTCCGCACTAGTGCATATTCGATTTCAACAAAACGTTTTTTTGCACCACCCTTATAATTAACTGTAATATGTCTAAAAGTAGTAATAGTATTGTACCGTTCGGGACTCGGGTTATATCGGACAACCGGTTAGAGAGTTTTACCGGACAACAGTTAACTGGTCTATAACAAGCCAAATCCTTATGGTATGGCATAACAATAAATAAATGTACTAGAATGTAGTAATAATAATTTTCTAATTAATCCAAAAAAAACACAACATCATTGAATAATTTTTTTCTTATTGAATTATAGGTTTTGTTAAACAAAAAATGTTTCCGTTGACGAATTTTGATAGAAATTGCGACATTTTCTAAAACATGATCTGATCCGCCATATTGGATCCGTAATTTAGAATTTCCATAAAATTATTATTTCCAATACAAAATTTCAGAATAATTATATTAGTAATTTATCGGATTTGAAATTATAAAATCATAAGTTGAATTTGGTACTTTTTGGGAAATAAACATCTCATCTGCTCGCGTATATGAATACCTATTCGCAAAAGTTCACAAGTTTTTTTTGCGGCATTGATCATTGAAATAAGTAGCGAGGCTGCATACTTGGGTCATTGGTTAGAGTTCTCTGCCTTTTCTATTTTTTTTGTACTTCTTAACCGATTGCTTCCATTTGTCGGAAGTAAAATGAACCATAAGAACCGATGGTATATGTTTTGGATTTGATGGAATTCAAATAATATAAGACTTGGAACTGTTTTTGGGTTTATGTGAGATTTTAGTACTTAAGTCTCTGCCCCATGCAAAATTGCCGACCAAATTCAGTGAAATTTTGGAAAATACAAGTTAAACTAATCTAGAACACAAAATACTAATTTATTCTTTTAGTGTATTTCCACAAGTGGTTTTTGGTCACTTTTTTGATTTTCTTACCCACAGTGTCCTCCAGCAAAATATCTAACCTAAGACCATCCCATTGCAATTTTGAAGGTACATACTATAATTGCAAACAGCGCTTCTGTATAACAAGCCCTAAGCTTTTAAACTATGTACCCCCTAATTTTTGTAAAATCAACAACTACAATGCTGGAGAGTTGGATTTGGAAATTAGCCTAGTGCTTAGCAGATTTCTTTATCTACTAAACCAAAGATGTGCCACGGCAAGTGTAACCCTAACGGTTCACCCAAGTTAAAATGTTCATTTTCCACGTTTATGTAGAAGCAAGGTCCAGCCGCATTAATTGCTGCCAGCGACAAAAAATATGAATAACGATTATTACTGTTGTGCAGAGCGGAGCAAGTTCCCGAACGACATGTTTTAATATATGATAATGTTTTTCGAGGGCTTGAAATCTGATATCTACTGGGTTTTTATCTTTTATCAGATATGTCCACAGTATGAATGCTGGATATGAGCATTCAACTTTACCTGGAGAATCTCGACTATATCAAACTCTATGAAGCACACGAATTTGCCGAAACTCATAATATAAATAATATTTTTCGTGCTGAACCTGAAGGAATGCTGTAATCTTCTGGGAACGTTTCTGTGCAAGTCGAGAACGGAAAATGAATAATGATAACAGGAGTACAGAGCGATATGGCAAGCGTCGCCCTTTTTACTTAATGAAAAATAAAAATATTTTACACGACAATTTCAGTAGTGCTCAGCACTGCACACGACGGTATCGAAGGTTGCGCCGAGCCGAACAACATCATTACTTCAATTACAAGAGAAAGGTATTGAACATATTTGTCTATTGGAATTGTTTTTGCTTGTTGCTGTCAGTGACTTGCTTACTGTGGTTAACCAAAAAAAAAAGAAGGAAGACAGGGATTATTACTTCATGTGTCGTTTGCATCTGTTTCGCCGTCAATCTCCATTCCCACAAAACTCCCTAAATTTGACTAGTTTCACTGTCGGCGATTGCAGAGACTCAAGGTATGCGTTCATCGAACAATTGATAACCCAACGCCATATTGTTTAAGCGAACAGTTGAGTGGATTTTCGATTCCCCACTGAAGCGGTTTCCCAGGACATCCAGCTGAGATAATGCACAGTTAGAAAGTTTTTCTATTTACCCAATACTACAATTAGGGAAAGCAAAGCAAAATGTTTTCGACGTGTGAATCTTGTTTGCTGGGCGTCCCCTTCCATTTGCTGGAGGATATTCGAGGTAACACTGAGGAGGCCGCGAATTGTGCGGAAATATCCTCCCAAAAATAAAAAGCAAACATACACATGTAACACAGCAGGAGTTTGTTAGGGTCAGTAAAGTTTAAGTTTGAGTTTTAACAGTCAGACTGACTGGTTATTGCATTGAGAAAATTGCTGCAGAAATTTAAAAAAAACTTACAATCATTGTTTCTCTTATTCATTGTCAAAAATCAATGAAGATCACTTTTCGACTGACATTTTAAAAGAACTTTGAATTTGAATTTTTTACCATAGAATAACCCTTCACGGCTTCACTGTTTGTTATCTGGATTCTGGTTTATCTGTGTTCTACACAACTGACTATTATTATTACTAGGAATGCGTGCGGCCGAAATTAGCCCGCTATTTAAAAATAAAAATGCAATTGTGGGTCTTGACATTTATTTTGTTTTATTGAAAAGTTTTAGTTAAATGAAAATCTGCAATTAAGTTGATTGATACGAATACATATGTTCAAATCAAAGTTTCAAACCCATTTCAAAATTCTATGCAGTTGCGCAATTCACCTACTCAGCTACTCTACTCCGCTACTCTATCCCGCAATTCCTTCAGGCGAGGAAGTGGGTTTACAGTTTTACACTATACGTGAGACTTTCGTATAAAAAAAGCAATAGTGTGAGTAGTAAACTTTAAACGCCGTTTTCACCTGAGTTTTCCAACCGATTTCGATATAAATTACATTGTGCACTTCTCCGCGCGCGCGAATATCTTTCCAATGGTATAAAACTCATAAAAATCGGTTCAGTAGAATTGCCGTAAAAGGGATATAAAAATTCATGTTGGCGTATTAATATATAGATTACTTTGTTTTTTACAGGTAGGTACCAACAATGGACCTGCTTAATATTTAAAAAAAAGGAATGTTTATACTGGCCGTAAGATCTCAAGATCAAGATTGAAATAGTCTCATTCGTGCTCATGATATTATAGCAATAAACTCTTTTCATAAAAATTCGTTCCGCTGAAATTATTTTACCAAGATTTCCAGAAAAATGCTGGAAAACTGTAGCTTAACACTTAGTCTCCGTATCACCTGTTGAGAGATTTTAATCTAGCTGTGGAGCAGCGTTCTAGATGATGAGTACAAACAGCAGAGAAGATCGCGTTCAGGACAACAGTTCTACAAATATTTCTGCGTGCCTTTCGCGAGTTGTTATTTATGTAACTTACAATATGTTTTTTTTACAGCACGAAAGTCTGCAGTATACTGATGCACAAACAACAGCGCGATTATACGTGAAATTACGATTATTCTTAAAGAAATACTTTGTCATGTTCGTAATGCAATTCTGCGTGGGTAAGATTCATTTTTTTAGGCATTGATACTCAAACTCTAGAATCTAGATTACGACGTTAACACTCTGCAATGAGAATTGGAGAAACCGGAGCCATTTCCCCAACACGAACAGTAACAGAGCGAGGGGTAATGAAAAATCATGCAACAGCGCCGCAGGTGGATAATGTAGATACTATTTCAGCCCATTTCGGGTTTAGGAGCAATTTCGATAAACAAATTTTTATTGTTTTCTGATTTTCGCCATAGATGCTCGTTAGACGTTGGTTGATCTCTCCAAAATTACTCTGGAGGTTTTTTCAGAAATACAGTAATTCGGTCGTTCCATTGTGGATGTAGTGTGGAATGTCCTCACTCGCATGGGAATGATGCAAGTTGAAGAATTGAAGAAATTAGTTTCCAGTACCAAGAAAGATGAATTGGGAAAGTGGTCTGCGAAATCATTTCATACAGAGAAGCAAGAACCTTAACGAGTTGAAATAGCAATTAAAATAAAGCCATCTTGGCTAATTCTAACCGCTGCGGAGTTACAAGTATCCATATCCATCTGCAGAAGTTTAACGAATAAACAAGGAATATAAAATTGCGCAATCAACACCAAATTCAACAGCAAGTGGATATTTTTTTCTACTTTAAAAATGGTGTGAAATATCTACAAAACGATTTTACTCTCCCTCAAATCTACAGTCCATATTCGTTCAAGCCTCGAATACAACATTACATTTGGGTTTTAGTTTTCCAGCTATGGACAATGTCCAAGGAGAACCTTCAACTTATTTACGATCAAATGCAGTAGAATCTTTACAGTCGCCACCACAATTTAACTCCTTCTTTTATGGCAACTGTTCCAATGAAATTAGTTTGTTAATTCTTCTTGGGATCAGTTCACCGTTTTTTATTCATATACAAATTCTGAATTCCATCGAACGAACAAATGTCGTGATGATGTGATTCATCCTTAACCCTTTGAGGTCTTTGGACGTAGATATGCGACCACCGGAAGTTATCGCTGAGGACTAAAAACATAAGTAGAAAATTATTCCAATCGCTGTCAGTATCTGCCTGTATCTATATTTTCAATACTAAAAGGGTTAAGCATAAGCAAACTACAATATTTATTTCGCTAACAATTACTTTATGAATTAATATAATAAATATGTAGAAATTGAATGTTGGTCTTAATTTAAATCGAATCTGATCTTGTATTTTGTTGTCTTTGATAAAGGCAATAACAGTTATTTATTTTAACCCGGTAGTAAAAAAGGGTTGAAGCAGTAGCAAGGAAAACTGAGAGCACAAATTAAATCGAATGTTTTCAAATATCAAAATTTATTGAATTAACCAAAGTTTATGTTCATGTAGAATGGAATAAGTAGAAACAATCCCGAGGTTGATCGTTTACATAAAAACGAGCTAGAAATTTAAAAGCGACAAAAAACCACAGTCAGAACATCTCGTAAAATGCGAAATATTGAGTCGTAACCGGAGAAATATGATCTGTTAGGACAGATCAAATGTATTGATAGCTGGACGCTGGTGCCTCGTACCTCAGGATAAAGATATAAACCAAATGAAGATAACAAAGAATTTTTGAATTGTAAACGTCAAAGAAGTGTGCCAGCTGTCCTAAATCCAAAGTTTTATGTGGCCATTTCCTTAAGTTATCCTGGAAGGTCTAGACATGTGACCAATTAACAGCAGGAGGCTATTTCCATAAACAGTTTCCCACGGTCCGCAACATGCATGCATTTGATGTCTTAGTTTAACTATTTCAACAACCTACAATGTTGTTAATTTAAAATGCGAGCAGTAATACTACTTTTCTCCACAAACCACAATTGTACAAGTTAGACGGTTTTTTTTAACCTTTTCAGTTTAACTTCAAATGCCGGAATTTTTGTGCATGAAGTTGAGGTCTTCTGACGGAGGATTCCGTTGTCGCCAAAAGATCTACTGACACCTGTGGTTTTATGAAAATGAATGTTATGATCAAACTGACAGATGGGCCATAAAGTGATTATTTTATATTTTTCGGTTTTATTGCTGGTGTGGACCTCGAACATGTTGCACTGTATACTAAGTTTTGATAAAGTCAATGTTCAGCATTGATGATATTTTGGATTCAGACTCTCTGATTTAATTGCTCTGCAAGAACTCAGAGGCAAGATCTTTCGATAAGACAACACTAAATGTTTTTTATTTCCTGGAGATAAACATCCAATCTACAGAGGCATACAAGATCGTTTATTGCCGTATTCTGCTCATTTGCTTTTTTGGAGACACATTTTTTTTATTATTTATATTTTTGTTGTTTGTTTTACTAACACATCTTGTGTATTATCATTTAAATGGAATAAAGGAAACAACATTCATTTGAAATGAAATCCAGACCGGCCAAAGTGTACGGGCAGACGACGACTTGGCTTCTAAAATAAAATGTTATCTGAAGGGCAGGTCAGTTTCTGATAGAAATGATTTACGTTCCTCAAGGCGCGATAGGCTCCTTCCTTTTTCTTTTTTTCTTTCTGTTTTCTTTATTGCTGTGGATACTTTGCGCAGTGGACAAACTGCCTGCCTGCAGAACCCTTTGATTTATTGAATGGATCAAGCTATTAGGTACCAGTGATAGTATGTCTTGCTTTCCAGAAGTTGAATTTCTCATTACAGTTTTATATAACTCAATTTGTTTTTTTTTTTTTTTTTTTTTTACAGTGACGGCTTTCTTAAAAGGTCTAAAATGTACTAAAGTAGCAGACATTGCTCCCTAAGTTTACGGTCAATGTATTGATATTTGCGTCGAAAATTTTTCGTAGAATTAAAAGAAATGTTTACACCTAAAAAACAAATGTTTTCTGGCAGTCTAAGATGACTGACAAACTAAAGGCAGCTACACAACGTCCACTGCTTGTGCGAGAACTCCATTATGATTAATTCATATTTTCGAAACGATATTGTGATATTCTTATGTATTAGCCCATTAGCGGCTTCGGATTAGCCGCGGAGATCAAGTTTGTATTGCAAAAAACAGGTCCCGGTCTCGAATGTGTCAAACAAAAAACAATTATCACATGGCAAACTTACAGAAATAAATAAATAAATAAAAATGTGAGTGATTAAACTCTCCAACATCGTGAGTTGAAAGCGGTAGACACGTTTTCAATAGGAAAACTAGTTTCGATCGCGATCCACATACACAAGTAAACGAATTCGCGTTTTTTATCAACCGCATTGCAAAGTTGTGGTTTGTGTATTCTATATTTTTATTTATGTGCAATTGGTGAAAATTAAAATTCCTAATACCCATGAGAATTTAAATTGGTTCATGTTCATTATAATTTCTTATTGCAATGATTTTTCCGCGGAAATTTATAAATTAAATCATCCAATATTCTATGATAATTATGAGGTCCAATTCAAAGTATGGTGCATAATTTTTTAATGTTCTTTATATCAGCATAATTCAGCACAATTAAGGAGATCCTATTGTTTCCGCTAAGACTGCTGAATATATTTTCATTAACATAATGCAGACTTGAAGTGAGGTATTTAACAGCCGTAATAGAGTTGAATGCGCTTACAACTCTATGTTTTTATTAGTACGAAAAAATTTGTTATTTTTATTGTTTCATCATCAACAATAATCCATTAAGGTGAAATTTCAAAGGGTCTAACACGTCGAGTATGAAATAATTTGAGACGAACAGCAAAATTGGTGGCAACTGTTACCATAAAGCGGAATTAATTGAAGCAGTGCGGTCATGTCTTCTGAACTTTCCTGCATGCTATCTGCACACCTACCTTGTAATTTTTGATGAAAATTATCTCATTGAAAGTAATTGGTACCTTGAAGTGTCGCTACTACCGGAAATTTCATCAGAATTATGGGGTAAAACGGAATATCAATTACACTTTCACTGATAGATCCTGTGAATAACTCCACCATGCATGAGTAAATTTATTTCTCCCTAAACTGTAATTCAATGGGACAAATGTTGAAATTAAATCATAAACAAATTTCTTAATTAAAAAATGGTAGGTATGTGGAGTGCTACCTGCAAATTAGGGTTATCATTTTTACGGTTTGTTTTTTATAATTTTGGTTTGAATGAATACATGTTCAATTTCTACAATATAGGTTTTTAACTGGTAAAGACAGTTGTTGCTCTGGTAAATGCCCGCATTAACAAGATTCGGAGAGTTGCCAATACTGTTTTCTGACAATAAAATTAGAAGTAAAGTGGGTATTATTATAGAAATGTATTATACATGATGGAAATAAAGTGTAGTTAACAATTCGAACCCAACATTAATGAATTATGGGAGTAGCTCAAGCTCAAGAAAATATATTAAAATTGTCTCGGACAATTACTACTTCATTCATTTCGGATTGTAGTATGGCATCTAATCTACTACTTTTTTTTCAAAGTGTAGGTCCTATTGAGCTGAGTAGGTACCTACGGAAACCGATCAAAAATTTTTAAAAAATCATGCAGTCTCTTAATTTGCGAGATTCGTTGGTTGGGCATACAGGTACAACTACTACGTTTGTAAATTCTTTTCCTCCTTATACCCCGGACCGACGAGAGCACTTAATCGAATTAATAACGTCACGTAATCTACCTAGCCGGATTTGTCGTTTGCCGCGAAACGGAATTAGTCTATGTCAACACATTTGACGTAATTTGAATTTAATTAAATTTATTGCACTTATTTTTATACATTGATATAAAATTCCCAAGTAACAAATTTCCTCTCATAAGGCTCTACCAGTGTCTTATGAGAGCAAATACGTAGAGCACTAATTGCATGAAAATTGGTTATCTTATATAAACCTGGACCTGGACATGTAGATCATATCATTGATTTACTCTGGAAGCAAGTATTGCAGTTCATTGACCTATATAGAATATAGATTATCATTTGTATCCTTTGTTGAAGAGTTTGTCAGATTGACACGATGCAACAACCTTCCTGTCAACATTTGATGTAAAGTAAACATTAAATGGATTCCCGACAGGCAGCAGATAGTTTATTTTCTTGTAAGAAAGCAAAGAAAAAGGAAAGTGGGTTTATATACTTACACTTAAATTATTTTGCATTTAATTTGCTGTAAAGAAGTATTTCGTCCAAAAACTCGAAAAACATTTCACACCTGATTACTTTTTACAGTTTTTAGTACAAATATTTATCACTATGAAGCGCGGACAGCGGCGCTGGAGTGGAGTGGAGTTCATATACAGGGCGTTCCGTAACTGGGTAATACCAGGTATACCACGTTATTGCTCGTGATGAACTGAGTAAGAAATTGTATGGGCATTTTGGTAGGTGAAGCCTAGTTTCAGAGATATGGGCTTTTAATGTGGCGGCGGTACATTTTTGACCTTGCCAAACAAAATTGCTTATATCTCCCATACAAATATTTTCGATTTGAGCAAAAATAGTTTTAAATAATGCGGTTTTTTTTTTTTTGTAAACGGGACTTATTGTTCTTTCATACGAATAAGTGAAAAAAAATGTCGGTAATGAAAAAGTTCTGTGATAAAAAGGACTTTTCTCAGAATTTTTACCTGAAAAAACAATTTTTTCGAAAAACAGTGGAGCTATATTTTTCTAATGAAGAAGAAAATAAAAATGCTTACTAGTTTTAAATATAGGTACTTCCATTACATATTGCCATCGCATTAGTAACCCACAATATCTCTGAAACTTCTTTACGAGCAATAACGTGGTATATTTGGTATTAGCTATAGTTACGGAACACCCTGTAGAAATATAGATGGGCTATGTCATTAACTGGATTAAGTGTTCTCGTCTGTCCGGAGTATTAGCTTTCTTTTTTTCTAAAATTTGTTTAATCCGATCTCGCTGGCATTTAATCACTAATTTTTTAAAAAAATTTTAATTAATTATAAGAATTATTCAATTATTTAAACCGTTCAACGTGTTGAAAAATAATTGTACCCCTACCCAGAATCTAAGAATATCTGAATTAAAAAGAGACACTTCGAGACACTACAGTAGTGTGAGGAAGAAAGAAGGCTTGGCCGTTCGCGTATAATTTATTCAAAATACCTGTTAAGTAGTATTCACGAAAAATTAGCCAAAACAAGTTGCAAAAATAATGCAGTACTGTACTCTTGAATTGTTCTCTTTTTTGCTGAAAAAGTTCGCAAAATGAGTTTCCCTTCTTTGTTTAGTTAATAAACTTTATTAGATAATATCTAATGCAAGTGAGAGCACTTTTCTCTGAGCTGACGCACCGAGCTCGCACACAAAATTGTATAGGAATTTCGGTAATTTGCAATGCTATTGTTACTAAACTATAAATATTTACTTCACAATTTTGTATAAAATCTCTAGTGTGCACTGCTATCTATCAAACAGAACTAATTGCACGTTTGTAGGTTTTATAGTTTCGATGTTATAAGCGTTAAAAGTGAGTGCAAAATGCGTCATAATTTTTTCTTGCGCTGGACGCCTATAAGCCGTGATGGATAGACGCAGTTCTACGTCAAAAACAATCCTTTTAAATAGTCAGGGGGCAAAAAAAATCATATAACTCTGCCACACATTCACTCATACCTTCTGTTGCAGTTTAATTAATAATAATTATTGTAATTTGCCTGTTCGCAATTTTTAAGGAACAAAACCAGTTTTATTAAGACAATGTTTCAGATGAATCTCTTGATATTTTCTCTATGTATTGGTTTAATGCACTTTGAAAGTCAGAACTATAGACTTTTTCCCCCGGCTCTGTTCTTTTTTTTGCTCATTTGTTTTTTTGTGAAATAGTCATTTTATCCAATGACTTTGCGAACAAAACTACACAGAAGTAAAATGGAAAACAGAAGTCGAAAAATAATTCGATTGAATCGAAGTTTACTGGATATCAATCAATTTTACTTTTTACCTTTCAATCGCGTTTCTTCTCATGGAGAAAATTATACAACCTGCCTCCGAAGATCATCCCACCATTGTCGTTGAAAAACGATTTTTTTTTGTTCAAAAGAGGTAAAATGTTGAATATTATTTCAATGCAATCGTGTGCGTTGGATGCACATAAAATGCTGTTCTGGCCGTTGCTATTAATGCATAAGCAAACGTAAGCTATTTCAGTTTATGCATAAATTACTTAAAAAACAATGTTGGTACATTGAAATTCAACTCACTGTTATTTGATGCTCTCACGCGAATGTCTTCAAGTCATGAGGTGAACAGCGACAAGACTTGTCGAGATAGTTTCCACAACGACTTGAATTATTATTGCGCTTGCCAAAGTGGAATACGAACTGCTTACAACAAAAGACTGAATTTAATATGTATTATTGCTTTTTGCACATACTACTAACGATCAAAGCTTGATAAGATAAAATATATTTTTCGATTTTACAATTGCATTATAAAGAGTTTGGGAAAAAGGAAAATGGACGAAGTCTTCTGGGTGTGAGACCATCACGTACACTGCCATTTAGTTTACACGCTTTCTGTTATATGTATTCAATATAACAAAGACGTTCGTTATGTTTGATTATTTCCTAAAAGTAGTAGAGTAAAACTATTACTACAACTGTCTTGCATTATTCCGTTAGTTCCGTTATTCATGATTCATCATATGCAAAACAATTTTGTTCTTGCCAATTACTGTCATGGAGAATGAACGAATTTAAAAATATTCCTTCAGTTCGTTTTGATGTGCATTTGATTTCATCCCAGTTTCTGTGTCAAAAATAAAAAGGTCAAGTGTCGGAAGATTACCCTTGAAGGATGAAATCATTCGTCCATTCAAAATTCGAATAATGTATGTATATCTAAATGAAATTTAATTGGGAGAACGTTTGTAGAAATAGCGATAAAAGAGTGACAAACAAAATGAAAATTCCGAAAATTAGAAATTAATTTAAATAAGAAGATAACAAATACTAACGCCGAGCCGTGCAGAAAGAATTCAGAGGAAAACCTTATTTCACTTCGAAGTTTAAATTCAATATATATTATATTGTATAAAGAATAATAATATGAACTGAGAGGAGACGCGGTACCATTCAGAGTCGCAGCTCGAAGTACATCTTCAAAAACCCCTTTGAAAATCATATATCTGTATTTTACTATTTTCGATAGAATCGTTGTTCTTTTCCCTGTTAAGCATTTGCAGAAGACTAACAATTGCGCACCTTCTGTTAATTGAGAGGGAAGAACAGTTAATTAGTTTACAAATAAGAGTATAATTGCAGATATCTTAGTTCTAATATTATTAGTAATGACAGTGGAAATAATAATAATTAGTAGTTTAGAACAACGTCTAACAAGAAAGTAAGTTATTGTTAAAATCCAGACACATTTTTTTTTAATGCGCAGCAATTTTCATGGCTACAAAATCGTGTAAGCGCTCTTGTCTGATCTTTTAAATAATTCATGGACTATCGAAGAGGAAGAAACTTGAACTGCAATTATATTCGAATGGTAATTTTAAACAATTAAAATTGCATAAAAAGAATTTTTTTAACGTAGCGTGCATCAGGCGCATACACTGTCAGAAAGGAAGATACTTTCACGGTAGTTCCTTGCGTGCAGAAGAGTTATTTTCCTGTCTTGTTGCTTCAAAGGTGCGCACACATCGCTTGCGATCACCCCAAGAAAATAATTAGTAAGACAAGAGAGCTGAATGAAAGTGATTTTACGTTTGCGTGGTGAAAAATAATAAGTTTTGCGATAGTATGAAAAAAAATAGCTGATATATTATCCTACCTGTAGTAGTCGTTTTTACAGTAGATGTTGCCATCGCGAGAGAAGCAAGATGTTTCCCTATCTAGAGGTTGTCGACAAACGCAACACTGCAGACATCCAGCATGCCAGCGTTTCTCAACTGCAGAAAGGTAGAAACGATCCTGGAAAGTTACTTTTATTGACTCTATACTTTGGATTAATTCACCATTTTTGTTAATGCTAACCTGTATAAGTCGTCCACACCCGGCACAATCATCTGGTCCCAACAATGTTTCCGGCGATGATTCTGGACTACTTGGTGGACCACAAGGTTCGGTTTTTAAGGAGATTCCCGCATTTATAACAGACGATACCTCGGAGCACTCATTCCGACTAACGTCTGAATAGTTAATGGAAGACTCATCGAATACAGTTCGTTCTGGTGTATCGTAGCTGCAATATTTAGATGAATCAATCCGTGCTGTGTCATTAGCGTAATTGTGATTAATATTTTTGTGTGGTAATTTGAAGTACCTTCGGCATGTGTCGGTGAATATGTGTCGAACACCGAACGATTTGGTTGTGTGCTCGCATACGTCCGAACAAGAAGAACACATACGGTGCAGGAGATGATTGTTATTGGCGCTCGAACATTGATTGCTCACAGTGCCTGGTAATGTTGGACTTCTTTCCCGAGCAGGACCCAAAAATCTCGCGCTCTGCTGCTGTAAGTGTAATTAAATAATTTTTATGAATCAACGGGAAGGACTTAGTATTTTAATATTATCATAAGTTTTTTTTCCGAAAATATTTGTACTTAAAAAAAACATTCACGGAGTGTATTTTTATACCCTAAATGTAGCGTAGCTGTATATTAGTTTTGAGCGAACGTTTGCAACTACAACGCCAAGAAATAATGGTGATAGAAATAAGAACTATATATTCATGATTCGAACTGAAAGAACACTGTTTTATGAATGTCCGTCTTTCTGTTTTCTGTCCAGACGATAAGTCAAGAACACTTGTATAGCTAGAGGATTGAAATTTGCACAATAATATTTCGTTGAAATGGCAAAGCCAAATTCGAAGATATACAAAATCGGGCAACACCTTCTTAGTGTTCCCATATATGCTAGAATCATTTTTATACAAAAATGTTGATTTTGCTTACGGAAGATTTGCATATTAACTGTCTTTCTTTGAATATTGTTATAAATTCGTAATAAAATTAATTATTTGCATGAAACTTTTTTTACACGATCTTCTTAATTTAGAAAAACTGCTTGAACGGTAGGAACACATCTAGATTCTAGGGTATTTCATAACAGGGCTAAGTCAATTAAACTTTTGTAGGTACTAGTTCTACATCAAAATACCACATTGTCATGGTTTCGGTGGAAGGCTTATTCTAAATGTACAAACGAATGAATTCGATGTACCAATATAACCGTTATATACAATATAATATTTAGAAGCAGACAATCTCGAAGTGCATGACTTTCTCAGCAAATTGACATAACCTCTTATAGGTGCTTACGTGCAATTGTTGAATCACCACTATTACAATAGAAAAAATATATCGTAAATTAATAAAATCTTTCGATAAAAAGTTCTTCAAAAACCAATGTCGACAGAAATATATAAATCATCAGAAATTGTCCAGAGTCAAAATTTCTGCATTCGAAAATGCACATTTATGCAGTTTTTCATAGGTTTCTCATCATGAATTTCATCACAAAACAACAACAAAATAAACTAAACAATAAAAAATAAATAATTCGCTTCTGGGGTAAATGGGCCTTTTACGACTTCTCCTCAGCTTGTCGAACTCGGTTGGTATTTTCTCAACACGATAGACCTTTTACGGTTTACGATGCGATTGCATTTGCAAATTCTTTTATTTTCAGACTGTTAACTAAGGAAAATTTATTTCATCTTTTAAAATCATGTTTGATTTTTCAACAATCCAAATGGAAATTCTTTAGACCATTTCTATTTATATTCATCAAACTTATAAAAGTATATTTTTTACCTGAAACTCATAATTGTTTTCAAAATAAACATTCGAATTCATTGCATTCATGATTCAATGTTATGCAATTTTATTTTGAGAGTAATTTACATATTTAATTTTATTGCATTTTAAAATGTTTATTTTAAAATTTTTGCTTATTATTTTGTATAATTATGAGGTATGTAATATAAAGCAAATAAACAATTGCTTGATTTGATAAATCACCTCAGTAATTTGAATAATGAACACATATGAGCACATGCATTATGCATTTTAATTAAAATTGCATTACTCTTTGCGTGTTCTCCCGCATTGTTACCCTTGTTTGGTTTTTATAACATAAAACATGCGATTACTATAACTGCAAAATATGCTGAAGGTGAAAAATAAGCGTGATATTTTTCGGAATTTCGGTTGTTTACTACAAACGGGACCGAAACATCTGCCAGGATTTACAACTTAGTCACGTGTTTTGAGTGCAGATCTGTGGGATTCCCTGACTTGAAAGCAGGACGAAGTTTGTTATTAAATTTTGATTTAGGCGTGTGATTTTCCCACAATACTTGAACGTGTTTATTTGGAGTCAAAATAAAGTCATGAACTCACGCTTCATCACTTGTCCGCGATTGAACTCGCCTCGAAGGAATTGTTCACTGAATATGCTTTTATAGTACGGGGGTATTTTGGTGTTTATAATGAACTGAAGCCGTGACCCCTATATGACGTCATTAACTCGATTAAGTGTTCTCGTCTGTCCGGGTTATAACAAAAATTCATAAACGTCTCAATAACTTTTCATTTCTTAATTTATTTTACGTAGGGACATACTTGAATACTAAGTATAGAAGCCTTCTATTGTTTAGCAAATTAAATTTTACGAACTCTGTCTTTGCAAAAAACCTCTAATTTTTAAAACAATAAATGCCAAAATGTTAAACTCATAATTTAAAAATCAATTCCGTTAGCGTACAAAAATGTGTATAAGAATGAAACAATTACATACAGAACATGACACGATGTTGTCAATGTTTCTTATTTCGCAGAATTTAAATGCAATTATTCGGTAAATTTTGTGATTAATTAGAGATAGCGGTTATGTTTGGTATGGTTTTGGGCCTGCGTGAAATACTCGTCGAATTTTATTTATAGGTCATGGCATTTTGTCTTTACTGTCACACACGGATCATAAATTTTCCCGCGACTCCCTGAGGATGGGAGAGAGACGAAGTGGGAAGGACGAAGCAGTTTCCAGTAGTGGGCCTTTTGCTTAATATAAAACCGCTTCTGCAGCATCTGATTTATTATTTTCGTAGCCATGAATTACGCGAGCGTAATGACTCTTGCAGAATTGGACATGAGTGGAAAGATCAAAACAAATACTGAAACACATTCGGATTAAATTTAGGAGGTTGTGTCCTGTGAACATGGCCGTGAGCACTTTCGGTTCACCTAATTAGTGGGAATGTGTCCCTTTTTAGATTTCTCCTCGATTTAATTTCGCTCTTAACGACATTTGTTAAATATTGGGAAACAATTTTCTATATATTTGATTCACTTGGAATAAGTTTAATAATGCATTTGTCATCATTGAATGTGATTTTACAAATTGTAGCTATTTTAATCACTATAAAAAAATGTACAGTAAAAGCATCATAAACAAAGAAAAAATTGCTTGTTTGGAAATAAATCATTACTTTAATTTATTTAAGCTTAATACAAGCTAAATAGCACCAACCTTACATTATTTGTGCTTGTTATTATTATTATTTATTTATTTATTTATAAGCTTAATACAAGCCAAAAAAAACAATCAAACTACTAATCTACAAATAAACTTAATAAATTAATAAAACATAACAACAACGATTATATCAGTTTTTAAAACAGAACACTATGATGAAGGGTGATGGAGGAGTTTTTTAAGGGGAACTTAGGTGAAGGTTTTAGTAATATACTTTTATTTAGCAAAGTTATTTAGCTTGCACTAAGCTTTAAATAAATTAAAGTAAGAACAGTACAATTCGAAATCCTAGTACATCTGCGTTTTTCTGTTGTAGTTCTTTTCGAACAATTAAAATTTTTTTAATGAGTATTCGCGGTAAAAAAGGACTTTTTGGCATTCTCTTTAATCAATCCGTTTCTTTTTTGTGCTGTGTACCTACCAGCTATGCGGATTGTGGATTCTATCGACCAATAGAAAATTTGAATAATTTTAAAGAGAAACAAAAATGATCTATTATTAAACAGATATTTTTTTAAAATACCATGGCACAAATTTTCAAAATAGGTACTAAAAATGACCATAAGATTAATACAATATTGTGTTCATAATTACCAGTTCGTAGCATTTAATATGTTGTCCTTTGGCCTGTATAATGATTATAATTTGACGGGTTAAGGATACACCATCAACTCCACCAATTCTAATTTTGACAGTTAGAACGGTATTTCCGATTTAAAATGAGATAAAAAAGTATTGGATATACAATTTTGAAGAGTATTGCGTAAAGTGTTTGATAATTTTTTAAAAAATTTACTTAAAGAAATTTTATGCAATGATTATAAGAACTGACAAAGATTTCATTTACATTCCTTGTCGCCTTGTTATCAACGATCAACCTTTATGTTATCAACAATTACTGGGCTGGCTACTAAGTACAAAATCTAGGTTTAGTGGTAAAATTTCCAACAGCACTGTAGGTAATCTGTATATGCAAAATCAAAAATATATATCCAAATCTGCATATCCAAAATCAAAAATATGTTTTTGTCGATAATAGATAATATTGATAATATAGATAAATAAATGTGTTTTGATCAGATGTAGTATACAAAATAGTAAATACAGAAAAGTTGAATTGTCATTTCACATTTGTACACTTTTTAGTGGAAAATTACCATGTAATATACAACAATGTGCCCTTGTAATTGAATGCAACCTTTGCACTGACAATAAAACGGAATATAACTGGCAATTAACTTACAATTAGTAGGTAATTACTACAAGGTGTTGAAAAAGGTTCCGAAATGGAAACAAGAATAAATGAAGTGTGCAAACAACATTTCAACAATTATATGAATTCTATATTTTTTTTTTACAAAGAAATTATTGAAAAAACTTTTAATTATAATTTATTAATGTGTGTTTTCGACTTAGTCGCCAAGTTAGGTTGGAGTGGATGTTGAGTAGGTATATAATGTGAAGATGTTATGTTGTTTTTTTGTTAATTGCTATTTTCTTCGTCTTGTAGTTCTCGAAAGCAAAACATATTATAACATACTTTAAACAATCGCTAAAATATTTCTCAATTTGATCACTGCTTAAGAAAACAATTTTGAAATACAAGTAAAATTAGACGAATTGATTGTAAAACGGAAGTAAAAGAAAAACTAGGCAGGACAATATAATTTATTGGTTCTGAGTTCTGACCAATTATATCAAATATCCTAGAATCTACTCAAATCTAGATATATATAGAACAGGCAGATTTTTTGCAGCACACATTAACACTTTGGTTTTTATACAGAAAAAACCTTATGTATAAAAAACCGTCAAAAAAAGTTTGTTAATCGTAAATAAAAAATACATTGTAAGTTACTAAAAGACACGTAAAAAAGGAAAGTTTCTGTATGTGCAAAATTTCAAGATAGTGTGAAACTTAAACCACTTCTACGCAAATAAAATTAATTGTACTTAATTTGTACATATTTATAACAATATTTAAAAAAACGAAAGAAAGTTAAAATGTAAATATTCAGTACAAAATGCAATATTTTTGTATAAAAATGATGCAGCTCATTATGGAAACACTAAGAACAAGTTGCCCGATGTTGCTCATACATCTTCGAAATTGAGCTAGCTATAAGCGTTCTCTAACAGACAGAAATCCATAAAACGGTCTCTTTTCAATTCCCACTTCCCACTCATGAATATATATAGTTCTTTTTCCTCACACCATTATGTCATAGCGTTGCAAACGATCGCTCAAAATTAATATGCCTATTTAGGGGCTAGGGCATTAGCTATCAAACTAGGGTATATACATTTCTATAAAGCTGCCACGCAAAAAATTTAGAAATCCTAAAATAGTTTGAGAACCAATGATCAACGGTATAAAAAGTACAAATCATTTAAAACTTAATCAAATATTCACATATTTGTAAATTTGTTTATGTAGGTATACCTATTATACCTAAGTAATTTATTAGCAATGAAGTGTTCTATTGAGTGTGGCCGCAATAAGAGAGACCTTATACTAGAGCAGTGGATCCCAAACTGGTTCCTACGCCTTGTGGCCGGTGCTCGCAGAAGGGGGCCATGGGCCCGAGCAATCAAATTTTGTTTGGAGTTGCAGGGACAAGGACAACATTCCGCGAACAGTTCCATATGAAGTAAAATAATAATAACCCATTTTCACTATCGAGAAAATTTAAAACAAATTCCAAAAATAAATTAGTACCTATAGTTAATTTTACATATACGAGTACAAAGATGTTGATTGCTTGCTTTTCTGTCTTCTCATTTATCACGAAAAAAAGTAACCGTAATTTATAGAAATTAGTGCTCGTGGAGAATTACAAAATGTTCATGGTCAGATTCTTCCAAAGATTAGGGTTACATCTTCCTTGGACATTAAACGTGAATAATGCGTATATGTGTAAAAAATACTTCACTATCAAAATAATTCAAAATCGTAGTTTTAAGAAGTCATAGGAATTTTAAGCATTTTCGAGGTAGGACCCCCGGACTCCCCTTCAACTTGGTGGTATACGGCATACCCAGCCCAAAACCCCGAAATACCCTTCTCCATTACTAGACTCGTTACAACGCTCGTGTTTAAAAAATCATCAAAGCTCGTAATATAACTATTAACTAGCCAAAAAACACAATGGATAAAAATTAGATTTTAAACCAATAAATTTGCCACGGTTCAAAATATGATCGCTGTTATTGACCCTACATAAATTATTTAATATTTTTTATTACTCCATATTTAACGAATGAATGCTTAATATACAGGCTGTCCCAAGAAGTAGAGTCAAGGAGTAAAGTCCAGAGGTAGAGTATCTCAAGAGCTACCCAAATCACCCCATTTACGTTCTACGATTTTTGATAGTTTTCGAGTTATGAATTTTTTTCGTGATTTTTTCACCAAACTACTAATTCGAAGACATTTTTAGTCACAGTGACTTGAATAATTGAGATAAAGTTCTAAAGTCAAAATAAAAATAGAAGAATACCAATACGATGATTATGAAGAAAATGTGAGGAAAAAGATAAAAAAAGGATTTTTGGAACCATAGATCATAAGTAGACCTCGGATTATATGCAACTTTCGTAATTTTGACCATACCTAACTTTTTGTGAAATACTTATTTTTGATTCCTGAATTCATCAGAATCAGCATAGCGAAATATGCAAAAAAATATGCAAAAGATATGACGAAAAATGTGCATAAAACATGCAATAAAAATTTGGCCAAAAAATTATTAAGCGATTTCGAAATAAATAGTTTACATAGGACAGGGAATAGACCCGGGAAAGGGTAATAATTTGACCATAAAAACCTACTCTAACGGGAAAATATGTAGAAGATATGCAAAAAAAGTCCTTAAAATATGCAAATATGTGGAGAATATGCAATGCACAATTTGCAAAAATAATCATAAATCATTCGACTCTAAGTTTAATAAAACAAATTTCTGTATAAAACTCCGATAACGATATCTTGAATAACAAAAAAAGATTTTATAATCCGCGGTCTAATCATAAGAAAAGGAAGACTACGACCAAAAATATAACAAAAAATATATAGGAATATAATATAATATAAATTTTTTATTTCTATTGTAATTTGTTATTAATGAGTCAATGACTGAATAAATTAATAAATTTACAATTTTGAAAATTTAAATTGCTTTATAACCGCCCTGGCCGGCCGGCGCGGCGGCGGCGTAAGGACGGGGACAGAGGTAATTTTCCTTCAGCATAATGTACCTACAAGTTATCTATCTGTTCCAAATTAAAAATTCTAGTTACAGTTATAGAACATAAAACTAGATCCTTCCCACCAGTTGTAATAAGTTAAATTAAAGTCAAAGTATGACTTTTGACCCCGGTCTCTCCGATCTAAATCTCTAGCTATATGTATTTTAAGGAACATTTTTCTTTTAAATAGAGGTATTGTAGATGAAACTTATTTAGGGCAATTTGAACAAAAAATTTTCTTGATTTTTAGATAGGTTTGATACATTTAATCACACTAAATTTGTTTTTATAAAACGTGTGGTGAATCATTTTTAAATATAGTTTCAAAATTTGTTCTTTTATGTTTTTTTATTTGTGAGTTTATTTAAGTAGTACCTACAGAACAGTTTTCTTATCTTAATCTTTGTTTATCAGAGAAAAGCTACAAAAATAAGCTATCAACAGATCCAAGTTGCCTTTATTGTTTATTTATCTTGGCATCAAAATGTTTAAGTTGTTTGGAATTGCATGCGAATTCGTATTCTCCGTATTGTATTCGGTTGTTTTTTGATGGGTGGATATTTTTGAAAAATTTTTTCATTTAAATTTATTTGTTTTTATTATAGTGAAAATGGATGAATTTCTTTTAATATGAAATATGTAAACGTTGAAATGGTAAATCCTTTGGTTGAATATGAAATGGTAAATCCTTTGATGAAGGCGCCTGACTACAACAGTTTGAGGAGCGTTTGCGTTGTAACTGCCGGCTACAGTCAATATTGGACAGAAGGAAAAAATATATGTGACTTTTAACAAAATAAATGAAGAAATAAACATAATCGAATGTATCAGTTTTAGATAATTCACTCGAGATAATCCAGAGGCAGGCGCCACCGTTCAAAGAACTCAACTGAACTACGAGTTACGACTCTAATAATTATGACAGTTTTGAAGTTTTTTCGTCTGTAGTTTCTACAAACCATCATGGGTGATGAGATCGTGTCACTAAAAAGCAGAGATTAGGAGAAGTACTTACCCAATGCATCACAGGGCGCTCTTCACTACAGACGCCCATGAGCGTCTCTTGTGTCGCTACGTAGACAGCCGCCAATGGCCTTCTTTTTTTACAATGAAATCGATCCGTAAAAACCTTCAGTGATTCGAATGTCGTCTTACACGCCGTTTTTTAACGAAACTGCACACACCACTCACACCACTCATTTAATGCGAGCGCAGCTACCTGCCTGATAGCTCACTTGCGGAGGCGATAGAGCGTTATAAGTTACACAAACTGCGCTTTCTTCTGGGCAAGGACATATCTGTTTTTCATTTATTGGGTTTTTTTTCGTTACTAAGCGAGAAACGTCAAAGACTCAATTTAGAATTGCCCTGTAAAAAACTGAAACTATAACCTACAGGTAAAATTAATTTGGGATCCAATGTGAAACCAGGATGCACAATCTACAGATCTTTCATGAGATAATGGCCCAATTTAAGGTTCCTTCTGTCTTTTTAAGATTCCGTCCGCTGATAAGTCTTATTTATATGGTGCAAGTGACTGTCGAAGGTATTTGGAATTTACGTAGAGGCCACAAGGCACAAGGTTCACATCTCACTGGGGGAAACACACTTTATTATCACATGTACTTTTTATACTATTTTTTTTTTCTACTTCAATTTTTTTTCACACTCAAACTAAAATTTTATTAGATTTATTTCAATATTCAATTACAATTTTTTTTCTTTTTATACACACTAAATATTATCAATCCGGCCAACGAAGCTCGTAATCAACGAAATTTTTCCAAACAATCGAGTTGAAAATTTTTTGGAATTTCTTGAACAGTATGCGAATGCGTTAAAACTCAAACCAGCAGCACCAACTCAAACTCACGAGTAGCAAATTGCATCCGCATGCGCGGCCAACGATGCATGTGCCAGGCAGCAGAACACCAAAATGCCCACCTTTTGATCCGGCACTCGTCGATGCCTGGAAAGGTTGACGATTTTTTGTGCGGTAATGTGATAATTCAAGAATACATAGACGAACGAACAAGTCCATACATCGAATAGGGCGATACTCCATGTCGCCACTCCCATTTTGGCCCACATATACAAAGATCACACCCCATCGGAGGGGAAATTTGGCTTATATAGTACGATTTACAAAGGGAGTTGTATATAATTAAGACGGAGCCGTACAAAGAAGCTTTTCCAGACTAGTTTGGAGTGAAGCGATTGCAAGCAGCCATCTGCTTTAGTCGTGAAATGTCATTGGTTTTTAGCTTTTAGCTTGGCTTAGCTTTTAGCTGAGGAGTGGCTTGCAGGGGCGGATACGGCAGTGTAGACTGGCGCATTTGGAGCTCACGTGGAAATGGTGGGAAACAGTCGTTCTACCAAATGATGTACAGACTACAGAGAGCGGTCGGAAAACTAGAAGCAGACGTTGTCTGCTACTTGACTGAAAACTCAACAGTCGAGTGGTGTGCAAATTCAAAGGCGGCCGACGACGTGCAGCGCGACACGTTCCCCGCTACGTCCGGGTCCGACTGCGATATCAGTTGTTCGGTATCCCCTGATATCAATTGTGAAATGATGCGGGAGTCCAACGACGCTGAGCCCTGAGCTATTTTCTCGTGAGAGTGTATTGGATTCGGTTGCAACCGATTTCGAGTAAAAGCCCGAACGCATTCTGGGGGGAAAGATTTTCCAACGCAAATTGTTATTCCATTTATTATTTACTTCCTTCAAATTCATATTTATAGAATCATGTAGGTACTCATATTAAAAACAAACATGATATTTGCTTTTACCAAAGCAAACACATCAAAAGTGTAATTAATAAATAACACCATTTTTAAAATTGCCGACAGAGCGAAAATATAAATTTGCCTAATTCTAACATTCATCATTTTAAAATGGACGGTGAGCCCAAAGAAATTAATTCTTTAAACGATTTGATTGGTGTTCTTTTCCTGCTATTTTTTATATTATGTAATTTTAATGACAACATAACACGTTGGGTACTTCTTTACTATATGGTTTCTTATATTATTATATTTACCTAATCATCTCATACGAGTGTTGTTTTGTGTTGTGTACAAACAGAGTATTGAACGGCATCTTTTTTTGTTGAACGTCTGAATTATTTGGTCTACGAACATTATCTTCTATAATTCAGAAAAAAATTACACTTTAAAAGTCATACGTAGTTTTAAAGTTCACAAGTGATAAAAGTAAAACACTTTTAGATATGTATTTTTGTCTTGCTGAATGCCGAGTATAATGTCGAGACAATTGTATCGCCTTATTAGCATCCAATGAAAAAACTGTTATTTTTAGTTCATTTTGATCGAATCTGATCAAAATGAACTAAAAATAACAGTTTTTTCATTGGATGCTAATAAGGCGATACAATTGTCTCGACATAACACACTTTTATTCATGGTCATCCTTTAAACTCTACTTTCACTCATCCTCATAGAAAAAAACTAGAGTTTTTTCAGTTTTTCACTTATCGTGCTGAGTTTTTCAAAAATAATTTCTTATCTCAAGATTATCGCTCCTTCAAGTGTCAAGTGTCGTTTGCTGACTCTGTCGCTGTTTATCAGAATTTTTTTCAAGTGTAATTAAATATTTCACTAACAGTGAGAAGGTGAAGATAACTTTTTCTGCTTGAAGTCCTTTTTATAGAGCGATTATCAGGAACAAATTTTCACCAATTAGAATACATATACTGCTATCAAAGATGCGTCCACCAATTGATATAAATGCTGAAATAAACCGAATGAACAAAATGCTTTATCTCTTAAAGTGCAATCCCATAAAGTTGGGATGGACTGATGGAGAAACATGGGTCTAATAATGACTAGGCACAGTGTTGGATCCAAGAGGGGGCGGGGACAGAAGGGGCACGTTTTTTATACTAGAGCCAATAAAAATTGTTTTATGCTACTATAAATATAGTTATTACTGTACGTAATTAATTATTCTATCAAAACGGATACATTACAAAGTCAAATAAATCTGCATCTTGTACTAGTATCCAGGTAGGAAAATACAATTGGTTTGACGTTAAGCCAAGCTTGACCCAATGATGATTGATGAACACACTTGGGCCAATATTGAAAATTTGTATGGTTGAATGATGGGCCAACCTTGGATGATAACCACTCCCAATATCATTTTAAATAATTGGGTCAATTGTAATCCAATACTAACCCAATGCTGCAAAACAAATATATTATTCATATGTTAAAATGTTTATTATAAAAAAAAACCACAAGAAACAAAATTGTGAAATATATTTAACATTATAAATTGAAGCACGCAATATTGGAATCCTATTCCAACTCGATTCCGCAAAAAAAAAAAATAGTCATAATTTTAAAAATTTTTTATTACAAAAAGAAACAAAATTGACCATTAACAATTAACAATTACTTATATATTAAAACAATTAACAACTAACAATTCAATTTAACGATTGAAAATTATAATTAATTTAATTTAACGATTATAAATTGCCGTCATTTTAAGGGATTTCATTTCAAGATCTTCGTGCCCGACCCCTTCCCTATCTGACAATAATTTGGTGGTTGCCGAAAGAATTTTGAGTTCTGTTTTTACTCGGCATATTTGGCTTCTACGAAATCTAAAAAATGTACGTAATTAAGTGAACTAAAAGTTTTCGATAGATTGAAAAAGATATGAAATTATTCTAACCGTTCACTATTTTATATGTATTTGTTTTTTTATAATTTAGTTTTAGTACACCCAGCTCCACTATATTAATTCTGCGTTAAACTCCTTTTTGTATTAACTCCTTCAAATTGGCACACCGAGATTGGTGCAAGTCTGAAGTCTGATCACTGATCAGGGTATAGTAGAAGCTCAAGCTAACCAGGGTAGTTGAAGTAACTGTAACAGTATAGTGATACACATACAACATGAGATCTTGTTTGTTACGAATTCGTGTAATGAAGTAAAAGTTTTTTTATTTACTTACATACGAAGTAGGTAATGTCTAATTTTAAAATTTCTACTTAATTATATTTGCTTTAAAAAAGCTGCTTTTAAAGAATCAAACTAAATTTAGGTCTATTGCTTTATAAGTTACTACACCCATTATATTTGCATGATACACTTTTAGGCCTGCACGGATACTTTAATTCTTATTCAGTTTGTTCGGCCATTTTTAATTTAGTTTCATACTTCATCCTTGGTATATTGTACTTACTTACAACTATGGTCTATATGTTACCTATTTTAGATATTATTTTGAAATCCAAGACAACATTGGCTAATTAAAAATCACAATATATTGGAACCAATCTGTTTTTAGGCACTATATTAAAGAGGCTTTTAACTTTCAATTCAGGTCTGCATTAGTCTTATATTTTTGGGCTACATCTTAGGAAAAGAAAAGTTTTTGAGAACAAAGAAAGCTGAAATGCTCGTCAAAACAATATGCTTAAAACGTTCTTTTCAGAGACCAGTAATATTTCATATTTAAGTATTTTGATAGTTATGTTATAAAGTAATAATATGTAGCTGCACATATGATGTTAAAAGTGTTCGTAATTCTCATGCTAAGAAAAAGCATAAAAGAAACAACCAACATTTTACAACGCTTTTTGGCTCGTTCACAAGTTCAGGTGCCAACTTTGATTTATGTTTCAACAAATGCAATAAAATTACAGAAAATATTATCATCCGCGATGTGCAGAGAAATTTTGCCCGAGTGACTGTCGCAACTATAAATAAACATTAAATCCACGTCTACTCGGTAAGTTTTAATTAAAGTGAGAGGTGAATATAAATGCATCATTTGATTGGCAAGGCCAACATGAAATTTTGGACACGAAACAATCGACAACCTAAATTCATGATTTTTATAATTTTAGTCCACTCACGTTATCATCCTGAAGCATATAATTTTGCATCTGTCAGCCTCTTCAAACTTCCACAGGCCCGACCTGAAGAGCCTTCCAGTCGATAGATGATGTCTCTAAAATTCTAGTCCTTGGTGCTCAAATCAAGAAGCCTATTGTAACATAATTATAGCACAACGATGTGACTTCAGCAGATTTTGTGTTAATTCTATATTTTTGAAATTTACTGTCATGAAAGGAATGAGCAATAGGAGAAATTCAATAATGATTGGGTTCGCCGGGGCTCCTCATTCATTTAATCGGAAGCAGGTAGCAAAGCCCCTTTCAAAAATGCCCGATTCATCGCAGCGATGAGAGAATCACTGTTGCTTTTTTTGCTATCGGCGGCGCTGTAGTCAAATATTTTATTGTAAAAATAAATCCGTTATCATGAATGAGTTTTACGTTATGATTTTTTCCCACACAAATTACAACTCTGAAAGTCTTTTTTTTTTGGGAAATCATCCCCCACAGATGCAATTAATTTGCGGCTGTTAACTCGATTTAAGATATGAAAAGAAAAACGAAAAATGCTTTTCACTGCAATAACACCGCAAAATCATATTGTTTACTTTTATCATAATTCAAATATTACCGTTTAAATACCGAGCTCCGGGTAATAAAGGGTTATTAAATGGAAGTAAATTGATTGTCTTCTGGCTAAATTGATGACTATTTAGTGATGCATGGCACCCGAAATTTGGTCAAACCAGTAGCAGCCATAAAATTTTTTTGGAATTTATTATTTTCCATGGAAATATTTAGCCTACCTTCGATTTCATTTGAAAGAAAAAACCGATTCAAAGTTATTTGACTTGATTTGACCTGAACATAAATTATTCCCAAGTTTGGCAGCTAAAATAATTCTAGAAAAGAGCCGATATCCCCAATTAGTTTTAATTGGGGAACCGTTGTCACGCAATACCATGACCTGGGATTCTTTTCGGTGGCCGTCGTCAGTAGCCTAAGTATTTATCCGGCTACCGAACGGGTAATTTAAAGTTTTTTCGATTATGTGAAATTTTAGTTGGTCAAAAATGTTTTCCTTTTCTAATTCTTTACAAAAATAAATAATTGCTTCTTTAAAAGTATATCGACTCGAAATTTGTCCCCGACCAACAGTGGAGTCACCCAACCTGTTATTCGGCCTAAGCATCCTGTTTTGATAGAACACAACCGTCAACTTAACTGTAAAATGTAAGAGCTATAGGGTGGAGTCGAGTTGGTATAAAGAAATTCAAATTATTTAAACTGTTTATTATTGTAATTATATTTTCAAATGCAAAGATTTTCGCTGGTAAGAGTCGGCTCGGCTCGTCTTATACCCCGGAGAGCACTGAAGTTGGTCAGTGACGTCATAGTGATGTAGCCCATGTAAATTTCCTATATGAACTCGACTTTCAAATCTGTAACTCGATAAACTCGATTTCCTGCTGCCAGCGCCGTACGTGCTACATAGTGGAAGATATTTGTACTGAAAAGTAATCAGATGTGAAATGTCATTTTGTTCTTTTCCGTGTTTTTGGGAGAAATTCTTTATTACAGCAAATTTAATGCAAAAAAACGTAAGTATAAACACACTTTCTTTTTTTGTGCTTTCTTACGAGAAAATAAACTGACCTCTGGTCGCGAATCCATTTTCTGATTATTTTACACAGATATGTCAACAACTAATTCTGTTCGGCGGTAGAAGACGAACCCGACTAGATTACGTGACGTCATTAACCCGAATATGTGCTCTCGTCTGTTCGCGGTGTTGATGGGCACCACCTCCTCATTCATTTCGAATGCCACAACACTTGTTCCCAACAGTTGGCGTCACTTGTTAGCTCCTTCAGACATATTCCAGATTAACATTCACTTAATCTTTCCCTGCTTCGAATTTTAAAGAAGAAATTGCGATTGAACCCAAAACTTTTATTAAAATATAAAATTCCCGGTCCTTGATTAAAATCAGTAAACTTCAGTTACTGAATTAAATCATTTTTTTTCTCTATAATAATACTAGGGAACTTTGAACTTTTTTCTGTATCTGTATCTGGTTTCTAAGTGGTTGCATTTAACCAATTTTGGGGCGCTCAATTCAGTGGTATAATCAATTTTTCTCTTTCACGTCACATTTCCTAGATACCATTACCTAGCATAATTAACCACAGAATCTACTGAGTCAATCCATATCAAATCAAGCAAGGGATCGGTAACCCAACATTTTTAATTTTTCTGTAATTTTCAGCATGGGTGTTTTACATCACAATAAATGTCATAAAATTATAAAAAAAAATTCTTGCCCTTTTTCGGCGGCCATGTTTTTTTGGAAATTGCTCGTCTTTTGCTGATTTTTCTATAACTTTTTTATTTATAATGATATTAAGCGAATGAAAACCCAAAATGTTCAGAATAGCGTAATTCAACTTTGTATGAACTATTTTCTCGTACCTAAGTATTACATAACATAAGTAACATTATATTTTTCCCTCGAATCCGTTATAACTTTAATCACGAACTCTAGTTTCATCAACATAGGTTGTATACATATACTTTTTGCCTACAGGCGGTCAAAAATGGCGGATTTTCCGAGTTCAGTCTTTTTCAAGACCTTATATCGCAAAAGGGATTTATTGTTAGTAAAAAAAAATTAAAGATTTTGTGATGAACACTTATGCTTAACGATAATATGCTGTATAAGTATCATCACTAAGACTGAACTAGTTTAGGAGTTATGGAGCAACGAAGTTGGACAAAAAGCGCAATTTAGGGGAACGTTTCTACTTTCATGCAGATTTTCAGTGACTTTTTTTCCAAAATTTTTTTTCATAGAAACAATAAAAGTAGGTATCTTTGTGAAATTTTTTATGCATATTTATTTATTTTTGAAGAGTTCATAAAATTTTTTTGTGGAATTTGGAAGTGTCATTTTTAGCAATAAAAAAAAAACAACATTTTTGTATGAAAACGATTCAGGCTTATATGGCAACACTAAGAAGGTGTTACCCGCTTTTGGTCATCTTCGAACTGGACCTTACAATGTTAACGAAGTATCATCGTACGAAATTTCAATTCTCTAGCTACAAGCGTTCTCGAGTCAAAACTAAACTGTTCGCTTAAACCTAATAAATAAAAATATTCCTACAATTAGGGCATGACGTATGAAAACCTTTCAAAACTCAAAAATCTTACGTGCTAGAACATTTTGAAGGGAAGATTCGGATTCTGCAAATCAAATTACGTACTAATTGATATATCACATCTCAGATACAAACGGGCTGTTACATAGTATAATTATTATTGATTATAACCATTTAAAATTTATATCTCACGTAATATGGAATATTTTTGCATTAATTATTAATTGAACTCTTGGTGAACTATAATTATTGCACCGAAATTGAGACGAGATCACTTAATTGAGAGCGACAACTCTTCGAGCACCCAACACGTTTCATTCGTGTTCAAATCAGACAACTTGTTTTTGGTGGCACAATCAATCTAATCCGTTTTGCACGTCCGATCGGTTTTAGCCTCAGTCATGGCGTCATGTTTTCTCAGTTTTTATGAATGAAATCAGTTTTTGTGTACCTTTTTTTCGTGGAGGAACCATCACATATGAATAATATTGATGAATGGACCTGGAATTAATGCCTGAACCCGATAGAGGTGCACACTGACCACAAAATTGATCATCTCAAAATTAACCGGACTCTTCTCAAATATTCCGATGACAGGGGATGCTGATAGATCTCCGATGACGATAGCACATATCCAAAATGCTGGGATACACTCGAGTTGTTTTTGGTAGAAGATCTCACCTCTCTTAGAATTAATTTGTATTTGTCACAAAACATAAACTCTGTCATGGAATAATTAAACCAGGCAGATATAACTTCAGATAAACAGTGACACAGTCAAGCTTAGGCCCTATTATTGGTATCGTTTTTTGTGTTTGTCTGTTCTTGCGTTATTTTTTTGTAAATCAAAGCTAACATATTTAAATCTTAATCAGTTACCTACCAACTCATTTTATTGTGGTGTTTGTTCATTTGTTGATTTGGTTATTCAAACAAAAAGATCAATTGTTGAGTGTCAGGCAATGTTGTAAAATTGCGTAAAATGATTATCATGATTTTTTTTCGAAAATGGTTTTATTATCAATTTCTATTGTAGTTCCTAAAATTTATTCTTCTTCGTCAATGTTGCACTTGCATTTAATACATTTTGTTCTTTAATTAATTAATTTTACTTAAGTTAAATAATGATGTCATTTTTATTAACTTTTAACTTCATCTCAGTTCGAAATGTCGGGTTATTTTCTGCAAAAATTTTATTAAAGCATTTAAAATTTGAGCTTTAGTTCCATTTTGAAATTTCCCCTTGTTAATCCAACTGGTCCAACTGATTCCACAAAAGCACCAAAAGCTCAGTAGATTTAACATCAAACTGCATCTTTTAATTTAAACCCGAAAGCTGGTGTTTGGTTCTGCTAACCGGTTCTTTTATTGATTTTTTTAACTCTATAACCCAGCAAAAAAACCTGTAAAATTAACTTTGTAAACATTAAAGAAAAAAGGGTAATTTTCACGCCTTTCGGTGATTTGGTGGTTTTTTGGAAAAAAAAAACTTGTAATTGTCAACAAATTGGTCTGAAATACTGGCCAATTGGTTGGCTAATTTAAAAAATTATTAAATATTAATATGTCCAAATTAATTAAAATGTGCCTGACAAATTCAGCATAAGTTAAGAATCTCGAACATAAGTAGGTAACATGTTTCTTAAAAATAAAAACTGTTATCGTAAAAGGGTGTGTATAATTTATAACTAGTACGGAAGAAAGATTGGTTTAGCCCAATTATGCAATTATTATTATCTAGATGTAAAACAGTAGTTTTAATACAGAAGCAACTTTTGTCAAGAAACCGAGCAAAAACCGTTTTCCCATCGTGAAAAGAGAAAATTCGTTCTAAATTAAATTATTGATATAATTAAAGGTTTTGGTAGGTAAGTATCTAAAAAATTTCAAGATCAAGTAAAAATACCGTGTAAAAACAGTTTCGTTCAATTAATTAGTAATTGTATAACGAAACAGGGTTAATTTGTAAATATTCGAGAAACAAAATTAACATTTCTGTATAAACGGTTTCGGCTTATATGACAACACTAAGAAGGAGTTGGCCAAAACCAATATAGCCAAATGAAGCCATTACAACAAAAAAACCTTTTGTAGGAATTATTTCCGATTGGATGTTTAGGGGAAAATGAGGCCCTATATAACAATATTTTTTTTTTTTTATGTAAGTTTATTATTAATCTGAATTAATTATTAATAAAATGTAACAAAGCATTGAACTTACTTAAAACATTAAAAATGCATTCTTAAGTTTTTTAACCACATATTTCAAATTATTACAATATAAAAAGTAATTTATAGCTGTTATAAATTTCATAATTTCAACTCTTTTTCTGGTAAAATCCTTTGAATTTTGTTGTCTACTCCTGCTTTTCATTGCAAAACTTAAGTACCTCTCAATTGGGTTTTCTAAAAGTTTTAAGAAATTGAAATTCTAAGAAATGCAAGATATTGGACATAATAATAGACTAGACATGGATTAAAATCATTCTAACTTTGATGACCTGTGCACTATATGTTTTTCCTATACCATTCTTTGAAAACTTTTACAGTATTAGATCCTGATTTCTTCAAAGCATTGGAAAGCGGATGCAGATTTATTCCTTCTTTTTGTAAAGGTTTCAAATATGGTGTTTTATTTCCTTTTTCATCAAACCATAAATTAAATAAGACTTTAAAAGTTTTTGAAGCATTAGATCTTGATCCACTTAGAATAGAGCATATGGTAGACAGAGGTACTCCTTCCTTTTCCAGAGCTTTTAAATAGTGCGTTTTCTTTCCTTCTTCATCAAACCACAGACTATATAAATCCTCAAAATCTTTGGGAGCATGAGATCCTGATTTACTCAAAATGTGTACTATCGCACCAAGGGGAATATTTGTATTCTCTAGAGCTTTTAAATACTGCTTTTTATTTCCTTTTTCATCAAACCACAAATTATATAAACGTTTAAAAGTGTTTGCAGCATTAGATCCTGATCCACCCAAAATACTTGTCATGATGGAAAGATTTATGTTTTCTTTTTCTAACGTTTCTAAATATTTCGTTTTATTTCCGTCTTTATCAAACCATAGATCATATAAATCCTTAAAAGATTTGGCAGCCCCACAACGTGCTTTATTTAAAATGCCTGATACGTTTTGCAAATTTATTTGGTTCGTTTTTAAAGTCTTTAGGTATGCTGTTTCAGTTCCTTCTTTACCGAACCACAAATCAAACAAGTCCTTGACATTTTTTGCAGCATGATATCTTGATCCAGTCAAAATACTGGATATCGTAGTAAGTTTAACTTTTTCCTTTTCTAGGGATTCTAAATATTTCGTTTTTTTTCCTTTTTCATCAAACCACAAATCAAATAACTCCTTGAAACTTTTTGCAGCATGAGATCCTGATCCATCCAAAATACTGAACATGCTAGAAATATTTATGTTTGCGTTTTCCAGAGCTTTTAAATAATGTGTTTTATGCCCATTTTCATCAAACAACATATTATATAAATCTTCAAAAGACTTTTTAGCTTTAGATCCTGATTTACCTAAAATACTGGATATCATAGAAAGATTAATTGTATCCTTTTGCAAGACTTCTAAATATTGTGTTCTATTTCCTTTTTCATCAAACCACAAATCAAATAAGTCCTTAAAAGTTTTTACGGCATTAGGTCCTGCTCCGTTCAAAATATTTGACATCATAGAAATTTTTATGTTTTCATTTTCTAGATATTCTAAATACTTTGTCTTATTTCCACTTTCATCAAACCACAGATCATATAAGGCTTTAAAAGTATTTGCACCATCAGAACGTGTTTTACCTAAAATGCCTGATACGTTGGCTAAATTGATTTTGTAGTTATCTAGAGTCTTCAAGTACTGTGTTTTATTTCCGTCTTTATCAAACCATAGGTCATATAAATTTTTGAAATTGTTTTGGGCTCTAATTGAAGCGTCGCCTGTCATACAAGAAATACTGCTTAGTCTAATGTTTTCTCTTTTCAAAACTTCAAAACACTTTTTTCCTTCCCTTTCGGTTATAAAATCCAAAAACAGGTGAAATGCAATCTTATTATATTTTCTACCAACCATGTTTCTGGCAAATATGATTTCTTCATTTATATCCTTATTTTGAATTTCTGGAAAACTTGATATATTGTTTTTGATATCCTGTAACAATGTCGTCATTACATTTTTTTCGATAAGATTAAGTTTATGGTTTTCAAGCCACCGCAAAGTTATTTCATGCAACTCTCCATAATTATAAGGAGCATTGGATTTTTCTATTTCATTTCTAGTGAGGCACTTTAATATTTCTTTATCGTCTTGGTTAACCGCAAATACTAATTTATGTATAAATTTCTCCTTCATAATCTTTTCATGCTCATCGGAGATTTTTTCTTGTTCTTTTAGCATAGCAGGAAGTTTTAACAAACGGAAAATATTTATCCTTGTTATAGGTTGTTTCGAAAATTGATAAAGCCTATCCTTATTCATGCAGGAACAGTCTCTCAAAACTTTATATTTTTTCTTCTTGGAATCTATTAAATCAAATTTCAACGGATAACACTCTATCGATCTGCCTTTCTTCAAATTCCTTTCTTTATTAATGTCTAGGCCGCCATTGGTGTAAATAATAAAATATCTTATTTCATTTTCCAGCTCTTTCGCAAAAAGGGCAAAGTGCTTGTTGATAGAAAACGTATCATTACTCCGTGTGCCGGGAAATAACTGATTATAACCAATTGCACGATCTGTTCTATAAACTTTTAAGTAAGTAATTCTGGTCTTATAATTAATAATAATATTGCAATTTTTTTCTTCAAAATTTATTGCAAATATGTTTTTATGCAAGAACATGTCATGCAAAAGGGTCGTTAATAAATTGAACTCATAGATCATTCTAGTGACAAAGGCTCCGATCCTTTTCTGTTTTGTTATTTTGCACAAAATTCTTTCTTGTAATTTTTTATAGTTGCGGTGATCGATCTCCATTTCACTTCTAACAAAGGTGTTTAGTTTTTCTCTGTTAGGTTGATTAACCGCAAACACTAATTTTGTCAAAAATTCCTCTTTTAATTTAACTTCCGAAAGCTTCCTTTCTTTTATTACTTTTAGGATATCAAGGGAAAGCTCCAGCCGCTTTAAAACTTCTTCTTCTTGAGAAAACTGATAAAAACTACGTCTTTTTGTATACAAAAAATCTTTTAAGATGGCACATTTTTTCAAACTAATTTTATCAAATTTAAAAGGATAGAAGTTTTTGGTTTGCCGTTCTTGTAATTTCTTTTCTCCAGTAAGGCTCAGACCTGCATTCGTATAGATAACAAGGAATTGTATATCGTGCGATGAGCCCTTGCATTTAGATATTCTATGCTTCACAAAACTGTTGAAGTAATTATTAATGTAAAAGCATTTGCTTTTGTTAAATAAAGTGTCGCAACTGATTTCATTATCTGCATAGCACGCACGTTCATTTTCTATTTGTATATGAATCGATTTGCTTTCATAACGTATAACAATATTGTTAAATTTATCAATTTCGTAGTCTCCAAACGATAATGATAATGAGTCATATTTATGCTTATATACCTTCTTCCTTAGTAAACAAAGTACCGACAATTCTAACTGATATTTAAGTCGAATCAAATTATCTGGAATACTTTGCCTTGTCTGACAAATACTACCCATTTCATTCTGTCCTGGGTTATCTACTGAATCAGATAATAATTCTGAATGTTCATTACTCGTTACTTGTGTATTCTCCATTCGCGGTTTTTTCGGCGATCCGTTTTCTTCTGTAACAATATTGTATTCAATATTCATCAGTCCAAAATAAATAGAATACACTTTCGTTTGGTACATTTCTACATAAGTTAAGCAATGGACAAACCTGTTAAAGTATCATCAGCCTTGATCTCTGCGCCAATTTGCTTCTCGATTAATTTCCGTTTCCTGTGATGTTTGATTTTTTTCGACAGAGCATCCCATTCAATAAAATTGTTATTATCTTCAATGATCTCTACATCATCTAAAATGAATAGAGAAATTAGTTCACATACAAACTGTTATTATGAAATTCATAAATTGGCAGCGGCGACACAATGCAAACAAAGTTAAAAGATCATTTTCGGGTTAATTATGACAGAAATTTATGCAATTTGACTTATTGTTAGTACTTTGCTCACCAGAAGAATCGTCTATCACTATTGAAATCATTCCTTCAAAATAAAATTCGTGTGCGCTCTTTTAAACGTATCAAAACATAAATAATCCTCAACTGTTGTTGTTTACCGGAACTGGTAAGGATTTTTGACATTTAACGGCATGTTTTCAAACTAGCGACATCTACAAATGTGGCCCGAAATATAAAATTATAGCATTATTATGGCATACTGAATTATTTTGACAATCGCATTTATTCACAGGGAGTGGTGAATTTGATTTCGTAAAAGTAATATTGATAGCCTCAAGGTTGGCTTAACCCTAAATTACTAAATTGTCGTAAAAATTACGACGACAAAATAACGATTCCACACCTGAAAAGAAGGGCACATGCCACATAACATGAACATGTGTTCGAACTGTGCAGAATGAAAATATATATATCATTATCATGATTATGTGGCCTTTTAAAATCAATGAATGTACCAATAAGTTCCTAAATAATAAAAGTGTATGATTCTTTCATTTATTAATGTTTTATTTCTATGTCGCTATTTTTTCGATTGTTTAGAACAACGGCACCAGTGCAGTGGGATAGTTTAGTAATCTATAGGGTTAAAATAAAAATTAAAACGTGTTCCATTAATAACGAATTATAACAATATTTAACGAATAAAATTTAAAATCAAAACATTCAGTAAACACAATCAACATTTTTGTATAAAAACGATTCAGGATTATATGGCAACACTAAGAAGGGACTGCCCGATTTCGCTCATCTTCGAACTTGACCTTACAATTTTAACGAAGTATCATTGCACCTTGTTGTAAATTTCAAGTCTCTAGCTACAAGCGTTCTCTTGTTATAGTCTGGATAGACAGACAGACAGACAGACGGACATGTATAAAACAGTTTCTTTTCACTTGCCAATCATGAATATATAATCCTTTTCTTTCTTTCACCATTATGTCTTAGCGATGCAGACGTTCGCTCAAAACTAAGATACCTTACATCTAGGATAGGGCTGCACAGTCCTTACACATGGATTTATTATTCGCTGCTAGAATGCATTGTTATCGATAACGAGGCTATTTGTAAATGTGTTAGGTTTTATTTAAGACGGCACAAATCCACAAATACACAAATGAACAAATAAGCAAGTTTTCGCGAAGTTAATATAGATGCATTAAAAAATACAAAAATAGTCTCAATCATTCAATCATTTTTAAAAACATCATTTCATTGGCTATTCACCATGTAAATTTTATTGAGATATCTCTATGGCATCATACCTAAAATTCGATCCAAAAAGTCCTATAAGTCTAAAAAATTGTCATTTAAACGTACAGTGGGCCCGAATACCTATTTCTTTAGTCAAAACCCCTAATGTGGTTAGAATGGAAGGACATTGGTTTTTCGGGGGGTGTTCGACATGTTGAATAGATTGTTGAGGTTTACAATATCGTATGTCTGTCTGTCTGTATAGATAATAGATATTATTATACATTGTTATAAGGATTTAACATTAAAAAATACAAATTAATTTTTATTAACTTCTTTATTTCCAATGTAATCAACGAATTTTAAAGAATTATTCAAAATATTGGTTCTATCAATAAACGTGTTGCTTGCAATTGTAAAAATAAATTATTAGTTCGCTTATATAAATATTAAACTAAAAACTAGTAGTCTACCTTTTAGTAGAAAAGCAGAATACTTGAACAGTTTCCTTAGTTAAGGTTGGGCACACAATTGTGTACAGTGAACAATAAATATTATTTGATATCTAAATGTCTTTTTATATGTAAAATGCAATCGAATTTGGTTGTGTTAGTGTCCACTGTTAATACATGAAAAAGTAGAAAACTGATAGAAAAAATATGGAAACAAAACATTAGCAGTGTTAGAGATTTAACTTGAGAGTTTTTGTTAATGAAAAGGATATATTGTCATGAAAAAATAGGATTTATGATAAATCAACTACAGTGCTCACTTACAAAAATTTCAACAGAGCTAGTATTATTCTGGCTTTGATTAGAAGCAGCTGTTATTGCAATTTTATTTTTTCGTTTATTTTCCAAAAATTGTTTTCTTTGCTCTTCACGTTTTTGAGCAGCTGATGATGACTCAACAAGCTTTTTTCGAACAGCACCATTGTCAGAAACTGCTTTTACAGGGGCAGATCCATTTGCTCTCCTGGTAATAGGCCTTTTTACTAATTTCGTTCCAGTTGGAGGTGCAATAGACTCTTCCGATCTCTAAAAAACCAATTGCAATGACAATGGTTAGTTAATTGATTATAACAATTTTCACTGTATTTATTACCTGCCAATTATTTTGTTTCATATTCTCAATGTCTTTGAAGAGTGAATCCACATTCCTGACTTGTAATTTAACCATATCCCAGAATCCCTCAAGGTCTTCATTGGTTGTAGGAAATTTTTCATCTTCAGGAGCATTTAGATTGTTTATACACAAACCTGGAATAATTGAAATTTTATAAACGATCAAACCAAAACTGAAGTAATCACCTTCAAACTGCTTCATTTTCTTTGATACTAAAAGACGTGCTTTGCCAGATGCAGATCTAAGATAGCCCATGACTTCGTCCGATACATCAGTATCCTAAAACCAAACATATGTTTGTTAATAATTGCATAAAATGCCAGAAATCAAAACTTACTGCAAGCATGTCGATGTCTTTTTCAACTTCTGCTGCTAAACGCAAAAGTCTGTCCTGTTCCGCTCTGAGTATTTTTAAGAAATAATTGCCATTTTTCTCCACAATTTGGCTAGAATCATTAACAATTTCAGTCCCATTCCCGTTCTTTGTCATGGTTAATCCGGAATTTTTGCCGCCCTCATTAAATTCTGATAACTTAATGTCCTCGACAGAATCGGCTATTTTCGGTGTAACAGATCCGCTTGAGTTCTCCACGTTTAATGAATTCTTCACATCTACAAACACTTCAGTTTCCCCTTCTAACACGAAAGGCTCTTTACTCTCATTCTCATGTGAGTTTAACTCGTTACGAACTGCACAGATCTCGTTCGTTTTAGTCTGCGACTTCTTGGGTGACAAAATGGGAAGTTGTGCACGAAATTCTGGTCGAAGATGTCGTAAAACCGGTAAATCATTGGAATTCTGTAAATTATCGGAACTATTTTCAATATCTTCAAAATCCCTTGCTAGTGGTCTTCCGTTCAATTCCTCTTGATTGAGGAACGAGCATTGCTCGCTGGTTATTACTTTTCGGTCGCTGAATACAGAGACGTTGTTCGTTCGACCTTTCTTAGGACTGTAAAAACCTTGTGCCAATGCCCCGGGACCGTATAAACGTTCCACTCTCTGCTGGATGAAGCTTTTTGTTTTTGCTTCGCTTTGGTGATATTCTGATGGTGCCATTATGGTGGACGAAATAAATTTCCCGGCTCTATAATAAGTCTCGCTCGCTATATGATCGGTTTTATCTACAGATTCTGTTTCGATCAGAATTTTTGTATTTTGGGTGAAACTATTGTTGTCCATTGTCTTATCTTTTGCCGACTGTTTTTGAACTTCCAGCAATGGAACAGGCGGTGCTAGCAAGTTACCTAAAGTCTTACAATACTGAAAAGTTTTTGCTGACGGTCGTATGGGAGATACTTCGCGGGACTTGTTAATGTTCTGCCTAAGTTTTGAGTCATATGTGGTCAAATTTGAGTATCCATTGACACAGCATGCTAAATTTAGGTAACTGGGTTTCTTTGTAGGGGCGACTTCTGGCGTCGGCAGTTTTGTGATTATCGTATTAATTTTTCCAGTGTAAGGATCCAAAATAGTGGTACTTTGCTGACAGTTTGTACGTGTGATTTCACAACGTTCTCTTATATTCAACGTGAACTCCTTTGTAATATCTTTTGCTGAGGATGGTGTTGCTAAATTTAGACTTCCACTGGTATCTGAGAAGAACACGTAAATTTTAGAAAAAGAAAACAATTTTGTTGCTTGTAAAATTTTGCTTAGATATAAAAAATACGAACAAGTGTGAATATAAGAAAACTCGATGTAACTTTGTTGATATGTATTTTCTAAGCCTTCTAGTTCTAACCACGTAAATAAATACAGTTTTGAAGTGATTGCGGGTCATAATCCAGTATTTCAGTACGACTAGTTTTATGTGATAAAATCCATAATGTTGTAAGGTTGCTTTTAAATAATTACACACAGTTTTTATTGACAATAATTAAATCAAATCGAAATAATGAGGCGCTAATTTTAAAATAATAACTTTCATGAAACTCGAGTAAAACTGTTTTTTTCCTATAAGTACCTGAGAAATCTGTTGAATCAGCGTCTACATCAAGTGAACAACTGCCAATTGAGTCCACACTTCTGTCCATAATCTTAAAGCCCCCGCTTGGAAATAAATTAAATAATTATTCAATTTCCAAGTGCTAGTATGCTTTGAATATTATTTTAAGTTTTGTGCGAAGTCGAATTTGAACTCGAAATCGAGACAGAGTGCAAGAAATGATTTCGAAATTTGGTTTAGAACGCGTTGAAATTAAATGTAAGTGCAATTCTGGCTTAAAACAGTCTTCCACTTAACGTAATCAAGAAGTGCCCCTATTCTAATTTTAATTAGTACTTGTTGTGCATAAACACATGTTCGCACACAACATACACATTACACATGCATCCCGTTTTGTGGGGACTGTTTTTTCTTTCACGAAATAATTATCGAACATTCTCTTATCTCTAACAAAATCAAATCAGTGCAGATTGATGTACCTAAAAAAAATTGTAAAACTGTAAAGAACACACTTGTTGCATGTAATTTGATTTTACTGGCAAATGGCAATCGAGAGCTAACGGCACGGATAATTATTCAAAGTAAGGAATTCCATTGCGCAAATACTTTTGGTTTTATGTAGGTACACGAGGAATTTCATTGCCTCATTTTTCCGCTAGCCTATTAATGACAATCAAACAAATATAATTAAAAAATCAATTATTTGATTTACACTTTAGCGCTTGCCGCAGAAATTCATTAATTTATTTTATCAAAATCATTACAGAAATTTAATGCGTTGAAAGTAAATTATTGGTTTATTCAAAAAATCTACATACGTAACCGAAGTTTAATGCAATGTTCAAGTAGCGACATTTAACATTCCGAAAAACACTTTAGGGTTTTTTTTGGATACATTTTTGGGCTAAATTTATATGTAAAAAAACACAAAACTAAATTCTTGTATAATACAAATACAACATGGCCCTTGAAGTACTTTTCATTTAAAGGGCGAATGTTGCTAAACAGTGCCCTTTAACTAAGAAATCATGTTAATATAATCAAATAGTTGAGATGTAAATATAAAAACAATATTCCTCACCAATTAACAATTACTGCAGGAATTTCCAAGTGTCAACAAACAGCGTTCACGAATTATATTCCTTCAAATGTTTAATATATTCAGATAATCTCACTTTGAAAACTTTCACATGAGGCAATTTTACCAGAATTTTATTTTACATGAAAGTCGATTAAATAAAAAATATATTTCTCCCTACACGCCGAACGTAAAAAAAACTACCATCGTAGAAAAAAACACTATACATGCAGTAACGTCATCATAAAAAATGACAGCTTACGTCCTTCGTCTAGGTTTTCAACTGAAATTATGTTCTGCTATGTTGAACCACTAGATGCCGCACACAGTTCAGATTGAGGTGTATAACTTGGATGACATATGTGCTTGAAAAATGAAAAGTGAATTACTCACATTAAAACATGTTCCTAACATGTTTTTCATGTTTATTATTGGGGGATTATAATTTTTTTGGGTATTTCATATTTTTACTATTTTCGTCCGTTTTTCATTTTCAGGTATTTTTTACTAAAACAATTGATTTTTAAGATTTTTCATAAAAAAAATACGCATAGTTTTTGGGATCAAAATGTACCTCAAACGACATGCAAATTAAAAAGACCGTCAATAAAGGGAAGATATCAGGGGCACAACAAAACGGCAAAAAGTAGAATAGAAAAACTCAGCACTTGATTCAACACTTCTGATTCGGGAAATTTCAATTTTTTCAGATTGGTGGTTAAACATCCCAGCAAATTACCCACGACAATGGAAATTAATGACAAGTGACAGTCACACCATAGCGCTCTAGTTTTTTGCTCGCTCGCCAACTTATACTTTTCATGTTATATTACTTGAATCCACTTCCATTATTTTATCAGAAGTTCTATTCTGTTTTCTGTGTAGATATTACAATGTGAATATACACGCTTTATCGATTAAAATGAGTGATGAGATTGAAAGCCAAGAGTTTTTTCCTCTTCACAAATGCATTTTTATGGGTGATATTAAAAAATTGTCTCAATTGTTGAGAACAAATGATGTAACCAAGAAAGATAAACATGGTAAAGTATAGCAAGATTTCCCAGTATTTTGTTAGTTATTTTTCTGTTATTTTCTTTAAGGGAACACTCCTCTTCACCTTTCCGTAATGCTCGGGCGAAAAGGTAATCTGTTGATATTTTAATTAGTTATTTTTAAACGAAAATTCGATATAGAATGCACTCACTTGTTGCTGGCTCATGGCGCTTTGGTAAAAGTTAAAAATTCCCAAGGGTGGTCGCCCCTCGCTGAAGCAATCAGCTATGGAGATCGACAGACAAGTAAATGCCCTATTTCACAACGGTTTCAAGTTTATAAAGCATTTTTGGTTTTCAGTTTGTTCTCTATTGAGGAAGTTAAAGCAACAAGCCCGAGACCAAATGGAAGCACGACGTCCATGTTTGGTAAAAGCTCTCAGAAAAATGGGAGATTTCTATATGGAGTTGAAGTGGGATTTTCATTCTTGGGGTAAAAATAATGAGGAAAGAAAATAATTAATAGAAATTTTATGTTTGCCACAGTTCCTCTGGTATCAAGAATATTGCCATCGGATGTTTGTAAGATACACAAGTCGGGCTGCTCTATCAGATTGGACACAACACTCGTGGATTTCTCCGACATGAAGTGGGAACGAGGCGACATATCATTTATATTCAATGGGGACAAACCATCACAGGTAATTTAAACATAATATCGCTTTCAATGATGACGTAGTATTCCGTAGGAATCGCTTACTGTTCTGGATAATGAATACCATTGCTATCAAAGGGTTAGATATGAAGAGAGTGAAACAGAAATTGAAGATGAAGTCGATATTTTAATGTCGAGTGATATTTTAGCAGCACAGATGTCCACAAAAGCTATAAATTTCACACGAGCGCAATCTGGTTGGTTTTTCCGGGAAGATCGCAAGGTATGGAGCCCAGTTTTTTTTATATTGAATGTTATTGAACGATAAATGAGTCACTGGCAAAATATGCAAGCAATGCTTAAATATCAGATTGAATTACATGTACATGAAAGCCTGCAGTATTTTATTTGCAAATATTTCTTAGGAATTTGTTGCTGGGAAATACAACTCGGAGCTGTATTGCATCAACGGGCTGGTTTTGGAGTCTCGAAAAAGACGCGAGCATTTATCAAGAAATGATTTACAAAAAAACAAAGCGTTAATGGAATCTTTTACAAAAGGACAAACAACGGAACTGGATGCAAATGGAGAAGTAGTTCTTGTTAAATTCCGTATGAATGGAGATATAATTTGAATACGTGTTTAGTTTATCCGTCGAACTTCATTAAGCCCACCACCAAAGTGCTCCATTACCTGGGATGAGTATATAAATTGCGATCAAGGACAATATCCAAAACTAGGACGAGATATTGTTTACAAGGAGTCAAGTAAATGCTTTCGAGCAACAGTTGCAATGGTAAATTTTATGTATATCATCGAATTTTACAATAAATTTGTGAATTGTAGAGCAAAGAATTTCCATTAAGCGTAGAAATGCTTCTCAATGTCTTGGAAGTGATAGCGCCATTCAAGCACTTCACAAAATTAAGGGAATTCGTTACACTGAAGTTACCAAGCGGATTTCCAGTTAAAATAGAAATACCAATCTTAAGAACAGTATCGGCAAAAATCACATTTCAACGATTCGAATTTAGAGATAATATACCATCTGAGTTATTCGAGATTCCGAAGGACTACACTGAAGATAATCGAAGGTAAGCAATCACAATACAATTATTTTGTGATTTTACTTGGTTTTTACTTTTCTCTAGCATTTTTCCAGTTAGCACTTTTCTACTCTTTTATATGATCAATTTACCTGAGATTAAAATGTCCAAGTGAAATTTTGAATATTTTATTTTGTGTAAAATGATCATTACACATGTTGCAATAAAATTAAATAAATTTGCAGAGTTCTTTTTATTTCATAATTATAGAAGTTAATAAATTTTGAATATTGTACACATCGCTTTGCTTTGCAATGAATACACATCCTTGCACTTGTTTGATTGTTTGCTTGTTCTAAATGCATTCATTGCATAGATTCTTTGTCACCCATTCTCATTTGAAAATACACCTGGAGACATTTAAGCACAATAGAGATAAAAATTACTACTGCTTTTTGCATTTCTGGGCTCTTGTTTGATGACAATTCCCCGCTATCTCTCAATCTTAAGTAAATAGAATTCGGTCATGTTATTAAGCTAAATTAAAAATACTGGTTGCCAATACTTTGGACATTTTTATTTAGTAGACTTATACTGGGATCGAAATAGAAATTTTGTGAACTGTTTATGCAAGTAGAAGTCGCGAAATGATTACTTCAACTTAAATAAGAGTCATGATCTTTTATTTTTGCAGATTCCCCGATTTATGACCCACCGAAAAGCAAAATATTGCCGATAAAGAAAATCTAGTTGACAGCATTTTGGATAGGAATTGTTGTGTAAGTCAAATTATTATTTAAATGTGTATCAGTACCTTAAACAAAAATGTTAATTTGTACTTAAATTCTTAGAATTACGTGGGAATAATTAAATGTAATTAGCTAATGATATTTAGAAATTTCTACTTTCCACACGGGACTCCAATGCATAGCTAGCAAGACATTTTTTTAATTTATCTCTATGTAAAATCTAAGATCAATTTGAGAAAATATCTAAAATTAAATGTAGTCTACGAAAATGTAACCATGTGTGTTCATTTGATGAAAGCAAACACTGAGTTTTATATTTCAAATTGATATTTTCTACTCTTAGTTCTATGAAATAATTGTAAAAAAATTGGTACACATTAAAGCTGAATGCCGCAAACTAATTATTATCGCATTTATTTCTTTTCGTTGTAAGAGTTTTACTAGAGAAAAATTACGTTTTTGATGGCTAAACATCACGAAGTTAAGGATTATTTGAAGCGTTGTGTAAATTGCAGAGTAGCAGTAAATTGCAGCGTTAACGAAATAGAATAAATTAATTATCTATGACCAATTAAGTATATTTCTAGCATTTATGAAGCATTTAATGGCAAACTATTGCAGCATTCTATCCTTGAAAAACGAAAATATTTGTTGTACAATATAAAAAATGTCTCGTAAATAAATTCAATTTGCATTTTGCATTATCAAAATTTCTTTAAATTGTTGTGAATGTGACGAAAAAAGATTCGTGTCTCGGGAAAGGATTCAAGCTTTCAAGGATTTTCGGTTCGCATCTAAGGAGTCTCGACCGAGCAAAAGTTAAAATGTCTAGAAATCCTTATTGCTAATAAGCATAAGAGGGCATAAAAAGACAAAACAAAAAGATTTTATATGTATTATTAAAAGAACTGCCTTTATTAAATCTGTCAATTGCGTTTTTTACTTTCATTTGTAATTTCAAAACCCTAAATTCCAGGTACTTCTACTTTTAACGTCGATCTGTTAAATTGGGGCTTCTGGTAAGTGGTAATCAAATCGTGAGCAAGACTTTGTGAAGCAAATTGCGTTTTTTATGTCATGTATTTCGTAACGTTTCAATATTAGTACGTATATAACAACTATTTTAGAATGAGTATCTAGCGGCGTCCACCGCGCCCACGGTTGTAGTTGGACTTCTCCCTGAACGAATTGCCTTCCCTGTCGTAGCTATTATAATTATCTTGATTGCCTCTGCTTTGGGTTGGTTGTTGTTGCCATCTCGGGTTCCTTGATTGATAATCATCAAAGTTGTCCTTTTGATTGGGCATGTTATGTCCATCATTAGCTATTCAAGTAACTATTATAACGAATAAATAGCAAAACAATCGCAACCATTAGTACCTTGATGCGACCAACCACCTTGAACTCGATTATTTCCATTTCTCGTCCATCCACTGTTGCCTCCACGATTGTTATATTGTTTTTGATTGTATTGATTCGGTTGCCGCTGTTGGAATGATTCTCGTTGGTCTAAATTCTGCCTTTGATCGAATGGCCTATCTTGGTTGTATTGCGCTCCTCCCCTGCCACCTCCCTAAATTATGTGAAATGTAGAAAACTTTCGGAACTGTTTTTTTTATTTTACCCCCCGTGAATTGAATCCTCCTCTGCCTTGGGGGCCTGGAGCACGATTTTGTTGCCAAGACGGCATTTCCGGAGGCGGTGGCTGGTGCTCATATGCTCGGCCTCCTCGATCTGGTACCTGAAAAGCACCATTTTATGTATGTCTTACTGCCGTTCAACGCAGACATTCGCTCGTTACTTACCTTTCCAATCACATGTTTCTGGACCTTACTACCGGTGTTCTTCCTCACAGTAGCATTACTAGTTTTTTCAATTATAGCGGTATCCATTCTAGCTGCTAGTAAGGAAGAAATGTTTGTTTCGTTTCCACCAAATTGTAATTGGTTCAGCTCTTTTCGCTCCTTCTCGTATGTTTTAATGATTTCGTTTTCTCGACCTTTCATTTTATCACACCACTGAAATTATAATGGAAATTTGTAGAAAATAATTCATCAACTGTTAAAAAAAGACTTCTATGAACCAATAAATTATAAGTGACTCAAAGCTCTACAAAACCTTACTTGAAATGACTGTACAGTAACATCTAAGCGGGTTAAAAGCAATTCACGGCGCAAATTGTACTCATCATCGAGTTCCGTGTGGAGATTTTCTAGTTTTGTCCATTGATCATCTGACAATGGTTTAGCAGTCTTAAAAAGAGGATCGGACAATTTCTTTGGAGAAGTTTTTTTAATAACACCTTCCAGTTTTTTTGAGATTTTATCAAAGAGATCCTTTGGTGCGATATTCTCTGGAGGTTTTCCCAGGCTTAATTCCTTAGTAATGCTTTGAAGAGCAGATGCTGTAGAACTTTCTTTCTACAATGAAAGATGTTAGCATTCACTGCAAGATAAAAGTCCAAGTTTATGTACCACTGGAATAATGTAACTAGTTTCCTCTGGTTTAAATTTGCAATGCATTTTGCTAGCCATTAATTCTGTTATGATAAATTCCAGGAGAAGTAATCGAGAAGTTCTTGTCTGTAATCGCTCAGAAAGAGGACCAGCCACTAATTGTGTGTAAGGACAACCTAACTCCTTCAGAAAGGCGGACAGCTCCAACATGAAATCATTGACATTACTTTCATTTGCAATCTGCAATAGAATTTTTTTATTTTTATTGAATTGCATTAATGGAGATGCTATAATTAACTTTTTCTTCTGTTTGTCGCAGAGGGCGTATTTCATTGGAAATCCAAGTCACTAACTCTCTGAACAAATCAGAGTTTGGTCCTCCACTCAAGGCCTCGGCAAAAGCACTGCTGTTCAAAAATTTGCCACTGCACCTATTGGAATTGAAAGGTTTAGAGAACGGTCCATGTTTTCCAACTTTTAATGTGTTACTTAAAACAAAATGTTATTATTATTTAGAGCATTTTACGATGACGACTACAATTCCTTAAGATTATGGGGAAGTACGATTTGACATAAAAGACAATTATCTTAATCATGATTTTTTTCTTATTGATAGGTTCTTTCTTTTGCAGCAAACGCCGACAACAGTGAAATCAGTACCAAGTATAGAAGGTAATACATACCCAACAGCTTTTAAGTCTTCCAAAATGCTCATTTCGTCTGCCATCACGATAGGTTCAAACTTTTTCGTGTAATTACAGAAATATCAAATCAAGTTCAATCAAAGTAGCAAACCGTTCTTTTTCATTGCAATGGCGTATGGCGTTTGACAATTGACATACGGCAACACAGACACACCAATTGCCAATGGAACTTTTTGGTCGAATCGAGCGATCATATGATACTGACGATTAAATTCTAATAAAGCTCCATGAATGTTTATTTTTTCCAAAATAGAAGAATTAGGAAACAGATTATATAAGGTTTTTCCTTTTTGAAAGTAATAAAAGGGATAATTTATTTGTCATTTTCTGAACACTTCAAATGACATTTTCATTTCCACTTTTGACAGTTGTGCAGGTGAAAACATTATACGACTATTCTACGATTTCATTTATTTGATTGCTTGCTTTAGTGTTTTGAAACTAAAATCTGAAAATTATTGTTTTCAACAATCATTTTGCAAAATTATGTCCAAGCTAAGTCAAAAGGAATACTTAAAAAAGTATTTATCAGGGCAAAAGAAAAAAAGAAAGGTACCCAAAGGCACAAAGTAATTTGTTTACATATTTGATTAAAATTTCGTTGCGTTTCATATAAATATATCTTTCAGGGTTAAGTTAATTGATGATGACTTCAATGCTACCGATACTCTAAAGCGTGCTGATGACGATTTAATTCTTTGCGGAGAAGACGCTCCACAAATTGTAGAAATCATCGACGACCGATCTTTGAGAATGAAAACAATTGACGATTTTCGAAAAAGCGGAAAGTGGAAAAGTGTTTCCAATATTGATGAAACTATAGACGAGGGAGCAAAAGTAAATAAGCAAACTAATATAAATTCGCATTTACATAATTTTGAGGAAAAATCTTACAAAAGTAGCAAACTTAATGAAACACCAGATAGGGATTTGTCTCCTGTGAGGAAGCGAAATGAACATATAAAGCAAAGTCCTGATAGTGACTTATCCCCACAGAGAATAAAACAGGAACGTCGAAGTCATAGTCCTGATATTCATACCTCTACTAAAAGAAAGGAAAATGAACGCAAAAACAAAAGTTCAGACAGTGATCTTTCTCCACAAAGAAAGAGGACGAAACATCGAAATTGCAGTCCTGGTGGTGATCTATCACCACAAAGAAGGACAAAGGATCGAAGATATCGGACTCCTGGTAGTGATCTTTTTCCTCAAAGAATAAAAAAGGAACCAAGACATCAAAATTCTGATAATGATTCCTCTACTAAAACAAAGGAAAGAGTACACAAAGATAAAAGTCCAGATAGTGATCTTTCTCCACAAAGAAAGAGAAAAGAACGTAGAAATTGCAGTCCTGACCGTGATCTATCTCCAAAAAGAAAGCGAACTAATAAAGATGTATTGCCCGCGCAGAAAGATAGATCTACAAAATTCAAGGGACAAAATGCATATTCCTCTGACCCTGATTTATATTCCCACATCAAACATAAGCAGAGACATAGGTCGTTCTCTCCGAACTTAAATTCAAAGCAATATCCACACGGATCATCGCAAAAAGACGACAAACGAGAGCATCGAAAAGGTGTGTTTTCTAAAAAAATATCTATTAACATTCCCGTAAAAAATATATTGAGTTGTTTTTAAAAACAAATATTTTTCTTTCCATTTCTTTTTCATTTGCAGAAACTTCAAGCCGAAGTGAAAAAACGTTGGATGGAAAATCGGCAGGTCTTCAAAATGCAGCGATGTTGAAAAAGGAACTGGAACAAAGTCGTAAAAGAGAAGATGAACTTTTTGAGAAACTGTCCAAAGATGTTACTGGGAAACATTCGGAGGTTGTAGTACGTGAGAAGAAGCACAAGGGATCTACAGATTATGACGAGGAACGAGAAGAGCGAAAGAGAATTGAGAAAGAAGCAAGAAGGAAAACTTACAGTCGATGGGGAAAGGGAGTGAAGCAAGCAGAGGAGTACGAAAATAAATTAACTGAGGACTTGTACGAAAGTAGTAAGCCACTTGCGAGGTATTCAAATGATGCTGATCTCGACAAGTACCTAAAGGACCAAGAACGAGATGGCGATCCCATGCTGGAATATATGCGTAGCAAAAAAAGGGAACAGGATTCAAATAAGCCGGCAGTTCCAGTTTATAAGGGATCATACCCAGAAAACAGGTTTAACATAAAGCCAGGCTATCGATGGGACGGTGTGGATCGCTCAAATGGATACGAAGCAAAATGGTTCACGATCCAAAATGAGAAAAAAGCCCGCCAAGAAGAAGCTTATAGATATAGTACCGAGGATATGTAAGAAAAACTTGCTAATAAAAGATATGTTCTGAGATTTGGATGTATAGTTATATTATTAGCTTTTGTATTTACATATATCGATTCGTGACTCGTGTATAGATCTAATTATTCGTGAGTTTGGAAACGTCAACCTTAATCCCCTTCTTGGAGGTTTCCTGAGATCCAACGGCATCGCTCACTTGTGGTGTTCTCGCCATCTAATTTTAATATATTTATTATGCATTACATGAATATGAAAAATTAATATTAAAAAAACCTTATCAGATATTTCAATGCCAATTTCATCCAGCACACGACTGATCAGATTATTTGATTCCTCTTCATCTCCAGACTCTTCCAGTAAGTCATCCAAAGTATCGTTCACTGGAAAAACACTTCATTACTAAACTGTTTCCTTCAGTTATTATTGTTAATCAACCTAATTCATCGGTCATTTCCATCTGCATATTCGCCCGCTTGAAATCATTCAATGTCTTTGAAATACCCTCGACTTTCACGGTTTTATTCATGCTTGCAACGGTTTTTGATGTTGTGGCCATAGCGTCTGCAAGTGCAACAGTTGCTCCCATTGTTTTGTTTTGCAAGCGAACGGACGATATCTAATTAAGCATACAATATTTATATTATAATTCAAGACAAATAAATTAATCAATTACCTTGCCATTTGCGTCGTAAATTCGATTTCTTTGTTTCCGTAAGGCAACTAGTTGTTTTGCTAATACTCTGCACATATCATTTTCTCCGTTCATCGCTTTCTTCTTAATTTCCATTTGCTGAAATATTTTATTAAAAGTTTTCCGTAAAATTTGTCAAAATAGTAAATAACCAATTTCTTTTCCTCCATATCTAGTTTTCTCATCTCTCTGTCGATTTCTCTAGATGCTTTTCTTAAACCTTGGTCATTTTCGCGGACCTTATCTGAGGGAGAGTAGATTATATCTCCAGTTCAGCTGTTTAACCTATCTTGAATTTATTTGTACCTTTAGTTGATGCTTCCTTTCCGAATATGTTAAACATGGTTGAAACCTGAAGACAATATTGATTATTGCATAAATAAACTGCCGAATTCTGGTCCGAAATTAAGCTATACCGATATACCTGAATTGACTGTTTGATTTTGATGATTCAGTTCTTCTTCTTACTGAGGCCTATACAGTCATCCGTTGTTGACTTATAATGATTAATGAGTTCATAAAAGTGTAATTACAACGAACTTGACAACAACTTTTCGAACTTTTGACAGTTCTGTGTTTCATTCTCAGTTGAGTTATTTAAATATAAAACTGAAAGAACAGAATTTTTTTGAAGGAAATAGAAGTTATTTTCCCACATTCGTGGGAATTGTAGTCTAAAAACAAATGAATATCTAAAAATTAAGAACTGCCCCACTTTAGTACTGCGCAAAAAACAGTGAATCGAAAAAAAGTGCTGAACCGCTGAATCGAAAAACTCAAACTTTCAAACAGTTATCCCACAAATCACAATTGGCACTCCCTGCTGATTTGCGTGCGTTCGAAAAGAATGTAAATTTTATTATCTGCACAAATTTTCTATTTATGTTAGAGAAATTTTTTTTATAATTTAGTAATTATTACATGTTTTAAATATATAATCGTTTTTCACAACAATATTATGCAATTTAGTTATATGAATAATAGTTAATTAACAACAAATATTCACCATTTGTTCTGTTTGACAAGCACGCAATTGTGTGTTTAAAAATTTTATTTGAATTCTAATGCTGAAATTTAAAAAAATTACTGTGTGTCATTCTAACTTACTTCGCATATCGACAAGCACGCATAATTATGAAAATAAATTCTCTAACATAAATAGAAAAAAAAATTCTTTTCGAACGCACTCAAATCAGCAAGAAGTGCCAATTGCGATTTGACTGGGCCGTAGAAACTTATATGGACGAAGTGTCAAAATTTTCAGGTTTTTGTACAGAACTCGGTTGTTTTCGTAGTCTTTTAAACAATTCGAAAGTTGTAAATAATGTTGCCATTTACTCCACAAATAGTAAAAAGGTTATTGGCTTTAAAAAAAGGCAACGAGGACTCTGTGGAAGGAAAATGGTCTGAAAAAGCTGTAAAGAGTTTAGTTAAAAAATTAAAAAAGTCTGGGGCTCTTGAAGAATTAGAAAAAGCCATATCTACACAAAATTTCAACACCAAGTGCGTTACTATACCCAGGTTAGTAGGGAATTGTCGATAGATAAATTGTTTTGATAGGTAACAATTTTAGTATACATTAAAATTACTGTCCTGAACTTGAGAACTTCCAGAACGCATGTTGAAGCTTATGTTCAAATCGGATTTGCATCCATGTACATATTTCCAATACATTCAATTCTAAAAAAGCGTTGAATTTGGTTGTACGCATGTGTGTGTTGTCTATGGTACATTTTAAGTACATTAAAATTAAAATTTCTGTCTGCATGAGAAATTATTGTGTTTTCTGTGCATCTCAATAGTTTATTGTAATTTCAAGCGATAACTTGAAATTATGCAACACGATGGGACGACTGAAGAGTTGAGAATAATCGCGATACAGCGAACCATATACAACTTGCTAAATCAATTTCTAGCCTTTGTTAAAAAAAATTGAAGCTTTATAATTGAAAATGACTGGAAGTATGTGAAAAAGATCAATAATATTGTTAATTTGTTTCGTGTTTCGACTGCTTATGATTTCCTTGATTTCAGAAGCAAACCAGTAAATGGAGAAAACGGAGCTGCTTTGAGAAAAGGTTTACCGCATGTGATTTATTGCAGATTGTGGCGGTGGCCGGATTTGCAGGTGAGTGTTCCATAACAACAGGGGAACTGCGTCTGTTTGTCTACAGCGAATTGTTTTGGTTTTTGTTGTATTTTTACTTCGAATGTCTGAAAACAAGCATTAATTTTGTTTACAAATAATTTGATTTTTATTTTGCAATTCTTAATTATGAAGGATTCAACTGTATTGTTAAAAGAAATTAAATTAGGATATAAAAATCAGAGACGTAATTGGGACAAATTAAAAGTCGAATTAAACGTAATTTTAACCAAAATCTGGAGCCGCATACATAAATTCAAGTGTCAAGCTCTGTGCTACTAGAATAATTCTTTCAGGTCATCCAACAGTATTTTTTCAAATAACGTTTTTAAACTTAAGTGATAAAATTCAAGAGAAAATACAAGAAAAATGTTACATTAATTAAATTTTAGAAAATAAAACTTTAATAATGGTTACTGCATTACTGAATAAATATTAACCAAATATATTTCTGCTATTAATAATGATTTTCTTATAAATTCCAGAGCCAAAATGAACTAAAACCTTTGGAACATTGTGAATATGCCTATCAACTAAAAAAGGACGAAATTTGTGTGAATCCCTATCATTATAAGAAAGTTGAACTATCAATTTTAGTACCAAAGTCCTTATCAAAACCGCCTGATACAATCACAGATTATCCAATAGATGATCACAGTAACCAGATACCTAATAATATACAGTTCACTAATGCTTTAAAGTAACTGAATCAATTGGAATAAGTTGCACCTAGTAATTACATGTATTTTAGCGTATCACACAGTCCACCTTTCATGGAAGCAACTTTGGGACAACAAATACCTAGCAATACAACCATAATGGACTCTAGCAGTATGAGTGTGGCAAATATCCCTAATACGGAGACCCCGCCACCAGGATATATGTCGGAAGACGGTGATCCAATGGATCAAAACGATAACTTGAGTGAGTGGTTGTTGGTATCAGAAGATATATAAATGTGTCCGAATTGATTTCCTATGGCATTATACAATATTATTAAATACTCTTATTTTATTTTTCCAGGCATGACACGTCTCACACCTAGTCCTCCTGTTGACGCACAACCAGTGATGTATCATGAGCCAGCATTTTGGTGTTCCATAAGCTATTATGAGTTAAATACCAGAGTTGGTGAAACATTTCATGCATCTCAACCTTCGATAACTGTTGATGGGTTTACGGATCCATCGAATTCGGAACGGTAATGTTCTCCATAAAAAACAATCTTCCATTTGATTTACAAAATTCTTACAGCTTTTGTCTGGGGCTTTTGTCGAATGTTAATCGTAATGAAGTTGTTGAACAAACTAGAAGACATATTGGAAAAGGTGTACGACTGTATTATATAGGAGGAGAAGTTTTTGCCGAATGTTTAAGTGATTCTAGTATATTTGTTCAAAGTCCCAACTGCAACCAGCGTTATGGATGGCATCCTGCTACAGTATGCAAGATTCCCCCAGGTAGAAAATATAACGAATACTTCACGTTTACAAATATGAAGGTCAACATTTTTCCGTATACATAATATAAAATCGGATATTTATTTTCAGGTTGCAATTTAAAAATATTTAACAATCAGGAATTCGCAGCCTTATTGTCACAATCAGTTTCGCAAGGATTTGAAGCAGTCTATCAACTCACTCGAATGTGTACAATTCGCATGTCCTTCGTTAAGGGCTGGGGAGCAGAGTACAGGTAGATATTATCTACTGAGTTGATTTATCTATTTACTAAATAAAAACATATCTAAATAGACGGCAAACAGTTACATCAACACCGTGTTGGATTGAGCTACATTTGAATGGGCCGCTTCAGTGGCTTGATAGGGTCTTAACACAAATGGGATCACCGAGACTCCCTTGTAGTTCGATGTCATAAAATGACAAAAAAAAAAAAAAAAAAACAAAAAACAATCATACTATATACTTCAAAAACTTTGCCATTGCAATTTAAGCACGAACAGCACTGTCGACTCTACCTACAGAAGTCTGCCCCTTGAGTAGGCCTACTCTGAAAGAGATGCTCCAATTCCCTGATACTCTGAACAATTACATAAAAAAAAACACAAGTTGTTCTAAAAGTGCAGGAATCACTACCGTTATTGTTAATAAAGTAATAGGGAATTGTTCGTTGAACGAGGCCTGCTTCGTCGAAAATTGGGGAGCAGGGAAACAAACGGAGCATGATTTTGGCTTGATTGGAGGAATCTGGATAAGATGCTTTTCTTTTGTAGAGTCGAAAGCGTTATAAATGTGCACGCCTTTGGGGCACCAGTTTTTTTTAGAAAAGTAAATTATGTAAAAATATATTTTGCTCTTGCTCTTTCTGGAACTACCTATTAATTATTTACAAAAAACTTAGTATTTAGAATATTAAAAGTTAAATGGCAACAAATAGAAACAGTTACACTTTCTTCCTTCAGTGATTGATTCGTTACACTTAAAACATTGATTTCCCACAATAACTATATGTGAAATTCAGAAACTGCACTAAAAGAAATTGATTTTTTCATAAATTTTTAAAAAAACGCTGGTCAATATTCATATATGCATTTAGCATTTTATCATGTTTTACCCTTTGTGGGGTTGTTGCCATTCTACATTATTAATTATTGTGTTAAGAATAATGAGTTATGAAATGATGCCAAGAATTAACTGAAAAATTAGAGATAAGTTATTACAAAAGAACAAGCGCTACGTTACTTTGTTAATTCTATAGTTTTCATTATTATTTTGTTTTTAGTTCATATTACTATAGTTGACTGTGAGTAGAATATGTTTATTTTTGAAATATCTACATTTGTGATCGAAAAACTATGGTCTAAAACGTTTGGAAAATTTTAGTGATCAGAAAATAAGAAAGAAAAAAATATGTGTAAAAATTTTCGAGCAAAATATTTTTTATCAAGAGTGCAATTGGTCAAGAAATTTGGAGAGATCAGTTTTGTTTAGATATGTTGATATATTATGTATATAATAGACCATATACCTAGCGGAATACTAAAACTTCAAAACTGACAAAGTCATCATTTCAATATTACCAGTGTTAAGATATGAAAGTGGACTGTATAGGTGTATGCTATAAGGATTTATCATATTCATTTATTAGAAATATAAATTCAATCTATATTGTATATGGAAATATATATATTAACGTAAATAAACGTTTTTCAGTTTCGAACCAAGTTATAACATTTTGGAAAGTGTTTTGTTTTTTTTGTAAATGGATGCACTAAGTAAAGCTAATATCATGCTCTCGAGCAAATGAATTCTCTTGTAGCCATTTCTGTTTTTTTGCATTTTACAGTTTTAATCGTATACAAAAAAAATAAATCAAGAGCACCGTACTTATATTATTGCTCCCTCGTACAAAATTAATTTACCCATAAAAATATTATTGCTATGGTGAATCTTTTGGTATGTACAATCATCAATGTACATAAAAGGTCATTGCGCTGTAAAAAGCAATTAGGCATGCAATAACAAGAAGAGGTGAAAAAAGTCAGTGAAATAGATTTTCGCTAATACAGTCGACAAGGTTTTGGGGAAGGAGAAGACGATAATTGCACAAACATATACCTTCTGGTGACTTTAACCACTGAAATTTCGCGGGTATACATATATGACAATTATGCAAATGTGAATTGAGACCTGCGCTATTACTACCATTCTGCAGCTTGGAAGCTTTTTAGGAACAGGCTTTCGAATCATTCTTACAATGTCCCACGCGTAGTTAGCAACGTGCTTTCATTAAATTTGTGAGAAGTTCACTTAAGTGGAAAGTGGAGGGTTCGATTTTATAGAATACATATTTTGTTGACTCATAATTTTGTATGAAAAGTTATAAATCAATGTGTGGCCAATTTTACCTCAAAAGGTCAAGTTTTTCATTCGAACGTACTTGTTTTTAACGTGTTAGATTTACTAAATACATTATACATAGTATCGCAGATAAAATAATATTAACTCTGCTTCAAGGAGGTTCTGACTAAAAACAGTATTCATTTTGCATGTAAGCATTTTCCAAAATGAAATTTAATTAATAATAATTACTAAATTTTGTTAAGACTCCGTTTCAATTAAATGTGGGTAGTTGAGTTCTCTAGCATATTTGTTACCATGCAACTAAACGCTTGACAGCGTTCGGGAGATTAAACACTAAACAGCATGTGCGAAACTGAAGCTTTTATTATTGTTGAGCTTTAGTTCAGTTTAAACAAAAAGCACTGTTAACCCTTTGCGCCCCCAGGGCAAATGTCTAGCCACCGATCAGTCTCTATAAAAAAGCACGCTTACATTCAAATATTATGTACAGTGAAATTCGAAACCGTGAAGGGTTCATGACTTGTGTGATTAATGTGGTATCAGTAATTAATAATCACAAATGTGTTTTTTCGAAGTAAAAAATATAAATTCGAAAATATTTCGTTTTACAGGTGAATTGAAAAACATAATGCTCGTATAAATCGGCTAAAATCGCATGGACTAATTAAAATGTTTCTGCCTGTGAAGCCTACTGTGTAAGCATTATTCAATAATAATTGTATTATAAATTATTTGTATTATTCCAACTCTGATTTTAGAAATTCCGAGACCACCGAAGATGTTACTACAAAAAGTAATTCTACACAAACCCCCAGCGACTTAACTCCATCCGCACATCATGAGGAAGTTATACCACAGGCTCATCATCAAAATCCTGGACATTGCATATCTTCATTTGCAGCAATAAATCGGATGCGCACTAATTCCCAAGTAAGTTGTGCAAAATAGTGATACGTAGAAAAGTCGGCGTCCGGCCGTTCGTTTTCAATTAAAGAATTATCTAATCTAATTACCTTAATATATAAAAAAGGATATGGTTTTTTTGGTCCCTATAGACTCCTAAACCACTCAACTGAATTTAATGAAATTTTTAGCGATAATGTAGCATGGTCTCGGGATGGATCGTGTGAAGATAGATACCCCCAAGGGGGTAAAAAAAGGGCTGAAAGTTTCTATGAAAAACCGCCATTTGTGAGGTAAAAAAATAATCAAAAAAATTGTATTTGGTCTTTTGTTAAAAATAAAGGAACACGTGTATAAGGATTTTGGAAAATTCGACCCCTAAGGGGTAAATTTGGGGATGAAAGTTTCTATGAAAATTCGCTATTTTTCAAGTTAAAAATTCATAAAAATTGTTAATTGGCATTTTGGTTAGAAATAAAGACACGTTCACCAGAATTTTTGAAAATTTCACGTCCAAAAGGGGAACATAGGGGAAGAAACGCCATCCCTACTTTTTTTTAACTTCTAGGAGTTTTTCTAGGAGTCACCATTCTTGCACCTTCAGATAAAGCACAATGAGAACTAGCAACATTATCCTGAGTCAGCCACCTTTAACTGAAGATAAACTAACAGAACACACTATTACTGTAACCCAACCTACGGGAAACGGTTCTATGTAATAAACTTACGTCGGTCGTGCTTGTGGGTAGTTTTTTCAAGTCAAGGGTGGTGCTTTGCAAACTATACAACAATGTACCTTTACACAAGAAAACAGAGAATAATTGCTAACGTTCGTTCATTTTTTAAATGTAACACTAAGTAAATACCTTAAGAATAATATAATTTCAAATAGAAAGCGTAGAAACTTAGGCGCGGAAGTGCGTAGCAACGCAAGCCGGGTCCCGCTAGTCTAAGTCTAAGTAATATTATAAATGTGAAAGTCTGGATGTTTGTCCGTCAATCACGCCTAAACCTTTGGTTCGATATTTTTAATTTTTTGTGCAAAGGTAATACTTATTCGAACTAAGAACATAGGCGTACTTTTTTTCAACCCTTCAACCCTTAAGGGGATTAAAAATGTTGAAAACGGTTTCTCCGGAACGACGAGAACGATTTCCATGAAATTTGAAGAGTATTTTTTAAAATTATTCTTTATATATAAGAAAATGATGTCAGCATAGTGTTGATATCTTATAAACCATGTGGCGCTAAGAGGATTGCATCAAACGAATTTAAAACTATCCTGTTTTACTATACAGAGGAAAAGAGAGGATACTTCATCATCATTTGTATGCGCCACATGCTTTAGATTTTAGAAGATATCAACACTTTGCTCACATCATTTTCTTACATATGAAACATATTTTTATACACAAATAAGTAAGTCTTTTAAGTTTCCACATTAATGACCTTTTTTCAGCTTTGTGACGTCTCCCTTCAAGTGGGTGGCGAAACGATTCATGCTCATAAAGTGGTCCTGGCCTCTGTTAGTCCTTATTTTTATGCTATGTTCAATGGTAATTGCCATCATATGGGAAACAAAGACGATTTTTAAAACAAATGTATGTAAATATTGTAGATGACATGCTTGAACGAACTCGTGAAACCGTTACTTTGCACGACATAGACGTCACAGCACTTGTCCAACTGATTGATTACACTTATACTGGTGAAATTACGATTACGGAGGATAATGTCCAAGTACTACTCCCTGCTTCAAGTTTATTGCAAATCCAATCCGTGCGAGAAGCGTGTTGCAAGTTTCTGTTGCGACAACTACACCCATCAAACTGCCTTGGAATCAGGAGTTTTGCCGGTAATATCTCTTGCAGTACTTTTCTAATTTCATTGATGTTACAGAACAATTGTTTTTGCTTGCAGATGCTCATTCCTGCAAAGAACTTCATACGCGTTCACACAAATATGCTCTCCAGAACTTTCAGCAAGTTGTCGGTACGGAAGAGTTCTTGTTGCTGCCGTTCGAAGAAGTGAGACTAAATTGTTTCAGTTATTTTAAATTTAAAGCATCTGATAAGTAAAAATGTCTCTTAGGTAAAGGATCTAATATCGAACGGCCAACTGAACATCTGTTCCGAAGAGAAGGTGTTCATTGCGGTGCTAAATTGGGTTAAACACGATTTAACAGAGCGGGAAAAGCACGTCTCAGAACTCATGACGCATGTCCGTTTGCCATTGGTCAGTCGCGACTTCCTCATGACTTGTGTAGAATCGGAAGCTCTTATTCGGGAAAATACCCAATGTAAGGAGCTGTTGCTGGAGGCAATGAAGTACCATCTGCTCCCAGAGCAGAGGAGCTTAATGATAAGTGAGAGAACTAGCGAAAGACATCCGGAAGGTATGAAGCCGTACATATTCGCTGTGGGTGGGGGGAGTTTGTTTGCAATCCACAGCGAATGCGAGTGCTACAATCCAAGGCTGAATACGTGGCTGCCGATCAGTCCAATGCTGTGGCGACGGTCTAGAGCAGGTGTAACAGCGCTACAGAAGCTGCTGTTCGTTGTAGGAGGGTATGATGGTGTGACCGATCTAGCTTCTGCTGAATACTACAATCCATTAACCAACAAATGGGCGAATATGACCCCAATGGGCACCAAACGATCTTGCCTTGGAATCTGTGCATTCGATGGTTTAATTTACGTTTGTGGGGGTTATGACGGAGCCTCGTGTCTAAGTAGCATGGAGAGGTATGATCCTCTGACCGGGGTGTGGAGCTCTTGTCCAGCAATGAACACAAGGCGAAGATACTGCAGATTGGCTGTTTTAGGTAGCTTTTCGTAAATATACCCAATAAGTTTTAAAATTCAAACTTTTTTTTGTGTGTGTGTTTTTTAGACAATTGTATTTATTCTCTGGGTGGATTCGACTCAACCAATTATCAGTCATCTGTTGAACGATTTGATCCTCGAGTAGGCCGTTGGACAGCTGTTCCCAACATGACTGCACGAAGGAGTAGTTGCGGGGTCGCAGCATTAGACGGACAACTATACTGCATTGGTGGGAATGATGGTACGATGTGCATGTCTAGCGGTGAAAGGTTAAATTTAAGACGGAACGCATGGGAGCCAATCGCCACTATGCATTCAAGAAGGTAAAATATCAATATAAACTTTCTTTCTGTTTTTTTTAATAGACACTAATTGTAAACTTATAGGTCTACTCATGAAGTTGTCAGAGTGGATGATTGTTTGTACGCTGTCGGAGGAAACGATGGATCGTCATCTCTAAATTCAGTAGAAAAATACGACTCTAAACAAAACAAGTGGACTATTGTGAGTTCCATGGTGATCAGAAGGAGTTCCGTAGGAGCTGCAGTCCTGGACTGCTTTCATTTAGAAAAGGGCCTTATTCAAACAACTTTATGACCAATGCCAACTTTGGTTGAAACGCAAACGAGCAATGCAAATGGATTGAATGCAAACCCTACAACGACAACCACATCCTCTAACTGAAAGATTATTATTTTTATTTAAAAAAATAATGCATTAATCGACATAATAAATTGCTAATGTTGTAGCATTCTTTCTCCATTTAACATTAATAAGCCTGCAATAGGATTTAAATGTAATTAACGCGCTGAATTATGAATATTACATAAAGTACCAACAAAAGTGTTCGACGATTCAATTGTTAATCAAGAGAAAAAATAGTACGTTAAATTAAATAAAGATAAGTCGGTGTTAAGTTTATTTATAACAATATTACATATTTTAGAATATAGGTAAATAACAATTTCGTTATAACACAGAATTTTTGTATTTCAAAGAAATGTTTTTGCACGTATTCAATTTATTGTTTTGGACAATGTTTTGTTGTTTTTTAACACAACTATTAGTTCGCACAAATAAAATTCATTTTACTTTATTTGAATGACACTTTTTTAGATTTAAAAAAAAAATTGTAAATACAATATTAATTATACAATATTGTATTAATAACTACACTTTGCTCAAAATTGCTGAAAAAGATTTGTGGACAAGAATTATAAACTATAGCTTCATATTATGAATATAATCAATACGAAACTGCTAGCAACTGCCAAAAATACCAAACAACTCAGTGTTATAAGTTAATTGCTTGATTTAAATTTTCCTCAATCTCACAACATTGCGCTCTCATAGTAACAACAACGATATGTGTAAGATAAAATAAGGAACAATTAACTCCAATTGCTGAAAAAAATGAATAATCAACAATTTCTGTTGGAGGATTTAATAAATGCTGCTATAAAACTTTCATAAACAACTGAACTGAGAAAGTGTTCCACTGCCACATCCTAAGACTCTGAATTAATATCTTTTATGAGTTAACTTTAATTTTAGCAATAAACCATAATTACTCTTAATAATGCAAAAGTTTGCCGCACAACAATAAAAGATAATGGAGTAATCTTAATTTCTAGATGTGTTTTTGTACAGTGGATTTGACTGCATGAATGCGATTAATATTCACTTAATCTACATTCACTATACAAATTATAGACCAAATCTCACACATGTGCATTTATTTTGAAGTTTACTTGAAAACAATTTGTAAAATCATTAATTAACAAATAAGCTGTGGCTAATATAATTATGATAGATTTTAGGGAAACAATTTTAGAAAATTATATTACATATTAAAATTATATTACATAGTAGGTATATAAAAGATACAACGTTAAATGGAACCATTGTACAATGTTTTTTTGAATTTCTATAACTTTTTCAGAAACGTTTTTATAACTGTAATAATCATGAACAAATAAAACTTATATTATAATGTTTATACAATTTTTCTTTCCTTTTGTTCAAACAAGAATATTTCATTGGACAATAAACTTCAAGCATTTTGTTTATATTAAATATTCTGAACAAGAACTAGAGATTAATGAAGTCAACATTATTAAAATAAATTGTCAAGTTTAATATTTCTGAGAAAGGTGAGTGCAAATCGTCTAGTTGAAGCATGGGCGCCCAAAAGGAGGGGCATTATTCCGAATTCAACACGGATAATGAACATATGGAGAACACGCAGTCCAAAATAAAAAGTCAAGAAAGTATAAATTTAAATAGCCTAAATTTTACATTTCTAAATACTATAAAAATTTGATTTTTTATTTGTGTACAGTTCATATACCGCCACACCCCGCTAGATGATTTTTCAAATGTAACTGTTTTTTTTTTAATGAAAATTATTTACGGGTAGCGACTAAATACTAGACAAAAGTTTAAAACCAACGTCAATTTTTTAAAAATGTTTTGGAAGTGGTTTTTAGTCTGCACACTAAACCCAAAGTTTCCTAAATTTGAGATATTTTTGACTTTTTCATCACCAGTAGATAGTCTAGTATAATATTTAGTCGCTAACCATAAATAATTTTTCAGTTTTTGCTTTTTAAAAAAAAATTATTAAAAAATATGTAGGGGAGCGGCGTACAATGTGCGCATAGTTTTGAGTTTAGAGCTCTAAAGGATACTTAAAGGAGGCTTAGATCAGTAGTGAAGACACGAGTCGAAAGGAAATTTACTAAGCTTTGTTATCAGTGAAGAAATCATTATTCAGTTGTAGATATTTTCCGAGATATAGCTCGAAAACTGCAGGGACCTCTTTGCGCCACATTGTACGCACATGCGTACAATGTGGCGCACTATTAAAAGTGTAACATCTGCGTGGAAAAATAAAGTAAATACAATAGATATTTGATACTTTTCAAAAATTTATTAGAATAATAGGTTAAGCATGATCAAAAATTTAAAAATTCTTGATCGGCTTAAACATCATAGTCGAAATCGCAATAAATGCTAATATAGAAAGCAGTGGATATATTAGCACATTCCAAGTGCTTTTTCAGGTTTTCCTCGGCACTAAAAGGAAGGACAAAATATGTCGTAGCTAAAGGAGCAATAAAACATTTAAAAACCATAACATCTTTGCCATTGAACACACCTAATGAATGCGCCACTTTGTACGAACCGCGTGCGCCACATTGGAATTTTTCTGTTATTTTGAAAAATGATCGAAGTTATAAGAAAAATTTAAGATAATCCAAAATCAATTATGATGTTTAAAAGAGGACATCACAGTGAGTCTTTGCATATAAAGTTTTCATAAATGTCTTAAAAATACTAGATGTTGTGAAGGAATGAAAAAAATTTAAAAAAACTTCAAAAATGGGTTTTTTTGATTTTTTTCACAAGACATATTAAATGCGCGGTTGATCGCACCTGTTACTTAGACAAAGTTGGGTTGCTAACTAACACACTTATGACACCGGACAGATTTCATCTACCAATTGTTATAATACCCAAAAAGGCTCTGGGCCACATTGTACGCTGCGCCACTATGTACGCCGCTCCCCTACATAAAAACAAGTTTTAAAGCCTAATGCGCAGACTCAAGATGCCATTCAAGAAAATTGAAATATTACAGAAATGTTAGGAGTTCCAATACACTGCAGTGATTGATGAATAACGACCGTTTTAAAAAAACTTTCGGCAGGCCTACAGGCTGAGGTAGATCTCGAATTATTTTGATTGCGTTTATTGGGGTAAATTATTTCAAATTCGAGAAACTACTTATGGATTTATAAACTACTCATCAAAACTTTTTCAACGATATCCCACAAAACGTGGTTTGGAAAAATTCGAATTTCCACGCCCACCCGTACTCGTACCTCACCAACTGACCAACCCATAATTTGGTGGTGTCACCGTTCACCTCATAGAGAGTAGGTACTCTAATTTATGCCAATAAAGTTTCTCCATGAGTTTTGAAAAATTTCAACCTCCTCCCCCGGCCACCCCTTTCGGGCGATTTTGCTTATTAACGAACTTAACCGAGCTATTAACCCCAGAAATAACATAATAAAATTTGGTTTTAACATCTTCAAAAATACGGCCGGTAGTGTGTAAATATATATATTATACATATGTATATATAAACTTTCGAACGCGGGGTGGTTTCGTACTCAGGGAGGCATGAAACGAAAAACTATGAAAGAATTTTCGATGGTATAGATCTCAATAGGTAGTTTTTTCTTCGAAATCTACCTAAAAACTAATTTAAAAAAATCAAGATGGTGAACTATGCTTATTTAAGGGCCTGCGGGACTAACAGGTCTTCACGGTTTATTTTATTTTATTTTATTTTGTACCATTAGGAATTAAAGTGGACAGTTTTTTATAAAATATACACTTGTAGTTATTGCCTGAACTATGTTTAAACAATTAGAAAATTTCGTTACGATTTGACCCAACTATCAATTTACAATTGCGGTTTTGCTATATTTTTCAACTTTAAATTTCCATTAAAAGTCGAATTTTTACAGCTGGCGCACTGTGTATCTATACAATACATTTAAATATTATATAAAATGAAAAAAAAATGAAAATATATAAAAATAAGAATTTACGAAAAACAAAAACATCAGGGCATTGTAAAGATCACTATTGGTTTGCAAAGGCATAGGGCAATAATTGGACCAAGGACATAGCAGCCTGCAGGAGTGCAGGCCCTGGAAGGGTTCAATGATTCCCCCTTTTAAAAATCAAAATACTAAGTAAATTTTGGTGACAGACTAGAAGACGGATGGAATGGAATAAATACTTGCAAATTACCCAATTTATTTGATTAATTAATATTAAGGTTTTTACAAATTTTCGGTCATCAAATAAATGTTTTAAAAGCTCCACGACTCTATTTTATTTTTCACCTCCCCAACCCAATTTCTAGCTTACCATGCAGATGCAATGATAATATCCTGTGTGAGTGGCCATGACGGCTTGAGACAAAGACAAATTTTCAATCGTTCTATCTCTATGCTTCGCAAATTGAGAAATGTGTCGAAAACTGCAGAAGCCACTTCCACATTACTAATGACGTCCAATCCAAGTTGAAACCTTTCGGCACCACTTGTGTTCAGTTTGTTTTGCATAATAATGAGTAAAATTATGTTTCCTGGCGCAAATATGGTGCGCGTAAAAATTAAACTCGTTAACTTTATAGTGGCTTACGACTAAGTTATTGGATAAGCAAAGGACCGTTGAAGTGCAAAAAGTGATAAACATTTAACCGGGCAACGTGAATATTGAGTTTTGTGTAAATCGCCATCATCTTCTAATCCGAGGGATGACGGGCGACTGCATTTACTTATAAACCTCAATGGTAACAAAATGATTCTCCTTGAAATTACAGTGCATCCAATTCTCGTTTTATCCGCTTTGGATATAACACGATCTAGAAAAGTAAATTCAATGTCGCTTTTTACAGCATTTAATTCAATTTAGCACGATTAAAAAACTGTTTGATTTCAATTTTCTAGATATACCTCCACCAAATTCTATTTTAGCATGGTTTTTTACACGGTTTTATCTGGAACGTATATACCGTATAAAAACATAATTGAGTGCACCAGGCACCTACATATAAAAGTCTGATAAACTCCGTTGTCATGAGCCAAAAAAGTTCAGTAAAAAATGTTTACAGATCAACATAATAAAAAAAATTATATTTGAGTAAAAATCCTCTGTTATAGATCATTACTTTCCATTCAAAAAGCTTGCAAGAACATTACTATAAATAATTATTCAGGTGACTTAACTGGCGAAAATGATTGCAGAGCTGATAAGATTAATGGAAATCATATCAAATTCCACTTCACAATTCTTGTCTTAATAATCCGACATATGTAATTATGTACGTACAATTGTACAATGTACATGTGTCAATGTTGAGAAGTTGGAATCCTGCACTTGTCTCCATCAAGTGGTTGAAACATCCCCCGATCAACCTGGGGTGATAACGTTGTCATATTCATCTCCCTTCTGGGAATCATGATACTGTTCGCTTGATCAGTTTCTTAAATGCTTGACGGAGTTTCGTAATCAGACATACTTTCAGTCAAGAACAAACTCTGAAGACAAGAGGTTTGGAAGAATCTTTGTTGCCGACAAAAAAATAAATTTTGTGGAAATACCCAATAAGCGGCAACGTAAACAAATAAATTTAGTAAGAATGTGAGTAAATTTTTGTACAAATAAGTGAAACAGTGGACATAATTGTTATTCAAAAATAAAACGAAATAAATGTTGAACCAGTTTAACTTTCAGATATTGCATTGATGAAATTATATTTTTATTGAAAGTATGTTAGAGTTTTATTGTTTTTTAGTTCTAATCTCTTCGCTGCATTTAACCCATTTCGTAGTCATCACAAATAACCCCAATACAGTTATCTGCATGAAACACCCATCAACGTCTTTTGCGATTATCGTTTCTTGCAATTTTTAATTGCTGGAAGTGACCCTTGGCGATTACAACTGTTTTAGATTTTCTAGTTTCGTCACATACTCCAATTTATAATAGAACGGAACTGTTTTATAAATTTTTAAAAAGTTTATAATTTAGTGGTTGTATATATTTTAGTGTGTGTAACTTGGAAAAGTTTTCAAAAGTCAATTTTTTTGTAGTTTCTAAACTTAGTGTATCAATCTCCTGCATGTGCATGAATCGCAGTGTTGAAATTTAACAAATTTTCATTACGTATATTTTAAAATAAATGTGTTTTAAATTAAAAATCTGTTCTCACATCAGCAAACGTGACGCAAAATGACTGAGATTGAAATTTTTATAATCCCATATGATCTCAATTCGTATCTTATCGGATTGATCTTATAGCAAAAACGTTATCAAAATAATTGTGTTCCAATACACATCAATGGATTTGATTATTGATGAAATATTATCTCAAGTATTATGATCGTTTAATTTATTCGCCGCAATATTATTTTGTTTCTAGTCGATGATGTGCTTAATTGATTAGCCACTGTGATGAAAAACGAACAGCCAATTGAACTCTGATTAACACTTTGATGAAAGAATGTGTCAATTGTGATACATATTTAAGTTTTATTTTGTAGAGTCTGCGGTTTGGTTAAAATAATTGAAATGGATGATAATGTAGACCAAAAAAATACGCAATTCCTGAAGGTTGACGAAACGAAAATTCCAATTTCTGATAAGAAAAATAACATAGAAAGTGGACAATATGGATTAACTAATACTGCAATTTTTAGGCAGGTAAGAAACCAATTTATTGAGAAACAGTGCCATAAGAAAATGAACGATTATTGCTTTTGAAGTGTTTTTTTAAATGCAGTACATATTTAAATATAAAAAAGAAGTTGTTTTCGGTTCAGATTAAGTATTTTCCAAACATTTCAGGTCTTCATGGTAGTTTTAGCAAATCTCTCAGTAATATCTACTGGTATGGCGTTAGGATATCCAGCAATTACATTGCATCAATTGACCGAACCCAATGAGGCAATTACTCTGTCTCCTTCGCAAGCATCGTGGTTTGGTAATGTTGAATAGACATTGCAAAAAGATTTGTTTGTGAATTTATAACTTCAACAGCGTCTGTTAATACGATTGGATGTCCTTTCGGAGGCCTTCTCAGTGGCTACCTCTTGGATAAGGTTGGACGAAAGAACACTATATTAACAATAAATTTTACAGCAATTATATCTTGGTCCATTATGGCCTTGACTTTGAGCACCGACATTGACATTGCATTTATTCAAATAATCATATCGCGTTTTATAATAGGTAAGACAAAAGCTTTTGTCTTTGTCTTCGTTCATTGTTGTAATTTTTGGCTTAGGTGAATGCTGAAAAAATTTCAAATAATCACATATTGCTTAAACAGGATTGGCGACTGGACTGGCCAGTTCCCCGGTAGGAGTATATTCAGCGGAAATTTGCCATCCCAATCTGCGAGGACGGCTCACTCTGGGCACTTCCATTTCCACGGCTGCGGGAATCTTCGCCATCTACGTATTGGGGTACTTCATTAGGGTACATTAACGTGACGAGTCGAATATAAAAATAAATCCATAATATGCGATAATTGTAGGATAATTGGAGACTAGTAAGTGCAATAATTGCTCTATATACAACATTTTCCGCCATTGTTGCGCTGCAAGTGAAGGAATCTCCGATTTGGCTAATTCGCAAAAATCGACTCGACGAAGCAAAGAAGAGTTTGAAATTCTTCCGAGGAATAACGCCAGACGGTATGCTTGGTCGAGTAAACTAGCTTTGTGGATTAATGTTTATTTATTCAAGATAACAAAAATCATGAGTTCGAGGAAGAGTTTGGCACATTACTAACAGCTCAGTCGAAAGGCACAGGAAAGCATCATGAGAGCACCTTGGATACGCTACGAAAGCCGGAAGTGTACAAGCCTCTTGCAATTATGATTATATTTTTTGCATTTCAACAATTCTCTGGTATATTCGTGGTGATTGTTTATGCCGTCGACTTCTCGAAGGAAGCAGGTGTATCCATTGATCCCATTATTAGCGCAATTCTAATTGGATTCACCCGAACGATAACCACATTATTAGTGGGTTACGCATTCGACAAATATGGACGCCGTCCGCCGGCCTTGCTATCCGCCATAGGGATGACTTTGTGCATGTTCCTTCTTGCTGCGACCACGTGGTTCCCCTGGCTTGCTATAAAATATTTGCCAGTGGTTTGCATTGTTATGTATATTTTCACAAGTACATTAGGACTCATGACTTTACCCTTTTCCATGATATCAGAAGTATATCCTGCGAGAGTTCGCGGACTCGCTGCCGGGATCACGATTTGCTTTGCTTACCTAATGTCGTTCATCAGCATAAAAACATATCCGAGTATGGTGGAGACCATGGGCAACGAAAACGTGTTTGCATTCTACGGAGCCACATCGTTCCTCGCTATCATATTCATATACTTTTATCTTCCAGAAACTAAAGGGAAAACCTTGCAAGAAATAGAAGACTTTTTTAAAACTTCTAAAGATGTGAAAAATAAAAAATATTCCGAAGAGAATGAAATGAATGAAATTTTGTAAACATTTACTTGAAAGACAACGAAACTGTGATAATATGTATTTACCTTGTGATGAAACTTGGTAAAACTTGATTTTGAATAAATCTTTTATTATTAAAAACTTGTGGTGTTAATTATAAATAATAAATGTGGATATTCCGATTTCTAAGTCTAAGTGTGAACGTGGGCTCAATATCGCCCTTGTCAACAAAGTCATTCTTCGAAACTGTAAAAAACTTCTGAACTTTCAGAGGCGAAACTTCTCAACTTCGACTTCTGATTTAATGACTGGAATTATTTTCTGGCATGACACTGTATATTCGCAATGTAGGTACTTGTCCCGATCCAGGAACGCAATGGAGGTAGGTAAAAGTGGATACATAATAAAACAACAAAAACTGGAAACTAATGTTGTTGGATGAAGGTAAAAAAGGACAAACTTAATGAACAGTAAAACAACCAAAACATCATTTGGTCCTCTCGCAAACAAATTATATAAGTGTAGTGAAAAAGTTAAAATCACCGCCTTTGTAGTGGAATCATTTATATTTTTCTCGTTGTTTTAGCGCCAAGCAAACGACTGATTTGAAAATGACAAGAAAAAAAACAAAGTGAAAAAATGCCTCAACTTACTCCACTCCTGGAGCCAGGACAACTGAACTGTCCTTTGTAATTTGATTTAGTATTACAAAAAAGCAGCATTTCACACTGAATTTGAGAAGTGCTTGTTTGAAAACCAATTTTTTTAAACGTACTTGAATTAACGGTGGAAATGCGGGAGTGTTTTTCGATTGCGGAGAGAAATTGCGAAGATTAAAGGGAAAGACATATTCAAAAATTCGACACCATTTGCGTATGGGAATATGGTAAAAAACGCCTACACAAGTGAATTCGAAAATTTTCAACAACTGTTGAATATATTTAGCGAAAGTTCTACGCATGTTCGGTGCGATTTTTTGTTTTTTTTGCAAAATACAAAAAAAGGAATGGAATTCAAGGACTAGAAAATGGCTGCGATATAAAAGCTCTGATAATCGCAAATCACAGTTAGTCCTTCGAATCAAGTCAACAGGTTGCGGATAAAAAAATAAATATCCGTTAAGATAAAACCTCTGAAGAGCTGAATTAAAAAGATATGGTGTCAAGTGATTGTGAAACTATAAAGTGATAAGCAAGTGAAAATGAATCATCGAATTCGAAATTTGTTGATGTTAATATTTGTTGTGGAAGGTTCGTAAATAGAGTGATTTTTATTTTTTTAATTCTAATTATATGTAAGCAGGAAATTTAATCATCACCGTGAATCTTTCGGAATGAATGTTTTGTTGTAACAGTCATACTTAAAGGAAACTGATTTTTTGAGTAGACTATATAACGAATTTGTTTACAAAGTGCGTTGTTTTAATACCTTGAAGACAAGATCAAGTTCGTTCTGTTAAAAGAGAATCTACAATTTTTAGAATACCTAATAGTTATCTAAATTAAAATATTAATAATGAAATCTTTGATTGACAATATTGTACAATATTCTTCCTATTACAATATGCTATTTAGCAATAAGTAAGACTACATATACATATTTAAAAACTTCCAAAAACTAAGTTGTAGTCTGCTAACGCCTAATCTTATAAAAAATATCAAATAAAATTATTATAACTATGTCGATTATAAGGTAGGTACTATGTTGATATGTGATCTTTGATAGATTTATGAATAATATATTGGGGTCCTCAAAAGGGGGTTAGTGTAACACATCCCTAGAATTTGGAAAAGTGGATCGGGATTTTAAACAATAAACTCGAAATCGACATGTTTTAAAAACGAAACGAAGTTTTTTTTTACTTATTCATTACATAATACTTTCAAAATTGTGACAATGAAAATCAATTAAAAAAAGAAAATATGACTTGATTTTATAATAGTTTTTTTTATGCGCATTGCATTTTGTGATAACGGAATAAACATTTGATAAAATATTGTCATCGACAATTAGCCTATCTGTAAAGTTTTAGCTCGATTGGAAGACGGAAAGTGTGTTAATTCGTCGAAAGGTTTGCCCGGCACTAATACACAAACAAGCAAGTTTTCGCGAAGTTAATATATGTAGATGAATTAAAAAAAATTGGGTTGATAGCCCAAAATGGGGTGCAGGCGGCCTGGCACTGGTGATTTAGAGTAGACTGTATACAGTGTATATGGACTGTAGAATGTAGAGAAAATCAGTTAAGTTGATTTTTCTCTCCACCCGCAACAACTTCTATGAACTCTTCAGTTCAATTTGTTTCATTCATTACAATAGTTTATTAAAATAACTAAAATAATATAATTTTATGATAAGATCGCACACTAAATCTCTTTTATGTTTGTTGCTATAATATATTATATACTTTTAAATTCCTACAAACAATCAGTATTTTTATAAATTCAGTTGAACTGTCTTAATAAAGAATAAAGCTTCTTAAATCACTTCTAGTTTCATACATCTTATAAAACTCAGACTAAAAACAATAGTAAAATATCCGCACTAAGAACTAAAATTAACCTCACAGGAATAGGACATCAAATGAAACCAACGATAACGCACACTAAAACCGCTTTCGAATGGTGACCTTTAATATCACATACTATCACGCTAATTACTTTTGATAGCTATAGTTACCTCAAACGTAAAAATTGTTAATAGCCAAATCGGAATACTTCCAAAGTTTCCCTCCATACTTGCCGATTTATTTGACAATTTCCTTGTACCAATTTTTTCGCGAATTCATGCATGCAACTTCAGTCTCAGCACAAGCTACGAATTAGCAGAATTAGTTAGTAGTAGCCCTTAGCCTACCTAAGCAATTTTTTAAAAGATTTCCAGGAATTCCCTCCGAGTTTTTCGTTTCTTCCTTGGAAAACTTTCTGTTTATGTAAATAAATTATTTCTTATCTAAAAGCACTTAACTTCTGAAACAGTCATATCGAATCTAATGTAAAAGATATTTTCAATCATTCCGCATGGATTTTGTTTAAATTGCGATATTTGATAATAAAATACACACATAAATAATATCTAGCAGCGTTTCTCATGCACACTTCTGATGTTCTTTAAGCAAGTTTCAATCCTTTTTAAAACATTCTTTAATAAATGGTTTGATTTATATTTCACTTCGTTGCAAAGCTCAACGATGTACTTTTAAGAGTACTTAATAAAAAAATATTCTTTTAATTTAAGCAATAAAAATGTCTATTTGTGCAGTTTTTGAGATTGCGACTATAATGATATTATATGTAGTGCACATCGCTAAGAAAGTGCACAAGCACTGTAGGAAATATCACAAAAGAATATGTAATTGGATTCCATTTCCAAAAGAAGAGCATTTTCAATTTGCTTACTCAATTTACGTACTGAGGACAGCTTTGATTTACGGCATCAAGTGCACTTGATTAAACAAGTGCAAGAGCCAATGAGTAATGATAGATAGATCTCTGGCTCACTCTGGCTGGAAATAAATGTACTAAGGATATTCGTTTATTCAGTGGCATACCGTGGGCAGGGGTGGCTCTAAAATAGTGATTTGAAGAGGAGGAGCGGGGAGGCAAGGAGCAGCTCTAAAGTATGAATTATGGAATACCATAAAAAAAAAAGAGGTATTAAACGTCTCCTTTCGGTAATTAGTAACAAAATATACAATATGGAACGTTTTAAATGGTTTGCAATTGTTGTTTTTAGTAAAATAAATTACTACACAAATTTATATAATTGATTTTATTAATCTGAGTTATACAATTTTAATTATAACTTAATGAGGTTGATAAAAAACAACTTTTAAATTATAATTAAATATTTTATGTTTATCCCTTCCTTCTGTTAAAACGGAATAAAAATTTGATAGAATGCTTTGTCATCGATAACATGCCTGTTGCCTATCTATATGCAGTTTTAGCTCGATGCCTCGATTGGATGACGGAAGTGTGTTAATACCAATTTTAGGGTTGCCAGAGTAGAATTAGCGAAACTAATTTTCTACAACGTTTAACTGAACCCTCAAGAACTAATCGTATTTACTCAAATTCAAAGAGTTCGTTACATCCGTGTCAATCTGCAGTACTAAAATAGTAGAATGCAACAAAATCAATTTTAGCCGTAATAAATTTTAGTTTTTATAGATAGAGTAATTTAGTGATGGCTATTCAATGATTTTCATATTTTCAGTTCAGCATTATTAATTAATTATTAAACATTTTTTAAATATTTTTTAAATATTATGGATTCATGGCCAAAAATTTAAATTTCTTTTTCCAACAAGGAACGCTCGTCAGACAGTATTATTACCTCATTATTATGGATGCTTTCAGCAATGCATGAATTCAGATTTCAGACTTATATAAATCTTCTTATTTATTCTTCTTGCTTCATTAGATATAATCTGTGAGAATTACCTACGATTAAAGTTTGTTGTGGGAAGTGCCTTCAAATTCCCATTTTCGTGCGACTTTTAGCTCAAACTATTCCCCAACACTGTCTGCGAAAATCTCATATTGTATTATGTATAGGTATACTTCTAACTTCTGTTACCTTACATATTGTTTACTGTAACTTGTAATATTAAACATTGTCAGTTTTTGTCAGATGAAGTTGTTAATTTCTTTTTAAAAATATGTTGTTTATCCAGAATTTTTTTTTAAAAATTTCTTTAAATTAGTTAAGTAGTTTTGGTACCCGGGCCAAAGAAAACATTTGATGATGTCCTCTTATATTAACGATACTGTTCCTTAATTTTATTTTTAATAAAATATACCAGTTTTACAAAATTCTGTACCTAAACTGTATCTAAAACTCTACTTTAGTTGCAGCATATCCACAATTATTTTTACCTGAAATGGGGCCCGAATTTCAAAATGTGATTACGGGAAAAGATTTTCCTCAACCTGAAAACAATTTCCAATTTGCTGATGAAACGGAAGCAACATCTCCACAGAGTTCCAACCTGAACGAATATCGCAATCGTGCAACAGAGCAACACAAAGGAAATTACCAATATAAAGCACCGACAAAAGGACTATTTGTCGTTGCACCAATTGACACAAATCATTGCAGCAATAATTACGATGCAGACCAGGAGAAATACCTGAAGGATGCTCTTAAGCAAAAACACCTCAATAGTCAGTTAAAGTTCAAACGAAATCAGGAGGCTGAGTTGAGTGGCTCCGATTTGGATGCTTTCAAAAGAAACGCGTTCCGGGCATTTAAAAGGCAAAAGCTTAAAACTCATCAGAAGTTCACACCATCCATTAGTGTTGGTGAGTTTTTCGGTACGAACAGTTTTTTAACTTATATAAAATGTATGTGCATTTAATACTTAGGTATACTTTGAAAAATCCATTTCTTAAAAGAAAAATTGGTAATTAAAAGAATAGTAACGGCTGAGATTGATACGAATTATGATTGAATTAAATCCATATAATACACATAAATTTCTGGTTTGATCGCGAAACCATCAAAGGACTTAGTTCTCATTTCTTTAATTGAGCAACCCGTTAGTTACCGGTTACTTTTATTTGTTAATTGCAGCGCCAGTGTAGACCAGGCATGTCCACGAACCAGCACTGTTAAAAACAAAAAAATCCTATTTTTCTGCGCCTCTTTATATAAGACAAGGCAATCATAAAATAAATATATTTTCGTTTTTTATTCGTTTTGTTTTATCAGCAATTAGTCAGTAATTGTAATTCACTGGTGATTAAGCATTTTGATGACCTCAGTTCACGTTCTACTGTGTAGTTGTAGATCATGTTATCATGTAATTCTTAATTTTCATAATTCACAAAAATAATCTATATATTATGTTCTCTATTTTTCTTTTAGGGGCCATGAACAATCTCGGAAATTTTTTCGACAATCTAAAAAACAATCTTGAAATTTTGGAAACGGGAAAACTCACTGAACATGAAGAGGAACTTCTCAAAGGAGTTCAACCGATACCAAATTTGCGAAAGGAGTATGAAAATTCGCGACCTGCAGGAACGGCCGCATTTCTTCATGCAATCCGTACTTATCGTCCTTCCCAGAGAGTCCGAGCTTTAGTTTCTTTGAATCCAGATGGCTACCATGGCACAAACTATCTCGACCCAAATTATATGTGGTTAGGTTTAGGTAAGTAAACCTGAGAAAGTTACTTTACTCGAGAATTGTATGTCCTATTTTATACTTATATCCAATGTGTTAAAGGAAAAGAACATTGTAAAGATAAATATGCAAAGTAAATAAACATATTCCATAGTAGTTTAGACAAGCAATTTAAATGAATTTTAAAAGAAATATTGAAGAACACCAAAAGGTAGGTGGTCCTGTAATTTATCCATAATAAACTAATTCGGGTCAACCAAACCAATAATATGTATCTATAATTTATGAACCTTAAGCGGAGGCTCTACTCAGTTAAAAACACTGCAAAGTCCTTCGACAATGGTTTTATTATTTCTGCCAAAAAAAATGTGAAAACAAAAGACTACCCTACAGAGATTCGAATTTTGTGTTAAGAGCCCGATGTCCTAACCATCCCGTTAAATTCGCCTTATTCCTCATTTACACCCCTTCTTAACCCGTAAAACCCTAGGGCGTATTCCGATCAAGCTGACGAGCTTCGGGACACAACTAGGGCCCAAATGTAGTCTCTGTGCGAAAGAACGATTTTTTTCGACCGGAAATTTAGGTAAATATCGCATTTTTGGACTCTACGCATCTTGAAATGTTAAAGAAAAAAAATTGAGGGGGTGTTAAACAAATTTTTTCTGAACCGATTACAAAGGTGTATTATTCAGAGAATATAAAACATAAGCGAAAGTTACTTTAAGTAAATGTTAAGTTATTCATTATTGTATTATTATTATTATAGTAAGTTTAACTATTGTAAATTGTAATAATGAACAAAATAAGTGGGTTTTTTTTTTTTATATATTTTCCCACTATAAAATTGTTTTTTTTTTTTTAATATCTTCTGCGTCTCCTACTCTCTTCCATCATGCGCAGTTTCTGCTCAATATTCTTTTTTATTTTAATTTTTGTATGCAGTTTTCTACCTGAATATGTTATGTTTGACGCTAATTTGACTGAGATTTGAGATACCAATGTTTAAGGGCGCTTGTAAGCTCAACTAGACTTTTTCCCAACCATTAGGATACCAGAGTAAAAATGGAAATGGAAATAGAGAAATTTTTTGGATAATTGAATTTAGTGGTCAAAGTTTGTCCATGAGACAACTAGACAAGACAAGTTATTCAGATAAAGTGAACTTTCACTTCCTCTCTCCAACACGTTCAATTTAATGGTAAATGATGGAAAATTATTAAGAACTAAGTGAAGGACTTATATTGCAAAAGATGATTTATATTCTAGTATTCACGTATTCCACAATAAGTTCCATATGTTCCACACTGCCATACTAGGATTCTGATTCTCCCGCAAACGATCTAGGTCATTTACATTAAAAATACTTTCAGTGTAATATGTCGAAATAACGTGTTTGTGATAGTAGTTGTACTATGCACAGAACCATTTGAAGCACCTTTTTTAATTATGTTTAAAATAACCGCTGTAACTTACCGTTTTCCTAAAGTGATCTGAAAGGGAATTAGCAGAAATCTGAAGTTCAATTTGATGCCTATAGTCGTCGGCGTTTGCATAGCTGAATATGGAATTGTACTACAAGAAGCCCGGTCTGCAATCTGCCAGCTGCAGCCAGACAATTATTGCAGTTACTATTTCATATAGGGCATACATTAAATTTGCGGTACTTTCGTGTTACTACGAGCATAAGTCTGTTTTCCAATTATATGTAATAATATCGCTTCTATTAAGCACATCATCCATGATGTGGTACTAGTCACTGGTAGCTCAATTTAAGGTTATGTTGTACAAAAGTATATACATAAACATATAGTTTTATAGGCAGTTTAAGTGTATAGTTAATTTTTTGTTAGCGTACGGAATGTTCAGTGTTGCGCTCGGTTTGTTTTCTTCTGCAACAAAAACAAAGTGAAAAACATCTGAAGCTGCAGTTAAAATAGAAGTTAAACGATAGGTAGATTATTCCCATTCAATAAAACATTAGAAAGGTTTCAAGAGACGATTATACGTCCCAAAAATGTCATCGGATAGCAACTTCATTATTTTCCCTAGAATATCGGATTGTTCATATGTTTCTTGTTATTGGTAAGTAAGTATACCTTGCCACCCGTAATTATTAATCAGCAGCCAACTATTTTCTCGTATTTGTTGATTTTACTGGTTCTGTACAACACAATATGCACTCCAACAATTTGTTTTACTTGTTCATTTTCAGGACAGTGTTATTACTGCTGATTTGTTACATGCAGTTGTTACTTTAATTGGTGACTAGTTCTTTCAACAAATTATTGTTTAAATTATGTACCTACATAAAATGAAAGAGATTGACAAAGATTTTATTCAACAGTTTTAAATTGTTTCTTTTCGTACAAATCACATTCGTCTCTATTATATAGTAATTAGCTGTCAGAAATTACGTCGTTTCCGGCTCATTCGCTTTCTTCTCTCTAATTTACTTTCACTATTTATTCTGTTTTTTTTTTTAAATTTTAACTTTTAAGTTTTATTTTAAATAGATACATATACTTTTACCTGTTTATTTTTTTGTTTTGGCCCTTAAATATAGCGCAAATTATACATGTTGATAGTTTATTTTTTCTCTTCCAGTGAGGAAAATGTGTGGAAGTTGTGTGAACAAGTTAAGAAATCACGGCCGGAGGAACTTCTAAAATGTTACGCCGTTTACGTATCGAATGAAGGGCGAACTGTTCCTTTATGGAGACAAAAAGCTGGACGAGGCGACGACCAAGTAGTTATATGGGTAAGGATGAAGATTGGATTCAGCAGTCTTTTTAAGTTTTTAAATAATAGACAGTAGCTAAAACAGTGCACCCAAGTATATTGCGTGTTCTAGAAAAGTATTTTGTTATGACCGATAATATATACATTACTTTTACTGCTTATCTCAATGCAAGAAAGACTATCTTAATCACAACACTATTCGCTGATTGTCATATACCTTTTTAACCCCTCTCCGGTCTCCCCCATATTTATTGTGTTTGTGTGAATGTGTATTGGTACTTGATGGCCTGTTAGTATATGAGGATCACATTGTATGCCACACTAGATTTTTTTTATTTCATATAATATGTGAACAAATCCGTAAACTCTCTTGCGTTATAATTTTTTTTTTACAATCATATTTACGTTATTGCCGGCACGTAAATTTCATAAATCATAATTTTCATTCATCTATTTTTTGTGTTTTTTACAGGATTACCATGTATTCTTCATGCACAATCCCTTACCAAGTCGATGTTTAGTATTTGATCTTGATACAACACTTCCTTTTCCGACATATTTCCATAAATACGTTACGGAAACATTCCGGTCGGATTTAGCGCTAAGACCGGAACATCACAGGTACGAAAAACAACAAATGCGAAAGCTCTAAAAATATATAACTAAATAAGTAATATAACATGGAGTAATTTCAGATGTTTCGCATGATCTATGTTATTTCACAGATCTATTACGGATAGTTTGTAAAAAACGGGTTATATTATTCTTCTTCAATTATTTAACCCTCCATAGAAAATCACAACTTTATTGTATTCCATTTTATTTTTCATCGCACGTTATGTATCTAATATCTTACACTGAATGTATTTATTTGTAAATAGCTGAAGTTTTATATAAATTATCACTTAAAAATTTATTTTTCGTTATAGATTTTTTAGAGTAATTCCAGCTGAAACATATCTAGAAGAATTCGCGTCAGATAGAAGACATATGCGAAGGCCGGATGGAAGTTGGATAAAGCCACCGCCTTGTTATCCTCCCATTCAAACCACAAGTAGATATTCGCAAATGCTAATTAATTGTAATAATTTGATTTTATAATTTAGCGAACGTACATAGTTTAGGAGAGTTTATTTCCATGACGCCAGGGAAAGGACCAGGAACTGTTTATAGTTTATCCGAATTTGTGAAAACGTTTTATAAATCACCAAATGTAGCAGCACAACAGCAGAACAAGTAGGATCTAGCTGTTTTCCAGCTCAATATTCATTATTTTTATTATACAACATTTACAAAACACTATTTATAATGTTTTTTTTTATTAATAAGTGGAAACAAATATGAAAAAGATATTGCATATTATTATGTACTTAAAAGTAAATTTGTAAAAGAAATGTTTTTTATCAAAATGTTATTTATAATATTCTAATCTGCTTGCAAATATATAAGCGATTTATAAATTGGATATACATATATATATTATATACATTATTCTATTTTCTACTTTTGAGGAATTGCGACTTTAAAATCTTAGGCTTCGGAGCTGTGCAAAATGTTTTACGATATCAAATTTATTTATACCATGTATAAAAACTACCAAATATCTTATTATCGTTACTATATAATATAAAGTTATGTTTATTATTTGTATTACAATTTGCAAATTTTGTGTTTGCATAGTTGTTAAAGTTCTAATGTGAACGGATTCGTCTTGTTTTTCAACACAAAGGAATTTCACCTCGCATGCAGTTAAATTTGAAGAAAATTACAAACGAACTAAAAATTCAATATCAAGCTAAGTGTTAAAGCTAAAGCGGTATAACTGTTAAATAAACTTGGTAAAACAAACGTTTTGACTGTTATGCTTTGTATAAGAGCATCAACACATTTAAGGCAGCTTATAAGTAACGGAAACCAATTGAAAAACACCATATTTCGTTTCACTTTGCGCTTTCTCTTTAAAATTTCACATCTTCAGTTAACCATTTTTTATAACACACAACAAAAAATTCTTTAAGATAGGCATAGGATTTTTTGGTACCATTGAGTACGTATTTTCTATCGTTAAAAGTTAAGCATATTTGCTATTAAATTAAAGTACTTCCAATTAAAGAGTTACATAACACATATGTATGTACATAAATACATATTTGCATGCGAACATTACGGTGGCCTATAAAACTAACGGTTTTCTGGTATAATCCTGCTAATCGAAAATTCGATTAATTTAAAGTGATACTAACATTTGGTGAAATATATATATTAAAAATTTTTTATGAAATTTTAAAACATCGAGTATTTGTGTAAATCTGAGTGTTAAAATAAGTTTAATATTATGTTTTATTTATTGTTAAAATACAAAAATATATGTAAATTAAGAATTATTTCTAGTTCAACATTTCTTTGAGCTTTCAAGAAAAGCCAATAAATAGATTCATTACTTAATGAAGCTTTCCTTACTGATATTCCTTCACTTCTAAATAAATATTAAAGTAAATTTGAGTGAACTTTATTATAACTCTACTACATTTTTATAAAAAAAACCTTTCCAATCAACTGTTATCGTATTTCAACATAATAAAAATTGTTTGTAAAAATCAATATGCATTTCTTTTTTTTTCATTTTGTCTTACCAGTTTGGCAAAGGTAGGTAATATTTTTTGTTTGTTTAACAAATAAAAATAATGTAAGCTTGAAAGTTTCACACTATCCACATATTCAAATATGGTAAATATTCCTTAACAGCTGTCGTTGGAAATTTGCACATAAAGTCAACACTTTCTAGAAAAGTTTTAACTTATGTGTATTTAAACAAAAGCAAAGTAAACCTATCATAAACACCATTTAATTTTAAAGTAATCTATGAAGAGATAAAACCTTTTATTACGAATTGGTATCGTACTTTTTAATGTTTGCCCGGCTTATCCTATTGATATTAATGCAGAGTTGCTGGGTCAAGAAGTGAAGAGGATTTGTCGATGATCCCTTGAGTTTATGAAAGTAGGTGAAGAGTGGAGTTCTAGTAATCTTCATGTAGAAATGTAATCAGCTTTCTTACTACGCTGGGATACAGTTTCTTATCAAAATATCAAACAAATCACTGGTCGGGAAAACTACTTGTTTTTTGTAGTTAACTACAACTACTCTATGAAAAATGTAGTTAACTACAATAACAACTGCTTTTTTGTAAATGCAGTGACTACGAATTACCTTTGAAATGTAGTCACTAGTTAACTACTTTTAGGATAGAAATTTTGCTGGAGGCTTCAACTTAGATTCATGTTCAAAATTTAAAGCCTTCGTGCACGTTGTTTCAATGGAGAGGTACGTTAAAAGGATTAAATATTCACTATCAAAAAATGATGTAAACAGTTGATGATCGAAAGAGAAAACAAAAGTGCTAAGAATAATATAATATTATGAACAACTTTATAATGATTTTGTAAAGTGCGAAGATATTTATAAGCAAGTGTTATTCACATGCTGCAACTGAAAGTGTCGATCGAGCAGGAGACAGAAGCAGTGTGAGTTCTGCGTTCTTCCCCTCTTATACAGGGTGTTTCGCTCGCAAGGGTTCCAACATATACCAATCGATTCCTTGAAGTGTTCTGATCAACTATTGCCATGAGACATTTATTATAACTTTGTTATAAGTTGTGTTCGGAAAACGAGAGAAGGACAAACTAGGTGTCAATAAAAAGTACGCATTATGGCCTTTCTAACAGTGTCTTATGTGTTTCTTTCCGTCGGCAAATGTGGCAATTATATGAATGTTCAAACTTAAAATTTTGAAAAATTTTGATTAAAAATTTACATCTTTGTACTTCGTCCTTAAAAATTCTCTTTATAACAAGGATATATTTAAAAAAAAACATGTACCCTTAAGATTTCTTAAGATATCTTCCTAATAAAAAAGAAATCATACCAATATCTTTAGTATATCAAGAGTTATTAAGATTTTTGTGGAGTCATTTTTAACATTTTGTGGGCTCAGTGGAAACAATTTCTGCCCGAAATACATTTTGGTATGATTTGGTACGATATTGGTATGATTCTTTATTTATTTGGAAGGTATCTTAAGAGTACATGTTTTTTTTTTATAAAATACATCCTTGTTATGCAGGAAATTTTTAAGGACGAAGTACAACAATGTAAATTTTTAACCGAAATTTTTCAAAATTTTAAGTCTGAATATTCATATTTGCCACATTTGCCAACGGATCGAGACATGTGGGACATCATTGGAAAGGACATAGTGCTTACTTTTTATTGAGACCTTGGCTGCCCTTTTTATCGTATTCAGAAAAGAAGTTATAACGTTTTTTTGAGCTCAGGGTTAACCTAGGGTTAACAGACGAAAAAGTTTTAGTCCTTAAAAAAGGGGTGAAGGAGGGATTTTACGGCGCTCTTGTGCAAAAAATTTCGTAGAGAGGGCGATCACGTCTAGGTCTACGTGATATGTAGAAGTGACGTTAAAAGCTGTTACTATTCGCTATAAACAACTGATTTTTTGTAACGCTCTGCTCACTACACTACTTTTTTAAAAGTAGTGCATAAGACTACAAACTAAGATAAAAAGTATAGTGACAACCTAGTAGTTTCGCTACTTGTAAAGTTGTATCGCGTTAGTTCTCAGGTTCTGCCCCTGAAACAAATATATTAATTATATTACTCACAGAATTCTCCATTCACGCAGAATTGCAGACAGTGAGGTTTTTTATTACTACTGGTTTTAACCGCATTCTAAAAATAGAATACTAGTGAAACGAAAATAAAAGGTAAAATTATTTCTGTAATTTTTATGTGTCTACAATATATCTATCTATTATGTAAAGTCTAAGTTCAAATCTTCAATGTCTCAACTTTAATTATGAAAACATTTTATGTACCTATATCTTACTTAAAAGCAATAAAAAACAGTTTTAATTAGGCACAATTTTATACAAACAATTAAATATGCAAGGATGATAATAATATTTGACGTAAAAGTTCATTAAGAAAAATATCTGAAAATAAAGCAAAATAAAATATTTATTAATGATATTTTTAGAAACAAAAGTTTGTAAAAAAAGACAATCACTAAAGTTTATATGTTAAATATTTTATATTAACATTTTAAAAAAGTGAAAAAAATGCGGATATACGTAAATCCATTTTTAGTTTATATTTTTAGTAGATCGGAGTTTTTTTATGTGGCATTAAGCCGAGCTTTCAATGCAATTTTGATCCATATTGGTGAAAACGAGTTTATCTCACGAAATACTAGCTGCTTTTTGACTTGCACAAATATACTACTTTACACTACAAGTGAGTTCGGTATAAATCTGGCGATAGCCTCCAAATACACTTACCGACTCTTTACTCTGTTAATTGCTTAATATTTCCGTAAAATTTCAGAAACTAAACAAATAAAGAAAATTTGGTGAGTTTGATAGAGGAAGTTGTTTGAATTTTTCAAAACTATATGTCATTGCCACCAATTTACACATTTAAACTATTTTGCATTATTTACAATTCAATGAGCTGAGGTCTTTGGAACTGAATTAATCGGTGAATCGAAATTAGTTTTAAGTTGAAAAGCACACACGTTTGAAGTGGCACAGACCTAATGGAGTAAAATATTGATGATGCGAGTTAAACAATTGATGAAAAAATATTATAATTGCGTATTTTCAACCCACACACGTATTTGAGGGTTTTCTTCCGCTTCCTGCGGTAATTCCATCTCAAACATTTCCATAAATTTTATAATTTGATGCAACTATTTTGGAAGTTTTAATTTAATTGTTTACAAAACTGTTAGAAATTGTTTTGCAACTTTTATGCATTCGAATCTTAGCCCAAAGCAATAAGACTTTATAGGGACTGAAATATATCAACTTCACATTGTTTAAAATAAATGAAGTATTACAGAAATCCGACAAATCAATCTGCATAAGAGCGAATAATTAATCTTTTTTATGAACCCTGGCATTGATATAATTAGTTACTGGAGCTAGGAACGTAATCATGGCGAAATGAAACACATGGACTGCCTTCATTACGACTTATGTTGAGACTTGACCTCATTGATTAATTTGGAATTTGAAGGATTTCGCCAACAAAAGTTTCCTTTCTGTGCATAAGGTTTCCTTGCCCCAACAACAAATTAAACAATCGTAAACTAAGTTTGCTTGTTGATACGATACCCATTGTGATACCCATTGCGTCATGATAATTGATACAGTACCATGATAATTACATATCTAACAAAAAATGTACCTAGTTAAAACAATTTAAACTCTAAAAGAGTTTTTGAAATATTTAGAATTTTGTTCATAGCTTTTTCCTTATGTAGGTACCCGTACCAATAATGAAATGTACATTAAACTGTAGTCAATACAACAATAAAATACAATACAATATAATACAGTGCAATAAAATGTACCGCTTATTTTATCTTGTTGCTGATTTTTGAAAAAAGTTATTTCAGATATTTTTAAAAAACCGATATTTTAAAAAAAGTTTAACACACAGTGTATGTTTATATGAACTTTTTTTCATAAAATGAACTGAGAAATCACCCCTTAAATATTGCCGTGTCTTTTTTAAACACCCTGTATTGTACCTTTATTCGTTATGGAGTTGAAGCTTTATTGTCATTACTTCAACTGGAAAAATAACTTCAAGTTTAAACAAGCCTTTTGCCTTAATGTTGTTATTTATATAAATGCAAACGAGAGGAAAACAATAATTGTAATTCAGAGCAAAATAAATTGAGTACCTCTGACGTAATGGAGAGTATTCTGAAAACATTTAATTTATGCATGAAAACAAACAAGTGCGTATGACGAACTAATAACTAAACCACCGTCATCAGTTCAATAATAAGTTGGACTTTATCATCATATATGGTAAAGGAAAAATTGCGGATTTTAATCAGTTACAAGTGTGCAATTTTTGAATCCTGCAAAATATATTTATTGAAGTCATTTTCCACTAGTACATGCGATCCAGTTCTCAAGTTCTTCAAATTCAAATTTGAATAAATTTGACTAAAACTTAAATTCTAAACTCATGTAATTGCGAATGAAATGCACCAAATAAGAAATTTAAGGGGTGAAGGGAAGGGAAAGTGGGTGGTGGGATAAGTGCAACCATCAAAACCAAGAAAATATTGTTGCAATTTGTACCCGCGAAATTGCTTTAACATAACATCACAATTAATTCAAATTGAAATATCGTTGTTGGTGTTCAAATCTCAAAGTCGGAAAGCGAGTTAAAAAACATAAAAATGATATTAATAATCAAAAGTTAGAAGAAAATAGTTATAAAATAAATTGTTTTACGTTTGAATATCCGGCACACGACGAAACATTTTCAATTTATTTGGAGCATTAAGCTTCGGTGGATCCAAAAACTTTCACTGTAGATTTAATACCAGTTAATTTTTATCCTAAAAATCGTCCTATACTGCAGGATGGGTTTGGTGAATTAGTAGAAAATGGAATGTATGTATTCTTTTCTATTTTACTATCGCTTCTTGTAAAAGCGAGGCAAGAGTAAAATATACTACCCAAACTGTTATACTATGCAGTGTGCACAGCATATTCCTTCATTCTCGTTATTTTCATATATTGTTGCCGAATTTTTCAAAAACGTTTCTAGTTTTCTTACTTTGCCACTGTGAATAAAAGGTGGCGTCAGTGAACTGGCAACAGGGCACGTGTATAAAAACCAGTCGATGAATTGTCAATTGTTGCCATTTCACGTAGAACCCTCGAGTGTGTTGGCTGTTCTGTTTTTATGCACCTCGGTAAATCGGAAATTAATTATAATCATCGCAAGTTATTCGATAAAATATAATAATTACGGAAAATCATAGTTTTTTAGAGTTGCATTTTGCTAAAGTAGATGATTTTAAATTCATAGTTCCACAGCTTTGTTTGTACATGGCTGCTAGAGTGAAAAATTATTTTCCCGAGTAGTGCCTTTTAACCTGAAAATTTGTGTAAATTAAGTGCGATAAAAAATTTTCTGTGATATTTGGTATAGTTACTACAAAGTTATTTTATTGTTTGGGATTTTGTTTTTGGAGTAATATACCTCTTTGTGTGTAATTGAATAGTTGCCAATTAACCAATTATAAAATTGGGTCAGCAAAGTTTTTCGAACGAGAAAAAAGTTAAACATGACTGGATACGGTGACATTACTACTACTGTAGAAAACAGTCGGTAAGTTCGAGAAATAAATGTGTAACCTGCGTTACGTGGGTTTGTTGAAATAATTTATTAACAAGAAAATCTCCCCAATTTGCTCATTCATTCTTCAAAACATAAAGAATTCTGCAAATTTTTTCTGAATCTTTCAATGCTAATATCCTTGAAAAAGGAAAAAAAAAATTAAAATAGCACTTCGCATTATCTATTTGTAAACAACAATGAAAGTTAACGTAAAAATCATCAGTGGAAAATTTATGAAATAAAGTCAAATTGTGTACAATAAATGACTTTATTTAATTTTTCCGATATAATTGTAGAATAAGTGAATTATGCGATTTTTGGCAGATTCTCTGTAATTTCTGTGAGCAGCATTGGAACTTCCGCCACGCCATGCTCGTGCAATTATGTTGAAATAGCCCCCAGAAAAATCTCGATAAAATCAGCTGAGTAAAAAAACAACTCTGTCGGTGGCGTGATATGAAGGGGAACAGAATCATTTTATTCGTGTGTGGCGTGATTCGTCAATGAAATGAAGCCGGTGGTGTATTTGACAGAGGGGGATCGTTGCAGAGGGCGAGGAAACATTTCATCGCGCATACACAAAAAATTTCTCTTACAAATTATATTGTATTCCTGTCGATACTTCAATCCCATGTTATTCGGATAATGCTGTTTTTAATGTAGTATAAATAATAGATAATATTCTTCCCATGGTTCATACCGTGGTCTTTATTAACTTCGAAATTTTACAAATAACTTCTTGATTTTCGAAAAATGAAAATGTCCATGAACAGAAAATGTTCCATAAATAAAAATCCAACTGCAAGAATATGTATGGTGTCCAAATGATAGCACCAATTTAATTTCCCCGTTTAAATTTGTCGACGTACACAGTTAACATATAGATAAAAAAATTCTTTTAAAAAATTCGAAAGATAAACAATTTTATCTTTGACATGCATTCTTGATTGAATTATGAAACCTAGACATTTTTGTTGTGTATAGCTTCAAGGCAAAATGATTCCGTGCGTTCTTTTTCAAATTCAAACGGAAGTAATGCGGACAATTACTGCATTCCAGCTACAACATAATTATTGATTACCATTAGTTGAATCAAAACTACTTTATATCAGAAATAACTTTCTTTTCATATTTGCTACTATATTTCTAATTTCAACAATTCCAGTTTGGTTTTGATTTTCTTGAATAGTTTCATTTCATATTTTGATTGTTGCAAATTTTTTTAATTTTGAAAAATAGGTTTAGTTTCTCTAAAAATATAAAAATTGAGAATTTTGAAGTGTTATAATTCTGAGTTCAAGAACTTTATTTTCATATTTTTTTTGTCACTTTGTTGCAATCACTTTAATATAGTTATAAATTATAAAATATTACAGTAATTATACGTACATCATTTTCTATTCGCGAACCTTTTACCAAAATAAGGGTCGTGAGTGAACTGAATTTGCATAGTTCGTTCTATACTGCAAACCTTCGGTCGCCATGAGATTTATTTACATCGCATATACATAATATTTCCTATGCTTAGCAATAATGAAGAATTAAGTAATTACGTTTGTTTTCCTCCCTTTCAGAAACCGTTTGAGGCGGATCGCACGCCATGACGAACAACAGTTCTCAAAAGACAGTTTAGTAAATATAATGGAAAAATTTGTGAAATCTGTAAATATTATGGATGAAACAATTCTAGTGCCCTGCAGGTTAATGGACAGACAGGTAAATACACTTTGTCGATGAAACATTAATATTCAACTTTGTTTTATTTGAACTCATATTGTAATTGCATAATTTACGTTGTTAAAATTATCGAATGTTATTGTTATTTTTTATTTGCATGCAATCGATTCGTTTACGAATGTACACGCATAATAATGTGTTAAGCAATCAGTAAATTAAATGAAAAATGTTGTTCCAGTTTGATTTTCAACATTTCTCTCGGTTTCAGGTGGGAGACGCTACAGATGCTATTCCAACGAAAATCTTGGCCATTAACAAGGCGCACACCAAGAGAGATCGCATCGCATCAGTTTATGAATTTCTCAATTCGGCAGATCTTTTCAACTTATACAACATGTTAAATTCATTGAAAAACGACCTCCTATGGACACGCAGTGATTCAGACGAAGGCAACGCAGATTGTGAAGAGCTTCTGGCCCACCTCAGTGGGACTATATCGACCTCGACCACATCTACTTCTTTGGCCGAACAAGACCAGTTTGGTGAATCGGCTGCAGCTGTTGAGCAACATAAATTGAAAAGTAGTTGTAACAACTTGTTAGCACCTGTTAAGGCCCACAATAGACGCCCATCGACAGCCTCAGTAATCTCATCAAATTCAGTTAGCAATCTCAGCGATTCGGAAAGTGAGGTGTCCAATGAAAATGATTCCGGTATCGAGTCGGAAGGTACTTATGGTGTTAACAAGACAAACAGAGCCAACGTTTCCGGAGACAAGGCAACAGAACTGGCTCGAAAATGCCGAATGCATCTGGCAGGGCTTTACAAGTGCCTGGAGCAAATGACTGAAGCATCAAATTATCTGACAGAAAGATACCAAAGCGACGTTGGGCCGGTTTAAATATTATATATATATTTTTGTTATTAATTACAACAATTAATATTTAAGGTGTGATTACTTCTGTTCATCAAATTCTTGCACAAAGTTTCTATCATAATTGCTAAAATATAATTTCGCCAATTTTTCATAATTATATTGGTTTGAAAATTTTTCAGGAAACTTCATCTAGCTTCTGTATAATCCGATATTTATCAAAATATTAGCAAGTTAAGATTAACTTATGAGTCCAAGTCAAACGTCGGATGAGCCGCAATTATTGTTTCATATAAGTTCAATTTGTTTATTGTAATTCGATGAATGTTAAGTTTGTCTAAGATGGTGATTAATTTATTTTGTACAATAAAAAGAAAAACATAAACAGAGCGATAAGGGATCAACCGGCAGTGGTGATGAAGTTTGAATATTCTCAAAGAGCAATCCTATAATTTTCATGTTTTATGTTTAAATCATGTGTGATGGTATTTCAATTCTAATAAAAATACATTGTATTTTTAGGGTTTACGAGTTGTGAAAATAGGAAATTTTCACATACTTTCAAGGGTATACACTATACATGTTTATTTTTACTCCTTTTTTGATTTTGCTTCATTTGTGCGTTTTCTTGATTTTAGCAATTTGTATACAATGAGCCTGTCTAATGTAACAATTGCAAACCAATGTACTTTCTTGTTTGTTGCTCTAAGGAAATGTTGAAACTTAACGTATGAGTTTGAGGATAAGACTTTATATAAATAAACTATTAGAAAATATATTATATTTGTTTCAATAATTATTAATTTCCAATCAAAATGGTATAACTAAGAATTTCGTATCACAAAATAGTTAATTTGTTGTAAAATTTAGATTTTTGTTGAAATGTTGCCTACGTTTTCAGTTGATAAGAAATTATGCTGCGATACTTTACGTACGTGTTTAAGTACTTGGTTTCTCCGGGGCGTGCTGCACAGTTTGCATTTAGAAATCCACTTGATGAGTAAGGTGTTCACAATTTGAAGCCACTAGATTTAATGTTAAAGCGACATCAGTCATATTACAAGGTTTTTCAGTAAACAAAATTATATGCGAACAAAATATTTTGCCTTGAATCTAAAATATTCCGCATCTACAAAATTATTTTATTTTGAAGGTCATCACAGATATACAAAAGTGACTGAATTCTGCACGACCTTTTGGTCATGCACTTAAAATAGTTTTTTTTTTAAATATTTTATACCTACTACATAATTTTTTTCTACTTTTTGTTTTAAAGAAGCATTGAAATGTGAATGGAAATAGAGGAATCATTGAATTTAACTGATGTGGAGAAAAATCCATGAGAAACCGTAACCAATGACACTCATCTTATTTGAAAGTGTGTAGTTCGTCGGGAGTATGTTTGTTAATTATAAAGTAGTTAAGAAAACATCAATTTGATACACTCCAGTCCTGTAATATTTATTCAAGGATATTTTTTAGTTCAAGATACAATTTAATAGGCATTCTTCTTAGAGCATTATTTCTGTAAACGAATCATTGCTCTATTTCAAGTGCTGAATGAGACTCCAACAACAATTGTTTGGTCTTTCCAAACCCAACTGGAAAGAAGACTCTTCACATGGTGTTAACCGTTTCATGACGCTATCACCTAATTAGAGTACCGGCGGATTTATGGATTCTAATCAAAAACATTTGTGCTATTGGTGATGTGATTTGTTATCACGCTTTCGGTGACGTTGATTGGTGCTGATAGCTTTGAATAGGTCTGTTTGCTGGGGTCCTGTTGAAAGCATGTGCAAAACAAGTGATAACTGTCGATGTCAATCAATTGCCCTCACAGCTTCAAGAGGTTATTCAAATAAAACAATAAGATATAGTTTTGTTTATTATATTTCAATTTAGATCGGATGATGATTTTAACCCGAGTTGAACTCTTGTCAAGCAACACAACACCTGAATTACTGATAACTTGAAGTTTACTTTGTATGCATATGCATCCAAGGTCGTTGTTTCCGTTATTCGGTGACCTTTAATATTATTAGGAAAAGCACATTTGACGCAGCCAATACTTTTAATTGATTCCACAGCCATTCCGCGTGCTATTGCACATTTTTGAATCGGTGATAGTGCAACAATAAGTACCGACATACTTTTGTTGCCATGTAACAATAAATATTATCAACGAGTACAGAAATGTACATCTTTAATTTGAGTGTGCCTTTTTGTTATCGGCAAGTGCAGAAATTTTCCATTTTAAACGCTTATTAAAAATCGATTTACAGATAATTGCATGATTCAAAATAAAATATTCACGTCTCTTAATTTGTAAAAATCAACTTTTTGCTGTTGTAAAATGATCAAAGTATTTACACATTTGTTAAATAGAAAATTATAATCAAAGCATAAAGTTTGTAATGAAAAATATTTTTTTTCACTTCTCGAAATATATTCATGCTACTAGTCGTTTTACTTTAAAATTAATTATTTTTAAAATAAAAATAACTTGACAACACTTGCAGTTAACTGTATTCAACAACAAGAAATTGCAGGTAGTAAAATTTTCTACATAAATTAAGCGTTCTAAAAATTCATCAATGGAGTTCCTGTAATAAGAACAAGTAACCAAAATCCCGTTTTCGAAATTCTAATTCAAAAACACTCATTAGATTCGAAATTGTATGTGCGCCACAAAATTCGATCATACAAATACTTAAACAATCAGGAATAACGGGTACCTATTCATTTTACCATTGAGTAATGTTGTTTGGTTATAAAACAAGATTGTTTAAAAACATTGTAGTATCAATAAACGGAACTCTTCCAAACCTGCTAGTTGAATACATTTTTTTGTTAATAATTTCCAACTTAACTTGAAAAAAGAATTTAAAGAATTACAAATCTTTTAAAATCTAGTTTTTAAAGCGGTTTGGTAATTTGATTGAAAATACGCAAAAGAACTTCTTTTTTCTGGTTCCTTTGTTTAACACATCTTTCTCAGCAAATGCAGTAAATATATAAAATGTTTAAATTCTTTTTTCTTTTTTTGAACGGTTATTTTAGGATTTGAGAAATAATTAATCGCAATAGTTTTCACGTAATTTACATTGTGTATGTGTACTGTACATATTACACAAATGCTAATTAAATGTTTTGGTATCAGAAAAACGTTGGTTTTGGCTTTTGAACTTAATTTACCGAAATAAAATACTTAATGGCCGATAGCTATTTTTCCCGCATTGCACGTTCTCATTTGTTTTCGAAAGAATGTTGGTCAGTTTTCTAAAAGTTACGCAATAAATTTAATTAGAAAGTAAAAAATTCATTCTTGTTCTGTGGGGCAAAATGATTTATTGAAACAATTTGATTATGGATCATTATTGTAACGGTAAACGTCATATGAGGAATGAACTTTTATTTTTAATGTGCATGTTATTTAGGTAATTGTAATTGTAATACGATATTCCAATGTTTTACTGAGAATATGTAACTTTTTTGCTCTGCATTGTTATAAAAGATCAAATTCCACCTTTCTTCTTTGTTTTGGCTGAATGGGTTACCAAGCATATTGTTGCAATGCGTAAAGGTCGCATAAAGTTTTTTAAATGAGTGTCGCGCATAAATAATTAATTAGCAACATTCCACTTAGCATGCCACATCCGTCGCTCTTTAAAATCAAAGTGCGAGTATTGTTTCAGACTTCAGTGCTGTATTGAAGAAAATAAAGTATGTGTAACCTAGATATACAAATCACCTACCTTAGAAAAAATAAAAAGGCTTTTACCACTTTACTGATAACACACATTAATGTCTATAAACTCACTAGATATCAATAATAAAATCCGTAGTTGTGGTTCCATATTTTTGGCAGTTAGATACTGCCACTGGTTGCACTTTCATTTTAGTTAATTCTTCTTCGTTTTTGGGACTCGAATTCATTATTATGCACAAATAACCTATAGGGAATCCATAAGAAAGATTCATAATCGGTCAACACAAAATGTCAGGATCAACTGTTATTTTAATATGTAAATCATTTCGAATTTGATTAATTACTCTATAGATATTTTTTTATTATACTTTTCATGATTAAATAATATACCTATATTTGCATTGAATATGAATATTTTAAACAAGACAGAGGAAGAATAACGGATCGAGGAAAAACTGAGTATTTTGGTTTTAACATTTAAGCTTTGTAATCATAAGAAAATCAACAATAAAATATTAAGGAAAACAAAATTATTTATGACAGTAATAAATTTTATTAATAACGTTTTCTACAACCTAGTGTCATTAACTAAACTACAAAATACTAAAAAGTAGTGAGATTCATATAACAAACATTAAAAATTCAGTTAAGTTCACTTAATAAATATAAAACAACTATATTACTAATGGATGGAGTAATATGAACTTACTAGGAAATAATAGTTAACGTTGTTTGGGTGAAACAAATAACTATAATTGCATTAACTTAAAGCTGCAAATAGGACTTTTATAAAACGAATCAGTGATTTTTCTTAATTAAAGTAACAGCATAATAAGTAAGTATATTTATACTAAAAGAAATTGTAAACTTTGTTTTGTGTTAATTAGGATATTCTTATTTTTGGCTTTAGTTATTGGTAATCTTATATTATGTCATACAAAAAATCTATAAGTTTATTTCCTACAAACTATTCTGCGGACTAATTTTCACTACAGAAGTAAGGAAAGTTGATTTTTACAAATCTCAACTTTTATTGCAAAGTATAACTGTGATGGGTATACAATATTCCATATGTTTATTAACATAATTTCTAATCTAATTTATTAATTTAATCCAATATTGAACATTCAAGACTATCCAGAAGATTAAAAAAAATGCATTGTCCTGAAAATTGTTTACATATATTTATTTTCTGGGTTGTAAAGTAGTTATAAAATCGAAAACCGATTATAAAGATCTTGTCACTTATTTTCACAAACGTTTGGTCCAGTAAATTGAATTCATGTTTGATTTGAATCTATTTCGTTTTCAGAAGCCATGAATAACAGTAAATTGTTGAGGTAGCATACATTTATAAATGTATGTAAAACTAAAAGTGCATACAGATGAAAGTAAAGTGAATCGATTCAATATCCAGTTATAAATTTTATAAAAATATGTTGTTGAAAATAAAAATTAACAAAATTATGTCGAAGAGATAGGAGCATTAAAGTCAGTTAGTTCCACGCTTTGGTCTTCTAAACTGCGCTTTAAATCCTCAATAGTATCTAATATTAGTTGTTGTTTAATACTAACGTTCGATGAGAAAGCATCTCCAATCATTTGTTCATTTAGTTGATTATTGATCGCGTCAATTTGTTCATTAATATTGTTTTTAATGTTTTGTTGGCTCATCCGTAAGCCAGTGTTCCTTGTGAGAGCTGGTTGTTGTGGCACTTCTGCAAAATATTATAATATAATTGGCACAATATACCCATAGTATTTTGTAAAAAATTTCAAATTGATCGGAAAAATAGTTTTAAGTCAAAAGGTCGAAATTTTGCGAAAATTGTAAAATAACAAAATCAGGCTTAAGTTTTTTTATGTCTAGAATTACCTATATAGGTAAATATGTCATCAAAATCCAGGCAGTGGTTTTTGGAAAATGTTGGCTACCGCAATATGTTTTTTTGAAAGAGCTGATAACTTGATACAGACTTTTTTATTAATTATCTTAAAAGCTTATAAAAGTATTGGTTAAGGTCGCGATATTATTAAGTATTAAATAAAAAACACTGTATCTACAACGTAAAAATATCTTGAAAATGCCTATTTTTCACACTGCCTGACTGCACGGGGCCCGACCCCCTTGAAGTACTTGAGAGGAGGTTCTAGTGTTCTACTCAACTCAAAAAAAGCCCAAAAACCGCTTAGAAGTGAATTTTCAGATGGACAACTTTTTTTTCCATAATCTATTTCGATCAGTTCAAATAACTTTTTACAGAAGTTTTTTTTTTTTCAAGCGAGTTTTTTTAAAAATCATATGAAAGAGGATGCATTCTTGTATGTTCCCTATAAACTCCTAAAAGCACGCAAAACACGCCGGGCATTTGCTAGATTTCAATAAAGTACTTCGATAAAAGTTTTTTGAACTGATTGAAATAGATTTTGGAAAACAATTTCTTCACCTGAAAATTTCACTTTTGAGTGATTTTTAGGCATTTTTTTTAGCTGGTAGAACCTCCTCTTAAGTCTCAATATTGAAATACATAGTGATAACATTTTTGTATTACCTTTTTCCAAATCAAGACTTTTTTTGATGCGATTAAACGAGGAGCTGCCCTTATAAACCTTTCGCTTGAGGGGTTCACTTTGAGGACAGTAGTTGTGTGTTGAGAACTGATTGCCCATGTCGACCGAACTGAAACACATTAATGATGGCTTCTTCGCATCGAGGAAGTAGTTGCTTCTATAGTTGCATCCATCCTGCACATTCAACTTCTCGCTCTGAATGGTCACGCAAGTAATGTCTTGCTTACAATTAATATCACTTTGCTTCAACTTTTTCGATAGTACAGTTTTTCTGATTTCCTGTTGTTGGTAGGTTTTGTGTTCGGTCTTCAATCCCATCTCGTCTTCAGAATCGGAATCGGAGTACATGGAAAGCGAAGAAGCTTGGCTGTCTATCCTCCGCAAAATCGAAGGCAATCTGCTCGGACTTCTCCTCTGTTTCAAAACTGGAAATTGATGTGATTTTTGGATGTACTCGACAGCGCTGCTGCGGCGCACATATTCGACCGGTGGATTATTTTGATTTATGAAATTCGTGATATGCGTCTTTCTAGGGCTAATGCGGCCACATTTGGGGCTATTAGGTGCAGAACTGGTTTCATATTTTAGCAGCTCTACCCGCTTGTTTAGAGGAATCGTTTCTGGCGATATTTCAACGGCTTCCGTAATCTTGTTTTGCTTGTTAATTTCACGCTTAAATTCAACTTCGCAGTTACGAAGCATTTCAACTCTTTTGTTAGCTGGAAGATTTTGAATCCGGCGTGGACTGGCTGCTGGAGTTTCCCTGGAAGGAACAAAACGTGCGAAAATTGTATGAACAATTACCACAATTTTTTACCTTAGTCCACTTGTTTTCATAGTTACCAAAATTGTTTCAGCTTCATGGATCAGTTGCTTATACTTGACGTCTGCTTCTAGGTCTGCTTTCAGCAGAGCCTTCTCGCTTTCGGCGAATGCGATAACACTTCCTTTGGCATGAACTTCCATTAACGTTAGCGAATTGGAGCGATTCGTTAGAAAAGAAGAGTTTCCCCTGCAGGAATTGCAATTTGATACGATTAGTAATAACAAACAAATTCTACCTTTTTCCATCTGCTGACTTATTTCGGCGCAGGCAAACCGGAGTACCGCCAAGACTCCGAGACTGGCGATTGCTGTACGATTGAGAATTGTCTCTTTCCTTGTTCTCGATACTTTTCTTTCTAGTCTTCATTCGACGTTTTTTACGCTTGGAAATCAAACCATCCTCATTTTGTTTACGGCTTCGACGATACTTTGATGAATGTCGATCAACTTGATAGTTATAGTAGGAGCAGCTGCCGGTGTTTTTATAGGATTCTTTTTCGGCGATTTCTTGAATAGATCCATGATCAATAAAGTCAATGTCCAGTAGATCATCTGTGTCACACTCATCTCCAGCATCTTGTCCTGTGTCCAAATCGGATGGGCAGTCAGTAGGATCAGAATCACTGAAAATAATAGGGATAAATCATTAACATTATTGCAAAAATTCTGCAAAGTAATTGTTTTCGGGATATTGTACAGTTAATTTCCACCAGTGCCCCAGTTGAAGTTGGTATGTTTTATTTTTTATTTTTGATGGTTTGCCTGATGTTCATTCAATCAAATAAAATAAGTTCCAAACATCTCGAAAATTTTTAAAATTGAGAAAACTGCGTAGTTTATGGCATTCAAGATTCAAAAAGAAAAAGAAAACCCTGAATTGTTCAAACATTTTTAAAATCTTCTTTATTTCATTGGCTATTCACCAAAATTGTCTTCTAATTAGTAGTTTGGTGAAAAATTACAAAAAAATCATAACTCAAAAACTATAAAAAATCGTAGAACATATGTATAATGTATACATGGGGGTGATTCGGGTAGCCATTGAGGTGCTCTACCTCTGGACTTCCGCTTGACACTACTTCTTGGGACACCCTGTATAAAAAATTTTGGACCCACCTTAAAATATCCGTTTCTTTTTCATATATATAACTTTCATCAAACTTCCCCATCATTTCGTTCAAAGTAGCATCCTCCTCGCTGTCCTGATGGCCAGGACGATTTGTGTGGCTTTCGGATTTTTGCACGGTGGAGAGTTTCCTCCGGCGTATTGTGCCCGGGGAGAACGTTTCTTGGCCGATTTCAACTTCTGTCGAGGAACTTGTGGGTTCTGAATCCGAAGATTTATCGTTTTTTCTATAAAAAATTACTATTATGTATTTTCAATTCAAATATAATATTAACATCAATTCTAACTCATTTTTATCACTAGCGCCGGCGTCACTACTAGACTTAATTCCTGATGAAGACGAGCTGGCATCTATTTCTATTTTCCCTGTAACAAATGCGGAAATACCCGAGAACGAACTGTCCGTTGTAGAATACCAAGGATTCGTTCGAATTCGACATCGTTGTCTTGGTGAAGGGGCTGAAATGGGTTTAATAAGATTTTTAAAATTGTTTTTACGAATGAGTTGGTAGTTTACATTCAAATCCCTTCAAGCTAGGAATCGGGGTGGCTTGCAGTAACGAGTTCGAGTTTTGAGAGGGAAGATCTTTCGTTGAGCCAATGAATGGATCTGGCATTCCGTGAGGTGGGATCGTATTTTGTCCAAAATCAACATAATCACTCCGACGATGATGATCACCCTGCACGGAATCAAGGTTATTTATAACAGTCTACTTTCTATACTGAATGTTACCACTGGATCTTGGGGAGACATTTCTTCAATTTTATTCAACCCAAATTTGCATCTTGTTGCATCTAAAGACAACGCATTGACGCCTTTCGGAAAGTAGTGCGTTCCAGTTCGAATATTGATGTAGTATTCTGGTGGATTGCACGTCGTACCTGAAGAAATTATAAACGACCGTTGAATAATGTTTTAATTACAGAAATTATTATAATAGATATTGTGGCTGTAGAACAACGAAATTATAATGTCTGTTGTTACCGGGAGATGTGCCATCCGTTGAATATCCTGTGGAATAAGCGCTCTCGGGCGAGGATAACGTGTTGATACCATGTCCTAGCGGATGATTATTTTGAGGGATCTGAGGAGTGTTGTTGGAGCATCTATTAGACCGCGTCAAATTGGTCTTCGGCTCGTACGAATTTCTATACTGATTGTGGTTCAGCTGTTGATAATGTTGTTGATGTTGATAAATTTGCTCATTTCCATTAACATAATGTTTCACAGCTATATTTTTAATAATTTCATTGTTGTTATTTATCAACTGATTACTGTGATCATGATTCGTTGAAACTTGAACATTAGCATTAAGATTATCACAAGAATCAATCGAAGAAAAACATTTTTCATCACTGCATATTTTTGATGGCAATAATTTTCCATACTGATTTTCCGGAGCCGATTGAATCTTTTGGTTTTGAAATCTTGAGCGAAGTTTACTCGCGTTTTCATTCTGTTTTACAATCAATGTTTTATTGGAGTTATCGCCATTTTTTTCGAATCGATTATCTTCCCGTTCAATTGCAATTTTTCCATGATTGCTTTTCAAAGACAAAGTTTTATGATGTTCTCTAGAGTTTTGTTGGCACTTGTTGTGTGCGTTTTTATCTTTATTTTGATTAGAATTGTAATCACTATCTTCCACGAAGGTAAAGGAACTTTTCCGGAGAAAATTGCTGGGTGTCCTTGGTGGGTTAGAGCTTAAAGAAGGAGATGGTACGACTATATTTGCGGCGGTTGATGAAGGAGATAATGATGTATGACTTCGTGGATTTTGTATGTGTATTACATGATCTGATATTGGTGATAGTCCTGATTCTCGTTGAGGCGATTGCCATCCAAAACGACTCGCGGTCTGCACGGGAATTATGTCAATTGAATTAAACATAAAAATAATATTGCATTTGGATATTTTCCACTGTCTTCTTACGTGATTTTGTATTGGTGAAACTTCGCTTCTTCGAGCAGGACTTGCAACGGAAGGAGAACTTCCAATTGTTGTTGGAACGAGTACATCTCCTTGTAGGATATTTGCCTTACGCCCATTGTGGTTTCCACTTGTCGGTACATTATTGCTAAAGGAAGACGATTTAAATACATATTTATAAATTATTGCTTATTGATAAATCGAAATGAGCACCAATTCAACTTTACACACCTGCTGCTATTTTTGTTCTTATTTCCCTTCTTTCTTGGTCGCACTATGTGAGTTTCCATCCACGAACGAATTTTTGAACCAAACATTATTCGCGTAACTCACAAATTAATTTGGATTTACTTATATTTCAATACAATACAATCGCTTTACATGAAATGTGAAAAAGAGTAAACAACAACCACGTTTTGCCTTTTTGGACGGAATTTTTAAATAGCCTCCCTGTCGGTTAATATAACCAAAGTTCCCAGGGGAGCTTGCCTGCAAATCCCAGGATGTTATTATAATTCGTACATATTATAATTCGTTAAGAAATATTTAATTGCTCCCATTAATATTTTATGTTTTACTAAAAAATGTTAAAGTAACTTCATTGCATGCGTAATAAAGTTCATGATAACCAAAACCAAAGATAACTATTTTCCCAAATTACCCTAATCGAAATTATCCATGAATTTTAACGTGATTACCGAATATTTAGATAAAATGAATAACATTTAAATATCGACACGTACTTTTATATAATATGCAATTATGCATATAGTGCATATTTATCATATTTATAGAGAGAATTTGCTAAAAGTTTAATAATTCTTAGAAAAAAAGTATGTAAAACAACAAATACAATTCACCATTGTCGGTACTTGAACCATTTAAATTTTTATGTTAATTTTATATGAATAACTTTAAAAATATATGAATACGGAAATTAGTATATTATTGAGCATGAGCACCCTTTGACTTTGAATGCATTATAAAACATACCTACACTACACAAAAGAACAACCGGAAGTAATGAATTTATAACATAGGCCGACAAAAAAATTGCTTCACCCTTTGCAAATAAGAAATTTACTGTTGTCTACACGTATATTAATTTGAGAGCATCTTTTATTATATCTCACCTTATTTACAGGCACAAATCGTAATTAAATCTGCTTTTCAAGAGCATCTCACTCGATTAATATAAAAGAGCAATTGTAGTTTAACTATGCTAAAGCTCTGATAATAAATTCACTTATTGCTGTTTCCAACAACTCTAGTATATTATAACATAGAACAACAGCTATCAAATAATTTTAAATTATTTCACATTTCACTCAGCATTTTACATTCCTTACGGCATTAGTCGAGTCAGCGATTAGTTTTGAGCATCCTTGTTACATGAAAGCTTCGTCAATGCCGCTCGGAAAAGTTGCAGACAATTTGAGAATACAATTATATTGCACCTTAGTTATATTTTGGGAAACAAAACGAAATGATAAAACATGAAATTTTCAAAGAATTATATTTTTACTATATCATCATGAAACAACTGAAAAACTAAAAATGCACAGCGTTGTTAATGTTCGCGCAAAGCACCTTACTCTCGCTACTAAGAACTTCCTCTGGAGCAAACTACATTTAAGGATTCTTCCCATTTATTATCACCCTTGACATTCCCTCGCTTCTCTTATTGTAGGCATGCGTAACATTGATTTCAAATTGTTCCCAGTGGCGGAGAAATTATTTCAGTGTAAGTTTCAAATAAAATAAATCGTGCTTTTCGTGATTCAAATTTTCTATTTCAATCATAAATCATTTCACATTTATAGTTCCGTAAATATTGATTTTAAAATATCGGGATTCTTGAGCATTAAAATTCTTTGCGCTTCCTTTTTGTAACAAAACGACTTTTCTTCCTTTTTTGATAAATGGTAATTTTTTTTAGTCCGATTGTGGGATCCAACTTAATTGATATATTATGTAAATTTGTTACTTGTTAAAATATTGAAAATATACACTACAGTGTGTTTTTGGAACATTTCATAACTAATGATATAAAAATGTTTTGCTAAACGTTTTCTAAACTGAAAAGTAATTTATTTATCCTGCATTAAAATATTTATTTAAATTTAACGGAATTATTTTTTTTTTGTCAGTCTCTCCTGATGAAGGAAATGTTAACAAAAGTACATTTAGAAAGTAATTGATTCACTACGTAATTTGTTTAAGGGATTTCTCTCAAGGGGGTGGCTGGGGGAGGGGGTTGAAATTTTGAAACAATTATAGCTCGGCCCCTATGCAGTTTAGAGAGAAACTTTATGTGCATAAATTAGAGTACTCTCTATAAAGTTTACGGTGACACCCCCGATTCGGGAGTTGTGGAGGTGTGGGTGGTGGCGCGAGTGGGGTATCGTCTTGTGGGATATCGTTTAAAAGCTCTTGAAGAGTAGTTTATAAAACAATAACTAGTAACTCGATTTTGAATAAAATTAGCCCAATAAATACAATGAAAATACTTCAAAATCTACCTCAGCCTATATAGGCCTGCCGAAAGGGATTTTTTTTTACTACAATATTAAGAAAATGGTGGCGATTTGAAAAAAAAATCAATTTTTTCCGTCCTGTTTTCTTATAAAAACATTAATAAAAAATGCAAAATTTAAATTATTGTAAAAATGGTACGTAATTCTGTTACTTAATGTTTTCCGAGTATCTGAACCAATTTTCAATTTGATCGGTCAAACACAGTGGTCAGCAAAGTGTAAGCCATTTTCAAAAAACTGTTAATTCGTAAAAAACGTGTTTGAAGTTTTGAAATATTGTGTTTAGAGCGCGTTGACCGAGTGCCGAATTAAAAACACGTTTAAAATGATCGAATTTCCAAAAAATCCTTTTACAGGATCAATTATACCTATAATATAGATAAGGAATCTGCATAACACAAATTGCTTTAAATGTTTTATTAAGTTTTAAAACTTTAAACGTAGCCCAGGGTGATAATATAAAAATAATTGTGAGCAAAATAAGCAGTTAACATTTTTATATATTCATTTATACTTTTATCTCATAAAAGTAGAAAAGAAAAGTGAGAAGGAAATACCTCTTTTTATATAGTATTTTCATTAAACCAGCGTGATAATCATTAGTAATTTATTAATACAAAAACAAATTTTCTATACTAACATTTAAGTTATCATATATTATACATTTTAAGTTATTGTTTAGATAAACCTTCCCATCGATCAGGAACGGAGGAAAAATATCTATCCATTGCCTCGATGAACCGCAATTTATATCGCTGCGGTGGTATTACAGTTGGCAGCTTCCCTTGTCCACCGAGCAGTCCAGATTGTTTCACAATTGACTCTATACGTTTGTCAAAGGTAAATGTACGAATATAGTCTATTGAAGAGAGATGTTATTAATAAAACGTAAATAACTATTTCTTAAATAAATACCTATAATTCCTAGAACCAATACATTCTCCTTTTTATCCAAACCGGCGAGCAACGAGTAATCCATGATTTCATTCCGCTCCAGGAAAGAAGAATCACGATTGATTGCTTCTCTTAAAATAGTTTTACTATGCGATAAAACGTACAGAGGCTCGAACCAGGACACTAGTGAAAAGTTAACCAAATGTTAAGATAACATTATATTTATCATTTATTTAACAACGTACTCTGAATGAAGTTTTGGTCAAGTAAAACAGTTTCTGCATTTTGATTGGTTGTTTGATTTGTTGTATCAACCAATCTATTTCTTTCTGATCCTTTTAAGTCGAATTTCTTTTTAATATCGCAATCGTAAAACAAATTTTCCATCACCAGAAGGGTTTTTTCTTGGACCGAACTAGAATTATTTAAACAGTGATATGAATTCGAAATACGTTGCATAACTTACTCTTTTCTTTTTATTGTGACTCTGTACACGCCCAAAATTTTCGCCAGAAGGGTCGGTTGATTTTGCAGTAAACACTTGTTTATGTATTCAAAATAATTTGAAGCGAAATTTTCAAAAATCCCAATGTCGGTTTTGCTCATTTCCTTCAATACGAAACGATCATCTGGAATCACCGATTTGATGAGTTTAAAGTTCCACAATTAAATGAACGAATTAATGAATTAATATTACATACCCAACGTTTTACTGAACTTTGATCCGCTTTTTCCTCCCCGAGCCTCCCATTGAACACTTCTGCAAAGAGATCTAGCGAAAAATACACGAACTTCATCAGCTTCACTCAAGATTTGAAAGTGGTCTTTTGGGGTCTCAAGAGTTTTGGATGGAGTTAAGTTGCTTGCACTCATCCTCTTTAGCAATTCGGACTCAGATGCATTGGAATTTTTTTGCTGAGAAATCCTAATGTGCTCCCGTTTCTTGCTAAGCTCCAAATCTTTGTAAACACTCTTTTCTAGCTTTGGAGGTTTCAACACATTCATCCGTAAAATATCGAATTCTTTAGCGAAATAAATCTTACACATAAACGACATTGACGAATCCTGTTAAAAACGCTAATAAAATTTCTGCAATACATTTTTTAAAAATACGTTAAATACTTGAAAGGATAGATCAACGTGGAAGTTAGATTTCGGTTTCTTGTCGTCATCTGGTTTGGCGGATTCTTTTTCTTCACATTCAAGAGTGCTAAAAATAGGTTTTAATTATATAAAAAATGATTTCGTTTACATTCTTACCCATCCTGAGATTTCCGCTTTATATTGGGACTATTATTCACATCACTGTTGTGGCCTGAATTAGCCACCGAATTTTCTTCAATTGCCTTCTTGTATGCTACAGAAACCAAACTATATGCAATGATCGAGCTGAGATCCTGATCATGCACAAGTATGGGGAAAATTCCTAGAGGCAAAGTCAAATGTTCGTTTGGCGAAATTGGTGACTGTAAGGAGTTCACATGACTTGTGGAGGGCAACAGCTGGCTTAATATTTGCTTGATTGATTTCTTATCAGAGATGTTTTCAACATGCTGCTTTGGAATGTTTTCGCGGGATTTGGTTTGCACTGATGCAGCCTCGATACGGGCAACGTCTGCAGAAGATTCAGTAGCACTATCAACTCTAATTGAATCATCAGTTTCCGTCGTTACATTCGTTTCAAAAATAGGAGAATCGTGATCAGATTTCAAATCCTCAGTGCATATCATGCCTGCATCGATTTGCGAACTAGAATCTTGTTTCTGATAGATTTTCGTTTGATTTGTAACATCGTGCAATCGAAGTCCCCACAGTTCAATACTTTCCGCTAAGGCCCTCTTGGCCATCAGCATAGCATCGCTAATATCATAAGAGTGCACATTTGGTTCAATAAGTAGAGTATGAACAATTTCAACGTGCTGCCGGAAAATTAGCTGGTCGTCAGTTAAAGTTGCTTTTAAAAGGTTTATTGTTAAGCATTCATCTTCAGTTGCTAACTCTGCTAATTGTTCATGAATTTTGGAATAGACTTCGTGTCCTTTTACAGAGAAGTTCTTAATATCCTCACCGACTTGCTTGTTGTCGAAGGGTTTTGGTTTCTTTAAATGCAAAATTAATGGTGGAAGAAATATTTCCCATAAATTGATTGGTAAGTATTTGAACTTGGCGCAAATGCCTTTGTATGAAAAGTAGTGAATGTAATCTTTATGGAGCGAATGACTGCAGCTATTGTTAACTGAATTCTCTTTCTGCTCATACTCCTTGTCATTCTGAGAACTATCAATAGCTCTTCTTTTATAAGCATGAGCGTGAAATCGTAGTTCTAGGTATTTGGCAAAGGATAAGCAAGCTGTGTCTTGCGATAGAGGCACGGTTGGTGTCGTTTCCTTGCAGTGTTGGCACCAAGAAGTTAAATATATTTTATCTGTGTCATTTTTATTCGCGTCTTCAGTTAGGGAAACGTAGACACAACCCATTGAGTGAACATATCTGCAATAATTTTAATTAACATTTGTTTTTAATAGACTGCAAGCAACCCACTGACCTTCTAACGTGACCCATCATTGGAAATTTACAAGTCCGGCAAATGTTGCAGCTACGAAAGCAATACCTTTGTAAAAATTGTCCCAGCATTATATCCTGCTGGCCATAAAATTTCATATCCAAAAGTGTCGGTTGCGCACAAACCGATATCGAACTTGGACTGTAATAAAAACTGCAAAACAGTACTGGAAGACGTTGGTGATTTTCTAAATCTAAAGCGTCCTTGTATACGTGTTCATCCTTCGTCTTTTGGATGTTTTGTTGAGCGTTATGTGCCCGCAAAACTTTTACCACTGGAAGATGACAATTAATATTATTACAAGAATGCAAAATATTTAACATAGCTTTACTTTTGTTAGTTTTTGGATATTGTCCACCAAAAGCACGAAATTCCGCCAGTAAAGTCTGCAGTTCCCGGTTATCAATTGGCGTAGTTATTTTGTGTTTAATAAAGTTATGAGTAGGTTGCAACTTAACTGCACTATTCGTTTCAGTTAAGTTTACTTCGTTGTTGCAGGGTTTTTCATTGGAGTCAGACCACTGTTTGGAAAAGTATAACTCATTTGGAAAGTGCTTCCTCAACAAACATTTGCGACCTAGTTCCGTTTCCAAGTACGGCAACGGGAAGGAGACAAAGGGGCTAACTGAAAGAACTGTAGAGCTTAGGGCTGTACGAAAACGATTATGGTATGGTGTTTCTACAGCAAATTCTACAGTATTCTCTGATTCATATTTAGTGGGCGATAGTTCTGGAGCACGAAGGGGATCCGTGAAATCATTGACATTTTGAATAGTAATTATTTTGTCTTCGGATTTTCGTTCAGTTAATCGTTTCGTCGACGTGGAAGAGGAAACTGTTTTCCCGGTACATTCATCATTTTGTATTGTTATCGATTTATTATCCTTTTCTTCATCCATTAGATTTACGTTCTCTTTATCTGAAGGGGAATGCTCTTTGGAGTCAAATATCAGCATCTTTGGAGAAGGTGGTCGAGCAAATTCATCGAGAAGGAAGGACAACTCTAATCGCCAGTTATATCTAACAATAAGCCGTAAATATTTTAATACCTTCAGTTGAAGTTTTATTAAATATTCTTACCTGGCGTATACCAATAGTGAAGCTGCTTTTTTCACCCTAGCCAATTCACTGTAACTTGCTCCTCGAAGTAAGCAACAGCAACTAGGAGGGCAAGAGTAAATTTCAAAAAACATCAATGTTTTCCGACCACCTAATAAGAATCCATTAAATGATATACTGTTACTGATTAATATACTACTCATACGCACCACTTCCATCATTGAAGTTCTTAATGTAGAAGACATCACAAGTACCTAGTTTCGGTTTGCCTATATTGGACTCAATGGACGTTACTATATCGCAATGCAGACATCGTGCCAATCGTTCCATAACAGAACTCTTAACATCCAGGACCAAAGTGATGCCGTGAGATCGTAGCATTTCTTGGGCGATTCCTGCTACATTTTTGTGCACAAGAACAACATTTGGCTTCAAACTTAATATTCTTGCAGTCACATTTCGCAAATACTCCTTTTCCTGGAGGAGTAACGTCGCAATGCTCACAAACTTCCCTTCCACCCTTTCGTAAACGATTGGGCACTGAAGTAGTAAAATCTTAGGCTTCTCTACTCTGGTTGCCATTTCTTTGTGGGCAACGTTTTTTGTGAAAACAACTCCTCCGATAAGTGAGCAATCGGATCGTGTGCCTCCTGGAACTTTTTTGAAATTCACGTAATTACGAATGTCCATCAAGTCACTGCTGGCGTATTCCGATCGAAATTGATTCACTGCTCTTGCACATAACGTAATGAGAAACTTTGACCAAGATTGGTCTAAATTCAAATTCCGCAGGACTTGGCTCAGGAGGAGTTCTTCGTGATCGCAATATACTTCTACAAGCTCTTTGGCGGTGGTTGTTGTTGAACGCATTGAATTTTCCCACTCCATCTCCTGCGTCGACTGGAAACCTATGCTATTCAAGCTTTTTGGTACAAATGGTTCTTAAAAATAAAAATGATTATAATGTTTTATTTTTATATTATTTTTACGCACCTTCATACTGAGATTCTTCATCTTCTGTTGCCCTACTTAAATGAACAGAATTCGCTTCGTAGTCAATGTCTAGTTGTAACTGACTTCCCATTGTAATTTCGCTTTTATGCACCAATTTGTAGTGCAGATTCTCATCGAAACCAATGTTGTCGGAATCAGGCACTAACGGCACTAAGAATCCTGCTTCAAGCATTGCGTTAAGGATAGCAACGGCTTGAATATTATTCGAGGACTTCTGATTGGTAATTAGAAATGATATTAACTCTGAACCGTGACTCTGCAGTGGCAACAACTGAATCATTTCTTCGTGCAATGTTTTCAAGGAATTCGACTGCTGTAAAATATTTTTTCGATCCGCATTGGACAAGTTCGTTATTTGATTAGCCACAAAATTTTCTTCTTGATATCCAACAGATATTTTTCTATGGGTGGCCATATTTCTAACGGACAGAGTGTTATGTTCTTGGTCTTGGTTTTGCGAGAGCTTATTCGAAAGGTCATCCTGAAGAGCCTGCAGGTCCGCTTTCATATCCTGTGTTATGTCCCGAGATTGCAAATAACTCAAAACTAATTTAGAGCAATAAGTGCACACTTTTAAATCACCTGCAAATGGAAAGTACGATAACTCAAATTGAAGTTTTCATTCTATTTTTTTCTACTTGCCTGAACATCTTATAATTTTTCCTGGAACTACCTGATTACAGCATTTTGAACAGAATATCTGGCCACATAAACGACAGTGATGCTTCCGTCTGAATGTTGAAAATTTCTGATTGCAATCGTAACATTCTTTAGCTTTCGAGTCTGGCATCCAAAATCGCTGCAATTCGGTGTCCTTGTAGTTTCTGAGATTCTGAATATACAAAAGTTGTCCAAAACATGTCCAATGCAATGTATTATTTTACTTACATTGTTCCTTGCTGCAACTATGTTACTAATACGTTTGAGTACATTCAGCATAGTTCTTCCCTCCGCCGCAGCACTCAGAGCATCATCAAGCTGAATGAAGGGATGAAAATATTTTTGATTTAAAGAAACAGATTTTTATCACTCTACCTTTTCACCAGTTTCTGAGGTGTCTTCCGTATTCGATGAAGTGCTTGTTGAGATAGATTTATCAATCGTAACTTGTACATTTGATTGCTTTGTGGAATTAATACTTGAACTGGAACTTGTGCGAGATATCCCAGGCAAATTAGAACCGCCTTCGTTAGCCTGAGATCCTGAATTTTCAAATCCCGATGCATTGTGTAATTCATTTACTGTGTTATAACTTGTGTTATAAACGTTTGTCAATTTATTTACGAACTTCGAAAATAAAGTTTCGGACTCCTCTTCAAAATCTCGGGCAAATTCTGTTAGCTTAGTAGGGGAATGTAAATTGCGATTCATTTTAGGAATATATTAATGTGTTAAGAAGTACAATATTTGAAATTCAATTAGAATATCTTTCCAGTAGTTATATCTAGTTTTACGCCCCAGTAATGTTCACTTGATCAGCAATTCCCAGCTCAGGTGCCAACGAACTGAGTGCTAAGTCAGTCCATCGCTGTTCCTGGAAGTTTAGTTGTTGTAATAATCTAATTTCATTTGCAACATCCACAGATCTGTTGCTTTATTTGTTCGTGGAAACTATATGGAATCTCTGATAATGAAATCGACCTTGTTCACCCCTCCTTACCTGCTCTGTGAGAGTTAGATGCGAGTCCCCACTATCAGCTTCTGGATCAGGAAGTTTATCAGCTGGAACTTGGATTTGATCATAAGGCAATGTGTCTTCGCGCCACTCGCTATCGATAATATCAAGTAAATAACCATCAGGTGGTGGCTGAAATAATTCAAATGAAAATTTACAAACGCAATTCTCAATGTCCATTGTTTACCTGGCTATCCATAATTCACTAGATTGGATGTATTATTTTAAACTGGCCATTAACAAAGCCTATAGCAATAATAAATCTTACGTAAATGCTTAGTTGTTTCCGTTTCCAATAATTGTTGAATAAACGATAATGCACTGTAACCCTAAACACAGAATTCGCGAATTATTTGTCAAACGCAAAGCTGTTTTATATGAAACAGCTGATATAACAGCTGTTTTAAATACATACTTCTAGTACAGTCATGAACATGATTGGTAATATATTAATTTTATTACAATTAGTGCTGGATAATGTGGGATTTCTTATTTCGGGGGAATTTTGGATATCAAAAATTTAGATACGGAAGAGGGACTCTGCTCTTTCGATGAAAGAAAACTTACGAAATCCCGAATCTAGGAAAAATGTATAACACTGGGTGGCGCATAAAGAATGGGCACTTTTAAAATAAATAAAAATCCTAGCAATGTTAAATGGTTTTTATTACTTATATGAATTCTGTAGCTTATACCTACTTTAAAATATGCTCCGCGAAATTTCAATTCTACAGTCCAATGCAATAATATAATCCTCAATGAGAACAGTACTAGATCTGGAAAGTCACCAAACTTGTATATAACTTAAACATATGGTCCAACGGAGCTTCACCTAACCTCCGCTTGGAGCGCTGACTTACATCTTGCAACCAAGATGACATTTCTGAAGCGATAACGAGCTCGTTTTGTTTTGTAACCATGCCTGCACTTTGTAAGGCAAATTGTGGTAATAAAGCCTCGCTAAAGGTGCTAATTGTTATAATTTCAATGTAATACTGAATTAATTTAACATGTTCTGCGTTAATTATTCCAGAGACCCAAGACCGGAGATGCTCTGTGCAGAGAATGTTTCTTTCGAGCGTTCGAGCTGGAAATTCATCAAACAATCAAACAAAATAATTTATTTACAAGGGGTGAGAAGGTGGCAATAGCTGCAAGTGGTGGAAAAGACTCAACAGTGCTAGCATACGTCCTTAAATTGCTTAATGATAAATACGATTACGGACTGAATCTCGTTCTGTTGTCAATTGACGAAGGCATAACTGGGTATCGAGACGACAGCTTGGACACCGTAAAGAAAAACCGAGACGACTATGGATTACCGCTTAAAATTCTCTCGTACGAAGATCTATACGGCTGGACAATGGACAAAATTGTTGCACAAATTGGTAGGAAAAACAATTGCACATTTTGCGGGGTATTCCGAAGACAAGCCTTAGACAGAGGAGCAAAATTGTTGGAAGTTGATTCTATAGCCACAGGACACAATGCTGATGATATTGCTGAAACGGTTTTAATGAATATACTGCGAGGAGATACGGCACGACTGCGACGCTGTACGGATATAAAGACGGGAGGTGGGGAAGACTGCATTCCTAGAGTGAAACCCTTGAAGTATACTTACGAGAAGGAGATTGTGATGTACGCGTACTTTAAAAAGTTGGTGTACTTCTCCACAGAATGTGTGTTCGCGCCGAACGCATACCGTGGGCATGCGAGGACCTTTTTAAAAGACCTAGAAAAAGTTCGACCATCAGTTATAATGGATATCATCCATTCAGGAGAGCAATTAACATTTAGGGATAAAGTTAAGAAACCTCAGCGAGGAATCTGCGCCCGATGCGGTTTTGTTTCCTCACAGCAACCTTGTAAGGCTTGCATCCTTTTAGAGGGGCTCAATCGAGGCTTACCGAAGCTGGGGATAGGCAAAAAGTCGAAAGGTGAACGCATGGTGGCTGAGCAAGACCGCCAACTGGCATTAAGGGAGAGAGCGAATCTTGTTAAGAATGATTTTTAATTAAACTGATTTAAAAAAGCTTCGTGTATTTATACTTGTAGATATAATACAACAAACCTTACAAGATTGTTCTCTTCTTCTTTTTCTTTAACTTTGGATTATTGGATTCAACTGTATCCTCTGCTTTTGCAGGCTCCTCATCGTCGCTTGGTGGTCGAAGGAAAATCAATGGACGCTTAGGAGTCTCTTTAGTTGCGGTTGTTTGCTTCGGTTTTTCAAACACCTTAGCTACGTACTTCGTCGCCTCTTCCTTTTTCTTTTTGAGTTTTAATTCTTTTTCCACGTCGGTTGCTGGTGGTGGTCTTTTGATTCCCTTTGGAGGATTGTTTACTTCCTCACTAGTTTCAGCATTTTCTGTTTCTTCTAGAGTTACTTCGTCTTCAACATTTGGTTCTAAAAAAATTTAAATTTGCCCAATCTTATTTGAAAAATCATGAATTCATTCTTACCGTCGTTATTTTCTGGAATTACATTTGAGAATTTCTTAAGTTTCGCAACAAAGAAACCGTCCATGTTGTTGGTATGAGGATACACACGTCTTGTTAGTTTCAAACTGGGATGGAATCGATGGTGCTTGTAATTGACAAAACCCTCCTTTCCTAAATCCAACCCAGTCGGAACTAATTTAACATTTCTCTTCTTCAAAGCGTAATCAATAACCCATTCGTTCTCCTCCGGTAAAATAGAACAAGTCGAATACACTAAGTACCCGCCGGTGGCCGATTTCGCGTTCAAACAATCAATGGCTGTTAGGAGTAGTCTCCTTTGCAGGTTGTAGCACCGTTGCACGTCAACTTCAGACTTTGAAGTTTTTACACTTGGATCCTTTGCTACGACTCCAGTGCCGGTGCATGGAGCATCAAGCAGTACTCTGTCAAAGCCAGTTAGAATATTTTTCAGTTTAATTCCATCTTCGCAACTGACAACTGAGTTAGTGACTCCCAATCTATGGAAGTTCCCCACGACTGCCTTAATTCTTTCCCTGCTTGCGTCGTTGGAGAATAACACTCCGGTGTTTTTCATTATGGATGCGATGTGAGAACTCTTACCGCCGGGGGCTGCGCACATATCCAAAATTCTCTCGTTTTCTTGAGGAGCCAGGGCCATTACTGGCAGGAAACTCGACGCTCCTTGTATCATGTAGTGGCCTGCTAAATACTCTGGTGTGGCTCCAAGCGGAACTTGGGAGTTGTAAACAACTAAACCGACCTTCGTCCATTTGTCCAAGGGATCCAGATTTACACCTCGATTAATTAGCGCTTCTGCAAGGTCACGGCGACGAGTCTTGAGCGTGTTAGTTCGAATAGTAAGCGGTCTTTGAACCTAGAGAAACCTCTTTATTAATCCCATAAGGTTTAAATAACGAAACTTACCTCAGATGCTTCTAAATATTCCATCAATTCATGAAGAGGGAAAATATCCATAAGTTTTTCCATTAAAAATTCATTGTAACTATAATAAAGGCATAAATCCTTTCTCAGTACTTCCACGTACTCCTGTCGACTCCTACCTTCTTGGCGGTAGGTCTTAAAGTCGGATAACACCAAGCTTATATCCTTTATCCTCTGCTGAACTTCTTCCAAGGTCACAACTTTTTCCTCATCAACTTCTTCAGGAAATTGAAAGACTTCCTGATTTTTTACATTCATTTGCATTTCTGCCTCTGCTAGTTCATCGTCCTCTTTCTTTTTTTTCTTAAGAATCTTATTTGCTTTCTCAATAGGTAACTTATCGTCATCGCTCGAATCTGACTCAAAATCATCATTTTCTTCGTCCTCATCGTCATCTTCCGATAAGTCTCCTAATTTACCAATTTTTAATTTTTGACCTACCCCACTTTCCTCTTCAACATCATCACTATCAGTATCATCAATTTCCTCTTCACTGTCGTCCTGCACACTTCCATTTTCTATTTCTGATTCACCACTTTCATCTTGTTTTTTCAACGGCTTCTTTCCAGGTTTTTTAGGTTTGAGCCATTCTTTATTTTCGTCCGTAAAGCCTTTGACTGGTAATAATTTATTATCATTAAGCTGAATAGGCTTTTTATTTCCATTTTCAATCGATTTTTTATTCGGATTTTTGGCGTTCATATTTTTCTTCTGCGTGACTTTTTCCTTTATTTGTTTTTTCTGCAGGCGTTTAGTCAACCGTTGTTTTTGTCTATGGGATAGTTTTCTTTCCTCCTCATCTTCACCTGGAGCTGAAAATAATAAAAACAATATTTAAAAAATAAATACTTGTGACATATACAGTAAAAAATTGATATTACCAAAAGTTTGTTTTATAAACACTGGAGGTCCTTGTTTTTTAGTCTTTTTTCCAGGTCCCTTTTTAACGCTTTCCGCAAAATTCGCCTTCCTTCCCATCTTGAGGGATAAACTATAGCCGGAAAATTAAATTGGTGTAGTTTACAACAGCACGTGTTGCTAAACTGTCAGTTTTGACATTTAAAACTCTTGTATTTGGACAACCCTGACAAAAGTGGGGAAGAACGATTCAGCGGCTCAGCACTTTTTCCATTCAACGTTTTCAGCGGTTCACCTTCAAGTTTTAAATGCAATTTCATTTCAACATAACAATTCGCATTAAGTAATGTCTTAATTGCTTACAATGTAATACAAGTTTTTAAAAGTATTTAATATATTTATCGAGGTAAACAAAACTTTTTAACTAGGATTATTTTATGTTATTAAACATTTCTTATTTCGCGGCTGTTCAAATTCTTGCAGCTTCTGATGTGAGAGTAAACGTAGTAATAGTTTCGAAATCAAAATGTTCCCCCATCGAAAATGGCACGTAAAATCAAAACTCAACAGCCAACATAATAAAAATAAAAGTGAATATTATCAAACATGGCGATTTAACTCGAGGTAATTTTTAAAATATCGAAAGTGCTGTTTCGCATTGAGTTTCATTTCAAAATATGAAAAAATCTTAAATATGGAAAATTGGTACACCGTTGACCAAACCAAACACATTTTGTTTATGAAGTTCTGTTAAAAATTTTTCTATTTGTAACTATCAGTGTATTTTTAGTGATGATAAAAACATACTCCATACTGCATGTCTCCAACAAGAAAACTGGATGTATCCAACATGCCACTCTCCTTGGACACATTGGTACGACAGTTTCTTTTACTGGGATGATGAAATGTAAAGATTTGTAACAGGCAGAACATTTGCCAAGGATAAGGATTCCTTAGATCTCTTCTCAATGCCGAAAGGATCAAAGCCTATTCTCGCCCTGAACGAAAATAGCAAGGACTATGCCAGGAGTAAGTGGTGCTATACAGTATGTGGTCGTCTGCAAACCTGTCCGCCTCTAGTACAATTCCGTATTCAACCACCTACTTTTCGAATAATTCGAAAATTTTTTTAAAACAATTCGGTAAATTCGGAACCTTCTTTACTGTATATATCGTTATTAAACATTGGCTTTTTAATAAAAGCAATAATAGGATATTGCTAATTTTGTTCACGTTTTAATGCAACGCTCTGTGGAGAACGCTCTCTGGTGTGTGGAACGGACTTTGTATGCGGGGAACAGAATGGCAGAACGATATATATTTGGTTAGATAGCAAAATAGGTATTAGGTAACATCTGTGATGACTACTAATAGTCCAATAAATTAGCTAATTTATCTGTAAAGAAGCATGCGTATGCGATTTTGTGAAATTTTTCGTTATAGGTAAGTTTATTTTAAATATTTTAGTTTTTGATAGTTTTACGTTATGCACATTATTTTATGTCATTATATAATTTTAACTAAATATTTATACAAAATTCATATCGATTTTATTGATTTTAATCAAAGTCTATGTTCTAGAACGTTCTTACAATCCAATTTTTGAACATAAGATGGAAATTTATATAATTAATTTACAAATTTTTATAATTAATAAATTCAGAAGTGTAGAGTAAGTGTATTGTATTCTTTTTGGCTATAGTGAATAGTCGTCATGTGACTAAAGTTGTTGTTTAATATGATAACAATAATAATTAATTTAGTTTAAAATTTCTACCTTACTGAATCTGCAAACACTTTATTAACTTTGCTCTGTTAGACCGTTACAATTTACACTTTACAGTGGTGTCATGATATCTGGTTTTTTAGAATTTCTTGGATTTTTTTTTGTTTATCCCAATGCAATGGTAATTTGATTAGACACTATATAGAATATAATACATATTATGTATTACATAATTATACAATTATACATACCTATAATTTTTGCAACAAATCCTGTTTTTTAAATAAAAATTAAATGATTATTTTTCATGATTAAATCATACTGGATGGGTTAAGCATACAATCTTTTTGTTGCTGTTACAGGCCCTGAGTACATGCGGGGCCCCGGGCATTTGCCCCGGTTGTCCCCCTTTCGACGGCCCTGGCGGTCTCTGCCAAAACCTTCTTATAATAAATAAAATTGATGTTTACATCTGAAAGCTTTTTCATTTCATTCAAATTTACGCTTTGCGCATGGGCGGCTTTTTTGAGCAGCGAGCGGTACAATGCAATTGAGGCGAGAGCATTTTGGAAAGTTTTCCCGCGTTGTTGTGGGTGGCAAGATGGTTTTCCCCATTCCAGGTAGCCAGTGAAAAAATATATAGAGAAGATTTCCGAGGGTGCTCGGCTGATCCACAGCCACCGGGAAAATTCTCCAAGAAAGCAAGCAGTCATCAAAGTTGATTCGGTTGCTTCATTTCGCGTGTTTCAGCCGGAGGTTTCCTGCGTCTCCATCCGATGGTGGATCTGAAGTTTTTGGGGCTGTGGTGTGTGTTTGCCGGTTAAGTTCTCTTTGGTGTTAAAATTTCCTGTGGTGGTGGTCAAAATTGAATACTCAAAGTGGTTCTACCGAAATAAAATTATTGTTATATAAAGTATTTTTGGCGGGAATAATTGAATCTATTTTGACGGTTTTGTGAATTTTCTTCAATTTATTTTTCGCAAAATAGATAAACCAAATTCACACATTTTCGTGGAGAAAAAAATCCCTCGGCGGACTCGTTTGTTTTCACTTCAGCAAGAACACAACAAAGCACCAGGGCGCGATTCTCTGGTAAGTGAAGATTGCGAACTGAGAGGATTTGTTTTTAAGAATGCTGTGGTGTGGTAAATATTTAAAATTAAAAGGTCCTAGAGAATATTACATATTCATTACGCTTGTTACAACACGCAAATCATTCGACTGAAGTTGAAGAGGGTGAACATCCCTTCTGAAAACAAGGGTGTTTCAGCAATAATTGTGTGTTTGTTTAATGCGTTTCTGTTCTGTTTCAACGTTGCGGATGTTTTCTGTTTTGTGAGTTGATATGAACCTTAAAAATTTTACTTTATCCTTTCGACAAATTTAAAATAGTTCATTGAACTCTTGTAATTACACAAGGCAGATATACGAAGCTTTTTAATCATACTGAAAGGAGGGTACACTGATCCCTTCCGTAATAGCAGTACTTTAAGTTTTTAACACGATTTTATATTAATCGATTGGAAGGGAGAGAATGAGATAAGGAAGAGCTACATAGTCACATTCAACTCGAGAAAAAACCATTTTGAGGGTGTGCATCCTTTTTATCCATTAGAGTGGACCACAAACCATTGTAATCCGTGTATTTACTGTAATCCTGTTTTCTTTCCATCCTTATCCTTTTGTACGTCCGCAAGCATCACTAGTTCATTATTGCCAATATCTCGAACTTAATACAATTTGTTGGTTTTGGCAGCTTTTCCCCCGAAGGATACCACATCACAATTGAAAACTTTTTATTACATTTCACATCTCACTCCCACTCCATATTTGGCACGCACATTCGCACAGGAAATTCTCGTCTATTGAATGATACAATTTCACTGTAATTAAATATAATCTTCCTAATTTGAGATAGGAAATAATCCATTTCAGATGTTATACTACAGGTTTTCAGCATCTTTACATATCCCTTTAACGAAAACTCCAACAATGAACCCCGCCCATTTTAAACACCCCAAGCTCGAATCAAATCAGGACCGCTCAAGTGATGCTCACTTTGTTCGTTAATGCAATTTTAATTAAAGGAAAATGATAATTTCTGAAATTAATTGATTTTCCCACAGATTTTAGTGAAAAAAATAAGTGGAAACACTTTTGAGATCGGCGCTCCCCATTCTGCAAGGACTATTTGTAGGCATAGACGCGAAGTGAAGGTGCAAACAATTTAATATTTAAAAATTTAAGAACTTTAGAGACAGGAAAATTAAACGGTTTTAAGGCTTAAGGAGTGCAAATTCAAACAAATATTTTTATTCATTATCGCTGGAGAGAGTTTTACCAGATAAGTGAACTTTTAACACATTCGAATTGAGGAAAATTAAAATATGTAATGCATTTTCTACAAATTATGTGTATCACAAACAAAAAGTTATTATTGAGTCAATAACATGAAATTTTCCTAGCTCACCATCATCATGCCATGTCATGTATAGTGCTTACTTATTTTTCCTGAAAGCAGCACAGTTCACTGTATAATAATAAAAATTTTCATAGAAGTATCATTAAAAATGGCCAAGATACGAATTTTTTCATTAACAGTATACGTTCCCCTCGAGGTCTCGGAAATTTCAAAAATGTCTGTTTTGCTCACATTAAAAGTGACTATAAAAAAAAAACTAGTTGAGATAAAAAACAATTTGGTATTTCTTCAAAATAGGAGGTGGTGGGTGACAAATAGTACCTTTTCTGGATGATTTGATGTGGAATGACCCTAGAGTAAGTGTAAGTCCATACGAGATGCAACCATTCATTCATAATTGTAGCCAATTACATAGTTGAGCAAGTGCTCGATCTGAAGGCACTTTTAAGGGACGCAGCCAAATGCAGACCATTTTTGGTACCTCGTTGCACAAAATTGCAGTCGATGCGATGCAGCTTATCAAATTTGAGCTGGTTTGTATTTGTGTATGAATAATAATGAGTGCAAATGTATTCCCTATTCATGTAGCTCAGCATCCTGGCACGAAATGTATACTAAAAGTTTATTTATCAAAAACAGCAAACTTGTGTACGTCTTCGGAAAAGTTGCACATGGGGAAGAAAATCACTCAAAATTCCGAAAGTTTAAATGGAAAACACAGGAAGTCTCAGAGTTTTTAAATCCATTGTGATTCATTGCAAACTTTTGCTGATCACTTCTACGTTTTTTATAGACTTCTTTAAAAATAGATTTTTAAGGCGTAATTTAAGTTGCTCGATTTCTGTGCGGATATTCCAGTAAGTCACAATGGAATTCAAAACAATTTGTTGAAATAAATATGTAAAAATTTTAGCTCTCATGAAATTGAGGAATAATTTTGATGCAGCATTTTTTGTTACCTCTAAAAAATAGCAAGCTTTTTAAGCATATGTTTCATATTTAATATGTTTTCTTATAAGGAGGAAAAACAAGGAATGCATACAATTCCATAATTCAATTTGTTGTAAATTCAATGGAAAAATCATAAAAATGTCATGTGATTAATTTGAAATTACAATACAAACACAAATAAATCATTCGTCTTTTCCGTAATTATACTTGGAAATTATAAAAAAATTGACTTTTGTCGTTAGCAAATATAATTTTTCTAAGATAAATACTGCCGAATGAATTTGAATGGCAAAAAGGAAGAATCAAAAGCCTGAAGCGAATTTAAAAAAATTATGAAACTTTGATGTAGAATTTTAAGAAAACGTTTCCAAAATATCATTATTAATGTTGACCTCTTTGAATTCAATCTGATTCCCAGAAGGTACAAGGAGGAGGACTATACGGATATTTCAAGCGAAAGATTTTCAAATATTTGCTTCCAGCAAAGGAGCAAATTTAACAAATTTTTATTCAATTTTTGACTATTTGAACTGCTCATTTTGAAGGCAAAATACAAGCTTTTAACATTTATGTTTTGAGAGAATTTGTTCATCCTAGTCGGGCTGTATTTTTTGTGGGTAAAATTTATGGAAATATATATTCCGGAACAGTAAATATCCTGCAAAGAAGTTGCTTTAATAGAAAGCGTTGCTATGAACATAATATTTATTTATCCGGATAGGGCATCTTTTTAAAAGACTTAATTAATGTCTCGATTTCTTTATTTCAATATCAAAAAAATTCAATCAAATCTTATTTAAAACTAAAGGTAAATACAATAACTGAAATATAAGAACAAATAACATTAAATCCCCTAATTACATAGAACAACTGTTTTTAATAGAATTTGTGTGTATGTTTGTGATATAATTTACGTTGGTAATTGCCCAAACGAAATGCTTTTTTATTGTTTGTTAATAACATACCTCGGTAATTGCCCAAAGTTTCTTTAATTTTTAACAATTATTATATTATATAATATGATTGATATATGTAAGGTTGAGTCCACTCTTTTTTGGGTGTGATAATAATATGATATATTATGTTTTTGGGTGTGATTTCCCTCCCAAAGGTACTTCCTCTTTCTCAATGTGTAGTTTGTTTTACAAATACGGTAATATCCCAATATTTATTTTTAATGTGTTGTTTCAAATATATGGTAATCACCCAATATTTGCTTTTTATTATATTTTCTTACCTCAAAAATAACCCAAAGGCAAGTTCTAAAATAGGGTTATCGCCCTATATTTTAGTTGGTTCCGTCTCGGTGATTTCCCAAAGACTGAACATCGTTTGACGTTTCGCTTTTCCTTTTATACTTGTTTGAAGCGTCAATGGAGCTGATTCTAAGTTTTTTCACGTTATTTCTCCTTGTTTTGATCTTCAGTTCAATTTTTAGACATTTTCAACTGTCAAGCCTGATTTGCTTTCAAAAGTAGAGTGATTTAATGTTTTTATGACAATTTTTTTTAATATGTCAAATGTGACAATGTACCCTTCTTGGTATTTTACAAATTTCAAATAATTTTTGTAATAAATGTTTAAGTGAGTCTTAAACAAGCGTTTTCTGGTGAATCGATTGAGTTATATAATTTTAACATTTCAAATGTTATACTTACAGAAGGAATTTGTTTAACTTATTATCTTATTATCTTATATGCAAATTTTACACAAAGGCTTGTCATTTCAAATTTTATTTTTTCACTATACGATACGAAATTCAAAATTTGTTTTATCTACTCAAAAAATAATTGACCTAAAGTCATGCAGAACAAAAATATTCTATCGAGTACCACTGGATCTGGAGCATGCATATTCCGATTTTCATGGGTTTGGGTAAACCTCGAAAAGTTTAGGAAATATGATTTTTTATTATTTTTATTAGACAATTTTTGCTCCAAATTTCATTGATTTGTTTCGAGCTGTTTTCGTGGACGGATTTTTTGTTTAAATATTTGTTTTTTTTTTATCTCCATAATTGGAAATAATAAACCAAAAGCAGGCATTATTTATACCGTACCTTCTGTTTAATTAAAATCAATTAGTCAGCGAATCCGTTAGCACGAACTACTGAAAGGATTCTATATTATATTCAGGAAATCCTTTATTACAAAATAAAAATGCCATTAAAACGGAGAAAATTGCTGCTAATAACCGCTCGTTATTGCCGTAAATATTTATTGATCGCAAATGATTTCATTTTTCACAAACCAATATTGATGACAAGGCACCGAGGCACGAATTGCGAGGATTTATGAATTGTGGTTGGCGTCAACAATTTTTGTCAGTGGCATATGCACGAAAAGGACATGAATGCCGGGGTTTCAGTTGTCCAAGTTCAAGGATCGATAGTACTGCGTTTTCTGACCTTCTTCTGGATCAGCATGCAATTGAATAATTATTTTGTAGAAGTATCTGTTTTGTTGAAGTTTTATTTGTGGACTGGTGTCGAACGTGGCTACTTTTCTGTAAACAATTCGAAAATTGTACTTGAAAATATATTTCCCGTCTGAAGCAAAAAAATAGTCCTGCTAGGACATTCCAGTGGAATGCTTCTGCACAGGATCCCTCAAAATGAGCAGTGGCCACTTACATCAAACCCGTGACCTTTGTGCAAGTGCGCAATGGATAATTATTCCTCTAATTGCACCAAACTGAGAATTGTATGCGCTCCATTAATATGTCTGTTGCTGAGTTGTTTATGTTTGCCGAGGTGATTGACTCTTGCATTATTACAACGGACGCCGGCTGCCGTGTTATTTTTAGTGCTGAGCCGAGCGTTTGATTTTGTTCAAGTTTTGGATTTCGTTGCTGAGATTTGCAAAATGTTTCCGACTGAATTTTGAAAATTGTTAAAAGTACTTGAATCTCCCCGTGTCTTTTGGCGTTACCACTTGAGTCTGTGTTGATTTGAATTCAACAAAATGTAATTGTTTAAATTTCGAGTTTTTGATACATTATACTTTATACTGTGGACTTTCGAAATCCAAAATCTTCATTCTAACTTAATTTGTCTAGTATTTCTTCATTAATAGAAAATCAACCGAAATTGCTCGGTGAAATTAAACCATTTCTATTTACGATCAAATAAATTGTGTTGAAATGAAAAGAGAAAGAAAGAAAATTCCCTTCAGGGTTAAGTTTTCTGCAAAGAGATTTTATCAACTTCTTTTTTTCAGTTGTCTTTGTGCTCACGATATTGGGTTACATTCGGATAGTAATAGTCGATACTTTTACAAGGGGATAGAAATGAATCGGATTAATTGCAGCACATGTAATCAAATCCGATATCTACGTGACAAAAAGTCTAATTATATGACAACCTTTGGATATTTTATCCGGTCTTGTTGTTAAACAACTTGTGAAAAACTCCCAAGATGTGAAAGTCTCTGTTTTCTATCAAAGAAAATTTCATTTACATACAATCGTGAGATGAATTTTGTTGTTAAGAAAATTAATTAGACACTTTTATAAAGATCTTGTCACAAGTAATTTTAGGTGAGCAAATTTCAATGACTTTTACTATTTAACAAATCAGCGGAAAGCAATCCTAAATAATTCAACTTAGTAGTTTTATTTTATTTTTTAACAAACATGAACTTTGTTTGGAAATATTTCCAAATAAAGAAAGATGCCAAAAAATGGCTTCATTTTCATAAAAAAAATTATTGTGGTTCTATACTTATTAAATCAAAAGCAGTTGTTTCAACTTATATTTCCATTGCAATAAAAAAATTAGATTTTTATATTGCAAATATACATTTCAAATAAATTTCAATAACGGAAAATGTTTACCTGAAAATGTTGGCCTGTAAAAGTCTCTATTCAAATACGAAATTGATTGACCAAATTTTGGTAAAAACAGTCATTTTCTTACAGAGCAGTAATAATTATTTTTGAGAGGCTGTTAACTTTTGAAAGCTCCTTTCAAGCAATTTTGTGGAGATTCATGCAATTTGGCCGTAATGTTCCTTTAAAAGGATGTGAAATGGAAAAACTGATAACGAGTACGAAAACTAATGAAATGCTATCTTCCCTATTAAAATACGAAAACATTTTATGTGTTTGTAAAAGGCGCAATTACTGAAACTTTTAAAGTGGATAGTTGAGCAGGATGCTGTGTGTTTATATTAATGTTTATGGCAAGCTTTAAAAAGTTTTCTACTATAGCACTAAACTGAGCATTCTAGACGTAAGGATGTATATGAAATTATATGGAAGAAAATGAAAATGATTCAAATCTGAGAGTCAAAAGAGTTAAGAACAACAAAAAATTTTTATCATTCTTTTAAAATTTAAAAAGAGCTAAAAAAAATAATTTTTTTACATACATCATTTTCTTAACTTGCAGGAACGCAATAGAATTGCTATTGAACAGAATTTGATTTACGCGACTGCAGCTGTGTTTAGTTCAGAACAATAATAAGCACTGCCAAAGGAAAGTGTTTATTTTCTATCATCAATTCTGCAGTTTTTTACAAAAACGCAAACTACTCCACCTCGCTTTGTGTTCATTCTGTGTGATAAGGAAAATCATTCAAAATTTTTGGATTAAAAATGGACAATAATAGTGTTAGTCCTCTGCCACCTCCTGAAGCTCCTTTAGCCATGATGGAAGTGGAGAAGACTCCTCCAAGAAGTCCCTCGGGGAATGAGATGCCGCCTCCGCCAGATGAAAAGTGAGTGTAATTTTTATAGTTTATAGTTTATAGTTTTGCCTTTTTGCGCTACTGATTTCATGTTTACGAAAATGAAAAAGAAAAGTAATATGGAAGAATGATTTATGATGGATATTTATACAGAAAGTAAATCAAGTAAAGTTCCCCGCTTCTTTATTGTGGATTCAATTTATATATTTTATTTAGTTATAACTAGACTAAATAATTCAATACTCGTTAAAATTCCCAATTAGAAGACTTTCGGCAAATGTTTTTGTTCTTGTTTACCACATCTCACTTTTCTGTGATTAAAGTTACATCTTAATATTACTCTTGCTAAATGTAAACTGTTCAGATGTTAAAAAATATTTAATACAATGAATTTGCAACTGTTGACAACGTGTTTGTTCAAATTCAAAATAATAAATTCGTCCAGTTAAATGACGAAACTTCAAATGCAAATCACAACCCTGAAGACAATTGAAAGGAAAAGAGTCGTCTAAGAAAAGTCCTCGGATTCAGTCTGGCTGCATATATGCATATCGGTTCCGGATGCCTTCAAGCGGCTAGATTGTCACTAATGTTTCATCTTCAAATAGGATGTGAACAATTTTCTGGTTTAGAGTAATCAACAAATTGAACTACACGCAACTAATATTATTGCACCAATTATGGGTGCGTTGCGTCCACGACACCCCGCCAGCATTTGGCAATCGCCCACAGTGCCATTCGCACGTCGCGAGGAAGGAGGCGGCGCGGCGGTCCATCCTCATATCAATCTGCACATTTAAACATTTCGTGTTTTTGTTTTTTTAATACCCAGCAAAATGCATTCAACATCTCAGTTCAGCTACAAATGAAATCAATAAATTCACCGAGGGAATTTTAATTTCGTTCGATTCGTTTTCGCCGTTTCTTGCGATGGCGATCTTTAAAAAATTGATGCATACAGCTCTCTTCTCCAGAAAATCTCAGGATGCCATAAATTGTGAAAAAACATCCTTTCAACACTGTTCTTAAAATGCTTCGTAGTAGATTTTAAATCCGTTGTTCTCATCTTCCACAATTCGGTGAGCTTGAATTTTCTAATCTTCCTGAACAATTTTTCACAAGAGGAATAATTTATGGAGCAGACAAAAATTTTCCTCACCACTTCAAAGCCATAATCACGTCAGTAAGTAATGAAAATTTCTCCTTTTTTGTTACTGCTTTCAAGAAATCGATTTTGACTTCAAATCCAAAAAGGGCGGTGGTTGTTTTACCAGGGAACTTGCAAAATGGAAGATGGTCTCTCCTGCGTTCACCCCCGGGAACATACTGTGAGCTCTCGAACAAAACGGCAGAGAAATGAACTTCGAGCGTTTGTTAGCAGATCTGTTATCAAACATTTATATTATAATTGTAAAAGTTGGAATCCATCTTCAGACGAATTTGAGCAGGATCTACAAGTGTTTACAAATTTCAAGACACGGTACCGAAATGTTCGGCTTATTATCGCATTAACAATGATCGATAACACATTTTATTACTGATTTAGCTGTGACAAGTTTCTCTAGAGTCCCATTAATTTTACGATGCTCAATTTGATACAATTCACACAAAAACATAATGAGTTTCGGCACATTGATAAGACCTAGTGACACATAAATTCGCCGTTTTCGTAGAACCCATTAAAAATTGATTGCAATCTCGGGAAGGGGTGCTCGAAAAAGTATGTCCCGAGAATCATAACAAAGCTTCTTCGGAGTTGTGAAAAACACTTTTTGTGAGCAATTAGAGAAACTTTTAACCCGTTCATAAGGTAGTATAACAAGCGATTACGAAGCAAGTAGCATTTGGTACATACGAGAGGCTGTGGCATGGACCACTTCACTTTTTGTTCCGTATTTTCAGTTTTGTTTTTCGTTTTTGTTTTATACTCATCGTGACCTGAAACGTCTCAAAATTCATAAAACGTGGTGAGGATTTTATTTGCCTAAGGTAAGCTGAGGTTAACGCCTTCCTTTGTGGGTCATTTTATGCGAAATGAACCAAAGAAAAAGAACGACTTCGGAAAATATTTTGTTTACTATCAGTTCCTTGCAAAAATATATAAGTGCAATATGAAATTCCATTTTTTTGGAAATTTTAGTTTTTGAGATTTTGATGGTCAAAAAAGGAGAAATCGAAAATTTTGCCGCGATTTTGTTAAAAAGTTATTTAAAGGGTGTTCAGGTTTGAGGTATAATTTCAATTTTTTTAAAAAACACCCATTATTTGAAATATTATTGTATAATATTTTTAATGAAAATTAAAGTACATCAGTTGCGGAAAAGAATATTACACATAAATAGGCTAGCTCGGCAGCTTATCATTCTTTTCCTAAAATTTTCAATCACAATGACAATTTTTATTTTCTTCTTTTTTCTATGGCCCAATTAACAAATTCCCGACGTAAATTGTTGTGTTATAACAGTATTTTGTAAGCCTATAAGTGCAGATCTTTGTGTAAACTATTGAACAATACAGTGACGGTTCTACCCTAGGGCAGGCAGGGATGAATTAGCCAAAAACAATTTACAAAAAATTCTATCTCTTCTAGTATTTGACTGATACTTCTTGAAATTCAACTACAGTGAGCAACATATCTGAATATTTAAATTGCTCAAACGATATTAAAAATTCAGAAATTAACAATATACGCGAAAAGTGTAAAAAGAGACAATTCCTTAAAAATTTAACCTATATCTACAATTTATTAAAAACGCGTAAATAACTTTATACAGTTGCTAGATTTATTTGTTTCTCATGCGTTTTCCATTTCGAGCAACCTTTACAGATAGTTCTCTAACTTTAGAAAGTTTGACCACTGTCCAGTCCTTAAAATAAATACAGCTTATTGCTTAACATCCTTCTTGGTAGCTAGAGCTGGATATGAAAAGCGCAACAAATACCAAAAAGGGTGTGTAAAAACCAGGTAATAAAAAAGTGGTAAAATTATAAACGTCTTCTTTGAAGCCGCATGCTATCCAGTCACGCTAGGATGTTTGGGGTTATAAAGCAACAAGGAGCAACAGTTTGGTTACAAGCTAAGGTCATGGATTTCATCAAACTCACATTATTTGTATTTCCCTTTTGTACGTCCGTAAATTCATCAGTGCCATAAAAAGAAAAGAAGAAAAGCCGATGGACTTTTAGGCGCCTATCAACAATTCAGTCTTGTTGGCCAGGTGTGTTGAGGTTGCTCATTGGTGAAATGCAAGGACATTTCCTCGTTCACAATTGTCGATTGTTCAATCGTTCAACAGGTGCCCTTACGACATTTCCTTCTGGATTAGAATCATAAATTATTACGAACCAAAAATCATAAGATATTTATGGGCGGTAAAATCTCAACAATTGTACTTACCGAAAGCTGACAATTTAGGACACGTAATTAAAAATTAATTGCCATTATGAAGAATTGGTTTGTGCCTTCTTAAGCTTATATTGTACAAATAAAATGAAACACGTTTATTACTTTGACAGTATTTTTGAGTTATTTCTTTGATGAGTGTCATTCAGATTATATCAACAATTTATTGCTAAGCCGCATTGATGTAATTAAGGATTAAAATGTTTGGAAAATGGAATCTGAACTTACGCAGAATATTTGAAATAGGGATCCATTAAAATTTTATAACATGCATTTGGCTTTGCGTTGGAAATTTATTTAAACAAATCCCATTAAAAGTAGGTACAAAAAACCAAACTGATTGTTATATCTGAAAATCCTTCAAAGGGTCAAGGCTTTAAAAACCCATCTCCTTTTAATATTTAAGAAATAGAACCAAAAAAATTTGTTTTACAATATGAATCTTGTTCTAAATGTGACTACCTACAAATAATTATAATTAATTAACGCCTGATATAATAAATAAAAAAAAAAACTGGATTGTACATATTCATGATATGTACGTACTGCAAAATGGCAAGCAATTTATTATTTCAGTAGTCATAGTCCCATGACTCTTTATTAAAATATTTTCCGACTCCTGATATTTTAAGAAGTTAATGCTCGTCAAACATTCAGAGGAAACCAAGATTGAACTCAACATTTGCCTTGCCATGCAAGTAAATATGATAAAAATGGCGCATTCGTCCAAGTGACTGTAGACAATTTTATCTTACGGCTATAAATTCAACTTAAAAAACGTAAATTATTTCTTCTTATCTGCTGAGGTCCCTTCTACGTTATCTGAAGTATTGCGGTGATGGCAGTTGCAATTTAGTCACTTAGAGATACTCTTCAACAAATAACCGACACGATGGCAAAAGCTGCGCAAAAGCTTTCTCGGCAACATTTCTCAACACATTCCAGAGACTACAGAAAATGCAAGAATGAGAATATATTTTATAGATACGAGTAGGTACTATATATTTAGTTTAGTTACATCCTTAATGGAAGGTCCTTCCTCTTTTTCTTGGGGTGGTTTATCTGCAAATGAGTTAGTAACTTGTTCGTGCAAAATGTAATTTATCATTATCTCCTTCGATTGGAAATCGTTTAATATATTTTAGTAATTTATCAATACGTTGAAAAATATAAGTAATTATACGTTTCAGAATATGTTAGCGAATATTTCAGAATGATTTGAATTAAAAGGCTAAGTTTATTGAAAACTGCTTTTTTGAATTTTTTATGATTAATTTGAAAAATAAGCATAATTGGGCAACTCCTTCACAGTGTTGCGAGACAAATTGAGGAAGTGCAAATACAATACTTACTTTGTTGCATTAACAAAGCATGTTTACTGTTTTTTCTAATTATATTTCCGTTTATATGTATAATCTCCAGTTTTCGATGGACTTTGTTTTATATAGATGGGGACGAGGGTGATGAAGAATTATAGTTGTAATAGATACTGGGATAAAAACGTTATCCAACAAATTTCTTTAGAACATGAAAAACTTCTTCCTAAAATTGTTTTTGATCCCCGTTATGAATGTTATGAAGTTATGAAACTCATTCTTATTATTTTTCAGGGTTCTTCCTTAAATTCTTCAATTGCACATCGTAGTAAATATTTTCGTTATAGAAACGGAATTCGCTATTATTTTAAAGTAGAAAGGATTTAATGTAAACATCAAATGAAGCAAGACGCTTCTTTCCGGACGACCTCGTTTAGATGCAGACTATAGACGGAAGCATTACAACAGTCAGATAAATACGGCTCATGCCATTAAATATTAACTTTACAAAAAGAGCTAACGGAGCGTAACGTAAATATTTTTATATCATCTGTATCAGGTGTAAAATGTGTGGAAAACGGAGATATTTATCCGGGTTGTTAGATGAATAGTAGTGTACACTGTACAGTGTACAGGATGCTAAACTTGCAGAAACTTGACTCGTATAGTTTAATTTTTATGCACGTCACTGTACAATTGTAACTACATACATATAGTATCTCTAAGTCTAATGTTTTACTTGGTTTAAAATTATCTTCCGTCGTTCCTTTTGTGCAGAAAATGTGAACTGTATTGCAGGTAATCCAACTTATGGGAGCTCCTCTGTCACAGCAGAAACACGCAATTGTTGTGAAGGATCTCCTCAAATTTGCATATCACGAATGAAAACTGAGGTGAAATTTTACACATAAGCTCGCATACATATCGTTATAAGGGATGAAATTTGCAATTCTTCCTTGCGAAGGAAACTTTCCTGTACTTCCACTTGACTGCATAATTTTTTCACAATTGTATTTGCATTTAAGATGTTAAAAAGTTCAGTTAAGCAAAGTTTTAATAAATCCAAATAAATTTAAACAGCCGTAACACAAAAATTATTTTTATATAAATTGATCCCATTGTAGTAAGAAATTCGACATAGGTATAATTAACAGACTAATGTGTATTACAAATAATATATATACCTAATACCTATATTTTAATTTTTTCAAGAAAATTAACCTGGAACAATTTTTAAAAACCACAACATATAGCTCTATGACCTTAAATTTAACTTGTTATAACTTATAGGTATGCCTATTAAATTAAAAACGTTTAAGTACTGAAGAAAATGATTTCAATGTGAACTTTTTTGGTCAAATAGTTTCTGAGATAGCGTTTTTTGAAAATTTCAGGTCGAAGCAAACATTTTTGATTTTTGGTATTTTTGACGATCAATATCCCAAAAACTAAAACTAAAAAAAAAAAAATTGAAATTTCAAACTTTTATGCACTTACAAGATACTATCAGTAAATGAAAAATTATCGAAATCTGAGAAAAGAAGGTCCAGGCCAATGACTGAATTGATATGAAAAGACCTGAAAGCTAAAAAATTACAATATCAAGGATTTCAGTTTTAATAAGCCAGATTAAATACCAGCAATATTTTTCCAAACTTAAAACGTGATCTGGAAACTGCAAATGCGAATGCAAATTTAAAATTAGCTGTAAACAAGTTGTAAATCGGGCTTATATTATTTTTCTAACAAGGAATAAAAGTTTTCAAGTGATATCAGTAAGGTTAAAGACTTCTTGAGAAGTAGTCTTAGGAAGCAAAAATCCACTTAAAAAGTCACAGAACTTTTAAAAAACTTTTGCAATTACCAACGACATGAATTCAAAAAATGAGCGTGGCTTATTTGTAAAAACAATTTTCACGAAATGTTCATAAAAAGTACAGAGAGGTATAAAACGTTCCGTTCCATTCAAATGTTGGCACAATTTTTCCATTTCACCAAAGTGCACGCATATTTCATTTTGCTGTTTGCAACCATTTTACACAAATGGCTTTTTTCTGCATCCCATGATAATACCATCGCATCGCTTGGCAGAACCACTTGAACACTTTTCGTTCATCTCAAACGTGGAGTTTCCATAATTTTAGTTATTACGAGTTTCTCCTAAGTGTAATTTTTTTGGGTCTCCGTAACGATGCAGCTCGAGTACAGAAAAATACATTGAACAATAATAAATGATATGATACAATAGAATCCCAGCATCACTATGTTATGTTGCCCCTAGTGAAGAATCCAAACAGCATCTTTCAACATTTTTTGTGGAGCATTTCATGCATACGGCTTTTTGTGTGATTGTGGGTGTGGGGATGTGGTTTATGTAGAAACCTAAATATTCAGATTCAACCCCACCTGACTTTCATAGAGCTTCACAAGTCCTACTACAATATGTAACCAAGTAGTTTATCGATTTTTAACGAAAACCAGATAGTATTTTTGAATAAACGCAGACCAACAGCTTAATGGGATCCTTGGCTAGAAGTGGTCGTGAGTGTGCAGGATTGAGGGCGTGACACATAAAACTTTTCATGTTTACTTCCTTTTGAAGTTGTAGATAAGAAGGAAAAACTTGTTCCAAAGGTTGCTTACAATGCTGGAAGTATTTCTCATTGGGATTGGATCTAGTTAAGAAACTTTATTAGCACAAAGTTCAGACTTCAGTGCCTTTGGTTGGAATTTCTTTTATACTATACGTGTACAATGGACATCCTTTTTCACTTTTCTTTCACACTCAATATCCTCATTGGTAGAATTTATAGAACTACTCGGAATTCAATGTTGATTGTAATTTACCGAGTGTACATTGTGCTATCAAAATGAAATGGAAAATGTTGCTATGGTTTAATTACATCGAGTTTCATTAAGTATGTCTTAACAATACATTTAAAAGAAGTATGAGTGAATTATAGAGAAGGGGGTACTTGTGAAGAACCAAATGTTTAAGAAATCATATTTCCGAAACTGTTCGAGGCTTACCCATAAAACTCCGAATATTGTGGCTACATAAATCAAAGTACGAGTACTACGATTTTTGTGTAAAACCTAAAACCTCATATTCTCATTATTTTTCAATGTCCCAATGACCGCTAATTGATTGACTTGTAAAGTAACCTGCCCACTGCCAAGCCAAGAGTTCTTTGACATCGACCTCATAAAATCTGACCCTTTTGTAAACCTGTACAGAGGTGCCGTGCTTGGTTTTCCAGACACGTCGAACTAGTCCCAACTCCCAAGTTCATCATCAGCTTTCTCAGATTAGCATGCAACGCATTCTTGAGTTTCTTGGATTTCCGCAAACAAAACTTAATACTGGTTACAAGGTGGCGCTCCACTTGCAATGTTCTTGCTTAAAAAATATACATTTTCTTCTTTCATTTCCTTCTGAATAAGCCCTTAAAGCAGAACCCGTTTGATGCTAGCGTCCACATCGTTTGGAATCTAAACGATCTTCGGTCGTACTTCAAGTAATTTAGTTGAAGCTCCGCGGCAGCGATGCTTAGGCGCATGTACTCATTGTGAGTAGCAATTTAACGAACAACTCAACTACTCAAGCCATTCGTCTTCATTCTTCAATGGATACCTCTTCCGCTCGATGAAATGATCGGCACCAGATAGAGACAATTAAATACAACTGAAGACGTAGATAAACATTCTGTCATAAGGTCAGAACAGATCCGTACTCATTGATGCTGCAAAGGTTTTCCCCAGGCTATCTGGAAAACTGGAAAGATACAAAGATCGGCTTCTCGATCTTGTATTCCACTAAAAAAATACACAGCGTCCGTGTACTCTGTTCGCCGAACACAACCTCATCCATAGTTATCTTTTTTCCAGTCCAGACCTTGTGCTCACAATGATCCATGATCAGTTTGGATTGTTGAAACTTATCACTTGTTGTGTCGGACCAGTTAGTGAGGAGATCTTCAATCGGAAACACTTGTTGTCGCGGATTAGAATCGCTCTCTGCAGATGAGAAAATTAAGTTTAGCGCGAAATTCAAATTGTCGAAATAGTAAACAGCGGTGATCGCGGTCAAGGTTGAATGTACGTGGTGTGAAATATCAACTGATCGGGAAGCTATTTTAGAACAAGCAACGGAGTGTAATTGTAATTTTTGATCGCTACACATCGAGAGTTTCCGTGTGCTCAAGTAATTGTTTTCTATTTTTGGATAAATTTTCTATTGACCACAATAAATGCGAGAGAGAAAATCAAAAATGCCCCGAGGATCGGCAGCAGCGTAAGTTCAATTATTACAATCAATGGACAGAAATTTGCATTTCAATATCACGAGTTAGAACCGCACTGAATGAGATTCAACGATAATTGAATCTTTCTATTGTCCGATGTTGTTTGTGTCCTTCTGCATGTTGACAGTTTTCTCAAGTAATGACAAAATAATTATATTAAATGATTTTAACATAGTTTTGTCATGTGGCATTTCTAAATTACGCAGGAAAATTCATTTAAAAAACACTTATGCCGATAAAATCATAGTGTGTATTTTTCGATGATGTGCTTAGAACTGTTTTTTACTTTCTAATTTGAGAAGAGTACAGAAAAAGTTACGATGTAAAAACGAAAAGTGATTCCAAAAATACTTTTAATGAGATTTAAAACAAAACATTCCGGAATTCCATTTTATTATTTTGCAAGCATCTCGGCAGGTTCATGTTGCTCAAGAAAGCTCCCTTCTCCTTAAAATTCTTCTTTTGTCGTGTTTTTTATTTGCTCTCTTTTGAAAGGCATATACCTTTCTATTCGAGAGTGTCTTAGAAACGGTAACTGGACCAAGAAAGGTATTCTGTTTGAATAAAATGAAACATTCTATATAATGCTTTTCATGGATAATTTTTTTTGACTACGTTTGCCCATATTTTTATGCTTTATGTGAAGATTAGTTTCTTTTTCTTTAAGTCTAGGTACCCGTTGCCGAAATACATTTATCCAAACACTCTTTACAAGTACGTCTCAGGTTATTTGTGAAATCTAAAGCCTTCCACCACATTTCAAAAAGCTAAGCCGTAAAAATTCCTCATAAATCAAAAATGTATATAAAAATAAAAACAATTTTTTAGTGTTGGCAATTTGCGTGAGGAATTTAGAACCGAAACAAATTCCTTGACAGTTATTTACTATTTTGTATGTATTATTGTATTATGTTCTTGCCATTAGAGTCAACTTATTTTATTGTTTGTAAGATTTCGTGCCAAATATGTGGTTTTCATTACGTTCTTATAAAAAAAGACATACCAACCTACATGTAAAAGTATTTCCAAAAAACTAAACTAAAAACTAAGAGCCTGAAACATTCAGGTATTAAAAATGGTAATATTATTATTAATGAATCTTGAATTAGAATTTTACATAATTGGTTATTAAATACCGACTCTATTATTAAATATGTATGTTGTATACCTATACATGCGAAAATTATATGGTGTTATTTCTCAAAATTGTAGTAAAAGTTTTTTTCTCGGTAACGACAAAGGAACATCTGTTACATTATACTTTTATTTATGCAAATTTGACTGTGGTAATTACGGACAATTATGTTCTGTAATAAAATATAAATTAATAAATATTCATGGTGCTTCCCAGAAGTACAAATGCATCTTCCCGATCTTCGTGGTAAGTAGAAAAAAATAGATAGTTCAAACAACTTGAAAATTCAAACTTTACATTTTCCTCCTAACGTTGTCATTTTTATTTCCTGTGAATAAAATACGAAATTCTTGTAAAAAAAAACATTGAACATGCATGCGAAGAAGTTTCAACGTAGCTGCTGCACCTATTGACCCAATTTCCGCTGCAGTCGTCGCGACTAGTTATGAATTTTAATTGTTGGTGAAGACTGGTGAGTTGGAAAAAGAAATTGTGCCCAAGAAGCGATCCTTTCCGCCGCGTCGATCGTCGTGCATTTCTTCTTTTCAAAATTGATTTGCCAACAGCACAACGAACTTGGCCGTCGCTGCACTGAAGAAGCGGTTGCACTTTTAGTGGCATCCATTTCATGTTGGTGCCATCTTCGACTATCGATGGCAATGCAGATGACTAGATGAGTCCCCGCAGATGGCCCGGGAGGGCAGGGGAGAGCAACAATGTATCGGCATCACCCAGAGGGACTGATATCCGCTGCCAAGATTCCCTCATGGCATGATTTCCCATCCAACTTTGAGGTACAGCAAGATTTTTTACTTTTTTTTCTCTAGATGAGAGAAATTTTCAAGCATTTTCTTCTATATGCTTCTTAATGCCTAACCGTCAGCCGATGATCGTCTGCCCGTCCGGTGCTTATTAACTTCGAGCTTAGAAAGTTAAGGGGCTCAAAACACAAATGCATTTGCGATTGGTGGTAATAGCACTGCATGATATTATTGTTTAAATTGGTCAAAAGAAGTTTGCGGGAATACTAATTTTCGGGCAGCGATCACATCGAATTCGTTGCGATTTCTCTATCGTGTTTTTCTTTTCAGTGACTACATTGCATTTTCGCGAAGAAAGTGAAAAATCACGTGATTTAATAGAGCTGAAATTGAACATCCTATTATTTCGTTGATTAGTGCAGACCATGCTGAAATTCTTTCCACTTGGCTTTTTGCTATTACGTTGTTTATTGTTGAAAGCGAAAGGTGCAACCTTGTGTTGCTCAGTTTCTGCATCCTGGATTATTACTCCTTTTGCCATTGCAATAAAAATTTCATTTTCAAATTATTTACACACATTTCTTTTCTAAATGCTGTTGGAAATAATATTGATAAAACGTTATGGTTTATGGAAATGCATATAGAATAGCTGTGACGATCAAAGTCAAAACCCGATATCCACTTTTAGGAAATAATCAGGACATTTATTTATTTGGATGAAAATTATACTCAAAATCTAGCCAATCGCACAAAAAATCGATACTAAAAACGTTAGTTACTTTCATATGCTAAGACTACTAAACACACTAAAGTTTTTCGTGTTTACCCAAAAAAGGTTAAAGTTAAAATTTCGGATTTTGATTTTGATCGTCAAATCTGTGCTATATGAACAAAAAATTGAGAGATTAGTTTGTAAATTTATTTCTAATTTAAAATATCCGATGTTTAGTTCAAAACTAATTAATTGAAGAGTTTCCTCAGATGTGCAAAAATGCCTTCACATGGCAGAGAGCGCATACTGCACATTATTCATTTCCTTTTGCATTGGAAAATATTATAGTTGAGAACTAAAAGTGCAGAAGCTAGTAACAAATCGAAAGCTAAAAGCAAACCACATATTATGAAGCACTTATTTAGATGATATGCACCTGTTTCCTACTGTACATAAGCGTTTTATTTTTCACAAACTCTTCCAATGTGCATGTTGTTTTTATTATGAAAAACTTTATCGTAAGCTTCCACAATTCACTATAATTACTTCCCTTTGTTCGCTTTCCGCATAGATGCATTTCAAAATTAATAAAATTTGCGTTTATGAAAATAAATATTTTATTTACCAAATGAAAATTAATACGAACTTCATATTGAAAATAATAAAGTTATATACCTACATAATTTCGTTACATTTGATGTTAAAATTAATTAAAATTTAAGAAAATTAGATAAGAAAAACATAAATTTTGAATAATTAGTTTAAAAATAATAGTAAAGCGAGTTAACTAAGTCAAGAAAAATATCATTAATTGTTTCTCTTAAACACGCCAACATAAGGGCGAAATTCAAATTTAAACAAGACTAATTTATACTTAATTACTGTAATTGGTTTTGTTAACGAGTGTGAATTGGATCTTGTCAAAAGATCATAATTACAAAATTTCATCCAATTTACAATATTATAAGTGCTGTGAAATTTTTTCTTGTCATCACATACAAATTGTTGTTGACGAAATTTGTGTGGATATTTATTATATGTCTGAATTAATTCTCATAAATAGGTAAATAATACTATTTCAAAATTGTAGCGCTCGATTTGATTTAGATATACTGTATACTTTTAACCTCAATCTTAATATGTTCTCAAATTTTCCCTAGAGCCTGAAATATCTATTAAAAAAAAAGTTCGTCTCTCTTAAAGTTCAATGTCCTATTTAAACTAAGAAAACCTTTAAAATAATAAAAAGCGCATTAAAACGACAGCTTCGATTAAAACATAAATGACTAATTATTTTTAAACTAATAATTCCAAGGAAATTATCAAATTGATTATGGTAGCTCGAAGAACGGCAAAGAAATTGGCAAGTTAAGTGGCTTAATGGAGACGGACAACATGGCTTGTCCACTAGCTGTTTCTTGAACTAAGTTTACGAGGTCTTCAGAAGTCGCCAATTATCCAATTATGATAGTTGTCCAAGCAGAATATTGACATCTTTGTACATACATATATTTCGGTACAACCATCTTGGCTGACTTAATTGAACAACCCTGTCAGCATCGGCATCTACAATAGTTACTAAAATTCTCAGATGCGAAGAGCAGAGGAAACTGGGAAACATTTGTCAGACGATTTTATTCAAAGGTACTCTTCTCTGCCATCATCCAACGAGTACCGAATTAATGGATCTGATCAATTAGAAATCAATTGATTATTGTGAATTAAATCCGGGAATAGAATGAGCAGAGTATTGTTTTATTCTGTGGATTCAGATTTAATCCAATCTGATTATTTTATTGTAGTACAATAAACAATAGAAGAAACAATAATTAGTTTCCTTTATGCTATGAAATAATGACAAATTATATAATTTAAATTAACAGTTATGAACTCCAATATTTGGTCGAAAAGTGTTGATTTGAAAAAATATTATAAGCTTCAGGAAATATTTTAGGTTGTTTTTTAAACACTTCGGAAAAGCAAATAAAAGTACAGTATGGCCAGATATAAATGTCCGTTATTATGGCATCACACTGTTATGTATGACTTTGACATTTAAATTCCGTTACATGCAGTAGCACAATGAAATAGCGCGAGCTTGGAATCAATTTGTTTTTTAAAAAAATAACGTTGTGTAAACATTTCGGCCGACTTACTAAATTGAACACGTTTTGCAAAACCATTTACTTCTTAAATGCTGCAGGTTTTTATGGACGCATTTCATCATTTGGCAACGTTCTTAAATTTGATAACACAAATTCCTACACTTTGTAAACTGTTTACTTCTTGTTTACACTTCTGAGGATTTACCACAGTAACGTCATGGTAACTGTCATCTTCATATCGATGTCTCCTTATGTTAATCTATACTCCGTAGGTTGATTCGAGCTGCTATAAATTTGGAATGAAATTAAACAAGACATCATATATACGTACCGCATACTACAGCTTGCGAAGTTGCGAATCGTTTTTAAATGTTTCGTCTCATCATAATTAAACAGAAAGATGAACGATTTGAACTCACTTAGAAATTTCAAACTTTTTATATGTTTTTAATTGAGAAATGAAACATATACACTTAAAATATACATTTCAAGAACTAAAAATTTCACTGAAGATATCGAACCAAAAAATCGAGTCCTTTATAAAATACTTTAAACTTTAAGAAAATGTTACTTATGTAAACCAAACAGGGTCCTTATAATCATTCTGGTTGGTGATTTTCAATAGTGTAATAAAAAAAAACACACTGAATTCCATCCGTTATTTTGGATTTTATTGCTATATACTTATTACTTGGATTATACTTTCCTGGCCAGCCTGTAAGAATTTTATTATTCATTGAGAGGCTTATGGTTACCATACTTGTACTTGTTTTTTATTCCAAGCCATATGTCACATGCTCTTAAGCATTTTCTTAATTTGAATCAGTAAGTTCTCCATTTGTTCCTTTTTGTAAGTACAGTAGAGTTAAGTTTATCCGACGGGACGGGATAAATGTCGGATAAACAAAAACGTCGAATAATAGGGAGGTGTTAAAATATATTATATTTTTTTTTACGAACCTAATATATTTATACTTAACAACAAAACAACAAATAAAATATACTTATATTTATATAATAATTGTCTGCAGTCCAATGGAGTACCTAGAGTTCAGTCCTGTGATTATTTATAAAAGCATTTTTTATCGTAGTCTGCTTTCCTGACGACTGTCGAGTGCAATTTCTTCACCATCTTTCCAGCAACAATAAGTCCATTCCAGTAGATTCTTCTTGTCAATTTTTTAATGTATTTTATTGCAGTATTTAGAGCTTTATATATTAAGGGTTTCAGAAAAAATTCGAGGAAATAAATTTTTTTGTTGTGCGTTGTGGACGTCGAATAATACGGAATGTCGAACAAGTGAATGCTGGATAAACAAGACTATTGTATATATCGTATTGTTAAAGGATCGTTTTTAAGAATTGTGTGCTGAAACTGTGTGGCGATTATAAAATGTCATTCCTTTTATATTTTAATAAAGACTGAGTGCGCCGAAGTTCTTGGACAAATTTCACCCCATAAACCGGAGACCTAGTTAACAATTGTATTGTTAAATCACCGGTTAACAGGCGGCCACAGTATATTGTAATCCTCGTTGTAATACTTTAGCTGACACCCGCATCACCTACTACATTACACAACTGTGCACGTAAAATAAAATAACAACAAAAACAGCAAGAACCCTTGAATTGCTCGTTCCTAAGAAAGCTTTAAATTAAAGTATATATTGTAGATTGTTGTTTTTATCCAAAGAAATATTTAATTAAATTGATGCTAATTTGAGTTTCTAGTACAAGCTCATTCCAAATAACATTCAATTATATTAGTGAGTTAACACAAACATTAGTGAGTGAGTTAACTGGAAAAGCATAACAAAGACAGCAAACAATATTAATTCAACTAAATTAAATACCCTTTCACCATGGCGAACTACCCGAGAAAATGAGCCAAATTGGAGCTTTGTTCCGTTTTCAACCCACGCCAGGTGGGAAATGTGCTGCGTAATTGTATTTGCCGATCATTGAAGTGAAATTAACTTTAGAATTTTGTAGTATGAAAATCAAATTAAATCCAACTCTACGTGCAAATTGCAATTCCCAGGTATTACGACGGGGGGCGAAGGCCCAGGATTCCATGGTGGCTGCATTGGGCTTGTCCTGCAAAAGAATTTCTTCGCACAAATATGGCTCCATGAAACATGTAAATCATTTGCCGAGGTGCAAACCGATTTCATTGACGTGCCGGGACCAAAAAAAAATTCTGCCGAAGTAAACGTGCTTCAGCTCAATGGGGGCGTACGTGCCGAAAATAAATTCTCAGTACACGGATTAATCTTGTACACACCTTAAAGCTGCACAAAACTTTTAGTTATGCAACCCTAAGCGGAAGTCTGGCGGGGCGAGTCGGCGATATGCGAATAATTGCTCCAAATGTGACTGTCGTGTTAATCATAAAACTTCTGCACATTTGGTTGCTCACAGTTCACACAATTTTCTTTTTTTATTATGCAGAACTCAATTTAGATGGGAGATGAGTTTCGAATTTTGAAATTCAAGTGACGGTGTTGGGAGCCGCTTCTGGGGCACTTTGAGAATTTGCAGACGTTCGGGGCTGGGGTGTGTCTGCGCCAGCGATTTATCAGTTTAATTGAGTAAATTAGTCGCATTCGCTTTGTGCTGCATGCATGCGTGTATTGAACCGGGCGCTCTGAGTCTGTCCCACTTCAACCAATGCAGATCTGCAGCAAATAAACAAAAAATCTTTGAAGAAGTCATCACTGACTCCAAAACAAATGGTACAAAAAATGGATGCTGCATAATGCTCATCACAATGGCAATCTTTTGATGTCGGAATATCAAGATAGTTGGAACAGATGCTGTGTACGCAAAGAAGTTTCACTTCCTACATGCATTACGACGTAACTGTGCCCTTCTGCACTGCGGCCCCCTAGATCTCGATTGAAGAATGAAGATGCTACCAACAACACACTGTTCAAAATTACACAAACTGCGTCTGCTAAGTATGTATGATACAAAAGAAATACATTCAGTTATCCCAATAAATTCAGCAACAACAACAAAAAGCATTGAATGATTACTTTGATTGCATAAATATTGTCCGCAGGTAAATGACCTTTACCATGAACTTTATTATGAAGTTTTGCAATAAAAAACAACGACTAAAGTAAGAATTCAGTTCAAATTACTTAACTTGATTTAAATGCTGATTTTTTGCGTATAAAACCTGCGAATGCAACAATTTATAACGTAAAAAATTAAATAACCATTTTCGTATTTTTTATTGCTGCAAAAATTATTGTAGCTGTATTTTTAAAGGAAGTGTTAAATTGCAAGAGTAATTCATGTGCAAAATCCAATCGATCTCCGATTTCTAAATTTTTCCATTGTTATTAAATTAGCAATTAAAATTGATTGCGTTGATTGAAATCATCATAAAATTTTCGGGTGCAATCAAGCTAAATTTATAATTGTAAAATTAAGTTTAATACTTCAAAGAAGATTCGATTTTTGTGGAGTTGATCAAGGAAACAAAGAATACTATTGAATTCGAGTTCCTAAAATATGTAATTCGAAAATGAAATAATATGCCGTTACCTCATATGTTTGCTGTGACTTATGAGTCCTCGGGTTATGTAACCAATCGAACCGGAACCCGCACTCCAAAAGTCATGAAACATTTATTGCGAATTAAATTAACAAAACACCGGAAACGAATTGTCAATATATGCATACGTATTTTTTATTTGGGAGTAATGCTCCTCAAATGACACAAACTGGCATCAATAATATTGTAAAGTGAATCAATTTCAAGCTCAAAGGACTCAAACAAATCAGGTTACGATGCACATGCAGCAATTAAGTACGTGGCAATTGGGGTAGCCCGCCACACCTCTCCGCCTCGCTCGCACAGTTATATTTTAATTGAAACCCGAACTCTTCGTGGCTGCCGGATATTGGAATAGCAAACCGACATTAGGTGCTGATCGCAGGTGAGTGCAGACAGGTGCAATCCACATCCATTCATGACCGATTCCATCAGCGAATCTATCTCAAAAACCTTTCGCAAATAGCAAAACTGTAAGTCGTAAGAGAGAGTCGTACATGTACATTACACCCAGGACGGAGTACACCTATACGCTTGCACATATTCGCACATAATTTATCATCTGTAACTGAAATATTCTGGTCCACAGTTTTTTTGCTAGTTCTCGATTACGTAATTAAACACAAGATTAATGGGATGAGGTTTACTAATTTCTAATGTGTTATATAACATCGACGACAACCATTTGTTTGTTCTAGATGTTATGACCCACTTTAATTTATATTCAGAATTTTTTTGGAATTTGCAGGGAGTCATTAATTTAGTTTCAGAATTACTTTAATAATGCTGGAAATTTGGATTTAAACCAACATAACAGGGAACAAACATGTACAATTGTACAATTTGAACAAGGAATATAATTTCATCCTACGGGAATAAGAAAGGACGCTTTGAAATCTGAAAACATACATGATTATTATTTTCGTTTTAAATAAACGACACTTTAAGGTACCCATACACGTACAGGTTTCCCTTCTGGACTCAACCGGCTAAACCAACGACGGGGGCCGGGTAGCTTTGTTGAGTTGAGGTAAACCCGCAGGAAGCCTGAAGGCTGTGACCTACAGGCTACAGGGAGACCTTTACGAGTGGGGCACCTTTACATCTTTTATAGTTGTGTCTTACTTTTAAACGGTTTAGTAATATTTATGAACAATCTGCTCCAAAATATAACACAATTAATTTAATTCGTCTTAAATATTATGTTAATTCGTTAATATATGTTTAATATACATTGATGAAAAATAGTTTAATTAGTAAATAATTTTTACTTATTAAAAAAGTATTTGAAAAAAGGTTGTTTTAAAAATAAGGACATCATGAATCATGACCAAACAAAGTTCAATCAAAAAGTTATGTTTTCTGTTTTCTATTAAATTTGAATTATAATATAACGGAACCCAATTGAAACTAAAATAAATAATATGGATATTTGTTGCTTTGCTTAATACTTATCAAATGATTTCCTTTTTTCCTTTTTCCAAATTTGATGATCCTCTTCCGCTTATCGTAATTTCTAGAACAATTTTACATACAAATCAGATTTTTATTTTTTTTTACGTTCACGTTTAAAAGTCTTGTACAAAAATTCCTTTTATTAAAATTTCTCTTCAGAAAAATATTGCTTTTTTCATTCAATTCAAGTAAGTGCATTTCGAAATGATGATGCAACTGCTTACATCTGAACAAAGAAACAATACAAAGACGTTTTCTCCCATTGAAAATTTAGCACAGAACGAACAAATGTGTCAAGTTTGCTACAAAAACTGTTTGGTTTCATGTTCGTTTTTACTTGTCGGTGTAAATATTCATTCGATTTAATTGCTGCAATTGCACGACTTTGTACTTTGTAGGACACGCTTCTCATAACGTGCTTAAGTATCTAACTTAAAATAGGTTGCTCTGAATATGACGCAGGAAAAAGTTCTTTTAGAATATTTAAACGCAAAGGGATGCCATGTTTCCTTTTTTGAAACAAATTTTTTCATTGTATAATGTAAAAATTTCGAGAAATTACATTTGATTACAGAGTATGTATCTTAGTTATTTGCATGAACTCGAAACGTCACAGTTGTTTCTGGAATATATCAAGCACTCTAAAAATCATACTTTTAATAATATTTACATAAAAAATATTCAGTTCTAGAATTTGTATTTATTATGCTGGCGTCATTCGGATATGAAGTAAATATAAAAGTAAATTGCTTTTTGCAATACAGTCTATACAGAAGCAGTGAACTGATATTAAATTAAAAGGAAGGTCGTGCTGAAGATGGAGCATCTTGAATGTATTATGGGAAAAACAATTTCCAGGATCATACCCCGATACTTCCCAGCATTGTAGTCGGAACGATGAAAGATAAAAACCACAATTCACAGCGCGTGGCCATCTTCAACTTATCTCCGAGGAAGCTCTCAGAAAATGTTCTCAACTTCTAAGGCGAACGCACTTCTAAAAGAATTTCAGTACATGCTAGAAAATACTCCCCCTTTCTTATGTGTTTTGTCGGCCATTTACAAAGATATTTGAAGCGTTTTTTAGTCAGCAATTATATTTACAGAAAACAAACAATTTGAATATCTTCGGGGGGACATTATTTTAGAAATAAATTACTTCATGAAGCTTAGGTATCAGATGGCAGATATCTATGACAGCAGTTATTTCTAATGATGCCAGCGTAATTGCACAATAGAAGAAATTATATAATATTCTAATGTTCCTCTAAAGATAAGATCAATACGTATGACTTGGATCACTTTAAATTATTCGCGCAGTTTTCTTTTGAAAAATGAAATAAATAAAAACTCTGATAAGAGGACAATGCAAAAATATGTTCAGGTATTTTTAGAATAGATAAGGTAAACTTTTTTATGGTATTTTTACATGCTGAAAAATAGTTAAATTAACTAAATACCTACAAATATAAGTGTAGATGTAAAAGATCGCATTTTTACAATATACATTACAATTTACAATACGTATTGTACACCGTACACTGGCACTGCATCACTGCGTCATCTTGTCAGCCGCAGAAAGGGAATCAGTTGCAGACTACAACGATGTGGCATGAAACAGTTTTCCCAAGCGAACAGAAATTAACCGAGGAGATTTCTTCATTTCTTTGCATTGTATTGTAGGAAATAACTAATTTCCATCGTATCCGTCTAGGGAATTGGTCTGACTACCATATCAACGTATATTTCTTAATTATGGTTAATTAACATGTTAATCTGAGTCTATTTGGCAAAGTCACGGCTGTGAGAATAATTACAACAGAGATATGCGGGCATCGTTATAGGTCCAATTAATTATGGGGAGAGTATGGTGCGATAATTGGAGCAGACACTACATGACACCAGCTCATAATGCAACAATTTCTTTTAATGCAGAATTAAATAGATTAACAGTTGAATCTGATTTACATTGTCGACATCTGCAGAAAAGTATCTACAATAAGATATTAACATAATGATTTCTGGTGGCGCTGCTCATGACTGGATTTGCTTCCATTACAGAAAAGTACCTGGAGACCGAGCTATGAAAATTCCAATAGCATGTCCTGAGGACATTGTCCTTATACACGTATAAAAGAACAGCTTCTCGAAGAAATGATTTTACCACTTGGGCGGCCTATTTTCCAAAGGTCAACCCCCAAACTGTTGTTTAAAATATACCTATATAATAATTAAATACTATGTTCTTAACGCAGTTTTTGTTGTCTCCTTTAATGTTTTGATAATACTTGCAGTTACGACTTTTGAAAACTTGGCCGACAACTTGGAAGTTTTTCTTCCATTAATAAAATATTGCTTATTATAATAAAAAAAAACTATTCTATTAAAAATTGCAAATCATTTCCTTCAGAAATCTGAAGAATATGGAAAATGAAAAACAGACAAATAACCTAGTGCTAACCTGTAGCCGTCAAAAAGGTTGGTTAAAAAGACAATGTCGGCAATGTAAAGTAAGTCATGAATGTACTTTCGTTTTCCTTTGGTATGAAATATTATTACTCATCAAACCTTCATCCTATCTGCTCGTTAATCGTTATGAAAAGAAACTGGTATCCATTTCAGCAACGAACTTTCTGGAAGATGTGAAGATGTCCTGCGACTTGGAAAGAGTTCTGAATGTCATTGTCTTGCTTTCACAGTTGCGCGGTTACAATACGCAATTTGCAGCGAAATTTAATTAACAGAGTCAGACAGTTCCCACGATATTAAATATCTGATCTGGAATTGCAGATGTCGATGTGTGATGGTAACTCGTCATGGAGAGACGATTTCGTCATTTGCACTTTCATACAACATCAGTGGGAAAATTAATTACAAAAAATTCCTAAATTATGTTCATATGGAGGATGAAATACCTAAATAGATGTTAAACATTTTCGAAATAGTTTACAAAAAAGTTGTTTTCAATTTACAATCTATAAAAACCGTTAACATTGTAAGACATTTTCATATCTTCATTTGAAAGCATAGAAAAAAGGAATCAACATTACAATTTACAACTATAGGTAATAATACGAAATAATGTTGTTGTATGTATTGTATATTATTTGGTTTACAGACTTTTTACAGCTTTTATTATATTCTCAGTAAGCAAAGAATTGGAAATTCATGACAAATAAAAATTTTACGTTTTTAATTTTCTCCTTTCAACTTTGGTAAACATTATGTACCTATAGGTTCCTTAAAATAACTTTAACCACGCAAGTAGGAACCGAAAAGCTTTCTTCTACAACCATGAAAATAAACAACAAAAGGAAAAAGAAACTAAATTAATCCAAGAAACTATTTCAACAAAGGAAATTTTCTCCACAGCATTTTTCAATGAAGAAAGCAGAGTTTTACCAGCAGGTACTGGAAAAGATTTTACTATATGCCTACCAATATTTTTTTGGATCAACAACTACTTAACAAAGTTTAGTGAAAACTTGAATAGAAAGAATGGAACAGAAAATGGAAAAACGAATTAGAAAATTTCTGTAAGTTTCAGTTACAATAAATTGTGTTTAATACAATATCCATTTCTGTTTGCACAAAAAGTTTGTGGTGTGGTTTGCATTTAAGAGTTTTCCTTATTTAACTTACATAAATGAAAATTGTTGAAAGCTTCTAAAGGACATTCGAAATTCTGAGCGGCTTAAGTCTCGATAGGTTGAATATTTCGACATTTATACCTACATACTTAAAATTTAACAGAATTTTTGCAATTAAATGTCCACTTCGGAACTATTAGCAAATATTGATTTCGTTTATTTTATTTCCAGGCGATATGAAGAGGATTCGGAAAACGCATGGAACTGCGGATCATGGTTTGAATACCTATTAGTAGTAATCCTCTCCACAATATTATTGATTGGAGTCCTGGTGCTGACGCTGTTTTGGATAATCTACTACAGAGGAGGATTTGCATGGTCCGAGAATCCAAAATTACAGTTTAATTTGCATCCCGTCTTGATGATAGCTGGTTTCATCACATTCTCTGGATTCTGTAAGCAGTAGACGGAGAATCCTTATTTGGGGCATTTGCATAACTTTGGTTCCATTTCAGCAATTCTCCTCTACAGACTGTGCAGATGCCTCAAGCATATCTACGTCAAGCTGGCCCACATGTTTTTCCATGCTTGTGCCATCCCCTGTGTTGTGGTTGCATTCCTGGCTGTATTCGATTCGCACAATTTGTCCGATCCCCCGCTGCCCAATTTCTACACACTCCACTCCTGGCTAGGATTCGTCACAATGGGTTTATTCGCTCTACAATTCATCATTGGGTTTTTTAGGTAAGCTAACGTTTAACTGTATGTGGCAATTAACATTAATTTGTTGCTTCCTTCTCGTATTTCTGCCCTACAGCTTCCTGGTTTTGCTTTGCTGTGAAAACGCCACTTACGGTTGTCGTGCCACAATGGTTCCCATTCACGCGAGTTTCGGTCTTGTTAATTTCATGTTGGCGATCGCTACTTGTGTGACAGGACTCACGGAAAAGGCTCTGAGGTATGTTTTAATTGCTGTAGATAAGTATTTATGTATACATTGTGGTGACCTACCATTAAGATCCTCAGTGAACAGAGTTCATGAACTTAATTTAATTCAACCCAATCGACCACCAAAGTTGAGAGACGTCAATGTTAACAAAATTGCGGTGTATTACATTGGACATTCGTTATATCGGCACAATTTCATCACATAAGAAACGTTTATTAAGCAATCGTGTAAAAAATCGTGCAAAAAAAGATTCCCATCGCAAAAAGGAAAATGCCTTAACAACGTTATTTTATAAGGCATGTAAAACGTGTAAAGTTATGCCATAAAAAAATCAATTATCAGGTACCTATGTATGTTCATTACTAGGAAGGGAGAAGAAACCGTTTTATCCATGTCGATTTGTGTGTTGGCTTTGTCTGTCCGTCCAGACGATAACTCGATAACGCTTATAGCAAGAAGATTGAAATTCGGTACAATGATGAATGATGCTCCAATGTTTTTACAATTATTTTGGCTGGTGAACACATTTGGGTTAGCTTTTTAGAATATTTAATATACAGTAGGTATATACACAAAACCTCTTTTATATATATGTTATATGAGTATTCTTTTTTATTGAATCAAAAAGTAAACCCTTTCCCCAACGGCTCCCATCTTATAAGCCCGTCTATGACGGCGAGCACCCTAAAACGAACCTGAGTAAGGACTTTAAGGACTGAAGGACTTTATTTATTTTATTGAATCTATTTAAGTTTCGATTATGCTTGAGCACGTTCCAAGAATGCAACTCTACCGTGTTAACATTGTCGATTCACTGTCCACCAAATTAAAAATTCATAAGCACAATTACACCAAATCAGCGATTATAAAATATTACTTTATAATTTCTGAATAAATAATTGTGAAACCCTAATAAAACTTTTATTCATGGGGTTTATTTCAAATATGCACAGCTATAATCGGCTTATTGCTGTTATGTGAAGAATGTTTATAAAAATTTCAATGTTCTTTATATATTCTAGCGCACATTATGAGGAACTGGAGAAAATTATAATTAACTCAATCGGAGTTGTGTTAGTTGCCATAGGCATCGTAGTATCCTTTGCAGTTCGAAGATCAAATGCTCCAGCCACCGCCAAAGTTTATGTAACCGAACGTATATAAGTATTCTTAGTGTAAAAATTAGTTTAAATTAAACGATAAAGTACACAAAATATTGTTTTTTGATATATATAATTATATATAATTCAAGTGGATATTTACACGAATCGTATTTGTATATTTCTTATTACATTTAAGTCCCGTTGAAAAAAATATTTTAAAGTTTAAATAAAGTTTTGAAACTTATGTAATTACAAATAAATTTTATTATTATTTTTTATTTTGTCTTTTATTTAAATGTTTGTTTTTATTGTAGAACACTTTTAACTAACATAATGTTTGTAATGCTTAGCGTTAAATCAAAACATTACAAAAAAAAACGACCAAACAAATTTTTATTACAATTCACAACCATTTATGAACCACCGAAAAAAACATAAAACAAAAAACACATTGAATTTCATATCGCCAAACATAATTATTCAATATTCATGGCTGTAGGTAAAAGAAACAAGTATTTACACGAGTCATGTGAAATTAAAATCGTTGTAGTAAGTATTAAATTACATTTAATTAACGTATTTCGAAATTACGTATTTCATACTAAAAGTCTAATTATATCATACATGCACATTATGTAGATCAACTCCAGGGTGCATTAACACAATAAGGATGTTTTGCATTGGCATAGCGAACATCTAATTCACGATTAATTACAATAATTTCTCCTGCTGTTATTGAGTGTTGGCAGCGATTGTGAAAAGAGTTATATATCAGTGTTAAGCAAAAACAAAGTAATGCACTATTTTATATTAATAATTTGCTCTAAAAGCTAATTGAAATTGCTCAGTTTTGTTAGGTAAAATATTTATGTAGTATAACAAATTTACATACCTATGCGAATGCTCACTAGTCATATTATGGAATAAATAAATTATAAAAGAAAATATTCAAACATCTGCCTAGTTTTGTTTATAATTATAACTATAATTACTATTATATTAAAACTTTTTAAAATATGAAAAATACTATTAGTTTGCAATAGACGCATGACAAAAATTTAAAATCGAAATCATCAGCAAATTTGTTTACTTTTTACTGTAAATTAATAATTATAAAATTATTTAAAATTCTTACACAATCTTTATATCTAATCGCATGCTTATTAACTGTAGTATATTATATAAAAACGCAACAGTTTACAAGCGCACAAAACAATATTATTGTATTAATAATTTCCATTAGAATTTTTTGAAATGCATTCTGAAGTTCTTGCTTTCATCATCAAAGATGAAAATAAATGTATAAACTTACGATTTTTTATTAATAAAATGAGGCAAGCATAATCGCAACGTAAACATGAAGTTTAGTCACAGAAAAATAATATTGTCTGTAGTTTAGTCCTGCCATTCTTGTTGATTCGCTCTCTTGACATGACTAGGATCCTCAAAGCGCTCATTTATCTACTCGCAAAATATATAATATAAATACCACATATAGATATAAATGTACGTACTTACAATGAACTTAATGACATTAATAATAAAAAGAAAATGAAAATTCTTTAACCTTAAGGACGCAATCGAACCTGCTCTAAGAATTAAGTAATTCAAGCGATGACATTTTATTGTAATATTTAATACATATAAGTTTTTTCAGAATTCGATAACATTTTTATAATTTTTTTATACAAGCAAATTTATAAATTTATATAACAGTAAATATACACAAATATTTCTTCAGGACAATGACCCTAATTTGCTGAATTAAGCAATTTTTTATAGATAAAAATACAATGAAAAACTAAGTTCTTATAGAGACAAAAAAAATCGAAAAAATACTTTATACTTAGAAAGAATTCCAAAAGCTATATTACTTGTAAGATTGTGTATTTGATTGAGCATGTAATAAAAACATCAAATTTGAACATTGTGTTTTTAAAATTTAATCAAATAAAACTATCCGATTTATTAATTAATAAATTGCTCAGTTTTTCTAGGTAATTTTAAATGGGTTTTCGTTTTATTAGAGTTGGGGTAAGGATAGTAACATTTTGCTAGTTCACAGTTTTTGTTGTTGTATTCGCATCGCGATCAAAAGTGATTCTCTTTCAGTATTTCTTTTTAATCTTACCTATTAATTTCGAATTGAACTTTTTCGAAATTGAAAGTTCAAATTTGTGACATCTACGTTTGGTTCAATAATTAATCAATACAAAGTGACACCTACTGGAATACTGGTGTAGTTAGGCGAAAGTGATCGAGGCATCGAGATCGAGCACTTTAAAGAAAGCTCAGCACTCAGCAGTCTTGACCACCACCTGCCAAAGAAGATCATAAATAAAGCTCAAGAAAATCATAAATAAAGCTCAAGGAAATACATTAGCTGCGTTGCGATGACTGCTGCAGACGGAGCGAAGAATACCCTGGATGAAGAGAATCAGTTGTTGATAACTCAGCGAAGAAATCAGAGTCAGATCGGATCGTTCGTTTGCTTGTTACCGAAGATCGTTTGTGATCTTACACTTGTGTATCCAGTGGATGGCTAGTTTGTCTAATACTAATTGGTGTTGCAAATTCCTGAACGTTTCTCTCAAGTTAGTAAGAGTTTTTTAAACATTATATAACAAGTGCAAGTGACGACAGTAGTGTAGATCGATAACTGCAACTATATAAAAACGGAAATCAAAGTGTTGTGAAAATTGTGAGAATTAGCAAAATGAAATTTCACCGGCATATTTCTTGCTTCTTCGCTCAGGCACTGATTGGTTTGCAGTTACTGGACTTGGTTACCGGTTATGGTTTCGGAAGATGTCCGAAATATCCATCAATGCCGAAATTCAATATGACGAGGGTAAGTGTATTTGCCAAGAAACAAAAACTTTCATTAATCTTTGTTAGACGGCGAAACTATCGCGTCCGTTTTGTTCAGTTGATCAACCCCAAACCTTCTCTTGATGATTGACGAACCAATGAGGTGATCCACAATTGTCGACAATAATGCGTTTTCACCGTGATTTAAAATGTCTGCAAAAATTAGATTAATTCAGATGTGTAGGCAATCGGACTAGTGTTGGCTTTGGTAATTGTGATGTAATTTTTGTCCATAAACTTTTTCCTGCGACAGTTCATTGAGGTTCATACACTCGGAAGTTAAATCCGGAATTAATGGATGCAGGGAATTCGGAAGAGGGAAGTGAATAAAACATATAATTTCACGCAGAATTAATTTGCTGCTTTCGAAGACAATTTACTGCTTTTCAAGATGCTCAACGAGTTATCAGTTTACAAAACTTATTACAAAAAATTTTGATTGAACCACTTAAAGTGTGTAAAAATGTATTCTTACATGTCAAAATGCTTATTTTTAACGTTTATACCATTTTTGAAAAATTCTCAATTTTTGAATAAATACATCGAATGTTAAAAAACATTCGCCCATCCCAAAAATCAACATTCTTTCAACTGGTTTCTACGAGTGACTGAAGTCGCAGTTGAAAAGCCGAGGTTCAAGTATATTTAGTTGAGTCAAGTGCTATAAAGCATGAAAATAATGTAAAAACACTAAGCTTATTGTTAAAAGAACTTTAAATTACCTCCTTAAGAATTTATAAAGTACAATGTACATATTGTGAATGTTCATACCACCGTAATAAATACCTGATTTTGAAACTGAACTAACGATGCAATTTGAATGTTCACTCCAAGGTCGTTATGGAAAATTTACCATGTTGCAATATAACCCTGCTACCATATTTTTGAAGTAGTCATATCATATTGATTATGCTAATTTGAGAAAATGTATGTATTCAGGACCATTCATATTTATTCTTAACAACTCTAAGCATTTTTTACGTGTTACTCATAAAGAAAAAAAAATCCTATCCAAAAAAAAATTAGAGCAGCAATTTAATTTTCACATGTTGAACACGTTTTAATTTTCTTGTTTTAGAAAGACACCAACCATTCAATGACTTCCAGCCGTCTTACAACAATACATTGCATCCGACAAACAGTTCATTTAATGTCCCATATAATTCATACAAGGTCATTAGTTGGTTTTTTAATGATAAATTCGCCGAACTGCTTCATAAGTTGAACTTTGGCTGGGCAATACAACTCTCATACGCATTGGATTTGACGAGGGTTGTTCATGCACTTATGCCTTAATTGAATATAAGAACACCAATTCTAAAGAAAATTGCTCAGTAAACCGGGTTTCAGGTTTCAGTCTGATTGAACATCATTCGCATTAAATGTATTATATATCAAATTCCTGAAAGCCGTTGACCTTATTTATTTTAACCTATTCATGCCGCCAATGAACGGCGCATCGGTGCATTGATATTATAATATGCACTCCTTTTTAGTTATTTTCCTTTCAGTGTTCTTCTGTTCGGCTTCGCCTCAATAGAGGCTTACAAAATTCAAGTGTTTTTGTACATTCAAAAAGGTTTTAAAGAATGCATCAAAATTTATTCTTTTTATATACGATAACATCTTTCCTTGGGAGAAGTGGATTTATGATTAAGGGCGCGTGATTGATTCAATATAAATAGAAAATATCTGCAATCGTCGATACAGCAATTTGTTTATGTTCCGAAGTTTAGAGAGTTTAAGGTAAACATGAAAATTTTCTGTTGTAAAGAGCTGATGAGTTATCAAGTGGAATTCGCCTGAGGAGATAAAACATAATCTCTTGATGGACCAAACGAAAAACAAGATAAATAACGATTAATGGTTATTATTTCCTAAACATGTTTCTTCACCAATATAGGCAATAGTAGAGAAGTTCAGTTGAAATTTCGCAAAAATAAATAACAATTTTGAGCAAGATGAAGTCTGCGCTACGTAAACTACGATCATATCCAATTCTGCATCATGAACATTCCCCCAACACGTTATGCAACAATCGTTATGGTTACTGTTACCAATTTACAATACCACTTACTTCTATTTTACTACCATCATCAATAAATTCTAGTAACATGCATTCAACAAATTTTGTATCTCTCGTGCAAAACAAAACATTCCTTCAGCGCACAAGAGTAAAAGTGAATGACCCACTTTGGAAGCGCGTTACTATTCGAATTTAGTGAAAATAGGAAATAATGAACTTTTACACTGAGTGCATGTAAACAAATGTTTTCAGTTATGCTATAAATGATGAAATTTATCAGGTATAAAACCGAGTCAACTGACTTAAAATAACCAGTAAAGTTACCGTTAATGAAGCCTTACAGCTCCAGCCGCATCGGGCAGAAGCACTTTTCTTGATTGCATGTTTGGTTCACTTTCTTTTGCGCAATATGCAAAATTGTTAGTGACTTGCATTCAAATTGGCTGGGAATCGTGGTAATAAATTTCCCAGCGATGTAATATTTATTTATTTTGTTTTTTAGGTTGAAAGTTTTCCGGATATTTTCGTCGCACTTTTACATCAATTGTTTATATTTCGAGGAATAAATTTCACTAAATCAAACATTCCGCAGAGATTCCCGATCACTTGAAGCTTTTTAGGAAGCATTCAGAAATAAAAACTTTGGGTTGGTGGTAAGAATGCCTCAGAAAATGATTCAGCCTAGGACCGGATATGCAAAACCACGTCTTGGCTTTAAGCTAGCCAGTCTGGTCTGTCTTCGCTAATTAATCAAGCGGTTTTCGAGTGTTTTTTTTTTTTTTTCATAATATAATACAAAAAAATCTATAAAACGACTTCGATGGAATTTTAGATTTCTTTACGCATTTCTGTCGTTTCAAAAACCTATTTCTCAAAAATTCTCATTTTTGAATGGAAAGAAATGCAAACGAATAAAAAATACATCTCGCACAACTGTGGCTAGTTGTTTCCATGCGCTCTAAATATAAAAAGAAACATAAAACGAACAATTTCTAAAAATAAAAAAAATAAAGCAAAGTAATAAATATTTTTCCGCCATAGATTACCGAATGGCTTCTTGCTCGGTATCCAATTCCATGCATCGCCATTGCTGAGGAAAAACTTTATAAATTTTCTACAGTTGCATATTCAATCATAGTAAATAATTTCGATGTAACCCTTTTGTTGTAGTTCAACTGTTGAACAAAGTACTGCAAACGTTTTAGTACAAGGCAATTACGTCGGTACTTCAGCATATTGATATACATATTTATAAACTATATCAAAAACTATTGGGATATTTGAAAACTGACTTTTTTAAAATGAGGAAATAGACGTTATGCTGATATGCATTATGCATATTTTTATATCAATAATTTGAAGAGTGACAAAAAACAGGTCGATTAATAGAGAATTTTGTTTTTCATTTTCTAGATATAAACTGTTGAACAAATATTTTTACATTGATTTATTATAAAAAAATTAAAAAAATGGAGAATGTGGTTTCACGTTGTAAGATGTTCAGGAAACAAATAAATACCGCAAACTTTCGTAGCTTTTTAAGGGAGATACATATTATTGTAGAGAACTGAAAAATGCATGTATTTCAGGATTTTTTTGTTTAAAGGAAGGATAGTAAGTAAAAACTTTTTAAAATCTTACATTTTCTAATGTACATTGTACACTTTCACATTTCTAGTACCAAAACAAATTTTCTTTTTTTTTAAAAATAATGCAAAATGACTGAAAAATATACGTTAATAAGTCCGATTGAAAAATAACTAAGTTTCAAAATGGTTTCAAGATTTTATTAGCTATTTTGTAGCACGTCTACATTCGATCAATTCGAGAATTAGTATCAAAAATTACAATAAAAAAGAAATGAACTAACATAAAATTGTTAATTAGATCTAAAACAATTAAATTGAACTCTAGTACAAATTATACTAAGAATACTTGATTTACAACAATATAACACTGATTTTACTATTTTAGCCTTAAAGTAAACAGTCGAACAAGTATGCCTTGTCGTTCGGTCCTCTGGATTCTTTGAGTTTTCTTTTATTCCTCAGGTGCAATATCATTGATGACGGAACAATGACTACGATGTCACTCTGACTTTGTAGAATAGACTTCGAAATTCGCGGTCATTCTGGACATCGTAGTTTTTATAGGACACAAGTACGGTTTAGATTTTTACCCGACTTTGGTACAAAAGGAGGGTTATGTGTTTGGCAGTCTATGTATGCGGGTATGGATGTTCACCTGTTCCTTCGTAGCTCCCAAATTACTCATCAAATTTGCACAAATGAGGTGTCGTAGAATTTGTATGAATTCTCCGCGTAACATAGGCTATATGACGTCATGTTAAATCTTTAATATGATGCCTAAGAAAGGCAAAAACCTCAAGCCAAAAAGTTAAAAATATTTACAAATGCATTGAATTTGGTATCAAATTAAAGGTTTAAATACGCACATTCCGAAAAATATATGAAGTTAACATACATTAAAAAACGTTTTTCCCTAAACCTTTAAAAACGCACGAAAATTGTTCGAACAACCGAGCCGGAAGGCATGGGGTGCAATCAGAAAAACATTATTTTCAGCAGGCCTACAAGCTGAGGTAGATTTCGAAGTGTTTTTTATTGAATTTATTGGAGTAATTTTTTATTATATTATCACAATACATATTCAAAATTAAATTGGAGAAAACCGCAAAATATTTCAAATAAAAATAAAGTAAAGAAAACTAAAACCCCACTACGGCTTTAACTGCCCATTCAAAAGTTATAAACAAGATTGAGTAACTGCTTACTAAACAGACCTCTACTAGTAAAAACGCCGTAATCACACTACATTAATAATTATCTGAATTGAGATAAAACGTGTGACTACGGCATTTTTACTAATAGAGGTCTAGTTAGCATTACTCAGTCTTGTTTATAACTTTTGAATGGGCAGTTAAAGCCGTAGTGGGGTTTTAGTTTTCTTTACTTTATTGTTATTATATTGTGCAAATATAAAAATCTTTTTTGGTTGATTTTATGAAGATAGTAATTTCAAACAGAAGGTAGTGATGTTTACTCCTTTCCGCAATTTCATAAAGATCGGTTGAATAGTTTTTCCAGTAAGAATGCCCGCCGATTTGTATTATTTGCGCGCTCCTGTACGTTCTCATGTCTTACTTCAGCTATTGAAATCCGTGCGCAAGCACCTCCGAACTCCGAAGGCGTGGCAACAAAAATTCATGGGGAGGCACATCAAACTATAGTAAACTGCATGGCGGCTACCATGGAAAGCGCGCTTCTTGTATAATTTACAATATACCTATAGCTGGAAAATAATTAACGCGACGTCACGCCACCACGGCTTCCGTTTTGATGAGCTTGATGAGATGGCATTCTATAAAGCCAGTTTTAACTTGCTCCTTTCCTTCCAAAAAACAAAAATTTTGAAATACGTGCATTTCTCAGTTTTCCACCTTAAAGCTAGATATCTGTAATAAATATTATAAAAATTTGCAGGATTTGTAATTCAAAAAAATATTTTTAGGTATTAGGCCAATGGTACGAAGTAGAAAGATCTTTTTATTTGCCGGAAATCGCTTCTGGCTGCACATCTGTGACCTTTCAGCCAGAGAGTATAGAAGGGAAATCCGGTAACGGTTATCGTCTGGAAGTTGCTGTAAAAACAATAAACCGATTGTAAGTATGCTTTTCAATTTGCGTAAAACTTTTATAAACAATATTTTGAAAAATTAGTACCTACTTCCTTTATCAGTAAAACAAATGTTGTAAAAACCAAAATGAATTATTTGAGCGAGCAATTTTGATGTAATCATTTCACAATCAGCAGTTATCATACAATACAACTTAACAGGTTCAATAAAATGTTGTACATAATCAATAATACTTTGCTATAAAACAAATGGAAATGTAATAATATTGTGCTTGATTATATCATGCAAGATGTTAAGGAACCTGGAACTCTAATCAATCAACACTTTCGATTTATATTTAATGAACCCCACTCACAAATGGCGATTACCAAAGCCAACAATAAAGTTCCCCAATTTACTAAAACCTTTGAAGTTAACAGGATTGTCAACACGCAATCTCCAATTTTCATTTCAGTACGGGAAATCCTTCCATTAACATTGGATACGCAACGCCTGAATCGAATCGGTCATCTATAATGGATTTTAAGGTGCGATAAGTAACATCAATAGAAATTTAAAATAAATTAAATTATTCTCCAGTTAAGAATTAATATAACTAACTGATTGATTTTCTTTCAGTTTAACTCAAGGCTTCCAGAAATAATAGCTCGTTTACTTCCGGGATCTGGTAAATACCAAGTGTTGTACACCGACTACGAGAACTTTGCTATCCTTTGGTCCTGCTCAAGTCTTGGCCCCATTGGTCATGCCGATCAAATTTGGGTGTTTGGCCGAGGAAGGGATTTTTCTGCTGATATACGCAAGAAAATTTATGATTCCTTGGAAAAGTTAACACTTGAACCAACTCGCTTGCTCATAAGTAAAAACAATAACTGCCCCAGCACACTCTAATTATTATTACATATAGTTATTTATCGAATTTGTTTTAAAATAATTGTGATGCAACGGTGTTTCAACGATGAATTGTAGATTTAATTCTGTGATAAAAGATGTTTAAGTGTGTATTTATTACCGTGAATCTTTGTAAATAAAATTCAGTAGTACTGTATTTGGATAAACAAAAGGAACGGTGTTTTAATTTACCTGTTTACTTTATTTATTTATTTAGGTATCATACACAGTCCATTTTACGCCAAACATTATAAATACAGAATACAAGATTAGGTTTATAAAAATATTGCTATTTTAATTATTATTGTTCAGCATACATCAGTGTGATTTTTGCAGAAACAAATAATGAAAGAATTTCAATATGGGAAGTATTTATGCTTTTCAAAATAAAAAGAAAAAAAAACAGAAATTGTGCAATTCTTAATGAATTTACGAAAAGATGAATGAAGGAAAAACCTTGAAATGAGTGAAATTGAAAACTCTGGATCAACCATTGCCGTGAAATGTGGAATTGATGAAACATTTATTCAGAACAATTTTTACAAAGTAGTTATACCTAAAGTAATTTGAATTTTTGAAAATAGCCATCAGACAAATTCCACTTTAGACAAGACAAACACATCCAAACGCTTTAATTCTCCAGTAGGGATATTCTAGGAAAAATTTAGAAACACATAATACTCAAAAATCATTTGTTTGACAAATTAAAATTATAAGTACTTACATTTCTAATTAGTTGCCAAAAAGTTAAGTGGATAGATCATCAAAGAAAATTAACAAAGTACGTCAAACAATAAAAGTAACAATGATGGAATATATTCTAAGGATATGAATTTAAATGAATATAAGTGGACGGATGGCTTTCCTCCTGTACAATGGGATTCTTCCTTTTTCTTCCTCTTTTTCTGAAAAAATACAAATTAAGGTATAAATAAAGATACTAATCAAATAAGTACTTTTTTTTATTATCTTGAAGAGAAATTATTCTTGTACGGACGTAATAATTATTTTTTTATTTTTTGCGTTGTAAAAAACACTTAAAATGCAACAATCTTAACTTAACAAAAAAACATATGGGAGAAAAATTCACTTTTTTCTAGCTTAAAACAATGTTTAAGCTTTTGTTTTGAATTTATAAAAATAAATCTATTTTTACAATTCTATTTATGTACAATATTGGCTTTTCTATTTTGTGATACGACTAGGCTTTAGAGTACTCTAACGCAAAATCAGATTTATTGCTTGACAATTAATTCAAATTGGCATTTGTTACATTTTTCCAGTTTCACTTTAACTATTTTTTTTAAATCGCTCCAGTTCGGATAATAAAAAAAATATCATTTGTTGTAGAAGTTTCTCAAAATGAATGACTAGTGTACTTTTGAAATCATTTATCGAAATTATAATTTTGCAGTCTTATGTTTTTGGAAATGGGAAGTTGTATTTGTTCAATTGCCACAACCACTTCGTTCGCAGAATACAAACAATAAATAAATAAGCAGTAAAATTGCATAAAATTCCGTAAATCAAAATTCATCAGAGCAAATGTTCTCAGTTAAAAATATTTTAAAATATTATAATTATAATCGTTACGTAATATACTCACAACCGCAACATATAATAATTGTAGTAGTTAAACTATTTAAGCACTTTTAAAACATGTGTTAATTCCTCATTACTAAATATTTATTTTAATTACATTAAAAATAATAAGTTAGAAATGATATGCAAGCTAATAGGGAAGTGTAATAATCGGTTCAGGCCAATTAAGAAATATCCTAGATGAACGGCAAAGTTTTAACACAGACAGAAAACCGTACAAAAACAGTTTTCCCATCGTAAAAAGAGAAATTTGTCTAAGTTATTGAAAACGCATGTAAAAAAGGAATGTTTTTGGTATCTGTAAAATTTCACGATCGTGTAAAGAACTGAAGAAAAATAGTTCCGTTCAAATAATTAGTAATATTGTATTTATAACAATATTTAAAGCGGCCCATAGACGAGCAACTTGATCAACTAACATAAGTGCTCAACTTGGCCGCTGTTGCCATAAATACATGATTTTTCCGTCGGCAACTTGCCAACAGATGATCAACATCGAGAAAAACACGGCAAGTTGACGACTTAGTTGACAACCAAGTTGATCGTCTATGGGCCGCTTTACGCAAGAAAGTTAATATGCAAATATTCAGTAAATAAAATCGACATTTTTGTATAAAAATAATTCAGCCTTATATGGTAACACTAAGAAGGATTTTCCCGATTTTGCTCATCTTCAAACTTGACCTGGCAATTTTAACGAAGTGCTTTTAACCAAGTTTCAATCCTCTAGTTACAAGCGTTCTAGTTATCGTCTGGGCAGACAACAGACAGACGGACATGCATAAAACGGTTTCTTCTCACTTCCCAATCGTGAATATATAATTCTGTTTTTTTCTGTCTCCATTACTTCTTGGCTTTGCAAACGTTCGCTCAAAACTAATATACCCTACATCTAGGCCCTAGGGTATAAGAATACATATATGAATTATGAACACATCTTGAGGAATATCAAGCAATACTGAGCACAAAATCAAAATGATTCGCAACATTAGAATGAAAGCACCTGAATGAGAAATAATATTGGCTGACAACTCTCAATACCTTTTGTCAAAATTGCATTTGCTTGCAACAAATAAAAATGTCAACATTGGTATCAAGCTAATATGAATGTTTGTGGAAGAACAGTTTTATTTGATCCTAGTTTTTTTGGTCTACGAAAACCGCAGGAAGTTGCTCAAAAGATCAATAAAAAATTTAAAGCAATGTACATTTGTATAATAATAATAATGTGAATACGAACGAGCAGGACCAAAACATTTTGCGATTGTAAATTTTGTATAAAAGAGCAGAAATGCGACTAGAATGTATTACAGAAATCTCTGAATCTTAGTTTACCAAACAAGCCCAGTGTTAATACTAAAATTAACCGCAAATAATAAAATAAAATGTTTAAAAACACAACAAAAACTAATGAACATTTAAAAATACACTAAAATTATGTAGGTATCTTACTAAATTAAGTAAAAAAATTTGTTCTGATATTAAAAGCTCACTGCCCTTGCAACGACTCTCATCATTTCTAATCTAAGAATACTTTTAATTTTTACGCTCGGAGTTCTTACACATTTTTTAAACATTCAATAATACTTAGCAGAATGTATACATGATTTTGTTTTTCATTTAATATTTCTTGTAGTTTCTACTTAATCGTCTTAACTTAAATAAAATTCTACCGAAGTTTACCAGTGCTAATACACGAATTAAAATTGCGTAGCCTTGCTTTCAGTTATTCAATCAGCGTGTATTCTCTTGTAGTAACCTCAGATTAAGATAAATTCAAAAGAAAACATTTCATCTTACTTTTTTGCGCTATAAAATTCTTCAATACACAGGTTGCAGCTCCATGATCCTTCGGGTGGATCATCCAATGGCGGTGATAAACAGTACATGTGATAACCTCGGTCGCAATCATCACAAAATAGTAACTGATCATCGTTATCGGAAGTACCACATATTGAACAATATTTACATTCTATGCACTGCCAGTGGTATCGTTTGACCGAAATTATCATGTTGGGTGTGAATTGCAGACATGAAGGATGACCAGAGCGGCCACAGTCTGAACATGATACAAGCTCTTCAGGAAGGAAGGTCTTCTTATTTTCACGGGCATCACCCAAACAGAAATCACAGTATGGCGATGGTTGTGCTTTAGCGCGATCAGATAAACGTGGCTTTATTTTTGGTCGCTTCTCTGGTTCAGCTTCGTCAGTTGGAAATTTCTGTTCGGGTGTTAAGATAGGCATTTGAGGCTCCTCAGTGTTGTTCACAGGTGACGAGCTTGTGTTTGGTGGCCCTGGTCGACGACGACCTTCGCCTTCTGGAATATTTTTCTTCCGTCCTGAAATTTTGAATGTACCAAAGAAATATTTTTTATTATTAATATAAGGAGCAGAAAAGTAAACGAAGAGGAAATTGTCGATATACGTTTTTAAATTTTTCCAACGTACTTCTACCAATAGTTTAGGATGCATGGAAACAATACATTACAAATTACGAGTTTAATTTCGAATAGCGAAATCAGGGATATTGGCAAATAAGAACAATAACAGTAGAATGCGTTACTTTCTTCAGAAAAATGCAAGCAACTAGAAGAATACGTTTACAAACCCCTTCGTCCTCTTTTAGCTGGTGTTCCATCAACGGCTACCGTACTTTTCCTTGCCGCATATTTCCTCTTTCGTCGACGATTACTATAAGTTTCCTCGAAATCTAAATCCGACTCTAAATCCTCCTCGAAATCCTCCACATGATTGAGTTCCATCTCATCATAATACCATTCGGTTTTCTCCTCATTTCGGTGGCTATCCTTGCTGTCGTTGTCCACAGCTGCAGCGATTGAACTGCCATCCACGACAGGGATTACTAAAACAAGAGAACATTAACCGATTTGAATGGATTGCAACAGTTCTGAACGGGAAATACTTTCAAATAACAACAATGATTGTATTGGGCATATATATTCGCCCGCCAAAAACCTTCAATGTTACCGTCGGAGCACCTGCTTCCCGCTGCGAACCAGTTTTTGTACTCACGGAAAATCATGTACAAGTTTTTTGTTTTAAAAAGCGATAACTTGAAGGCCTTTCACTCTGAAACCAGAGCTCAAAAGTGAACGTAGACATCGGAAGGATGAGTGCAGGGCATTTAAGTTACAAAGGTAACCGAGATTAGCAATATACAGACGAGTCACATTAATTATGACGTTTCTTGTGTATTTCCGAGCCCATGACTCAGTCAACTTAGGAATGGGAAAAACACATTTACTCGCCCACCCCTAGTAATGATCCGTGATCGTGTACGCCATTCGGCTTCACGTGCAGCTCTCAAATGTAAACAAAGTAGGGACCACATACCTGGTACTTCACTCTGGCTTTCCCGGAAGCTGAATGCTTTGTAGCTCTGATGATGTAGTAAATACTGCCGTCGGGGTTTTCGCCATCGATTTGCTGGATATGTGTAAATTTGTCCATCCCGAAAACCTGGCATTCGTTGTTTTTGTTTCATAAACAAAGCGCAATGATTCTGTGCTACACCCGTTTGTGGATCCAGAAATGGCATACGTAGCCGCCTTTCGATACATAATCGTGTATTAAAATTTTCACTGTTTTCAAGCAATTCTTTGTATGCTGAATCATTTAAAAAACTCTGAATTTTCTCTAAATTTGATATATTTACAATCGACGCCATTCTTCTCAGATTCAGTCACTAACACACTGATTCGAATGCATTGAACTTTAGAATACCAAATGACAGCATCTAACTTTTTTCCTGTAAGTACAGTCCTGAATTCTGACAGTCAATAGAAAAAATTCCTATTACAAAAATTCCTATCAAATTCTCCTTATCAAGGAGATATAACAATTTCACTTATTTTTGAAAATTCGCGTCCAAAATAACACACTGCATCTCAAGATATGCAAATAACATAAGATAAAATTGTTATATGCATTTATAGTATATTCAATTAATTCTGTTGCTACCTCTTGTTTTGCTTTTCTTCTGCGTTAGTTTAGTCCTTTTCGGTGTGACGTCGCGTCATTATATTTAAAAATTTCCTGTTTTCTTGCAGTTCAAATTGGAAAAAATAATCAACTAAATTTAAACTCAATTAGAAAAAACATTGAGCCGTTCTTTGTTGTCTTTGTTGTGTACAAGTTGTGCTTTAAGTGCCGAATTTGAAGTGAGTTTTGAAAATGTTTTTGTTTTATTCAGTTTTACTATTCGCTTTATGCAATTTTGATTTTGTAGAACATGCTTCTAGAACTAAAATGGAACTTTAATTAATTAAGAGGTTTATTTAAATTTAAAATATTGTCGATGAGCTTTATTTGTTATGAAATAGTGCTTTTAAATAAATGTTGCATCTCAGTTCTTTTCGACAAAGATGGTCTGAGCTGACGAGACAAGATCTGTGAAATTTGATAGTTAATGCATATTTTTTAAATTTATTTCTATCAAAGATGTTGCTAGTTTTTTGTGTTTTACAGTCCTCGAATTACTGTTTCAAAATTATATATTTTTTAAGTTGTTTGCCAAAACTTTCATCTCTTTGATTAAAAGGTAGATTGCAGGAGCTTCTTCAATCCAGAATATTATTAGGCTCCAAATTAGAATAGTAAATGAGCAGATGCCCGAATAAAATTTGTACCTATATGTTCCTAAAAGCGGAGTTAAATGGTTGAGTCTTCTATTATCCTGGGGAATGTACCGATTAGAAATGTTAACAATTTTTCCTGTAACCTCTTAAGAGACATATTTTTTATACTTAATCACCTCAAATTTATTTTAAACAAATATTAAATGCAAAAGATTATTTTTCATTAAGACTAGAATAATGGTCTCAAAAAATCAGGAAAACAAATCTGAACATCAATAATTAAGAATTAGGCCCTTGGGAATTCGTTTGTGCCTCCTCCACGTCACTCTTAACAACTATGAACAGTTCTTTGTCTTTGCTTTGCAACTGCGTTCGCAGGTAAGAAAGTAAATTCTCTTCATTTCCGATGTCTTGTGGACTGTCCAATTTTGAGTCCAAATTGTAGTATTGTTCACCGATCTTCCGCACTGCTATCCAGTGACGCCTCCTCAGGGGCAAGACGATGAACCCGAACTTGTAGTCGGTAGGCACGTTTAATATGAATCCAACAATCTCCGATGTATTTATACAAGACGGATCTCTGTGGAAGGAATCATCAAAACGAAACTATTATTGCGGAAGGATGGTGGCATACTTTCGCTTATCAAACCAAATTGCTTCGCACTTTTTCTTTTGCAGTGCAGTCATAATTACGTTTATATCGTAATTGCCGAGCCCTAGAACCGATCTGTGAGGATTTATCCAGTCATCTGGGCTGAGCTGCTTGCATATTTCATCTAGTTGAGCTTTTGTGTATGTTCCTTTGGCTAAATAATAATTGTTGAATGATTACTGTTATCAAACAATGTGTATTGTTAAGGTTACCTTGAAATAGATTATTTAGAGCATGCAGAGCACAGAGTTCTCTCATTTGTTTTTCGTGATATATACTTGGCGTAACCATTTCGGCAACGGTTCCTGAAGGCTGATTTCGTTAACTTATGGAAAAGAATTTGTAAATGCACTCAAATGGAGTTTCACATGATAACAGCTCAGTACAAACGAGAATGCTCACGGCAAACGTTGCACAGCTGCTGAGCTGACACTTTTATCAATTGAGCTTGTTTACAAACAGATTGTCAGAATTCTCAAAATTCGTCGGGCAGGCGCAGGTCGGTTCGAAAAATACATCAATTAACTCTCAAAAGTACGAAATCTGTATAGTGTATGCTTATGAAACAGTTAATAATGTAGAATTGGTGCTATATTTGAAAAAAGCATGTGTAAAAGTATTTCTTTTTTAAAAAATTGTAGCCGTAAAAAGCCGTAAATAGTTAAAAGCTCAAAATGTTTTTTATTGCCCTCGGTTTCAGTACAAAAATTATAATCATCTTAAAAATGTTAAAAAGTACAATAAATAAAAAGAAAAACATACAATTACAAAAATTAACCGTTTAAATACAATTTTCTTTGCCCTCTGTCGCGGTCGTTTCTGCAGAATAAATGATGTCCTTGAGTTTAGTTATGAAGTTACTGCATTCCTTCTTTTTCTCCTCTTCCTTAATACTGCAAATTATAATTATTATTAACTGCATACACATATTAAATAACAATTCTCACAATTCATCAATTTTATTAATTTTTTTTGTGTAGAATTCCAGCTCTATCTTCATTTTCTCAAACTAAAACATAATAAGATCCAATTTATTGTTATTCTGGAAAGAATTTAACTGAAATTAATAATAATACCTCTTTCGTGCGTGCTGATAACTGCTCTGTTAAGAATAAAATAGCCGTGGATCTGGGAGTGTTCTCAATTTCCTTCTTTACTTCTTTTTTATTGGGGGAGGAAACCCGAACACTTCGGTTGCTTGAAATGGGTTCTTTTGGAATATCTACAAACTGAAATTGCTAAAATTCACCAACATTACCAGAAAAACTAACTACTTAAGGATTTTGTCCTCTTAAATTGGGGAATATTTCGAGATTCCAAATCCTGAGCGAACCTATCGGCTGGCATATCATTCAATTCGTTGGCATTGGCATCATAGAAACATTTAAACCACTTTAAAAACTCAAAATTGTCTTGAAAACGCTTTTTTATGAGGTTATCTATTGGAACATTCTACAAATACAAATTAGCAATACAGAAAACCCAGCATTTTGAGATATTTCAATTTTGTACTCACTTTATTGACCCCAATCTTATTGAAAGCAATCTGTAACACTTTGAAGTTCTGCAAGCATTCATAATCCATTTTTGGATTCATTTTTAATTTTTTTGTCTGCACACTTCCAGGAAACAGGCGTTCCGTTATGAGGCAATAACTGATTCCTAAGTGTTTTTGGTTATTAGAAGTAGTGTTTTGGATTTCTTCGTATTTACCTGACGATAAGTCTTCAATTTTCCCAACTTTTTGGCCGGAAGTGCAAGCACTATTGAGCCACACCAGCAGATCGTGGCGAGACATACTTTTCGCACACGCCGTGACCGAGGGCATTTTAGCATCCATCTGGACAGTCAATTCACTGCACGCACAAGTAACGCAAACTTGACTAATTGTTCACTGCAGAAATTCGCCTAGAGCCTGTGAACAAATTCTTTGTTCTGGAAAACTGTTTCTCTAACCGTTATTCTTTTTAGAACAGGCTTCAGGTCATTGCCATAACAAATGGTTTTTACCAAGTTTACACTGATCTTGCCAAGTTTTCTATTTGTCCAATTCTAGATACATTATTTACCTACATTAAATTTATTACGGGTACAAGAAAAGACAATTTCAAAAATTATTGTTTAGTAAACAAAATATTTATTACCAAATGATACATTTTCCGAATAACATTTTACGTGATGTTATTATAATGACAAATACAATTAATACACATAGTAAACAATAATCATTTAAACAGGATACAGCAGTTAATATTACATAAGTCCTTATTCCGCGAAATGAAGAGTTCTGATATTTACTTTTTAGTTTTTAGCAACACTTCGATAAAGTCAAGTGAAATTGCAATCAAATATGTATATACACGTATATTATATTATGTATTTTGAAATTTTTGTAGAGTAAATCAAGAAAAATTATATCGTATAGTATGTATGTAAAAAAATTGAAGGAAATACATCCCCATCTCATTCCAATGAAGAAAATTTTGCGTTCTTTCAGGCTATATATACTTGTTTTATATTATTTTAATGTTATGTCAATATTATATATATTATTAACACTTTCTGCTGCAATCAAAATCGTTCCAAAATTGAGAATAAACTTATACATAAAATCACGCATTTATGAAACCTATCATCTAATATTACGCCTAATTTTGACACTTTACGTATTAATAAAGGTTTGTTTTTATAAATTAGGTGAAACAATATATACATTTCTAGTGCATGAATAAAAATTCTGTATAAAATTAATAATGGATATGCAGTCTGGGTTTGTTTGGGTTAATTTCTCTAAGTTTGGAATAAAAGCCTCACGGTGATATTTTATTCATTCGATGTTCGGGCAAATCTTTTATGTTTTCATTAATTAATGAAATGTGATGTGAGAATTTTCGAAAAATTAAAAATGATGAATTTTGTTTTTTTTTATAGAAGATCGTCGTACTTAATCGAATTAGAAAAGTTTAGTCATATATTTATAGTCTTTTGTTGGGATTAACCGTGATGAAATTTATTTTTTACAATTAATACTACACAATAAAAATGGTTCTTAATTATGATATTGTCGTAGGTCGTAGGAAAAACATATATATAAAAAATTCTACGAAATAAATCTAAACTACACTTCTAGAAAATAAGTTAAACAATAATCAGTCAAAATATGTAACAATAGTAGACTTCGAGGTAAGAATAATGTTGGTAAAAATGCGAAAAAGGAACTAAAACAGTTAGACAAAAGAATGCAGTCCTGACTTAAATAATAGGCAGTGATACGAAAACCAGCAAAAGTGCTTTGGAGAAGTATAACCTAAAAATACTAAATTGTTACTAAAGCTAGCGTATATTCTTGCTTTCGTATTCAGCTATAATTTGTTGCAAGGTATGGTATATAGTGGAGAAGCTGGGTCTATCAGTTGGCTTTCGATTCCAGCATTTCCTCATTAAAGCATAAATGGCCAGAGGCGTATTCTCAGGACAATTGAGGACATTACCTTCTTTTACGTACTTAACGACCTCTTCATGCGTCATACCATAATATGGTTGTAAAGCAAACGAAAATATTTCCCATAAGCACACTCCGAATGCCCATACATCAGACTCGATAGTATACTTATTGTACAAAATACTTTCTAAAGGCATCCATCGAATGGGGATAGCATCGTGTTCGTCACCTTTGTAATAGTCTTGCAAGTATATTTTGTGTGACAGACCAAAGTCGGCAATTTTAACAACCATATTATCATCAATCAAACAATTCCTTGTTGCTAAATCACGATGGACAAATTTTCTCTCGGAAAGATAAACCATTCCAGCAGCAATTTGATGAGAAATACATAAAAGATCTCCATGCGACAATTCGGGTTTTTGAATATCTGATGCGACTGTAATAAAAGGCGAACAAGACCGGAGGAACTCATTCAAATCACCCTTGGCCATGAATTCGAATAGTAAGCACATGGGCCTGCCAATGGCACAAACTCCCAGCAATTTAACAATATTAGGGTGATCGAACTCCGATAGCAGGCAGGCTTCCCGTTCAAAGTCGACTTGCATATCTTGACTGGCGTCGTCTTTTAGCATCTTAACAGCTACTAGGGTAAAGTCCTCACCGGAAATTAAGCCAGGGGCCTTAGCTTGAAACACCCGCCCAAATGCACCTTGACCGAGATCCTTTACATAAATTATGTTGTTTCGTGGATATTCAAGTTTTTCCAATTTCGGATTTAGTTGCGCTTTAGTCTCATGGTAGGCAGAATTGCTTGGGAGCTTGTTTAGATCAATGTTGTCATTGGTAGCTGCGATATTATATCCCCCGGAGTGCTGCTGCCGGATACGCTTGTGCCGCATTATCCTGTAAATCAATAATCCCGCCAAGTGGCAGGCGACAATTGCTACAAAACCAATTCCAGACAGTAGAAATATCATTGATGGTGTAAAAAATGTTTCCATCGTTATTGGTGCTCCACTTTCCTTTATTACAATATCAGATGAGTTTGCTGCAAAATAAATAACCATATTACAACGATGTATATAAATGATAATGTAAAGTTCCACTTACGGCATAAAGGAATGTCGCAATGCTGCCATCTAAGGGAATCATTCATTGTATAGCACCATGGATATGGTTCCTCGCCCCCTGCGTTGCGGCAATTATTTTCTCCATGAAGAATTTGAGGAAATACCATTGGAGGCTGAATGTGTTTGTGTGGCACCTGAGAATCCCATCGTTGGCATGGTATACCCGTTTTGGTTACATTTACGTTGCCTAAATAATAACGCCCGTTTCCCATTCGGCAATCATCTGAAACATATACCATTTTTTATTCACAATTTGTATATCTAAAGCTACAAAAATAAATGCTGAAAAATATAAGTTTTCTGTTCTTGTTGCAGAAATGGAGCAGAATACAAAAGCATCTATTCACCAGGATGAAGATCAGTTGCCTGCGTTCATCCAGTTAGTCGAGCGTATACGCATATAGCAGTTACCATTTGCTGTTAAAATTGCAATTTTAGTGCGAGCCAAAATATAGCGTGAATTTAAGATGCTTAGAATATTTGAGGAAAAGAAAAGTACGAAATAGTAGTCTGAAGTGGTTCTTGATCACGATTATAAACTGGGCGGAGTATTATAAAAAAATATCCCTAGACCGGGAATGGAAAATGAACGCTAGTAAACTTGTTGCGGTGAGCTAATCCTATCGATACACATTAACTAATCTGGACAAATGTTCCAGATTTTATGTACCAAGCAAATCTTCATAGTCAGTCCCAAGCGGAAATGTTTAATAATTTTTTTTAAAAATATAAGTGGACGAAAGGACGAAATGTTTGCAACTTGTGAAGAATCATCGTTCCGTTCTACCTTGATTTGGGCAACATCATCCCAATCCTACTATATTAAAACGATCGGTCGGTCCGTCAACGATCTCAGGTACGGAAAATCCAAAAAGTGTTTGAGCTCAGATTTAAACTAGGGATACTCAGAAAAGCAAAGTGAGAAAAAATCATGCTGCCTCGCGTAGACACTCCGGTCCCAGGTTGTAGTACATTAAAATAACTACTCACACTTCCAAATATGTACGTAATGTATGTATATAATTGAATTTTCTCACGCAAATTTTACACGCTTACGTTAAGTATATGCAAATTAAAAGTTAACAGTTTTTTTCATAAAAACAACGGCCTTGTGCGAAATTGGGCTAATTGGATAAATTTTTAGTTAATTTAGGTGTCGATAATGCGATTTTAGGAAATTTCCGAGCTCCGTAAATGTCTAAATTTGGCTTTGTGAAAATGGAAAAGTCGAAGATAAGGAATCCTTACGCAGAAAAATGTTAGCAAATCAAATTTGCAATACGGCTTAGATATATTATTTACTATCTAGTAAATAGTAGTTAGTACATATTTTTTGATTAGGGGGACAGACAAGACAACTAAAATTCAAAGGAGAGTGAATTCAGCTGCCTTCTTTTCGTCCTCCCAAGCAGGCAGTTTGCGGACCAGTCCATGAATAAGGCAACAGCAGATCCTTGTCACACTGCATTTAAAAATCCGAAACTATTAAACATTTAACCATTACTGGCATTACTCTAAAAAATTTGAATTTAGATGTAGACTCCCAAAGCAAATCAGCTAATTCGCTTTGATAATATAAGCAAAAGAGCCCAACTTAGCCGCAATTCCCCCAAGGCCGAAGTCCGATATTATATTAACAGATACATATTACATATTATTCTATTTAATGAAAATCAGTTAATTTTTGCGGCACAATTCAAAGAAGTTAATAGCGAATAAGCGAAAGGTTAATCACTTTCAGTAGGCTTTGCATTTTCAATTAATTTATCGACAAGAAAAACAATTGATTTCACAAGATTAAGCGAAGCTTTATTCTCGAGGCGTATCCAAAATGTCGAGGCTCGATCAAGCTGTGACGATATTTACGCCAGATGGAAGTTTGCTGCAAGTGGAGTACGCCCAACAGTGCGTGCGCATGGGATCAATTGTGGTAAGCAATGTTATATAACTTCGACAAAGTGTATGTCAAGGTGCGTGCGTTAAGCAATTGTTCTGTTTTTATTAGGTGGGTGTGAGAGGGTCTGATAGCATTGTCATTGCAACCAAAAAGCCGCCTCTTCGTCTGTTGCAGAGTGAAAGATCTATTCCGAAAATTTACCTTTTGGACTCACATATTTTTATGAGTTTTGCAGGGCTTACTGCTGACGCCAGAATTATCATAAGTAAGGCTCGTCTTGAGTGCCAGCAGCACAAACTTACCACTAGTGAAGCCGTCACTGTACAATATCTATCCAAGTAATATATCTACTTTAACTAAGTTCTTGTCCGCGCCAATAAGATCCTGTAATTATTATAGACATATTGCCGAAATTAAGCAGAAATATACCATTTCGAATGGATGTCGCCCCTTTGGTGTGTCTTGTTTAGTAGCCGGAGTCAACGACGACGGTTCTGTTCATTTGTTTCAAACTGAACCATCGGGAATATACTATGAATGGAAGGCAGCTGCTATTGGGCATTCGAGCGAAACTGTTAGGACCTATTTAGAGCAAAATTACAACACGGAGCAAGTTGCAACGCAAGAAGGAACAGTTCAGTTAGCAATTAAGGGTATTCTAGAAGTCGCGCAAGCAGATGAAACTGATTTGATCGTAGCAGTAAAGGACAAGAATCAAGAACTTAAATTGCTGGATGAGCAAACAATTAAGGAGTATATTCGTGCGGTTCAAAATGAGAAGAATAAATAATTTGAATGGTGATCTAAATTATGTTTTTCTTATTATAAAACCATCATCTTTAAAACTAAAATATCATGACTTTTTTAACTTACAAGTAACTTCTTCGATACTGAGTTCTGTTAAGCCGATGTAGGAACAATTGGGTCGTTTTGCAGTTTTATTAAAATGAGGTAGTTCTTGGCAATTCGGAAGTCGGAAGTGGCCTCTGGACTTAAAAAATATTCCTCGCTCCTTCTTCTCTTCGATCAACACCCAATCGTTGTAACAAAACTGATGATGCGTTGCAACACAATCATCATAGCACAATGGTAACTTTACGGTTGTACCATCTTCGATAACGCACTGCGGAAAGGCATAAGCACAAAGCATTTTCTGGAAAAATGTAAATGCAGTTAAGCAAAATCATCAACTTTTCGAGCGCAGCCGATTCTTATTGAACTTGCGAGATCATGCTCAAGTAGCGTGAACGAGCAAGATAAGGAAATCCTTCCATAAATAAAGCTTAGTGGACATGAATAATTACCTCGGCTGCAGTTCGACACAGTCCTGTCAGGTCTGTTATCATCTCCTCCCACAGGGCTGTTGTGATTTGTTCATTTTGCCACCCACCGTTAGGATCGTCGCGACTATACCAAACCTGGCCGGTAATAAATGCCTTGCAAACTTTCCCGTTGTAAGGAGCGCAATAGCCGAGTTCATCGTAATCCTCATTGATTACAATCGAATTTGAGGACACTGACACGAACAATGAAAACAAATACAACTTTATAGGATTACGTTGAGCCATTATTTCTGTATCGAAAATAAAATTTTCTATTCCTGTTCAAATTTCTCTAGCAATAGAATACATGTTGAGTTCAAATTTTTCGCGTAAGTACCACTAGAATTAAGAAACTACTTAACACCTTCCACCTCTAGAAAGTGACACTTCATGACGCCATTTCTTCTGCGTCGGTCGGCAATTGTCAGGATATTAAGGTCTAAGGATGATCTATTATATTTCTCCAGCCGGAAATTGTACTAGAAAGGAACAAATTCAGAGAAAGGATGAAATTAGAATGATCTATTATTTCTCAAGGAACTACAGCCGGAAATTGTACTAGAAAGGAAGAAATTCAGAGAAAGTGCACTAGGGCCCTGGGCACTGGACTGAATGGACAAACTGGGGCGACGGCGGCGTCGACGATTCCTTTCGCGAATCAGAGAAAGTGGGCAGCAAAATTTGAGTGTTGAGACACACAGTTCATTTTCGTGGGAAATGTTGCTATTAATAATATTTATTAGAGAAATAGGAAAAAAGAAAAATGTAGCAGAAATCATGTTTTTTTTTTTACTTTCAGATGTTTAAAATTAAAAATTAGAATACAAAATGTTTATGTAAAAAAAGAATTCTTACACATCTTAAAAAAATTTATCATATTCTACAAGAATGAATATTTTATAATTTATTATGGGATTTATATATCCGTACCTCAGACCAGAAGGGTATTAAGTCACAAAATGTAAATTTTACAGGAGAGCGTAAAATACAATAATTTCATTGTTTAGGCTATAAAACATGCAGAAATAATAATTAATTTGTCACACTTGTTTTCTAGCCTGTACTATTTAATAGTTTAAACTTGATCTAGATAATACTTATTTATATTAAGAATAATGATAATGGGTGGTGTTTACAGTTATCAAAGTTTTTGAAGACTGAATCTTTTACAGAACACATGGACTTAATACTTTTTTATTTTCAGAAGAATTTCATGACTGTGACTTAATATTTTTATTTTGCACTTCATAATTATGATAAAATAGAAGTTTTGAGATTTTATGCGGGGAAAAACGTGGGACACAATACTTTTTTTGAACATAGTATGGTTTTTCCCTGGGTGGTATATGTCTATACTGGACTTAATACATGTAATGTAAAGATAATACTGTTTTGCTCCAGGAGCGAGGTGGACTTAATACTTTTTATAAAATGCTATTTCCGTCATTTTTAGTCCAATCGTCTTCTATTGTAAACCTCTGAATAGAGCGTGAAATTTAAATCTAGGTGAGCAAAAAAACCGAAAAATTGAAATTTTGGACTTAATACCCTTCTGCTCTGAGGTACGGATATTTTATACACAAAGCTTCCGAAAACATTTTTACGCGTAAATACTCTTTGTGTTAATTGGAGTACTAACAACTTTTTAAACTTAAAATTAAGTAAAAAGCGATAAACTTTTTAAATTTAAAGTAATTTTTAACGTATGGCAGAACTCCTAGTAAATATTTTTATAACGGCACACTTTTAATGCATACATTTGGAAAGTTAAATTCGTTTGACAGTTCCAAATACTGTTGACAGGTTTGTCACTTATAGAAGTTCTTCAATGTTTTTTTACGCGATACTTAAAATTTAATAGATTTAAAGGAACCCGGAAATATCTTGAATAATTGAAATCACATTCGAAAAACTGTGATTTTAAAGACAATTTTCAATTTTCTATTTTCAATTTAGAATGGATTCGGGGCTTTAGTTAACTAATTGTGAATGGATCCTTTCTTTAAGATTACTTTGTAGTGCTGCCAACGGAAGTTAAAAAGTGGGTGTATTGTCATTGTCAAAAGAGAAACTGTGGTTCAGAATTTTCTCTGCCATTCCCGAAGAAAAGTAGTTTTTCGAATGTGATTTCAATGATTCAATAAATAATTTGTGTGATATTCTGCAATAAGAGTATTATGTTTGAGGAAATCAGCTGGTTTTAAGAATTGACTAGAAAAATGGCTTCCGGTGATGGAATAGACTCAATTGAATTAGAATCTGCCTGCAATAGTAGGAATCTAGATATTTATAATAGTGGTAGAATTGATGAAAATGGTAAGATAACAATTCGTTACAATATTTACCTTCAACTCTATTGATAGTTTTCCAACAAAGTGAAAGATTTCAAAGCTATAATACTAAACAATTGAACCCATTTATTTTTTAGTCTTTACATATGCATTTTTCTACACATTTACTTGGCAATTGCAATGCAAATATTGATTTCAATTTCCAAGACACTTATTAAACATTTGAGCAACAAAGCAATTACGAACAGTTTAAATCCCAGGTCACTGATTCCTGAAGGGCAATCGTTTTCTATGGAAATAAAAAAGTTTGCATAATGCATGGATCTTTATATTGCACTTGTTCGATAATTTCATTTCAAAATGTGTGTTATTTAAATCTTCAAGGAAATATTTCACTTAAAGCAGTTAATTTAAATCATTAAAATTGTTATTGTAGTTAAAAAAGTAATGAAAACTGTGTTATACTTTTCATTAAGTAATTCATGCTAAATTTTTATTACTTCCGTCTGTTTTTTGTATGCAACAGATACACAATTTTTTAAAGATATTAATTTTAGCAAGAACAAACTACCTATGTTTCATAAAATTTAATTGCAATTACAGACATACAGTAGACATATAAATATTTTATGAAAATGTAGTTGCGAAGATCGGTGTTAAATATTTCAGAAGACATGTGTGTAATTTTGTAGTCAATTTTATTAGTTCGATAAATTCTTTTATAAAATATTTTATATTGCAATATATTTATTGTTTCAGATAAAGAACGAATGGGGTTGGATGGAAGACCACCATCACAATACGTGAGTATTTTCGTATTAAATAAAAAAGAAACAACGATTGTAGTTTTCATTTTGAGGAAATATTTGACTCAATATTATTCTTTGCTATTAGAAATAAATGCGTCTCGAGGAGGCACTAAGTCTCTGAACGATTGCATTCTTATTTGTAAATTATGTTTGACGAAATTCTCGCTAATAAATAATTAATAGCTGCATGTGGTTGAAAAAGTTGTCCTTTCTCGTATTCTTTTATTACCACGTAGATGCATTTCAGCTTCGCAATGGTTTACTTATTGTTTAACTAACTGACCAAATTCAAAGTTAACTATCCAGTCACCAGCAGATCTTATGAAAGTTATATAAGTGTTTTGCATACACGATAAAGCAAGTAAAGTTTCCATCACGTATTTCCTTATCTTTATTACAATAAAGTGTTTTTATAAAATTTTGGTAAAAAAAACCTTCGAACTCAACTAAAAAGTATAAACATATTTCGTTTCGTAACGTATTCGAAGTAAAGGAAATGGGAGACTTTTTCAATTCTGTAATTTATTGTAATCGTGTGAACCGGGATGATTAAAAATATTTATGTAGATTTATACTTTTACAAAAATGATGATCTGATGTATTTAGAAGTCTGCAGTAAAAACAATTTACAAATAAAGTTAAAATTTAGTCTAAACCAGTTTTTTGAACTTTCAGGGTAGTCGACTTGCTAGTCAAAAATATTCCAAATGGGATAAAGAAAGAAAGATTGGCCACAGGCGGGTGGGAGAGGGAGGGGAAATCACGTATAAGAAAATTCAAACGTCTCAAATAATGGGATCTATTCAGTTAGGAATCCAACATACGGTATACACTATTTTCTCCTCTAAATGTTCTTGGAATAATTTTTTGTCGTATAGGTTGGAAGCTTGGCATCAAAACCTAAACGAGACTTACTGATGATGGATTTCTGGGAAATCGAAAGTATATCATTTCCTCCTGAAGGATCTAGCCTAACACCTGCACATCATTATAGTGAATTCAGATTTAAAATTTATGCACCAATAGCATTCCGTTATTTTAGAGATTTATTTGGAATACAGCCGGACGATTTTATGGTAGCATATAATTATTAATCATGTAATGTATAACTGATTTCTCAATAGATGTCCATGTGCTCTTCTCCTCTACGAGAACTTTCGAACCCGGGCGCCTCTGGTTCAATATTTTATTTAACAGATGATGATGAATTTATTATAAAAACTGTTCAACATAAAGAAGGGGAATTCCTTCAAAAGTTATTACCAGGGTATGCCATGTAGATCATCAATTTCTTCTATATATTATATTAATATTTTCGTAGATATTATATGAACTTAAATCAAAATCCTCGCACACTCCTACCAAAGTTCTTTGGACTATATTGTTTTCAATGCAATAGTAAAAATGTTCGCTTAGTTGTTATGAATAACTTACTACCATCTTACGTGAAAATGCATTTGAAATATGATTTGAAAGGTTCAACGTATAAACGAAAAGCTAATAAGGCAGAACGTAGCAAATCGTCACCAACTTATAAAGATCTTGATTTCATGGAGCATCATCCAAACGGGATATTTTTAGAAGCAGATACATATAATGCTCTAATAAAAACTATCCAGCGTGATTGTACGGTATTGGAATCTTTTAAGATAATGGATTATTCATTATTGGTTGGAGTTCATAATCTGGATTTATCGTATAAAGAGAAACAAGAAGAAAGAAAACGTATATCCAAACCTAGAAGTCCGAATCCTGATGAGTCTGATTTAGAAGATGCACCGGAAGCGGACCAGTGCATGGCGCAGGAAGAACGAGAGCGGGGTGCTGCTATAGCTTTAAACCGAAGCAGGTAATAACAGATAATTTACAGTTGCAATTATATATTGTACACTTTTAAGTGCAGTAATTATTTTAGATCTATTAATCGTCAAAGGTTAGTAGCTCATTCCACTGCAATGGAAAGCATACAGGCTGAGAGTGAACCAATAGACGAAGAAGAAGACGTTCCGTAAGTAAAGTGAAATTTATTTAATTATATCACTGTTATTATTTTATAAAATTTATTGTAATAAATGACTGTTCTTGGAGTGTCTGCTACGAGGTACATCTTGGTTCAGACTATGAAATTGAGAAAAATCTTACAAATTTTGATTTCTCCATAGCATTTGTTTAATTAATGTGTCCATTCTGTTGGTCGCATAATTAAGTGCAATAACCATTAAATAGTTTTTATGTGTACACTGTACATATTTTAAAATATAAGTTGCTTAACAGAATTAAAATATTCATCTCGATTTATAGTCCTGGAGGAATTCCTGCTCGCAGCGAGAAAGGAGAACGGCTCTTGCTCTTTATAGGAATAATTGATATTTTACAATCGTACAGATTAAAAAAAAAACTAGAACATACCTTCAAAAGTATTATACATGATGGTGTAAGTAGAGGCATATAGAAACGGGCACGAATTGCTTGATTTTTTTTGTTTGTTTTTTTCAGGACACGGTGTCTGTATGTCGACCTTCTTTCTATGCTCAGAGATTTCAAAATTTTATGGCAAAAACAGTTTTTAAGAAAATTCCGTCACGTAAGTAAAATGTTTATTAATAATAAAAATATTTTCGAAATATTATGCTTTAAAATCATTAGATAATAGTAAAGCGCTAATTTGTAAAAACTTTATTTAATTGCAAAGTGGATCTCCCAGAAATTAAGGGAAACCATAGAAAATTTCGAACGTTGGTCTCCAGTTATATAGGTAATATTAATACCTTTGCGTGCTTTTCAACTTTGAACACAATAATTACCAAGCTTACAATTGTATTTTGCTTAGAAGGTTATTGCATTATTTACATTATACTTAAAACATTAATGCTATATTGCTGTTTTCGTGCAGAGTGCATAAAAATTATTATTCTGTTGTGTTTAATTTATGCTACTAATTTTCAAATTTCTTTTTAGCTTTGAAACATTCGCCTTCAAAGAGAAAGAGTTTGTCTCGAGTAACTCAGCGTTCCACAGAAATTGATTCTGAAACTAATCGTAAGTCTACTTGAACATTGTAAAATTCTACTTAATATTATTTACTAATACATAGATTAGTGTAATTTATTTGCTTTGAGATTTTGTTACACGTAGCATATACATACAGTGGAATCTCGATAGCCCCGATAGCAAGAACATTTTTCCTTGAATTCCCTTGAATTGTCATTATACCTTCGATTACAAAAATATCTTGATGACAAGATATTGGTCCCCTTCAGATTCGTGCTATCGAGGCTCTGCTGTAATACAAATACAATTTATAAAGTCATTAATATAATTTAAACATGTAAGAAAAATATAAAAATGTATTTGACTTCTTGTAGCTATTCCGGGAACTTCTCATCATCATCATACAAATAATTCATCTCAAAAAATGGGTGAGTGGTACTTAAAATACATATTATTTTATGTTGCATAAATTCAATAAATATTTAAGTGTTACGGATATTTAAATGCATGCAATACAAACACAAGAATAATGTGTCAGTCTATCCGTAATTAATTCTTTTGAATTTCTTATGCTGCTCTCATGGATTGCTTAAATTTGATACATGTTGAACTTTCAACTTCATCAGTTTCAAATCCTCCTGCTTCACATGCTACAACAAACCCACCGAGCATAACCCCCTCATTAAGCAAGCCCGTCAGCAATTCGACAATCCCTTTGAAGCAAAAGGCCAATGTTACAAAGTGTAAAGTACCACCCCCGGTGCCACCTAGAGGGTCTCCCAGGATCAAGTCACAAACAAAGAAAACTGGAGAAAATATTACCTCTATTACCAGCAAATCATCGTCTACAGGTATTAATTTATTAACAATACCTGTTCCAAAATTCGGTGAAAATTTGTCGCCCAGTAATGTTAGAGACTGGCTCGTTGTCAACGACTTTTCTAAAACATGTTTTGATGCTAATCACAAAGAATCATGCCATGGTCCTAGATTGAGGCAATCAATTTTGAAGGCGGAATCTACAAATGAACGTACAACTAGCATGAAAACGTGTATAGTTGATGATTTAACTAAAGAAGAAACCTGTAAGGTATTTTCCAAACCGAGTAAGGTACAGGAAGTTAACACGGCGAGTGGGTTAATAAAATCACGGGAAACTGGCTATGACATGGGCGTTAAAAAAGATTTACGCAGGCAATTTTCTAAAGCATCATTTTTCCAACGCCAGAACAGCTTCTTGTCACAAAGTGGACGACGATCATCTGTGGGGTCTATAGTCAAGAACTTCCCTCCTATAAATCCTTCACCTGACACTGAAATAACAAATCCACCTCGCAAAAAGACAAGAAAAAAACATCTTCAATATATGGAAATGGCAATCGCAGATGATGATGATGGAATCGAAGATAATATAATACATTCGTTAAGTGCCTTCGTCGAAGTAAAACGAGAAATTGAATCAGGATTGCGCCCATCTGCCAAGAAAAAGATTGATAAGACATCTTGTTCTGGAACTAATGTTGTGATTGTTAAAGAAGACCACCTATTACCAAAATCTTCTTCAATTATATTTGAATGCAACGATGGCTATCCTACCGCGTTAGTTCAAGAATCTACTCAGCTTTATGCTGAACAAACAGCTGGTTATAATAGAGAAGAAAAGTTTGTGTAACAGCTTTTTAAATTAAACTCAATTATGTTCATCAAAAAATTATGTGTGGAGATTTTTTTACATTAATCGGTAAAAAGGCTTCGCTTTTGACGCTTTTCCATTTGTTCATTTCAAGTTTCATGGTTCTTAACTCTTATATTTTTTAAGTATGGCATACATAATATCATTTAAATAATGTAATTTCCATTCAAAAATGGCATCATGTATTGCTAGGCACAGCGCCTTCATGTTGTTCTACACCTCCCCCTGCTTTTGATGACATATCGGAGGGAAGTTTGCATAGGCATCATATGGAAGAAAGAGGCGGATATGACGGTCGGGGTCCCTTTGTAGCCACTTTAAGATCAACGTACAGAGAGGATTCTGTCAGGTAATTTAAAATTTAATTTATGTATTTATTTATTTATTTTAAACAAAAACTATGCATTCCAGCATTCCATTTTCGAATCTATATTTGCAAAATGTCTCCCCAATTACTAACCATCTTAATCAAATCACTCAATCTTAATCGCTCAATGTTTAGAAAAATATTTAATTTAATCTTCATTTTTCATCTCTAGTATTTCTGAAATTCGATTAGACGCTCATCTGGCCGTTGAGAGCTCCTCGAGTAGTCAATATGGTTCCAGAGGTGCTTTGGCTTGGACGCCTCCTGCATCTGTTGAAGGATCAACACCCACATGGACAGAGGGAACTCCTAGTTTCACTGATTCGAGTTCGAGTGGTGAATTAGGTAAAAATGAAAACTACACACTCCAAAATATTTAACTGATTTTTAATTCTTTGTTTACAGAAAACCTATCACCACTAAATATTTCTAATTCTGATAGACATAAACCAACAGTGGAAGACGCATTAAACTCACTTACATCGGAAATGGTAAGCACCTTACAATCCAACCATATGTCTAAGTGATTTTGTTTAGTATTTATGATATTAAATTTCTAACATATTTATTTGTCTGTGTACTTAACGCAATATTTATTGCATTCTACGTATATTTATTAACCTTGTTTATGTCATATGTTTTACTTATAGAATAATACATGAAAAATCGTTATGGCATTTAGAACGTTATTTAAAGAAGATTGTATCACAAGTTTATTAATTATAACAACATATCACAATATATTTTTTAATTAAAATATTATTTTCATTGAATAAGAAATCTGAACGGTATTGGAACATAAAAATCTTAAAGGCATATAGTATATGTACATATAATATTTTTAAATATGTCTACTGATATATAAAAATTGAGTTTAGTATAATTAGACACCTTATTTAATATTTAATTGCATGCAGATTCGATAATATAATTCATTAGAATTTTGCTTAAATACTTTTGAAATTCTATAAACAAATCTATTTTGAATGAGTACTATGTACATGTTATATTTATTTTATACTGTTGATTTTGACAGTGTAGTCTTTTTATGTGTAAAACGAGAAAAAATCAAATTTAACTAGTAAGAAACCAATTGGTCACACCAATTACGTGATACCCTAGATGTAGAAAAATATACTCATTCTATGCAAAAATCTAGACATGCATTTTCTTATGTCACTAAGGCTAGTTGTCAGCGACTGCTTATTTTGTATTCGCAGTTAACCTGCAACAGTGCATGGACATTCCTCTATCGGCAACCCGAGAACGCGTCCTGCACAACATCAATGACGAGGGAAAAAGTTGTTATTTTAAGAAATAATATGTAAATGGTATTATTTATAAAAAAAAATTTCATTTATTAAACAATATTTAACGAAATAAAGGCAAAATGTAAATATTCAGTAAACAAAATCAACATTTTTGTATAGAAAAACGATTCAGGCTTATATGGCAACACTTAGAAGGAGTTGCCCGATTGTCCTCATATTTAAACTTGGTCTTGTAATTTTAATGAAATATTTTACCAAATTTCAAGTCTCTAGCTACAAGCGTTCTCGAGTTATCGTTTGGACAGGGACATGCATAAAACGGTTTCTTTTCACTTCCCAATCATGAATATAATATAATTCTTCTCTGTATCCATTACTTCTTGGTGTTGCAAACGTTCGCTCAAAACTAATATACCCCACATCTAGGGTATACAAATTGTTAGCTCAATCTACACTGATTATCATTGGAACGTTTTTCAATTAGATATCAATTTTACAAAACATCATCAACCATATGAAACAATTCTTTGAACTAAATGTGTAATTTCGAATTATTGTTGTTTATTTCTCTTATTTAATCTCCTTATCTTAAACTTTATAATAAGACCGAATTTTCAACCATGACCAACGCTTATTTTTGATAGCTCTGATGATTTCACCGTGCGTATCTTAAACAGCCTCATACAAAAGTTACTACTCATCTAAATATATTTATGTGTACATATTTATATATTAGGGATAGTCATATTACCGGAAAGTAATCTATATTTTTTTAATTCCCACGAAGAACTTTATTATTTCATAAAATTTTTCAAATATTAATATTGAAGTTATAAATTCATTTCCTCGCTTACGACAGTTTCCTATCTAGTGACCCATTTTTAAAATCCATTGAAAAAATTTACGGGTTTTGAATTTTAAGAAAACCAGCCAAATCCACACGTTTTCGGAAAGTGTTTTTGAAATCAACGTCAACAGTCCACACTGGTTGCCGACTTGTTTTTGTTTGATAAAAAATTCAATTAAAATTGAATATAAAAATGATTGAAATCGTTTTTTGTTATTTAAATTTAATTAACGAAGTTATTTGCATTGTTGATGCATTATTACGCAATCTATTTTTACCTCCATTTTCACAATCTAATCTCAACAAGGTCTTGACAAATTGTCAATTAAATGCCAGTTAAATGTCAAGAATGAAACGCCGACTGTTTTTGAATTCATTTGTCTCCTTTGTATTGACGGTTTTGAAATAATTTTGATTGGGTTTTTGACAAAAACAAACCACGTTTGAAGTGATTTGGAAATTAACTCACAAATTTTTTCACAGTTGATCGATTCTGTGTTTTAAATTGATTAAAGCTGGTCGTTTTTGAAGTCTTTTGATTGCTGGCAATAAACATTAACAGAATTAACAAAAAAACTTAAAGACCGATGCTCTGCGCAACCTTGGGACATCTTGCAGGTTCCTGTGATCAGATTCAAATCGTGTAAGACCACCGTTGTTGATATTTGTGTACCGTTAGGACGTTGGTAAAAATGTCAACGCTTGGCTCCGCTACTCTAGTCCTATCACAAACAAGTTATTTGTCTTCTGTACAGAGCTCTAAAAAAACAGTATTAAGGCTGATACCATAGACAAAGTAGGAATACTTACTTTGTGTGTGCTGATATGCAGTTCATCAACTTTGAAATTCCGGGGTTAAGCAAAAGTTTACTGTTATATCTTAAAAACTAAAGTTAATGCATACTAAAATAGAAATATAGAAACCTTAAGACTGCACTCAAATTTAAGAGTAAAAAATAATATAGGGGCCGTCTACACTCTATAATAAAATGAAAACATCAGAAGTTTTCAAATATAAAAACTGCCTTTTTTCCAAATTTCAAAATGGGCGCTCTTCTTGGGACACCCGATAGATTATTATCGGGAAAATTACATGGGTAAAAAACAAAGAATTATATTAAATTAAAAAGTTAAATTAAATAAAAATAAATTTTAGATTGTCTTGTGGAGAAATGGTTCAAGTGCAATTTCATAAAATTACTACGTTAGAATAAAAATTGTGATATAAAAGTGATATTTAGGACAAGTGGTGTACGTGAAAAGTTATAGTATTCATAACATTTAACGCGAAGCTCTAAGGCATGTTGAATTAGCTATTTATCTGGGAAAATCAGCTTAGTAGTTTCAAACACAGAATGCTCGGCGCCCTCTTCTCTCCGAACTAGGAGATGTCGTCGTCAAGGCAAATAAACAACTCAACTTCCCCCACGGTGTGATAACGGCAAGCGAATTCAGTTTTCAACACCATTTCCTATGGCATAAACCACTGGTATCGCCGTTATCATTATTTTGGTGGTTCTTATTAAACTTTTGGATGTGGAACAACATTCACATATGGACGATCCGTGCGATTGTAACGATGTGCATTACATATACGTAATGACTAATATATCGATATTTGGAACTACGAAACGATGTATAAATTAAAGCAAGCATATGAAATAAAACATAACCTGCAATGAACAAGCAATGAAAGCAATAATAATTTTTTTTGTTTTTAGATGATGGCAATCGGTTTTGACGAAGTTGCCAAGAATTTTCTTCCCAATAGTAAACGAAACAAACAGAAAAATTTAAAAAACTTATCAAAAAAATTTAATGAAATTTGGAATAACCAATTTCCAATAAGGGTATTACAACATGACCCCTAAGTCCAAGCTCAATATTTATGCTGTTAATGGAGAGCCAGCTTACGGCGGCGGCGTCAATTGATACATGTACCGCAATAAAGTCTGGAAGGAAACGAAATAAAATTATAGACTTTATTTCGTTTTTTTCCGCAATAAAATCTGAAACTTTTTTGCAGATATTTTTTCAGACCTTAATTCGTTTTTCAAAATGAAATAAAGTCTAATATTTCATTTCGCATTTCTTCCAGACTATATTTCCACAGACTTTATTTCACCCCGCCTTATTAACCATCAAAGAAGTCAATAAGACTAATTGTGAATGTCCTTTTGCATGAATCATGGTATTATTAGTTCGTAAATTGATAAATGCTCGTTAAACATTCCAAAGTGCATGAAATTTGTATTCAACAGTAAAAGTCATGGTAGAACTTCGGCCAAATGATTAGCTGTATCTAAATCATTGTTATCGATAATATGCAAATAACGTTTCGTTTCTTGATATTCTGCACGCGCCAATACTTGGATCATAAAATTCAACACCAACCTTTTTTTGCTCTTTGTTGAGCATACATTCAAATTTGTTCGTGTTTTTGCCCCGTTCGTGTTTTTTTTTTTGGACAGATCGTACTACCATCTGGCAGTTAACGAAAAAGTAAACAGACAACGGGAATTCTGTACCTAACTTGATTATAAAGGATTTTCCATTAGGTACTATACATTTTCTTTTCTTAATATGAACGAATATATTAAATATATTTTGTGATCTGTCAATGTCTACCATTTAATCACCATGAAGTACACGAATGAGCAACGGTTACAAATAGTCAAAATTTATTACCAAAATTCGGAGTCGGTGGGTGAATCTTTAAGTGCCTTATCACACAATTTCGATGAAGCTCATTTCTGACTGAACGGCTTTGTCAACAAGCGGAATATGCGCTTTTGATCCACAGCAAACGCATATGCAGTGCATGCGGCACCAGTGCAGCATCCACAAAAAGTAACGGTTATTAAACGTCATTGGTTTTTTTTTTTGTTGATGATGTTGGCTGCCACGTTACAGTCAATGGCGACCTCTTAGAGCGATGATAAACCGATTTTGGTCCTCAATTTGCATTGCCATGATTAGAATATCTTAGGAATGCGTTTTCTTGAAGCTGTGCTTATATTGCAAAATTCATTGTTCTTTGATTCTGTGTTTTAAAAGTCTTTTAGTTATGTTTGCCGAAAGTGGTTAGTCGTTGTTCGTGCAACCCTGTATACCAATTGTGTAAACCTATAAATTGTATACAACTTATAGTAATAATTTTTTTGTAATGCATGTTCTAGCAATTAAATGATCAAAATGAATTGCGTAAATTATAATCACATACGAGTGTTGAAGTATTGGTATATGGAATGTGTATTTAGTTCATAATTTTTAAAATCAATTTCTCAACTATGCACAATTAATTATATTATTAACATTTTTCTTAATGACATAAACAAGGAATTGATAAATTTTACTACACGATTATAAATAAATTTATACTTTTACATGCATTCGATAATAATGGAACTTTTTAATAAAACATTAATAGAAGAATTTACGTAGTCAAGTGGACTTTGATTATGATTAAATTGGACCTCTTGTATTTTTTTAAAACAAATGTAATTGGATTCCTTAAATATAGTTAAACATTATTAGTCCGGGAGGTAGCGTTGCATTTTAGGTAGTGATTTTACGCCGATCCTTAGTTATTTTTTTCGATAGATCTGGAATGACTAATAAGTGAACCAATCGTCAGCTGACGCACCCGCGGTGCGTTTGGGTGTGAGAGGCTGCAAAAGTGGTAAAAAATATAAAAAATTTAAATAATAGTACGCCGGCTGAAATTTTTTGCATAAATAGTTGGCGGCATAGTGAGTTGGAAAAACATCGTCAGCTGCCTCGTGGAGGGTGCAGTATGCGTCAGCTGGTCGCATGAACTTGTAAAAAAAGCGCCTAAAATAAAGTAATAGTACGCCGAATGAAATTGATATATGTGATTCTTTAAACAATTTAAAGTACGAAAATAACAATCAGCTGCATGCGTAGCGGTGCAAAGGGCGTCAGCTGACGCCCTAAAGGTAAAAATTATTCGAATATTTCTACCACGATTTTTCCTTTTAAACTCATATTTCGATATAGTAGATGCATATATACACTAGAAAAACTAATATTAAGGCAGGTAATATATAAAAAAACAATTAGCAATCAGTAATTTTTGCACAAAGTATTTATAATTTTTTTATTAATTAAATTTACAAATTATATATAAATTTCATCACTATCAGAATTGTATTCTGATGAGTCGTCATCAGAACTGTCTTCCATGAAATTCGTCTCTTCATCTTCTTCATCTTGATGTCGATCCTCGCCATTTTCGCCATTATCTGTAAACGAACATGTTAATCATCAAAATTAGGCTACCAGAAATGTACCCGCTGAAAGAAAGTATCACCAAAAATAGTTCCATACCTGCAATAATTTCGCTGCTATCCGTAATAGTAGAAAGTGATGGGGGTACTTGATCTCCGTCGAACCATTTGAATATATATTTAGATTCCTTTTCCTCCCAACCCCAGTCAGTGGGAGATAATTGCGACGGTTCTTGGAGAGAAGCATGGCTCCAAAGGTGCGCTATGTACGAAGTCCGCAATAAATGCTGGCGTAGCTCAGATTTGCAGGGTGGAAAAATTGCTCCGTCGATACGATTTCCCAATTTGAGCATAGCGTTCTTGTCATTTATTTGATAATTTTTAATGAACGTAGATACTCGTGTAGCGTTCACATCGTTTATTGTTTTAAAACCGTACAGGCGGCAAACAAATTCTTCGATAGTGACGAAGGCTTCGTCTAATAAACAATTCGGGATATTTGTAATATCAGTCAATGCTTGCATATATAAGGGAGATTTTCGCAATAATTGTAGAGGCTTAGTTTTCCCTTTCCTGTAAAATGCGGGATTAAAATCGCAGCCAGTGAGGGCATGGAAACCCGGCAATGCAGAGCACAAATTGGTCCCCAACTTTTCATATAATTTCGTAATGTTAACGAATCTTTGGGAATTCCCCGAACCAATGTGCATTGTTATTTGTAAATCGTTGTAAACAAATCTCATATTGCCGAGCATTATGATAAAAATGTCTGTATCAGAACATCTTATCGTGACGTGAGCATTAAAATCTAGCTTGCAAACATGGAATACAATTTTTGTATCGGCTTCTTCGTGAGCTGGACAAGATAGGTTATGGTCGACGGTTCTTACAACTTCATCACATTCAACTTCATATTTGTAACAAAGGTCGTGATTAATATAAATTGTCTTAGCACCTATATAGCTAGCCATGTAATTATTTTTCCAGTTGTCACAAAGAAATTCCACTAGGGCAATTTTGAAATAGGTGTTCTTAAGTTCCTTTGCAAAATTAGCTGGGCGTACTTGATCAGGACCATTTATACGGTACTGTGGCCCTCTTATCCTCCCTCTTAACAGGTGCTCGTTGTCTTTAATTGATGGCGAAAAGTAACGATCGAATGCAATTACAACAATGCGCGCATTATTTTTAGTAAACATTTGAAGGAGTTTTTTGGAAATATTCCCAAATGTAGAAGGAACGTCTTTCATTGCATGAAGCATAAAAAACCCATCAAAAATTACTACGTCAGATCTTTGTGGTGTGTTGTTGTCTGTTTCTTTTTGCAGAATTTTTATCAAAACTGATTTATCAGTTTTACAAATGACCCCATCTGCATGACACATAGCTAAAGGAACTGGCGTTAGTGGATACGACAAAACTTTATCGATATTTAATGTTTGCTCAAGCGAAATTAATAGCAACTGGGCAAATAAGTCGCGTTGCATTCGCACTTGTACTAGTTTTCCAGAAATAGCAACTTTTTTTTTTGGTACTGCATCCACGAAAGTAAAAGTTTTATTCTTTTTTATTGGTTTTTCAAATCTTTCTACATCTTCAGAACATTCTTTAATAAATTGTTCACGTAGTTCGTTTCCACGGTGCTCAACATTGAGCAAAAATTGTAAAATGTTGTTTGGTACTGCTTGACCTGTTGAAATATTATACAACAAACTATTGTCTAAATCGTTTGAAAATGGGTTGATATTCTGTTTAATATTAGTAATAACATTGTCAAGCTGTAACGAATTTCTTTTTATTGCACTTTTTTCAAGGTCAGCAGTAATATCCTGAGACTTTTTCAACCCTGTTTGCTGCATGATATGACTGATAATGGTAGAGCGAATGCTATGGCTTTTGCACCAACGTTGTCGAGCAGAAATTGAATTAGTTGTATGCATTATGCCTGTCAATTTATTTGCAGCATCCGCATTTATCGTTTGCTCTAGCGTAAGATCGATAGGTTGTCTCGAAAATGGTTTGTCAGTTCTTTTAATGCCAAAGGATCCTCCTTCGAGTTTCAACTGTAATCCTGGGTGAGATTCGTGTACTTTTATCAATTTCTCGTGATATAGTACGGTATAGCGTGAATAATTGTGTTGATTAAAAGTGAAAAAGAGATTTGTTATTTTCGGCAATATAAAACGAAAAAGATCAATATTGCCTGTGCGAATACTTCTGCATAACATAAAATAATTCTCAATAATATTTAAGTAAATGGTATAAAATAGTGGAGTTTTGCCATGCTCGCCATTAAGAGTGCGTTGTTTATACTCTTCGTACTTTTCAAATAAATCAATTAATTCTTCTTGTGTAATTGAAGGATTGATAGATTTTTCTTTAGTGAAATCTGATAAATAGTTCTTAATTTCATCAGATATGTCTATAGTGTCGTCACTCAAGAACTTTTCGAAATGAAGAGTTTGAATAGCTAAAGACAAAAGAGTGTGTAGCCGTTTACACCTGTTGAAATGTTTGCCACTTATAAAGCTGTTTATGGAGCCACTTGCCAGTATCTCACTATTAACCATAACATTTGTAATTCCGCAACCGTCGATGAATTTGCCCACTGCTTTAAAATATGCCATCATGATGTGAAATGAACCAATATGAATAAATAAGTTATCAAATAGTGGTTTTTCCATACTTTGGATTTGCAGTGCAATTTTGGCAATAGCTAAATCGTACGTCACTTCCATATAATTTTCCTGACATTCTGAAGCTACTTGTTGGCTCTGCTTCATTGTTTCCATAACAACTGTCGTATTTGTTGGAGAAGAATTTATTGTAGTTAAGTATGATATTTTTTGTTTTCGTCCTGTATCATGATAAATCATGCTATTAAATCCAACCCATGATGGAGTATTTGGTAATTTTAGAAAATGAGAAAGTACCCAAGCGAGATCAAGATGTTTCCATGACCGAAGATTTTCAGGAATATATAATCGCAATGCATTTTCGACAGGTTCTAAGGTTTCACGTAATTTTGGCTTTTTGTTATATGGTTCCAATTCAAACGTTATTGCATCAAAAGCGCGACGTCTTTTTTTTGAAATACCAGAACTCCCAGCATTTAGTTCAATAGTTTCGGAATCCACGCTATTATGGAAGTATCGAGGAGGTTCGTTTGTGAAATCCTGCCGAGCACTATCAACAACATTTTGAAATATAATGCCAACAGTGTCATGCAATGTATCTTTGCCAGTTGGAGTATCTACAAACCGATCAAAATTGTCGTACGCTAACCCTGTGCATAAACTACTTGAGCGAATGATATCTTCAGGACAAATATCTGATCGAACAGTAGAAGAAAATGTAGCTTCAGTTTCTAATTCCTCTAATACAGTGTAGCCACAGCAGTGCCCGAATTTGTTCATAATGTTAATTATTTTCTTACTGTTTGTTAAACTTTTTAATGCCAACCCAAGATTAATATGCTTTGAAGGCTTTATTTCACCGTTCGACGCAGCATAAATTAAATCTTCCGAAAATGATTTGGCCACTCTGTCTACGTTTGAATTACGCTTGCGCCGAAAAGTAGAACATATTAATTTTGAATAAAAATCAAGCAAAACTTTTGGATTTTCGCATTCTCCTCTTATTAAGTCTTGTGTTGTCAGTTTTTCGGGTAATGGTTTACGTTTAATATTGCGGATTTCTGCTCGCAAAATTAAAATAGCTTTATCCAAAATATCTTGTTTTTCCAAAGTGTCCAAATCATTTTTGACTAAAAATCCGGTGTAGGGTTTAACAACTTTTTTGTTGTTCATGGAGACCACGGCAATTTTTTTTGAAAATGTTGCTAGTAACCTATTTTCCAAATAATACGGTTCCACGTCTGCAGAGGAGTCAACATTATCAGCATGAGCATAATCAATAAAAAGAGATTTTAAAAATGATAAAAAAAAGCACTGTTGTTTCTCTACAATATTTTCCGAAACAAAACGACACACTTGTTCAAATGCTTTTTTGTGAACTTCTCGGGATTTGTGCCATTCTGTTTTATTGCTCTTTGCGACATTCTGCAATTTTAGTGCATTTCGACAATTGGATCGGCAAAATTTGTGATAGGAAACTATTTGCGTTGTTGAATATTGTTCGTAAATTCTATCCAACAAAATCCCGTCACCTACTTTGATCACGTTACGTTTCAAATTATCTACACTATCCTCTGTTGTACAGATTTGTAACGGTTGCACGCGACCATGATGTTTTTTGCGCCTCTTATTGCAAAAAATACACACCTGCTCCATGGAATCTCTAACTTCCTGAACGCTAGAAACATCCCGTGCTGTCGTTTTTTTACCCTCATCGATTATAGAAATATTCAAAACTTCAGATTGATCCCCGGTACTTGATGAAATATTTGAAAAACTGTTTTCGTTTTTAGCAGATTGCTCGCTTGATTCTGCTGGAATTGCGATGCAAATATTTTCATATTCAGAGCATTCATCTGAAATTTGAGCGTTTCTCTCCGAGCTGAAAGGAAATCTTTTATTGTTTAATATGAAACAAAATAGATAAAATTGCGTTTCAATAAAAGTACTTATGCAATAATAATATAACTTACCTTGATGCTGTAGATGTTGAAGGAGTTTCAACAAATTTTCTATATTTTGGAGGTAATGCGGTGAATTGGCGATAACACTTCGAATGATACTTATGAACCTCGTCAAATTCTAACGGCACTTTACCAAATTTAAGACATAAATTATTTTTTTTTCGAATTTCCAATATAGAACTACATTTTTGTATAGTTTTCTCAGTGAATGATATCAACTTTTCATTTGTTTTGGTACAAAATACACAAAACTGAAATGGGTCACGCACGACACAGAGATTCATGACCACTGACTGGGGCTTGGAAGAAAAGGAAGCTGAATATATATTCAAATGCTTCGAGGGAGATCAAGTGCTCCCATCACTTACTACTATAACGGATATCAGCGAAATTATTGAATAGAATATGAAGAGACGAATTTCATGGAAGACAGTTCTGATGACGACTCATCAGAATACAATTCTGATAGTGATGAAATTTATATATAATTTGTAAATTTAATTAATAAAAAAATTATAAATACTTTGTGCAAAAATTACTGATTGCTAATTGTTTTTTTATATATTACCTGCCTTAATATTAGTTTTTCTAGTGTATATATGCATCTACTATATCGAAATATGAGTTTAAAAGGAAAAATCGTGGTAGAAATATTCGAATAATTTTTACCTTTAGGGCGTCAGCTGACGCCCTTTGCACCGCTACACATGCAGCTGATTGTTATTTTCGTACTTTAAATTGTTTAAAGAATCACATATATCAATTTCATTCGGCGTACTATTACTTTATTTTAGGCGCTTTTTTTACAAGTTCATGCGACCAGCTGACGCATACTGCACCCTCCACGAGGCAGCTGACGATGTTTTTCCAACTCACTATGGCGCCAACTATTTATGCAAAAAATTTCAGCCGGCGTACTATTACTTAATTTTTTTATATTTTTTACCACTTTCGCAACCTCCCACACTCAAAAGCACCGCTACTTGAGCAGCTGACGGTCAGTTCACCGACTGTCGGTACGAGATCAATTATCGATTATAAAATCAGCCGGCTTACGATGACTTTTTCATTTGCAACGCTACCTCCCGGACTATATATTTTTGCTTTCTTAAACGATTCTTTTCTTGGAAGTACTGTACATCAAATGATTTAAAATGATTAAAAATCAAATGTATAAGCTTAATTGTATGTCATTGTGAATATAGCTCTGAAAAATTCGGTATATAGTAATTAAATCTAAAGGATGCATATAACGCATAAATATACATAATCATATTTGAAAACATTTATTAATTTATTTTGCAAATTCTGAAAATATAATTTGTTATAAAAGTTAAATACCCATGTGAATGCAGTTGAGAGAAATTCGGAAAAATGTCTAAAGTAATATCAATATGTAAAGCAAAATAAACTAAAAACTTCTAATTGTAATTAATAATGTTTGTATTATATTACCGAAGTGTTCATTCATTAATTATATTCGTGTATACGTAGTTCTTACAAAAATATTGTATTGTTTTCGAAAGCAATGAAGTTCTTTTTAAAAAAAAAATACCAAAAAATTGAAAAATTCTGTCAGTTGCTAATGAGTGATTTGAAATTTATCAAAAACTGTTAATAAAGTAAATTCAAATAATATTTGTTTAATATTTATAAGAACGCATGCACCTTTTAAACCATCCATTTAAACATTTTTACTAAACTATCCTTGCAAAATATTGAACAGGAAGTTTCTACCGTGAGGATTTCCTGCAATGTTGCAAAAAATTCGACATTTTAAGAATTTTATTTGAACGCAAACAATATCTACAAAAACGGTCTACAGATCACTCAATACTATGCCCATAAATGGAAAATAAGGATTAACCCCAACCAATCCCAATCCCTATTCTTCACAGGTAGACGGCATGCATGCTTTTGATCTAGTGTTAATCTAAACTTTAATGGCTGTGAAATTCCCTGGATGGATGAAGCTAAATATCTGGGAATCACCCTTGATAGAACCCTCACTTTTTCAAAGCAGATTACCACAGTTCTCAGCAGAACAAGCCTCCTAATAAAAATTTTATACCCATTCATTTATCCCCTCATTAGGCAACTCAGATGTCTGTAACTTTAGGATAAAGTAGTTATAGTAATTTTAGTTTAAAGCAGACTTTAAGTTTTTATTTTACGCAAAATAGGCTTGGGTTTTTAAATGAATCAATACTTTTTCCCAATTATTTATTACTTACGAACACAACTTTTTGGCTATGTCTATCTATAATATACTGAATCAGGCAATTAAATATATACACTATACAGTCCTATACATTGTAATCATGATTATGAAATAAAAAGTGGATTGAATTGATGCCGGAAACATGTAAGCACATTTATGAAGCTTTAAAAGAAAATTACTTAAAGGTAAAAGCATTTATTATTCGAAAGTAAATATTGTTAGAGCAGAGTACTATTTATATTAATGAATTAACTTAAAACTTTAAAAAAAATACAAACTTGGTCCATATAAGATATTATTCATCTAATTTTGATAGAGATGCGCATGATCTGAACCATATTGCGCCACTTTATCTGCGGCCTGCTCAGAGCCTGTGTCTGTTTGAGCGTTAACTGTAGGTGTTAAGTTTGTCTCCGCAGTTATACTCCATGATTCCTCGTCCTGAGTTAAGGGTCTGCCAGCCCATTGACTTGTAGAAGATGTATGAATTTCTTGAACAACCAGGCTAGTGACAATTTTTGAATCTCGGTTAAGTGTTCCAAGTTGCGCTTCGAAAAGGACATCCATTATTAGTTTCTCTGCAAAAATTCCTGCTTCCCTAGGCAAAGATCTTAATTTGCTGGCAATGTATTTTCCAGTGCTGACAAACGAGTCGTCTTGAACGTTTAACTGCTTTTCAAATTTCAGCAATACACTTTCTGCTTTGGTGAGCTTCGGTTTTTTGGGCTTTCGTCCAACAGATTGTTGCGAAGTGGTAGTATGCATGCTTGAAGATGCTGGAGTCCATGGGTTTTCCATCGATCCATTTGACGGAGGCGACAATACATAGGAACTACCCAATTCGTAATTCTAATGACAAATAAATAGAAAACTATACGATATACACTCAATTTCATTAGATTCAAATAGAAAATATAACTTAAAGAGAATGGGCATAATTCTGTGGAACGTGGTCCAAATGCCCCTAGGAATGACACTACTACCAATTGATATATTACATCCGCAAATCTCTGTGTGTTAAATCAAATTGAACTCTAACCCTTAGTTGCTGAGATATTGGAGCGTGAAAATGTTATAGAAAATGACCATAGTATATTTTAATGTAATAATAATGTAAATATAAATCAACCAGTCTGGAGTATAATTTATGCTGTAGAGTGTAGAGAGTTATACAGTCTTGAGTTTGTTATAACGAGTTTCCGATAATATTACTTGTACGTTGAACGTATAGACTAGATATCATTAAAAAAAAAATACATGTATAATTTTGTTTATTATTTAAAAGCTGAATATTTTATTTCCTGTGGATAGGTTTTTTATGGCCTCATACAAAAAATTTTAAGTATAAAACGCTCTATTCAATGCACTAGGTATCAACCCTGGGGGCGGACTTGTCCTTGACCAAATTTGTGGGCCATTTTGCCCATTCTCCTTTGTTTTTCAGATGCCAAAGCCCAAAGAAGAAACAAGATTGGCTGGAAATTGCACAGAGTGACAGAATATCGAAAATAAGTGGAATTTTCTTATTGGACGACAAACATATTAGCATTGTTAAGACAGCAAACAGTGGTTCCAACTTTTATAACTATAAAGATTATTTTAGTTTTGTGCTCTTGGTGCTGGCTTTTACGAACATATTTACGTAAACGTCGGCTCTAATCGAAGAGTATCTCACGGAGGGGTAATAAAAACAACTAACTTTTGGGATCAATTTTGGGTCAATAAATTAAATCTTCCCGATGACGACATCACCAAAAATAACGTGTATTTCGTTTTTGTAGCAGACGACGACTTTCAGTTGCGTGAAAACTTACTCAAACCTATTTCTATGGAGAATAGAGCAAGTCTAACAAGAGCAGCGAATTTTTAATTAGATTGAACCGAGTAAGAAGATCTGTTGAAAATACGTTTGACATTTTAGCAATCCGCATCAGTGTTCCATACAGTAATAAATACCCTAGAAATTTTATAAATACAACATAATTTTTTTTATTTATTTAGATATTTGTTTACCTATTCATAGCAATACGTGCACAATTTGCTATAACGTAAATGGGTGCATTCTAGCAGATGAAAACAGTTTCTTTTTCAGATGGGTCATAAAATATTCTGCATTTCTCCAAAAATTCCATTTTTAATCATAAAAAAAAACCGAAAATTGACGAACTTGAAAAAAGTGGGGTTTATCAAATTAATTATAATGATTGTTCCGGAATTTATGTGGGTAAAACTAAAAGAACCTTAAAGACTAGATTGACTGAGCCCATTGCGGGAGCTCGAAGTATGAAGCCATAGTCTGCTACTTCCAAACATTCAAAAGATAATAACCTTAGCATAAATTCAACTAATATTGAATTATTGCAGAGTATTGACGAAGGAGAAAATTTAACAAGAACAGAAATTCTTGAAATTAGGAAAGCGCAGTTTATTGCACAAAATATTGTAAATGACCAGTTAGATGTTTTGAATAAAAGCCCGCTATTAAACGCAGGAAGGGAAAACAATTAGGAAGAAGTGCATATATACTGTCCATCAATAAAAACGGTAAATGATGTTGCAGGAAAAACATGACAAGCATGAGTTCTGCTTTCTCCACATTTTTCTCCAAATTATAGTCTTTATGGATTTCAAAAGATTCCTTAATAACTTAATACTAACTTGTTTCAACTTTATGCTGGCATTGTTTTTGTGGTATTCTGTTGCATTATGTCTTTCCAAATGCTTTTTATTATTTGTCAGTATTTTATTGCAAGCCTTACAGTAAGCCTTTTTATCTCGCTCCTCCAGCCAAGGATATTCATTCATCCATTGAATTCGGAATTTTCTGGGATACTTTTTTTCGGGTCGCGCGTTTGTGTCCTCTGATCTAAAAGTGCATTTTTATATAATAATAATACAACTGAGTGCTTGAAATTGGATATACCCCTCTTCATTATCGTGAGGATTTGGATCCGGTTCAAGGTCAACCGACTTTCCGCTTTCCCCTTTAATTTTTTGTTTTTTCTCATTTTCTTCCTGACTGTTGGAGACATTAAGTTTCCTTTTACCAAGATACCTATGTAAAAGAAAGAGTTACGAAATTACTATGTAGAAATTTACCATTTAATTACTTCGCAATATCCATCGCGAATTGAACAAATAAGATTTGTTTACATTTAATATAATGGCGTTACCTCAAGACTTGACTTTGACATTTAAATAAATTCGGCAGACTCTCTTTAGTCTTCGCTGACGGTTGAATAAGTTCTTCCTTAGCGAATTTCTCTTGAAATTATTGGATGGTAGATTTTTCTTAAATAGTACCAAAATGTTCTAAAACCAAAAATTTTGCGTACAAAAACGCAAAACATACCAAATTTGTTTCGATTGTACCAAAACGGCCGCACTGTTTAAGAAGTCGTTTTTCAGAAACATCTTAGTTACTAAAATTTGATAAACAAGTTCAGACAAATAGGTTGTTAAATAAATAAGTGGAATTTAATAATTTAAAATGGCAGATGAATACAATAATATGAAATATGGAAATATGGTTTTCATTTATGGATTTTGTGATGGTAGGTAGGAAGTCTGGCAGATCGGGGGTGAGGAAATGAAAGCTGCAAGTCCTGACAGAAAGCGTAACGTCCAAGCAATTCTCTGGGAAAACTGAAAAGTTTGGTTTGGACGTTTAATCGTCGACAGACCCAAGCCCGGATGGTCGGATACCACGAAAGACGGCAACACTGCTCGCAGGGCCTTTAGAGATATGTAAATCTAAATCTGTTGGTAAATCTAAATTCACGTGCCAAGAAAAAAATATCTTTCACTATCGCGAGAAGTTAGGGGGCTGTTGACCATCACGGAAGGAGGTACTGCTAGCATCTGTGAAACGGATGCAGGTACAGACGAGGAAGATATAGAAGACACTGGGATTCCGCAAACCTTCATGCTGTTGGATGATTAGGAGTTAACACAAGTTGATTCAGTTGACGCGCAAGTTGAATGAAAAAATGTTCCGTTATATTGGCGCTGCCATTTTGTTTGTCCAAGTTTTGATTTCAGATTCGTAATTAGCGACCGCACAAACCCCCGAGGTCTGATTCTCAGAATTTTGGCCAGTAATTGGTGACTCTATCCCACTGTGCATGGGCGTGATTCGGGTACCATTGGACTTCTGCTTGACTCTATTTCTTGGACACCCTGTGCCTGTATAGTGTACTTTCATTAAAATGAAATTTTTAAAATTTGCTTTGCTTGATAATTCATGTTATTGCTATTTCACACTATTGTGTTATTTCCTTATTATGTGCTGGGGTTGGCACATGAAATAAAATTTGAACAAAGTATATTTTGTTTTCGTCTGATGGTTAAATGATCTAAAATCATGCATTTTTCATCAAAACGTGACAAAAATAATACTTTTAACAAACTGGAAACTTTTCGAAATAATCTAAAAATTGGGATAAATGAAGCGCCCTGTATGACACCGCCCCATTTTTTATCCCGCTTCAGTAAATGCGTTTTGTTGCTGTCAAGTCGATGACTCGATCAATGTTTACATTGAGGCTGTCAGATCAATTCGCGATCCACTCAGGCAATCCAATCTTTGTTTACTTAGGATTGAATTCAATAAAGATTCAATTCTGCATGTAACCGTAGTAAGTCAAAGTTAGTAACTGCTTAAGTTCTTCCGCAAAGTGTCTCTACTTATTGTTAGTTTAGAATTTTAGATATTCTTTGGCCAAAAGCGTTGCAAATTTTTCGTACGTAGGTAATTAGGTATGCACTTTCTTTGGACATTTTGGTAATGCCAATATCATGTAAAAACAATGAGCGACTATCGTGCTTGAGACTTTTAAAATATTTCTTGGATATATTATATCTACTGAAAATAGGGTATTTATTATTCGCATTGTATTTAAAATTTCTAATTTGGTACCAAGAGGTTGCGAAAAAACAAAATTCATATTCAAATACGAAAGATGAAGAGACAGCTGAGACATGAGAGATCGGAAAATCGGATCGCTACATAATACATATAGTATTATATTGTATATCAATTAATACTGATTGCTTATAGCAGATATTCAAACCAAGGAAACATATACTATTTTATTTAAAAGTAAATTCTGAAATTTTATACAAATAAAAGAGTAAATATTTACAATATCTTTTGATAAAAATAAATTGCAGATCTTCACACAAAATAAGTAACTAAACTATACTGCCATAGCCCACAATACTTCGACCAACATTTATAACACCGTCTCTGAAGTCTCGGGCGTCTGTTAAATGAATCTCAACTATTAATTGGCTTTTGTACTTTGTAAATACACAAATATGAGGTACGAGCCAGCTAATAAAGTAAAAGCAATAGCTTTGATTTCCCACTTATTTGCAGATAATAGTTTCTAAACCATTGTCGTGGTTCTTACAATGTTGTTTAGAAATTATAAAAATGAAAAGTTTTTCCGAAACATGAATGTATGTATTCTTCACTTCTGGTTTTTTAGAATTCAAAATGTGATTTGAACATTTGAGAACCGGAATACTTTCCTAATTAATTATTTATTGTTTAGTGCATAAATAACTGTTAGTGCGGATAAATATTATTTTTCTAGCCTTAATAGTTAATAAAAAGGAGACCTTTGTTCGCAAATTTTTTTGATATTACATACCTTTACCTACTCTATGCATACATAGTAAATTTTTGCAAATATATAACTAAATACCTACCTACATAGTGAAAAAATATACATACATAATATGTTTAAAACAAATCTAATTTAACAAGAACAATGCACATACTCATTATTGTATTATTTGAAAACTGTGTATTTAAAATATGTAGTAAGGAAATTTTTAAATCGCAGCATAATTCATGTTTTAGCAAAATTACCTTCCGAAGTTTCTGAGCAACCGAAAAAACACAACAGAGAAGAAACTCGAAGCTCAGAGCACAAAAGATTAAAGAATAATAAAGAATAAAGAAGGTGGAAGTGGTGCCATTCATTTTTAACTGAGTTTCCTTGACGTTCACACTTCACAGTACGTACGTAGAATCGACGTTAGTCTTGTGACCGTCGGGAGTGCGATCTGATCTTAACAACATTAACGTTTTGAGTTTTGGTTTTACAAAATCTATTCGGAAGTTCGTGATAATTATTTATATTAATGTCCAGAAAAAATCACGTTCAAGTGTTCCAAAGAAACGTTTTATATTTGTGTGGAAGTAAGTGAGATTTATTACGAAGTGGCATTTAAATACCATTATCCAAAAAACCTAAATAAAGCGGTGGCTATTTATACCACTAACATAATTGCTGATTTGGTAAGTTTACGTTGACTCTATTTTTATAAGATAACCGCAAAATATTTGCAGAAGTTCTTTTTCATTCTCTTGTAACTCGGATGAACTGTCCACACCTATAAATATGAAATTCCAATAGGAATTTCTGAAGGTTTGCTGATTCATGTCAGAAACCAGTTTGGATCGAGCTGTGCGCTTTTAATTTACTCTGTTTACAACTCTGCACACTTGTTCGATATTCGCACCGCGATCGTAAGAATTTGTTTGTGTTGGACGGAATCTAATGCGACAATATATAAAACCACCAATTTTCATTCATGTTCCAATAAAACAGAAAATTACCACATTCTTGAAATATGGAGCTTGACCTTAAAAAATCAATCCAAGCCGAATTTGATTTCAAAAACTGACTTCAGACTGGATAATAAAAACTAGATCTACCAAAACAATAGTTCTCTACGTAAACGAAGTCAACTGCGGTTTGGAACACAAAAGTAAAATGTGTATTTTCAACCTTAATATTATGTACATAATTTATAAACAAAAAGTCTTTCATTTTCAGTCCAACAATTAATTCAATACATTTTGTGAGACGACTTGCATGCGTCGTCACTCGTAATAATTGTGGCCTTTGTGCGTTTAAGCGTACTCCAGAATTATTCGTTTACTTTAGCAATATACATTATACAATTTAGTCATCTCTTTTTTATGGAAATTGATTGCCGAGACATTCTTTATGTATTCTTGCAGACTAATTAATTAGGAAATATTTTTATTGATTTCGGTGAGCAATTAGTATTAAATATGATAAAGACATTATTAAAAAACTGTTATTATTAAAAGCTGCTTATTTTTGATGTATTTTTTATAGTTGTATAAATATCAACAATGATGAATTGGAAATCGTCGCTATTTTCCATACTTTTGGTTATTGTTTGGGAACGGTCGAAAGCCTATCCTTCTGGTGCGCCAGAATCAGTGTGTAGAACTATGTTACCATTTCATAGAGGTGGGATTCCTCCAATGTCTAGTCCTTCTCCATTTCGAATAGAAACAGCAGCTTCAAGAGTTGGATACGGCCAAATTTTACAAGTGGAAATCATCGGGACTCCATCTGTTCTCTCATTTGGAGGTTTCATGATACAAGCAAGGAATCGTGACTTTCCCAATCAAGTTGTAAGAATTTTAAATGTTCCAATAGCAGTACAAAAGTATTTCTAAATGAATTTTTGTATTTCAGATTGGACATTTTGAACAGACGGACGGAATAAAACTATTAAGCTGTGATATTAAAGACAGTTCTGCAACTCACACGAATTCCAATCCCAAGCAAGGTATACGCTTAAATTGGCAAGCACCCCTAGATTTCACGGGTTTCATTATCTTTAAGTAAGCTTTTTGTAATTCAATTGTGTGGTAATTATCAAGCGCTTAATTTCAGTGCCACCGTCGCCCAGGAATATGATAAGTTTTGGACTGGGATTATATCGAAGCCAGTTGAAATAGTACAAGGTGATTTCTCTCAATCTGTTGTGGGAATTTCTACGACGAGAACACCTCTGCTTACCACGGTACCGACATACATTTCGAATACAGAGCAAAAGGTTTAAAAATACATACAAAACTGTGCAAAGGAAATTCATTATTTATCCTAGATTGAAGCGAGAGATATGTTTTATGAGGGTTGCGGATCCACCAAAACTTGCTTTGGCTTTCCTGATGGCTGCATAAAAGAGGAAAACTGTCGATCAGTTGCAGCTGTAACAGTGAGGGGCGATAAGCATCATTTTGAACTTAAATCCGGTTACAGTAAGTACATGCACAATATTAGTAGTTTTATTATTGGACTTATGCACTTATGGACTTGAACATAATTACAGATCAACCGGCTTACGTAGCTATAGGCTTATCTAGGGACGACAAGATGGGTGAAGATTCCGTAATGGAGTGTGTAAGAGAGGCCAATAAAATATCTCTATATTTTTCTTGGACTACTCCTCGTCCTAACTTAGATGCTTCACGTGCGGGTGTGGTAAATATGATTTAGCAAACATATACAAAAATATAATTCACAAGTGTTTTGTCCATTAAAGCCTCAAAATATTGCTCGGTTATTAGAAAGTTCCTACATTAATGGCACAATTTACTGTAAAATTGAAAGAGAAGGAATAACTGTAGTAAAAAACAACCAATTTGATTTAATAAATCAACAATACTATTTACTTTTAGCTGCTGGGAGTAATTTGAAAGGTAATCATATCTGATTTAAAAAATAAGAAACGACTCAATTCATTTTTATAGAAAATGGTGTTGATTATCACAATCGAGGGCGTCTGCAGTCTGCAAAGGCATTGAGTTTGGCTGTGGTTGAAGAGCTTGCCGGAGCCTCTACAATTTTGCTGCGACTTCATGGAGCCTTCATGATAGTTGCTTGGATAGGAACAACATCAGTTGGTATTCTCCTTGCGAGGTATTTTAAGCAAATGTGGCCAGGAAGTCAAATTTGTGGAAAGGACCAATGGTTTGCTGTACGAAACGTTTTCGCTTAATTTACACTTTGTAGTGAAGCAATTTCATTTCAGTGGCATCGAGTTTGCATGGTCTCGACGTGGTCATTAACGATGGCAGCATTCATAATAATTTTTATTGAAATTGGTGCATGGAGCAGTGAACGCAATCCACATGCCATTTTAGGAACTATTACAGTTATAATTTGTTTTATTCAACCAATCGGTGCGCTATTTCGTCCTGGTCCAAATGCTAAGAATCGTCCTATTTTCAATTGGATTCACTGGCTTGGTGGAAACATGGCTCACATATTATCCAGTAATACATTGTTTAATACGCTTTTGGCATAACATTTGAATTTTTCTAGTTGTCACAATATTTTTTGCGGTAAAATTAACAAAAGCAGAACTTCCTGATTGGCTGGACTGGATTTTGGTAGCTTACGTTGTCTTCCACGTTGTTATGCATCTAACATTTTCGGTAATTTCGTTTCTATTTATAAAGCTAAATAAATTCAATGCATTAGATCACCTAAGTAAATTATGTAATTATTCAACATTTACGTTGCATTTTTACTGCTCTACATTTAATACAGGATTACTTCATAGATGGCTATATTACATGAAATCTAATTTTAAATTTTTATGAATATAGATCGCTGGATGTGTAGCGGAACGAAGATCGAATCAACGAGTTAATTCATTTCCGATGACAGACATGACATCAAAAGGTGGACGAAGTCATGTCAAAATCGAAAGAAAACAAAGTCCTCCGGTGAGTTTTTTAATGATCTCTATTTTTATTTATAATAATATATTCCTCTTTAGCTTTCAGTTTTGCGAAAGGGTCTTCTTGCAGGTTATATCATTATTATAGCGTTATTTGTAGTAGTATTAGTAATTATTGTTGTTCTTGCACCAATTCAAGATGTTATCAAAAAGTTAAATGATAAATAATAGAATAAGAAAGAAAGCTTTAAGCATTAATAATAAGATTCATAGGCAGATACTAACTTATTCGAAAATAATATATTATACAACCAGCAATTTCAAACTTAATTTATTTTTAGAAAATAGATAGTTTTCATATGTAATGTTAATAAGAGTTATAGAAATAATTTTTAATGTACTATTTTCGTATGCAAGCATTGTATTTACGTACATACTTATTTCTTTTTTGTGTGAAAAATTTTCTCACAATTTGTAAGAAGATAATTTCTAAAGAAAAAGAAAAACAACACTTAAATCCACCAATAAGTTTTTTAAGTTCTTTAAAGCAAAATGTCGAGAACGGATTTTCGTCTCCACATGTGTAACAACTGTTCTATGTAGATTTTCCTACATATTTTTAAGATAAAGTGCTCTTTTAAATTCCAAATATCATACAAATCTCTGTTTGGGGGAATAATGTGAAATAATTAAACATGAAAACTTGTTAACATTATTATTAAGAAAATTAACTTATATCTGTTTTGGTGCATATTTTTATTTCATCTGCAAAATATATTTATTTTCCTTGTTGGAATAATTTTATTTTTGAAATTCAAAGAGGACGTTCGTCATGAATTAGGTCTGGATTCGAAGTAGTTTTTGTAATAATATTAAGTCTTTCCAATTTTTATATTATATTCAGAGCTAAGCAAGCATAGAATTTTTCAGTAGCACATGTATTTTTACTACTTACAGATTTTGTAATTTGTTTTTTTTTGAAACACAGTTTTAATCTATTCGTGGGAAATAATTCAAGAAGCCACATGAAGGAAATGGTAAGGAAACTTTTTGTCCAAAAACGTGTTAGTGTTAACTATAATGTCATAAAAATCCATGCAACAATTGAAGCGGTGAGCGGTGGGTGGTGAAATCAAAAACTATTGAATCACCAATCCCTATTTTTTCAGGAGAAAAAAAAACTAATTAGAATATATTGGTATACAATACATATATATAGGTATCGTATGTATTTCCATTGTTCATATAACTGAATAACAATAGTCATTGTTGATTGTAATATACATATGTATATTACCTTGAAATAAGATGATAATATTATTAATTTTTGGTGACCCTATACTGTGACTATACGGTGTAAACTCTATTTTGAAAAGGAATGACATGTTGTTTTAGATCTCATCGATTTATAGTTATGATTCCATTGCATATGAGGTTTTTCTCGTAACCTTTTTTTTGGTCAAAAAAGTGTAAATTTATTAGAGCAAAATAGTCGCCTTTTGTCTTTTATATAGGCTTAACTTTTTTATTGAGCTATTCTTGTTCATACAAAACAGATCACGGAAAATATATAATCCAGTGAAATATATAATCCAGGTGGAGCAAATTTTAGAATATATTCATTTGACAGGAGAAACTGTTTATTTATTTTTTTAATATTGATCAAACAGCGTAGGAACAAACATCTGCGATTTGCTTTTGACATTGCGGATATATTTTCAATAGTCGATAAAGATTTACAAATTTACTTTATTCATATAAAAATTATTAATAAGAAAAATGATTGATAACAAATATTAATATTTGTTAATTATTAATTATGGAATTTAGCCGTCGCAAGTTGGTCACGCTAACAGGTTTGGCGGATTGAGTGGAATTTCTATGAATCGGAATAGCGGGCAACCTAATAAGGTAAGTACTTCATGTAATACGAAGGCAGTACTCTCTGTACTAGATTTTACAAGTAGACTACCGTACGTTATATGCCTACATATCGCTTGGAATCCAAAAAACCCTTTCATCGGGAAACCTGTGAAAATATCATGAAGAAGGCGATGCAAGAAGCTGTGCAAGATTTTCAATACAGTTCAAAGCTTGCCGCGATGCTATGTAAGAACTTAAGTGAAGAAATTAAAAACCAACTTAAATCACTAGAATTTGATAGGTAAGTTTATGCGAAAGCTTTCGACCATAAGTGAAATAGTTTTCTGTTTAGATACAAAATAATATGCACTGTTACCTGTGGGGAAAAGTTTATGCAAGACTACTGTTCAAAAACGACTTTCATCTGGGATGCTGAAAAAGATGGATATATTTCGCAAGTGCACGACACTACCACCTTTTTCGTTGTAGCCACCGTATACTATTTATATTGTGACTAAATTGATTTTGTTTTGTAAAAAGTAAATTGTTTTATATGGTAGTAATTTTCTTTTGAAACAAACAGTGCCTATGTTATTTTCTAAATTTACATTAACGTGAAACAAAATACATAAATCCTTTTGTTGTATGTTTCTTTTTTTCTTTGTGTAATACATACTGCTTATATAAATTTGCAAGCAATGCAATCTCGCAAGAATTGTTCCAAATTTTCCACGGTAATATTAAAACATTGAGACAAATTGAAGCACTTATTCAGTTGGTTGTGTATTGTGATTTGAAATTGAGGCTTCATTTTATGATGTTGATAAAAGTGGACCCTGGCCAGAGAACAAATCATGACTTTAATGCGAAACTGTTGACGAGTGATTAAACAAATTTTTGTTTCGATAATCATGCGATCATGCGAAGTCAGCAAAACATCGTACAACAATTGGTCGGATAAGGGAACACTGTTGTATAGTTTACTACCCGGAAACACGACGTAGGTATATTACATAGAACCGTTTCCCGTAGATCGAGTTAAAATAATAGTGTGTTAGTTTGTTTTCAGTTAAGGGTGGGTCTGGGGGGTTGAATCAGGATAGTGTTGCTAGTTCTCATTGTACTTTATCTGAAGGTGCAAGAATGGTCACTCCTAGAAAAACTCCTAGAAGTTAAAAAAAAAGTAGAGATAGCATTTCATCCCCTATTTTCCCCTCTTTGGGGCTGAAATTTTCAAAAATTCTGGTACAAGTGTCTTTATTTCTAACCAAAACGTTAATTACCAATTTTTATGAATTTTGAACTTCAAAAATGGCGAATATTCATAGAAACTTTCATCCCTTTTTTTACCCCTTTGGGGGTAACGATTGCTACCAAACTTCACACAATGCGTCCCGAGACTATGCTACATTATCCCTGAAAATTTCATTAAATTCGATTAAGTGGGAACAAAAAAACCACATCCGCTTTTATATATTAAGATAATTAATTAATAAAAAAATTCTTTTGTTTATTTAATACAAATTTAAAAGCGCGGTTTGATTAAGAAATACCTGAACAATAATAAGATACGAATATAATAATGGTATTCTTTATAAATCAACAAAACTTTTTTGTCATTCCTGCAAAATTTGAAAAATGGCGCATATGCCCCTATTTAATGAGACACTCGATCTGTATAAAGATACAAATCCTTAAGTTAGACACGACCAGACTTTATGACATTATTTTTCGCAATCATTTAATTCGTTCTCGTATAACAAAAATAATTATAGATTACTCTATAGGTACATTATGTAAACTTCAATTATTTTTGAAAAAGCACAATATCATGGAAAATAATACAAAGTTCATTTTAGATGGTTTATTATAATTGGTCCGTACATGCACAATATCATTTATGTATAAAAAACAAGTGAACAAATTTCCCCAAGCCGCTGCCTAGCGAAAAAATATTACTTGCATTAATATTATTTGATCGCGATTGTATTAGAGGAAATTATTCTAATTTCAGCACATCAAAATCATGGACCACCTGGAGTAGGTTCATGGTAGTTAGGATCATGAGGCTTGCAATGTTCTTCTAACTCATTTGGTATGACGGGCTTAGTTAATTGAATCAGCTGTTCCACCGGACAACTAAAGTCACATCCGGGAATTGTTAAGGGATGAGGTTCTGCCTGTGTATCATTTTTTAAATAAGCCTACAAAGCAAGATATTAATAATTATCTTGAAGCACGTATGTGGTATCACATTCTTACTTGCACGAAGTGGTTCCCAGTGATAGAGTCCCTGTACAACTCAAACATTCCCATAACACCATAAGTAGGAAACTAAAAACAAATACATTTATAAGATAACGAAATTATGCGCTTATACTGTATACATACTTGTTCTTCCCAGATGTTTAAAGCTGATAAAATATTGACTACTGTGGAATCGTGCCCCGTGTAGATAAACAGTTTCCGCATTTTAGGCTTCAATGAATTGTCTATTTTATTTTGCCATTCTCCAATCATCTTCTTCAGGAACGGGCCTAAGCAAACATTATATTTATTAAAAATTTCTAGATAGACAAGTGATTTTTAAGAAGGTATATTTTTCGGTACTTAAAAATTTGTTGGAAAATAGTAAAATAGTTCATACTTTGCAGTATTGGGCTTAGACCCTATATGGACAGTGAACGGAAAGGAGAGAAGTGGACCTAACAAATGGAGGAAAATTAAGGATCTTAGAAGAATTTCTTTATAGCATCTAGTATAAAATTTCCACTGGATACTTACCACCTTTAATACGTTTTAGTTCATCAGTGTGAACGTTTAGAACATAACTTAGTTCTGCAATTGTCTTCATCGGTTCTGGGTAAAAGTATTCTGTCCACGAAGGCAGCTGCAGTCCATATTCGGTCTGTAAATAATAAATAAGTTAAACATTTTCACTTTGGATATAATAATTATAACAATAACCTCTGCGCGCAATGTACTATATAATGACTGCACATCATCTAGGGTGCTTATATTAAGGCCTGTTAATTTAGTCAGATTGTCGAATAGCGGTTTTTGTGTTTTCATTAAAAGTTTAACATCAGGTTGCTGAAAAACTTCATCCAGAGCTTCATAATATCTGGGGCATGATGTTCTTACTAATAAAAACTAAAAACCAAAATGGGTTATCACTTGATACTAGCATATTGTGCTTATAATCCTATTACATTATCTTCGTCCAATGGTTGAGAGAAGATTGGAATTGGTTGCCAATTCAAGTTCTGGTTCCATTCAGATGGCGTGCCCTTTGGGGGCCATAACCCCGCTAGTGTCAAGGCTAGAGACATGTGAGTTCTCGTTACTCCTGTAGCTTGAGCGTGTACCATCTGCAATATGTATATAAATAGAATACCTTGCACTTATTTTACTGCAAAATAAATGGTTTTACATCTGGATGGTAGAGAGATCCTAAGAAGTGGTCGTACCTCTTACGTAACCATTTTCCCTGATCGTACATAAACTGTTTGCCATCCTGTAATAAACACTTCTATAGTATACAACTACGTATAGATAATAAATATAAAAATTTCTATACAGATGTGAGTTGTCCCCATCCGAATGGATAAAATGTTTCATTCACGTGCGGGTCAAGTGGATAAGTGTCCGCTGGTGTTCTCGGTCCATGCCTAAAAACCTGATAAAATTGAAAGTTTAACATAATTTATATAATAATTATATTGTATATTCGAAAACTGTTATATAAAATGTAATTATTTATGTAATCATTTGAACATTTAAACTTTTTCAAACGTTGGTGGTTCAGGTTTTTCATACCCCCTGATCTAAGGATGTCCTCATCCTCTATTCATGTAATTAATGAAAATTTAAGTAACGCGTTAGGTTTTTGAAACAAACCATTTTCACTTGGCTACAAAATTCAATATTGAGAAAGCGTTCATCGTTATTTGTCGACAACCGATATCCTATAACCAGGTTTTGTTAATGGCGTGTGGGCGGGCACAACTACCACTTACCAGTATTTGGGTGTAATTGGTATTTCTGGAAAAACATCTTTTGTAATCAACATGATTAAAATGATGTGTTTTGCTTTAAATATAAATTAGCATTTCTTTAAAACGAACTTTTCTTAATACAAAACCGGTTTTATTAATTTATTTGCTCCTTTTTAATTATACGGTCATTATGCCCACACCTCTGCGGGTAATTTTTGAGGAAATATAATTATTCGGGTAGGTACTTTCTCTTTTTTCAACCAAAACGAAAAAATTCTTATACATACTAAAATGGTTGATTTCAGATGTGTACCTATATTCTATAATTTTGAAGTTTCTAGATCGATTAAAAATGAGGTAAAAAATTCAGAAAATCTTAGCCTGGCCGTTATGCCCGTCCTTCCCCTAAACTTATTTCCGACTTCTTGCATTATTTGTTCATTATGTTAATCTACCATCACTTCCATTTAACCTATTAAAAACATCTAACTCGTAAAAACAAAGTTTTTATAATAATTCATCTAGAATTTTTAAAGTGGTGACAATTAAAATAAATTAAAAAAAAATAATTGCTTAAATCAAAATCAAAAATGATGATAGTATAATATAAATAATATTTATTATAAAGATTCCTTCTGTGATAATGGAAAATTTGATAGAATGCATCGTCATAGTGACAACGAGTCTATCTGAAAAGATTTAGCTCGATGGGATGACGGGAAGTGGGTTAATTAGTTGTCGAAAGATTTGCCCTTAACTGCACAACGCTCCGGCTCAAGGGCGCAAATTTTGCGAAGATAATACGTGAATTAAAAATTGAACCAAACTTTCATGCGAACTTGAAGCCTTTCGTGGAAGGTGCAATTCATGACTGACTCTATCTCTAGCAGAAATTGGGAGGTATGTTCGTTAGAGCAAGCAGTCGAAACTTTTAATTGAGGTTTCCATACACGTGATGCGGTATGTAAGCTTCTCCATTGAACAGTTTTTATATGGAACCATTCGCCTTCGCCTATGAAACTACAAATGGGTAAAGCTGCCAAAGTTGAGTTATTTGTTGGGTATTAATAAATTGGAAAAAAATTTTCCAGAATCAACGAAAATTATTTAGCCACATTGTTTTATAAACATTTTTTTTGTAACACAAAAAAAAAAAAAAAAAAAAAAAAAAAACAAGTAAATAATGAATGTAATGAAGTTTTTTGTGAAAAGGACTGCATCAATGGTCTTTGAGCTCAACTTCGGAAGAATGGTCAATAATTCAATACTTTAACGGTTTAGTTGTTTTTTATTTTATACGTTAATGGAATCCAGCTATATTAATTTATGCGTACTATTTACTTAGTGATAATAGTTACGCTGATATATTTTTACAATTTTCTTTTAGTAAAGCAACTAACTTGCAATTAACTTGCTTTTTATTTAAAATATGAAAATCAAATAACTTACAATGTCAAAATTTGTTTTTTAAATGATTTGTTTAAGGAACGACTAATACGCTTATAATTACTACAATAATATTATTATGTTTATTGATGCTTATTCAAGCAAGTGCTTAACCTCTTAGGAGGTCTATTAATGACTCAGATAAAACTGGATTTCGTTAATTTACAATCAAGTAATTTGTGAAAAAGTGACCTTCATCACTTACTTATATTTTATAGCGAGCAACAGAAGAAGTAATGAACTTACCAGATGAACCAAAAGTAACTCTTTAATTCCGTCAGCCTTTGTCACGTAATCAGTTTTAATACTGGCTGAATGAACACTAGCACAGATTCCGTAAAGCAGCAGCAGTGAGAACAAGGAGATTCCGATTGCCATTGCGAGGCAATGCTTCGACCAACAATGTGGGGGCATTAATTTTCCCACGTATATTTATATTACTACCCGAGCTTCAGAATTAAAAGCTTATCACCTCTGATATTTTTTCTCGCTATAGTTTATGAGTTCTTACTCATTAAATTTTTTTTTAAATCGACAAAAGCCAATATACCTATATGTATTTATTTTTGACTAATTAACATATTTTGCAAGTTTTTGTTAGTATCATTAATTACGAACATAATTGAAAACAAATATACATATATGGATATGTAGTTGCTAAATTTGGAACAAGATCATCTGTTACCTATTTCGGTAACATTAGTTTTACATATTAGATTATGTCGTAATTGTAACATTAGAAATTACTTAGGTATATGAACCCATGAACTATTAATTCGCACGTGCTTCAGAAATGTGAGCTGAACATTGCAATGGATTCGTGTTTATATATTTCTGTATTATCTTCTAAAATTATCTCTATTATCGGGAGAAATAAAAAATTAGCAAAATAATTAAAAATTATAAGCAATAAATATTGTAATATTATAACTCAAATTGATATCAAAGCACTAGAGAACACGTTTTGAATACAACAAGATGAATAATTTCAATAACTCTTTTTTTTTATTTGGCACAAAATCACACACTGATAGTTTGATTTTTTAGATTAACTTTTGGACTAGTTAATTCTTTAAACCGGCTTTTACTTCTTTTCGAACACCATGCGTACCTCAATTTATTTAAACTACTTTTAAGAACAAACCTCCATAAAAATACTCAAAGCATAATTAATTTCATTAATATAATTAAGGCTCGAATTAATCACCATTCACGGCTTGCGGTTCTTTACATTAGACAGGTGATTTTGCATTAATTCCAATAAACGATCTAATGACATTAGATCTTAGAATTAAGACTTAGAAAGTATCGCCGAATCACGTGAAATACAGATTTCAAGGTTCTATATAAAATTGGGGTAAATTTCGAACATGCAAAAGTATGCATGCCTTAAAAACCGTATCGTATTATCTATTCTCATTAGATCTTATCTTTAAGAGTAAGTTGTTAAAACAAATTTTATTATTGTTTTCTTTTATATGCTTTGAGCAATTTGAAGAGAAGTTCTCAAACAAAAGTTCTGTGTGTTTGTGAATAATGTATCTAATTAAAGTAAGCAATAAAAGAATGTGAATTGTATAGGAATACTGTGTAATGTATATGTACCGCAAATTTATATCACATTGGTTTATTACACTAAAATCTGAATACACATTACACATTGTAGTACTATATATATTACCATATATAACTATAACTATATATTACCATAATTATATATTACCATATGACAATGATATAAATATCGCAAAGTTAAAGAAGCAAAAAAAATTCACTCGTCTCTTTTTAAGCTGAAATACTCTTTATAGATTCCCGCTGAAATTTTTGAATATTATTGCTACAGTAATTTATAGTCATGTAAATGATTGATTTCATTTCGTAACAGTTAATGTACTAAAAAACCTTGAACACTATTTGCTATTTCATAATTTATTCGTACCGCTTTTAACAAAACATTTTTTACATATTGATGTGATATCACCGGATTTCAGGTTTGTTTGTTTATTTGTGTATTAATGATTATAAACATTTATATATGTAAATTTCAATTGTGCGTAATAAATAATATCAGCTCAACATCAATTATGTACATCGCTCATAAGTTCTTCGGGATAAATTAAGAAACAATGACATACATACATTAGAAATATATCGCCATACTGCAGTTCAGTAGAATACCGAAATCCGGCCGCGCAATTCGCATTGCTCCAGCTCCCCACCCCCCGGGTCCTATGTAATGCGGCTTTTTGAGGACGCTGGGGCGGATCGAATTTTTTTCTTTTTTTGTTTTGACCATTAGACTGCATAACGGTCAAAATTCAATAAACATTCATAAAACGTAGCCATCCCCAAAAACCAACATGCGAATTTACAACGCAGATTCTTAGGTGCAATCAATATTCCTAGAACATAAAATATTGAATAACGGTCTACGCAGCAACAAGGAAGCAAGAAATATCCAATAAAGATAAGCAGATAATGTGCGCTATTATTTGGGGGATTCACTGGATTTTAGCTTGAACAGAGAGCAGGTAGAGAAAACTCCGTTAATTTGCATTACATAACTGTACTTTTTTGTTTATTAGGTAGGAGCGTTTAGTAAATTATTCGTATATAGGGGAAGGCGAGGCGGTTAAATTCAAACTTTAGGGGGGGATCTCTCCCACAAGTTTTCTTTCTATGTTGCATAACGATAGGCATAATAAAAACTTCTACTCATAGTATCTTCCTGCCCCGGTACCTTCCATTTAACAAACAACCTATACTTAACATTAATGCAAAAGAAAAAAAAGTATATGATGACAAGTCACGTAAATAGGGAAATAACTGCAAATTATAAACCATGTCATATCTACATATACCACACTTGACACGTGTGTGTGTTCAAACATTTGAATGGTTTGGTCGGGGTACTTTTTCCTAGGATCCAACCGATTCCGCAAAATTTTCTATAAAAATTAATAAATTCCTGTCGACTGTTGTTTATTTGATTTCTTATTTACGAAAGCTGTGTTTTTTTAATGACCTGCAGATCCCGAATAATTAAAAAACGACAAAAGACATTTACGAAATTTTAAACTGAGGCTAAGTTCAGTGCTTACAGCTGTAGACTACGAAGTGTCAAGATAATTTGATTATTGCGACAAATAATTTGTGTTATAAAAATGGAATTACATGTGACTTTAAAAAAGGAATTGTTATGAATATTTAACGAATTCTGCTGTATACCGGCTGTCAAAAATGGAAAATGTCAACAAAGGTTTTTCGATCCATTCTTCATACTATTGTGAATTTACCATGAATGATAGATAACTTCAGATCGAATGTTCTTTCAAAATATGTCATTACAATAATTACTCAAAGAAATTGCATCAAAATTTGAATTAAGAATAATAATGTAATTCTCCCACAATGGTTCAAGACCACTACGTAAATGTTGATGCTAGAAGTGCTATTACAATTGTAGTACTATTTTTTCTTAATGGCATTAGAGAATCACAAACAGGTATTTTACAGACAAATAAAAATTGCATTTGATGAAGATTCAATTTAATTTAACTGAAAAACATAAGGTTAATAAAATATGTTTTGTTTTACAGCAGTAAATCTCATGGAAGGCCCGACTAAAGTTGAGGTTCAGAAAAACAGCACAATTGTTAACCATGAACCTGTAACTATTGTAACGAATGTAATGACAAAGAAATAGTATTGTATCTAATACATTTTACGATTCATACTCTTATGTTACAGGTTACGGAAACAGCGGCATGTCCCCATGACCTTGAATGTGCAAAACTTCAATTTCCATGTATTAAATGCAATTACAATACTTCTTGTTTATATGGACAAGAACTGAATGTTTTCTGCGAGCCTAATATCAATGTGCAATGTTCCGTAAATAATTACATTTTCTAATTAAACACAAGGTATACTTTTGCCTTTACAGGGAGAACGTTCTTTTGTACGGTCTATGAAGTGTAAATACTGCTACCAAACTGAATTGTGGCAATATAACTGCATTCAGAAAGGCAATTGCAATTCAATGGATCAATATTACAAGTTTCGAATACGCTAAAAAATTAAAACAGATAATTTGAAACATTTTCTTGTAGAACAAACTGTACTGTACACGAAGATGTCCTCTGTTTGGGAAAGAGGACGTTTTATAAAAATGTGAAATGTAATTGGACGCAGGGTTATAAGTGGAGTACCGCCTTACTCATTAGCTTGGCGCTGGGCGGTTTTGGAGCAGACAGGTACCTATTCCAATATACAATAAATTATTCATATTCACTCTTTTATTAAAAGGTTTTACTTGGGACATTGGCAGGAAGGTATAGGAAAATTGTTTAGTTTTGGCGGTTTGGGTGTTTGGACCATAATCGATGTAGTTTTAATATCACTTCATTATTTGGGTCCTGCTGATGGATCTCTTTACATTTAAAATGTTGGACTGTAAGATCGTGATAAATATATTATGTACATTAGCGTTGACCATATATTCTCCACTTTTCAAATTCTGATATTCCGTTAACTAAGAGTATAGTAAATACTTGTTTTTCATTAATTACTGTTACGGTAGACGAAAATAAACCATATACGACTGTGGCAATGGCAAAGAAATCTTAGCGTTAACAGAAAATTACGTATAGGACTAATTATCATATAACAACATAGGAGAAACTATAATAAAATCAGATTACAAAATGGTAAAATGAAAGGGAAAAGACGAAGACTGAAGGAGCTTAGTAAAAGATCGTAGAGGTAAGTTTGTGGGGACTCGGTTTTAAAATTTATGCTTAGCGATGTTAATTTTGTTTTTACTTGGCGGTAAGTTTTAGAGGTGCGGTATTACAGTTAGGCAAGAGTTTTTTTTTGTCAAATGGGCGTCTATACAGTTCATAAGCCCAACGATTACCCGTGTGGGCCTGAACAGATTGGCGAACGATGGCTACCTTGGAATTCCATGTCAGAATAAATAAAAAAAAAAAGGAAAAATTTGCCCGGACATTTTCTACTGGAGTAATTTCTAGAGGAAAAATCTAACCCTTTTCAATGATTCTAGTCCAGGGTTTTATTAAATTCATGACAACCTTAGATGCGAAGAAATTAGAGACTTATATGGCGCCGGCGACTTTATATTTCTCTTTGTCTTTCCGTAAGATAGAACCTTCTCCATCCAACAAATATTATTTATCACCCTTTTATGCGATCACTTCCCAAAACAATCGATTTGATTTTTCCAGCCGGCATATCAAATTATCAACCTTCAGAGAGTATAAAAAAAATGGAGTTTCCTATTCCCTTGGAAATAGAAATCTTAGTGATGGATACTGTTTTCAAAATCAGGAAAGATTGTGCATTGAGGAACAGCCTTTCGGAACCTTGTTGACCAAATGCACTGCATTAAAAATAAAAAATATTCTTTTTTTAGTGCATTTCTTGCTGCAAAGAACTCTTTTTCAGATTCAGTTTTTACGTGAGACATGTTCCGTTTTATGGTATGGGATATGCTGCTGGAGAGTTACGTTATATTACCCATTTTTTGTTACATTATGGATATTCAGCACCTTAAAAACTTACACGATTTTATGTGAAATAATTCTTTTTTTAAGTTTTACGGCGTTCGAATGGTTCCAAATGTGGAAACTATCACAGCTCTGTCATTAATTCGATTTTCCAATTTCAGTAAACTTTGTACTTTTTTTACGCAAGAGGATGAAAATCAGAATACCTCCGACTGTAGTTTCTTTGATAGCATTTTATTAGTATTGTGGTTGGATATGTAAATATAAATTTTTAGAAATATTAATTAATTTATTTCAAGCAAAACAAATATTTTAAAAAACCCATAGCCGTTATAATAAAAGCCATCAAAGATCTAGAGCCCTTATAACAAACATTAACTGAATATACTGTCATACTTAAAGCATTTAAGACTCCGAACCATTTCTGTGGCTCGCGGTCCAGAATTCCTTAAAATCACTAGGAAATAATTAACACTTGTGATGAGACAAAATATATGACATGCAGTTTATAAAATCTGAATTGAGTTAACTCAGGTTCTTTTCTTTGATTACGCTTCACTTTTAAATTTTGTTTGGACGATCATGATTTTCTCCTTCCTCATCTTTTTGGGTTCCTCGCTGCAATAGAAACCAGTGTAATCTTTAGAAGGAAAACAGATAAATTGTAGATATATGATCAGAACAAATAAAGAAACAATAAGCTTTTATAAACCAATAATGTAAATAGCATTTGTACTACAATTAATCCACAAAAGAAAAATTCAGCAATTTATTTTTTCATGTATCATAAGTATATTTCTTTTTATTTTCTAAAAAAATTTTCTGATTTATATATTAATTTACTTCAAATTTACCGCTCTTGGAGGCATTTTGAAGTTGGCTGCTGCTTGCAATTGTATTTGATAGGCTAAACTGTGAATTTTAAACCCATACAGTCTAAAAAATTTTGAAAAGAAAAACCTTTATTCAATGGAAAACTTCATTAAATTGATAATTACCGCGGCACAAATTGATTTGTTGGTCTTTTAGGGCGATATTCCGGATGTACCATAAACAGCATGTGAGGAAATCCTGTTCCGAAATAAGCCCCATCTGTATGATGATGTCTTGACGATTTTGGTGTATAAACATCAATACATTTAGGGCAATAGGTTTTCACCATGGCTTCGCCAGGGATGTCGGATAATCCTACAATAATTCCATTAAATCGATTCGCCAGATAAAAACCTCTTGAACTTATATCGTACCTAACGGAAGCATCGGCTGGCTCTCGCAGTAAACACGTGGACAGTGCCCGAAATCCCCGGTCTGGTATTTCTCTATCATTTGCGCAATGCCGCGGTTAGTTAAAATATATCTAGCATGAATTAGTCCATACAGCATTTCAGCAGCTTGCTCTGTCATGTCGGACTGATGGGGATTATCTTCCAGTTCATCCTCTGAAAAGAGGAAGTAAATATTATAACTTATACATAATATTGTGTATTCTTTAGTTGGTTGAATATAAAGTGAATAACATCGTAAAATTTAATTCAATTACGTAATTCGCTCTTCTTGCTAAATCGATCAGATTCCCACTTTAGAATTTAGAAAATAATAAATTGTGTTTACAAACTATTGGCACGTTAAATGTGCTTTCAAGATAAATTTCTTGTGTACTCCTATATCCAACTGTGGAACGATTGAAGCCATAGAGCCCTTTTCAATGTTGTGATATTTTGAATGTGACAAATAAAATAATCGTTTATATTAGGAAACCATTATCTAGATTCATAATTCAAAATGAATTAGGTATACGAAGTTTTTGAAATGGATTAAATGAACGTATTTATGTTATGTTTACTCCTTATGTTCGTGGACACATGGACATCCTGCAACTGATCTCTCATGTCTCGGTGGGTTTACTTAACACATCCCATAATTACGGATCTGCCCATAATTACGAGGATTCAGACTAATTGTCCATAATTGTCCAGACTGAACAAGGACAATGAAATGGTTGATTCGATTCGCTCACCAGATTTACATGGTCAACTTTCTGGATCCTGAGCAATTTCTGTGGTATTAAGATAGTCTTCAGTGAAACTGCGAATGGGAATGGGATGAGTCTCCAATGGTCTCATTTCGGGGTCACTAAGACCCTTAATACACTTTTATTTATGATACAAGCATATAATGCTTTGCGAATTTCCAACTTCGATCCGGCGACGGAGGATTTTCCCAAGGATTAAGTTCTTTACATATAGAAACCTGTTCTATAAGTGAAATTCAGCCTTTGTTAGTGAAGCGTAATTCTTCCAAAAGAATGCTCACGTTTTTAGAAAAACAAGTGAAGAAATATTTGATAGTTTAATAAAAAGGAGACTAATTTATTAAGGACTGCTGTTGACTTCATTGTAAGACTAGCATATTTGGGTGTAAGCTTAAATGTATTTATTTAATTAATTTATTTAATAAAACGTTAAAAAAATAATTCATGATTACGAGTTGTTTCAACAAATTGAAACAGAAATTCAATTAACGAAAGGAACGAAAGAAAATCTTTATTGAAAGGGTCCGGAGATTGAAGCAAAAACTTATCTAATTTGTTAAAATTGTATTCTAGTCATTTTTTACTAATTTGTAAATACTGCAGGCTGCAATCAGATTAATTTTGTGTTCGCTCAGCTATATGTAAATATGTTCACAATTTACATATTCCACTCCCATTTTATAAGTATGAATAATTACCTGGCTCTAAATCGAGAATCATATCCAGTGCTTGTCGATAATTTGGTACTTGCTCATTGAGACCAGTTAAGTTGAATTTGTCTTGAATGTAATCTTCGTCCACCTTAAAAATAATTACTACTCAGTCTCACAATATTACAAACAAATTATTTAAATGGAACTAACCTCGCAAAAATATTCATTTCCTCTTAGGCCACAAAACCAGGTAACCCATGACACTTCTTCGGAACTACTCATTTTCCTGTTAATAAAATTTTACTTTATAATTACGTCAAATACAAAAAGTAAGAATTAATGAAAAGTGTAAAATGCTACTAAGCACGGACTGCGGTTGATGCTAGCAATTAATTAAGCAAGTATATCTTTCCGACTTGTGATCAATCACTGCAAAATCTCATCAATACTGAAGTGAGGTATATGACAATTCTTAACATATAGAACTCACCGAGCAAATTAGTATTTCAATATCAGTTGAATTTAATTTAGTTTTTACACTTCTATGGTTTTCTTTTGTGTATTTATACACGATAAAGAAATTAATATATTGAATGACAAAAATTCTCTTATTCGACACACTACTATTCAGCCACGCTTATTGAACTTCCACGGCTACGTTTACAAGGTGCATATGATGTGATGCTGTCCCATGACTCAAGTTGGCAGCATTGTTTTTGAATTATAAGAATACTTGAATTATATTAAGAAAATGGAGTTAAAACACCGCAAACAAGTCCTAATAAATCTGATTAATACATACAATTGGATCCTATTATAGGATTTGATGAAACTTGTCTAAATTTTCCACAAAACCGTGTCAAAAGGTTTTTACGAGATATATATGAAGTAGGCAACGCTGATGTGAATAGAAACTGCTTCACACTTGTCAGGTAATCAAAACAAATATATCATAGTACACAACTGCATCCTTCGGTTACTCAAACCATTGTTGTTCAAACTATTTGTGAGATTCAAATTTTTTAATTTGGTGACACCTAAAAATTTTCTTCCGACTTCTTGGGGGTCTTTCCAACAATCTTTGGCTCAGTGGAAACTTCCCAGTTAGATCGCCAGGAGCGCTTTTGCACGCATTCCCCAGAGGCTCAAACCTCCCGGGTCACAGACGCAAACCTCACTGGGAAAAAAACTATAGAAAAAGGGAATCATTTTTGATTTTGCTTTGATAAAACTGGGGAAAAATACAAATTTCAAATTTTCTTTCCCATAATTTTTTTCACTTAATGTACAATGTACATATTATGTATAAATAACAGTTTCTCGCGGGGGCTCGAGGAACAGCTTGCATTTGCTGTGTTTTCCTTTTGAGGCTACATTAATAATTTTCATTCCTGTGGATATTTTTTTTTTTCTTATACAGCAACAAATAACGCAAGATAATGGGAATGATAAGCAAAGAATATCTATATAAATAAACAATTAATAAACAATTTCTCAATTAGAAACTGAAACGACTGCACAGTCAGATATTATAATAATAATACAATTATAATTTCTGGCACAGTGCTTATAATATTAAATTATAATTAGGTATATCATTCTGTAAAAAAAAACATTGCACTTGCTTCGTGGGGAAAACTGTGGGAATCACGATAAAAGTCTGTGGTAAGAGTTCCATGAATTTCCCATTTCGTGGAACTCAAAAAAACTTCGCAGTTCGCAGCACTGGTATCCACCCGTCCCGGCAAAACTGTGTTGTTTTCATTATTTCGGTCATGTGGAAAATACTGTTTGCTTTAGTTGTTATAAAACATTGTTCCTGTGAATCCTCTATTTCCTCCTTGTTAGGGGGCGTATTCAGTGCGGTAGTATACAATGCAGATATATTAAAGGAGTACACCTACTGTAGTTATGTAGAATGTTGCAGTGACAGTAGTATCCCTGCAAATATAAAAGGTAAATTTGAATCAACATTTTCTACTTACCTAAAAAATATTTTATTCTTTCAGAACTAGAAAACCAATTAAGATATCAGTTGTATGGACAACATGTGGTCATTGATCAACTCATTCCAGCCTTGAGGGCACACTTTCAAAATCTAGACAGTTCTAAAAAACCTCTCGTAATTAGTTTTCATGGAATGCCAGGAACAGGCAAAAATTATGTTACAGATTTCATTGCAAAAAGTATATATAAGAAAGGTTTAGATAGCAAATTTGTGGTAAAGTTTGTCGGGCGATCTGACTTTCCTTTGGAGTCTAAGAGCGATATTTACAAGGTAAATAAAAGTTAGGATAAGTATGTAAAACTACATTTTTATTTTGTAGGAGATGATAAATAAAAAAGTTCGAGAAACTGCTCAAATGTGCTCCACTTCGTTATTTATTTTTGACGAAGTTGACAAAATTCCAAGCGGCGTTTTTGAATCCATTACATCTCTTTTGGATCATCATACCCACATAGGCGGAGTAGATTTTCGAAAATGCATTTTTATCTTCTTGTCCAACAGCGCGGGGGTTGAAATAATGCAAAAACTTGGTAGTATGATGAGAGCGGGTGTATTGCGTGAAAAAACTGTATTAAGTGATTTTGAAAAAATACTTGAACGCACTGCGTATAGTGAAGAAGGTGGTTTGCAAAAGGCTAGCATCCTTGAAGCACACCTTGTCGATCATTTTATTCCATTCTTACCTTTAGAAAAGAGTCACGTTTTTGAATGCATAGTTGCGGAATACAGACGTTTGGGGGTGTTTTATCAGAAAGATAACTCTGTGAGGTAAATACAATTTTAAATCACTTAATATAATAAATTTTTACTTTCATTTTCTTTGATTCAGAGATCTTATTGATAAATATGTTACCTTTGATAAGGATACCGGATTGTTCGCTACAACAGGCTGTAAAAGATTAAGTAAAAAAGTTGAAGTCGATGTTTTCGGATAGAATACTGCTTAATTAATGTGAAGAATCTAAATTTACTTTGATTTTGTATGGATTTCAGTAACACAATGCTAGAAAAAATAAAAACAAAACTTGTGTATTCACTTTTTCAAAAAAAAAATTTCTTGTGAAAAATCGCAATATCTTTGAAAATAATTGTTCTCGATATCGGAGTTAATTTTCGTATACGGAGTCTGCTATAGATGATTTGCAATAATTTCATCCGGTTACTGACCACCTTAATTCTGAGCTAAAGCCGAACAATAGCTGCTCTAACCATAAGGAGTATAAACTACCCACAAACCCCCTTTATTCGGACCATTGGACGCATCAATTGATCAATCCAGCCCAGCCCAGTCGATAATATGCAAGTAAACGGGTTAATCCAAAAAATTTGCAAAAGTGGAAAACAAAAAAAATCGATATTATAAATAAACAATTATAAATTATAATATAAACAATTTATGTTAGTTAACATATAAATTCTTCTCGCAATACAACTGTGATAACGACTATTTTGTACGGTCCCGTATTTGTAAACGAAAATAAATTTTAAGGATCTACTAGAGCTTTCACGCAAGGAAGATTTTTTAATTTAACCTTTCGATTTTATTTTGCTAAGATTAAAATAATTATCATGACATCAATTCGAATAAACAAATAAAGGATATTTTGAGTTAAAATTAGATCACATATTGGTCATTGCACATATAACAACTAATTTATTTTAAAATAAAGGAAAGGAATATTATGATGGATAATATGATTCAAACTCAAATATAATTATGTAGACTTGTAAAGTTTTCATCATTTAAATTTGTCCTAGGTAGATACATAGTTACTATATATAATAAAATTAACATTTATAGTGTTTGCTTATCGATTTTTTGTAAACTCAAAAAAATACGATTTAACGTCAAATCTCTGACCGGAAATTCTGCGCCCGGCAAAGAAAAACAAACATCTGCAGTGCAATAACAGTAGGCGTTTTTAATTTCTGCGAAACCCAGTAGTTTTTGTAACTAAAAATGGAGGAATTAAACAGAATCATTACTAAAGTCTTGATGGAGGAACTTCGATTAGTCATATTTCTTCAAACAAGGTCTGTGTTTAAAGTTTTTAAGAAGGCTGTATTACCCAAATTGTTTCTATTTCTTTAAGATTATCGGCTTTTGAACCGTTCTTTTTCGTATTCAGCCATAGATTTAAACCTTTGTATATAGCTGTGTTTTGGATTCCGATTTTATCTATGTTTGACTTGAAACTGCTGGTAGACTTGGAACTTCTTGCTACGTCTGCAATTTTCATTTCCTTACTTATAAAGTGGTACGGTCGTAAGGATATTCTTTATCAATAAGATGAAAATACTTTGTTCTTTTGCAGTATACTTCCAGAGCATCGCCCGTTTTGGTGGCTTGAAGAATCTTCGAAAAACAGACCAAACCCAGATCTGGATGTATCTGCACACACTTGTGCAATGTCTGCAGGGACGTTGTCATCGCACAGTATGGTACTCACAGTGTTCCTTTTAGTGCTGGGTGTTAAAATATATGAAACTGTTCTGGTTAAAAGAGGCTATAAGCATAATTATGGAACAGCGAGTGTATACTTCACGATTGCTCTAATATCCATCTTAATGTGGGCAAGTCGAATGTATCTAGGATCGCACTTCCTTCACCAATGCATTAACGGAAGCTGTTTAGGAACCCTTATGGTGTACTTTTACTATACGAAAAAGCATTTAAGGAATAAAATATTAAGTATGTCCAAGCGAAAGGCGATTTGCTTAAGTTTGCTTATAACTCTCAGTGTCGTTTTTCTTTATTGGATCATCTTGCTGTTAGGACGCAATCCACATTGGTCCGTACAGGCGGTAAGTTTTTTTTCAAGGAAAAGGAATTATTAGACTGGTTCAAATATATGTATAACATCAGTTGCGTCAAGCTGAACGGTAATTTAAATAAATTTGCCTATTTGCAGGCTTTCAAGAGTTGTTCGAGGTTAGATGTTTTGAAGCCGACGTCAACTCCAGCATTTAAATTTAGTAGAGTCTTGGGAGGCCTGTGCGGAATAGCGGCATCATTTCCGCTTATGGAGAAGTACGTTTTCTGCAACGACATATTTTCAATTTATTTTTTTTATCTTTGTTTCAGGCGGAATCAAATACTGAATCATCGAAGGAGCATACCATCTGTACTTATTGTGGTTGCTTGCGCTTACTGTGTTCTAGACAGTGCACCTGTTAGCTTCGGTCGAATCGTTTTTTTCAGTTATCCGTTTATTTTACAATTCGGTTTTACTTATATGATCTTGGACATCGTTCCCAAATATTGTGCAAAGCAATCCCCGCAAGTGGTACGATGTCATAGGGATTAACAAAATGTAGAAAAAAAATTTGAATGCTTCTGCAGCATGGTATCAATCAGAAAGGCGTCTTGAAGCTGAAATTGTTATTGAACTAATTAAAATTCTGAAAAACATTAAGACATAAATCAGCGCGGAAATGAAGTACAGTAAATACTTTGTTTTTACAAAATTTTTGTTAAACTGGATTTTCACTAAGATTGGGGATGTTCAAACTCGAAAAGTCCTTTCCTGTCTTTGTGAAATACTTCTGAAACTCATGCTCAATTTTCGCGTTATGGCCTCTAAACATTCTTTATAATATTATGTTAATATCAACAAACTGTTGAGTGCAAGCTGCTTGACGAATGATGATTATCAGGAGTGACCAGTGAAAGGTCAAAAGAACAGTGATGACTTCTTTAAAAACGAATTGTAAATTGTAAAACTAAAATAAAAGGCAATAATTATTATCTTTGCTTTGCGCTTTATTGCTAAATTTACATTTTTCGCGTTTCGTAAAAAATAGTATTCATAAATATAATGATGAAATCGACCTGATTAGGGACAGAGACACGAGGGTGTTGATGAGTAGCGAAGGACATCACGAGGTATGGCAGTATACGTTGAAAAGATTCGAGCGACTTAAGAGCAGTATGGGAAATTTGGGCACTCGTGGGGAGAGACTCCAGCAGGGTATTGACGTTCTGTCCATCCAGGAAGAGGAGCAACGTGAGCCGCACCATGAGCTGCAGCATTATCACAGAAGGGGTAGTTGGGGCAGGTGTGTGGGTTGACACCGGCTGGGTACTTATCACCTCCAGCTCCTAAGTGGTTGGATGCAGGTCCGTGCAAAGCGGGAGCACCCCATTGAGGGGCAGCTGGAGCACCCCAATGGTTAGCAGCAGCAGGAGCATTCCAGTGGTTGGGTGCAGCATTCCAGGCTGGGGCTGCGGGTGCTCCCCAGTGAGGAGCGGCCGGTGCTGGTGCACCCCAGTGGTTTGGTTGGGGGTTGTGCAGCAGAGCGTTGTCGCAAACTGGGAATCCGGGACACAGGGCTGGATTTACGCCAGCTGGGTACTGAGCTGCTTGTTGATGCTGGGGAGCTGCAGCTGCGAGAGCAATCAGGGAGAAACAAATTGCCTGTAAAGGAAAATAAAGAAACTCAGTTAGATCACATGTATCGCTGTTCAAATTCTACGGTTAGATAATCGTAACCAAATTCAAATAAAGATTTCATCAAATAAGCCATTCGCAATAAGTATTCACGACTGATTGCGTTTTTGTTTTAATTTACCGCAGCCTTAAATTTTTTATGTGAAATAATTAACTGCGTAAGCACCAAAACAAATCATGAAATAGTTTTAAAGGTGTCTTGTTCTTGCGGCCCCTTGCTTTTCCGATTGCGTTATGGTCGTCAACAAAATAGGAGAGAACAATTTCAAATTTTACGCAATCTTGAAATTTGTGGTTTCATTATTTGTTCCGAGCTGAATTTCAAATCAATCAACTAAATCTTTCCGAAATAATTTATTATCTATTTTTAAAGTAGGTAGTTTTATTTTAATAGTTAAGAGTTCTAAAAGTCGTTACAGAAATATAATTTGATTTTCATAAATTCATATTTAAATATCTCAAGATCTTAAATCACTCATATATCTTCGTAACCTCGTTTGAACTATAGGTATATTTTTGTATAATTTATTGCAGTACTTATCGCAATTGCTTTTTGCTGTTTTCACTTCAGTTTACTTTATCCTATTTAAATTAAGTTTAAATAAGAAAAATTAAGCTTAAATCATAAAAAGTTACACAATGATATGGGAATAAAATTAAATATCCTTTGCATAGTAATTTGCTTTGTGTCACTGCCACACATTTGTTACAAAACACGATAATCACTTAACTTTACTCACGGAGTAATTGAACACTTACCACTTTAGAGAACATTTTTATATGTAATAAAATATTGGACTATAGTACAACTAAAACGCCTAAACTTCCAATACAAGACTCAGTCGGAAACAAACTGCTATGAAATTTGCAATTTGTTGCCACTTTTATACCACGTTCAATTTTTTTCGATTGGACGAATTTTGTATACTGAAATAACTAACAACTACCACACCCAAAAAAGTCGTTACACTCGAAAGTGGTTGGACATTATCCCCATAATTCTTATAGCTTAGTACACCTCCCCATACAATATCACCCGAGTCCCACGAGTGATTCGCGTCTTTTGTTGTTTTATTATTATCGTTGTTGCGGGAGTCCATTGAGTTTTCCTTTAACTCGGCACAGCCTCCGTTGCCTTTCAATCTATGTCACAAGGCGTTCCACCCGTGATACAGTTTCAGCGCTTTACCTGGTCAGATACACCAAAAGAAACATGTCTACTCTGCGGGGGTTTGGTAATGAATCGCGCAACAAGTTGCCCTTGGACTGCTGGTCCGGAAAAGTGCAAGTTACCTGCATTTCACACTTGCACTTATGCATGACGTACGCGGAGGTAGTTCTTGCCTCCACTGGACAAGAGCAGTGCCTCGCTGCGCGAAGGACAGGTGGCTGATCAGATCTTGACCGCCGATCAATTTGCCAGAAGCTTAAACTTAACGTAAAGGAATGCAAATGAATGTCCTCTTGGATTTCGTTAGACCATCAAGTAGTCTGCGTCACATGAGCGACAGTTAGAATGAATTTACAAATTGTATACCTACGACAAAACGTCCAATTCGAGGTTTTGCGGGCAGATTATATAACTCGATAGTTGTAATATTGTGTATGAAATAATTCAAGAGTATTGTGTTTTGGTGATCATGCCAGAAGTAGTAATAAAGAACCATACGACGTTCGTTCAATCGCCTCAAACCTTGGCTTCTGTTGCTTTTGATCTTATTGGAATGTTACAGTCAGCAAGTTCTCGGCCAGGCATAGAGGATTTGCTTCGCTTATCAATCGTTGGCAGGTAAATACAGTACAAGGATCAATCTCCACCCAAAACTGGTATGCAATCGAAGTGAAGGAGCCGCAAGCAAAAGTGAACGTATCCCGAGGTCAAACGTCGAATTGTCGCAGAGTTTCCTACTTTTGTAATTTGCCATTATAGGAAAAGCATGCAGAACTTGTTCTTACATTATCTGAGGAAATATGGAGCAAAATTTGAATATCCAGTCAGAGGCAGCCAGTGATTATGATACCCATGATTAAATTTTAATATGATTTCCTTCTATACGAGTATAGAGAGCAGTTTCTAATTTCAAAAGCTTTTAACACTATATTAATTACTGAGAACATTAATTAAAGAAATGTGAATGATATTTTTAGTTGCGGAAAATCATCAAAGGTGTTTCAAAATTGTTCTAGCAGCGCATTGCATTCTGAAGCAGTTAATTAATAGCATCCTTCTCACGTCGGTCTTTAGTGCCCTTATTTTCGGGCGTCTCAGGAGGAGAACTCCAAATACATTCTCTTTACATCTCTATCTACATTTGTATTTATCAAAAATTTATGAAACAAGCAAAGCAACAGTTTAAGTAATTCGCGACCTAAACACAATCAAGAGAAACGCAAATAGCCAAATTATGAGGCATATGAATGAATTAATATGAATGAGATGAAAAAACAAATTCCAATTTGCATTTAATACTGTCACCGGATGTGAATCGTGTTCAATTTCCTGCAGTCTCCCGCCTACGTATCCAAAATATCTACTGGTTGATGAGTTTAACACTATTTAAATATTGATGCCAGAGTTACTGTAAGTGAGGTCCTTTTTACCACTAAAGGTGCCCATGCACGATATGCGTACAGATTTCCCTCTGGGCCACACTGCCACAGCCTTCAGCCTTCAGGCTTCAGTCACCTATATAGACCGACCTCGAGTTTTCCCCAGATATCTGCGGGCTTTGGCCGATTTAATCCCAAACCTCAAGGGAATCCTATATGTGTATGGGCACTTTATAGGATCCAGAAATAACATCAACA